>OY728121.1:362347318-363547318 GCA_963277665.1 Viscum album
TCTTTCCCCTACAGCGCCCCCTGTACAACAGCCGCGTGAACTCACTTGGAAGAAACCCTCAGGCACATCACTATAGCGCATGACTAGCTTCTTCTATGGCTCCTCCAAAACTCCTCCACCTTGTGGCGTGACCATCACCAAGAATACAGGACCCCCAGACAACCTGAAGCAGCACGACACCCCTGTCAGAGCTCCTGTAGCGCACAACCCACATGGCGTGACCCCCCTCCTTTCCGGGTCCTCTATCCACAAATTATTCCTCATATTTTCTTCATAGTTACGGTCTGATTACTCTAGGTGAGGTCTTCTCTCATGTTCCCCATCATCGATTTTTCAATTTGATGCTGTTTTGGAACCCTATTTGGTTTTGGCCGATTTTAGGGTTTTGGGATAATATCTGTTTATCGTGTTCTTCCTCTAATAGGACATGTGATTGATGTTTAGGGACCCATTGGTCTATGTTACAGCATCTTCCACCAAGGTCAACGTGGATGAGCTCGATTTGATATGAATATGTTGGTTCAGGGAAGCTTCTAAGACCCAATATTTAATTTTTCACTAGTTAAATTAAGGTCTTATAATTTTTTATGAGTCCCTGGTGCCAAGTTAGAGGTGCATTGATCATTACTACTTTGATTCTAGGTACCTAATTAATTTATTGAATTTTTTTGATCAATGAAGACAATGCGCGCACGCACACACACACCACATATATATATATGAAGGTGCGTGCACGTGCGACTACAGACCGAATCTGGATTGGTTGTCCATGTGTGACGAAGTGTGGCATGTTTTGGTTCCACCCCGATGAAGGGTCCCAAATCACAATCACTTTATTTTAACAATTATTTTATTCTTTAAATAAATTGAGAAAATGAGTTTCCATGATTATAGAATTACTAAATTTTCTTTAAATGATGATTAAAGATAAACTATTGGTTTAATGTTATGTCATGTTTGATATTGGTTGGCCATTTGTATGTATCACTAATGATACCGATACATGATATGTTGATGCAATACATTTTATGTTATTGTATGATTCTTTCCAAGAGTGATAAATGAGGAAATTACCTAGTGTTGGTGTAGAGCATGTATTGCTGGCTATTGAAAATATGTTGAGCTTTTGCGCTGAATAATAATTGGTTAAATAGGAAGTACCCATGGGGTCTTCCTTGTAAATGAGACTTAAATGGATATGGACTTGGAAACCATTAGGTTTTCTTTTTATCCCATGTCACAAAATATTAATAACACAAATGATGATATATCAATTGGATAATTAAATTATTGAATGGGGAATTATGGGTAATGGGGTAATTAATTGAAGAATTAATTATCAAGTCAAGAGTTGGAAAAATTGTGGCGTCTAATGGATATTGAAATTATTGAATATTTTCACATGTTTGTAATATAAATTGGAAAAAATTAATATTTAATGTATGGATTAATTATTAAATGATAAATGGTAAATGATTAATTAATTTATGAACTAGTTAAAGAGATATGATTAAATTAATTAATTATTAAATTAATTAATTTGCATGCACTAATTTAAGATTGTGAATTGATTGATTATTATGACTATTGGACAATAATACCTTTAGATGCATGATTATTTTCCATTCCTTATGTTTTTTATGATGGTGTGGTTTAAAAATATGATATGCTATGTGATATTGTTGCTAAATAAGTGGGACTTTTTTAGCATGTTTGACTTGAGATGTTTATGACGTGCATGTTAATTGTTAAAGTCTGGGACAAAACACTATTTCATTGGAAAGTTTCGGACTTGTTAATGATATGGGATAATTAATTGAGAATAATTAATTGATAATTAATTATTAACTATTGAGATGTTGAATGATTAAATTATTGTAGAATTATTTGATGGGAGTTTTATGTTGTTAATTAGTTTTTTAATTAATTAATAGATAGGACTAATTAATTTATGAATTAATTAATGTATGGGTTTGGGGTGTTAGACATGGTGTTCTAAACCAATGATAAATATTATGTATCATCGATAAATAGTTTTTGAGATAGGGAATGATGCTCCAAATACTCACGGGGTTCTAGACATGGCGTTCGACACCCAACATGCATGCAAAAATTATTTTATGGGATATAGACTGATGCTCCAAACACCCATGGGTTGTGAGACATGGATTGATGCTCCAAATACTCACAAGGGTGCTAGACATGATGTTCTACACCCATTAATTTTCATTGTATTGTGGGTCCAATTGGTTGTACATGAAATGAATTAATTGGTTAATGAGAACTGTTGTGACATTATGACTTGTGAATTGAATATGAGAAAGGGTTCTGACATATCAATGAATTGGGTGAATCACTGTTAGCGGATGGACCCAGTAGTGAATCACTATTTTAGTGGATGGGCTCAAACATAGTATATGAAAGATTAAATTGAATATCTTATGACACGTTATCCAAGTCAAAGAACAAGCCTAGATTCAGTCTTTACTTTGATTACTTAGATAGTCTTTAGAGACATCTATTGTGAGTGACTTATATGAGTGATGTCGAGCTTAGGATGGATCATGAGAATTATTAAATTTATTGAGGTTTGAATAAATTATAAATGAAAAATAATGTGTGATGACTATTGGGTATACATGAAAAATGTATAATAGAGGTTTAGACACCAGCTAAGAGTTAAAGTAGGTTCATGGGTATATAGTTACACCATACTTATTTCTTTTATTATGCATGATTTCACTATATTTAAATTATTTATTGAATATCTAGATTTGGGGTAAACAGCGGTGGTCCCAACCTACTGAGATTTATATCTCACACCCTAATCTAGCCACCATTGCACTGGGGTACCCAATTAGATTCTATTTGGTTGCAGGATTGTTTTGTTAGTAAATACTTGGGAGATTGGAGAAGAGGACCGAGCGGGAGCTTGGTATGCTCGAGTTGAAATCCTATAGGGCTTGGTTGTCTTTTATTTGTATTGTACATTATGTGTAAATTACATTGTACTGTTTATTTCTTTAAATTATGTATCCATAACATGTTATGAATTCATTTCCTATATAATTGGTGTTGGTCACTTTTATAAAATGAGTACTAATTTTATTCCACTGTTTTTTCAATTATGTATTATTACATCCACTATTATTTGTTATTTACTCTGATATACCATTGTAAAACTCTAATAAGATGGCATAGTCTCTCCACTGACTATACTTAGACCCTCTCTACTAGTCAGAAGCCTCTAGCGTAAAGGGAGACACGCTTGAGGTCATGTGGCGACCGATCCGGCCCCTGGTTTAGGGGTAATTCAGGTCGAGACGTTACAAAGTGGTATCAAAGGGTTATTTTACTTTGTATTTATGTTTTGGGGTTGGTAGACAGGAGACTAGGAATGTATCGGTAGTTGGGATAATATTCGTGCCTGGGACTGATCACACCATGTACGAGAAATGACCAAGTGGCTAGGGATGAGAATTGATATTTATACTGTCTGTGGTTAAAATTGTTATGATTTCACCTTGAGGGATTGGTATATTTTCTGCTTCTGATTGATTTTGATTATTTTGAAATTTTTATTAAGCCTGATATATCAAGGAAGTTGCATACATGAATCATATTAGTCACTTATAGATTCACATGCTAGGAATATAACATGCCATGTAGTTGCATTAGTAGGATACCTGTTAATTTGGATTGTGTGCCTTGGGTGAAATGCTATGTTTTGATCTGCTTTAACATGCCTCTATAGATAACATGTTTTAGTGACAGATTTAACCTTCTTGGATGTTTATATGCGATGTTAACTCTTTTTTTATCATGTTTTATAATTGTTACATGTTTCTGTGTTATAACATGTTGTTGTGTTTCTTCTTATGATAACATGCTAGAGATGTTTTGATATGTGAAAGAGAATCTAAAGTTAAAATGTTAAATGAATGTTTATTGTGATAATTGGGAGCCAAATTCTACTGATAAGGTGTATGGGAACCTTATCAATTGGTAGATGCCCACCCATATGTTTGAACCTTATATAACCATAGTATGTTTGAAAATGGATATAAATGTAAAACTGTAGTGTTTTGATTGAAATGAAATATTGTTGGGTTTCCTTTTGAAGAACTTGGATTGAATAAATGGGACTCCCAGAGGACTCCTTTTTGGTAAAAGGAATTTGGATGCTAAATTTTCTGTTTTTATTTAGAAAACAATAAATGTTAAAACTGAAAAGAGTATGTTTTCTAAAGCTTGCTTGTTTGGATCATGATGCGTTGATTGAAAACCAAGTGACATGTTGTGAAAAAAGTACTTTTGTGTTTTTTTAAATTCATTCAAATGTTAAAAGGTTGAAATTAATTACTTAAATAATTAAAATGAAAAGGGGATTTTGATAATAGTGATATCTATTTTGCAAGACCGAGAGAGAGGTTTGATGCTTATGTTTCGTAAGAGACTAGCCTTTGGGATTTAAGTGTTTTGACATGCCGATAAGTTTATGTTACGGATTATATGATCAATGTTTGACCTAGTGATCGTAGTTAAAGCAATGTCAGAGGCTTGCATTTAGGTGTTCTTATATAGTGCACTGTTGAACGGTTGATCTTTTCTTGCAATGACAAGGAAAATCCTAAGGTGGGTAGTGTTGCATCAATTTTAGTAAAAGTGCTGGAAGGTGATGTTGAGATTTTTGAACAGAGTTGTATGGTGGCAGTTCAACTGATCTTTTTAGTGACCTTGGGGTTCTCTTAGTGCACTTTTCTGAATGTGACGAGCATGAACCCTATCTTGAACTCGTCATGGAGACACTAAGATAGTATCGGTCTTACGGTGCACTAAAGTTTTAAATATTGTTGGGCTTGATGAGTAGTTATTATCTAGGTTGTACACGGGATGTGTGGTTTCTTTGGGGTACGCCTTCATTCATGTTGGGGAACGTTAGTTTTTTTAATAGCCTTGTAAAGGATAGACTTGGTAATGTCACCTGAGGCTAGGTAAGGACTTCAGTGCACACATATTTGGTGATGTAATAATTTTTTTAAAGGCACATCGCTAGTTTAAGGGTGAGTGTGGGTTTTTGGGACCATATTGTATTTCCGAGAAATCACGTGCAGCTAGTTTATGTTGGCTGATCAAGATTCAACTATTTTCATTGATGAGTTACCTGTAATGGCCTCTGATATAAGATCTATTTCAATGGTTAAGCTATAAATTGAGCTTTGGATCTGTTTTTAAAGGGTTATCCATTAGGCTTTTGAAGGGTTAAAGGTGATTTTGGCATTGAGAATGCAACACATCAGTTCTAATGAGATTAAATGACCTTGGTAGATCAGTTTTTTTAGCAGTGGTTTCTGATGGATTCTCGGGGATGTGAAGTTTTTAAGGTGGTTAGATTATAAAGTCTCATGTTTTTTAAACGGGTTAAAATATGATGGTGTTTGAAATTTTTTTGGTTTATCAGTAGTTCATTTTTTTTTAAATTGAGATCTGAAATTTTATTCCGAATTTTGGAACACCTAAAGATGTCATTTTAGGACTTGTGTAATTGCCCTATAATTTTAGCAGGTGTCCCGATGAGTCTCAGGAGCACTGGATCCGAAAAAGTCCACTTTAATGGATCTACATAGGCAGTGCATGGTTGCATCCCAAACCATGCAATTTACATTACTTAATAAATTATTTATTTTAATTAAATAAGATTAAATGAGATATTATGATTAATTAAAATAATGTTTTAATAATAATAATGATGAAGTCATTATTATTATTATTGTGGTTGTTTAATTAAATGAATGTTAAAAAATTAATTAAAATATTGTTGAATAAATTAATGTGGATTTCGGGTTTATCGAAGATCCGTGTTAATTAAATGAAGAGTTTCAGATTTAATTAAGAACAATTTATTATTAAATAGATGTTATGGGTTATAGATTTTATCATTAATATCATATTAATGATATTGTAATAAATTGGGGGTTTTTGGTATTAATTAAATGAAATGTGGAATAATAATAATAATGATGTCATTGTTATTATTATTATTTTTATTTAATTAAATAAATGTTAAAATAATTTAATGTGGCTTTTGATTTTTTCAAAGAAGCGTTTTCCTTTAAGAAGGGTTAATTGGGAGTTATGGTCTTAATAATTGAATGTTGATGGAAATAATAATAATGATTTATGATTATTATTATTATTCATATTATTATTTTTATATTTGTTATTATTATTATCTTATTATGGTTGTTTTATAATTAATTATAATAATAATATATTTTGGGGATTTTGGTTGGACTTGAATAAATAAAAAGGGGTAATAATAGTAAATTGTGACTATTATTATTATTATTATTATTATTATAATTATCATAATATTTATTATATTAATTACATTAAATTAATTACAATTAATTTTGGGAGTTATTTTTAGGTTTTTAAATGGGGAAAACCAAAGGGAGGAGTTTTCTCCTTCCACCCTACGCACAAGGAGGCGCAAACCCCTTTTTATCCTCCTCCATGCATGATATAGGAGATTAAATGAGCAGCATTCTTCTCCCTCTCCCATGGCTGGTTTTTCTATTGCGTCTTTCCGCTACAGTGTGCCTCGTACAACCACCGCGCGAACTCACCTGGCAGAAACCCTCGAGCTCATCACAGTAACGCATGACCATATTCTTCCACGACTCCTCCGAAACACCTCCAAATTGTGTCATGACTAGCACCAGGCATACAGGACCCCTGGAAAACCTGCAATAGTAGCACGACACCATGAGTGGAGCTTTTGTAGTGCATGACCCTCGTGGCGCGACCCCCCCTTTTGGATTCTTAGTCTACAGATTATTACTCCTATTTTATTCATCGTTAGGTTCCGATTACTCAAGGTGAGGTATTCTATCATGTTATCCATCATCGCTTTTGCAAATTGACGCTGATTCGGCACCCTATTTGGTTTTGACCGATTTTAGGGTTTTGGGATAGTACCTGTTTATTGAGTTATTCCTCCAATAGGATATGTTATTGATGTTTAGGGACTCATTGGTCCATGTTCCAAAATCCACCACTAAGGGAGAGGCTGATGAGCTCATTTCTGTTTGAATATGTTGGTTCAAGTAAGCTTCTAAAATCCGTTGTTTGGTTTTTCACCGGTTAAATTAAGGTCTGTTAATTTTTTATGAGTCCCTTGTACTAAGTTAGAGGTGCGTTGATCACTACTACTTTGATTCCACGTAACAGATTAATTTATTGATTTTTTTGATAAACATAGACAACACACATGCACATTAACACACACACACATATATGTATATATATATATATATATATATATATATATGAAGGTGTGTGTGCGTGCGACTGCAAACTAGTTCTGGATTGGTTGCTGACGTGTGACGAAGTGCAGCATGTTTTGGTTCCACCAGGAGGTAGGTTCCCAAATCTCTATCACATTATTTTAAGAATTATTTTCTTCTTTAAATAATTTAAGAATAGGAGTTTCCTTGATTATGGATCTGTTAAATTTTCTTTAAATAATGATTAAAGATAAACTATTGGTTGATGTATTGTCACATCATGTTTTCTTATGGTTGGGCTTTTAAATGTATCCTTGATGATGATGATACATGATATGTTGATGCAATACTTTTGATTTTATTGTATGATTCTTTCCACGAGTGATAAATGAGGAAATTACCATGTGTTTGTGTAAAGAATGTATTTCTGGCTATTGAAAATATTTTTAGCTTATGCCCTGAATATTAAATGGTTAAACAGGAAGCACCTATGGGTGCTCCTTGTAAATGAGACTTAAATTGAGATGGAATTGAACACCCTTAGGTGTGCCTTTTAACCCATGTCAAAAAATTTTAATAATGAAAAAGATGTTATATATATTGAATAATTTAAGGATTGAATGGGGAAGGATGGGTAATAGGGTAGTTAATTATAGAATTAATTACCAAGTCACGAGTTGGAAAATTTGTGGCAGCTAATGAATATTGAGAATATTGAATCTTTTGACATGTTCAGAATATAAATTAGAAACTGGTAATAAGTAATGAATGGATTAATTATTACATGATAAATGTTAAATGGTTAATTAATTGATGAACTGGTTTAAGAGATACGATTAAATTAATTAATTGTTGAATTAATTAATTTTCATGCATTAATTAAAGATTGTGAATTATTGATTGTTATGACTATTGGATAATAATACCTTTAGATGCGTGTTTATTTTTGTAAGAACCCAGTTCTTATTCTTGAGGTACGAGTTTCTTCTTTTCTCTATTCCTTAAGTGTTTTTGAGAAAATAAGGAAAATGGAGGAAAATCTATAATTTGGTGACTTTATGCCATGTAATTTTCCACACGCCATGTACTTTGGCCATGTGGGATGAGTACACAGGGTGTGTAGCCATGTCGATGAGGAAGGGTGTAAAACCCAACTACACGCCATGTAGTTTGTATTTACACGTCGTGTAGTCAGTAGGCAGGAAATTAGTAAGGTGATGAAGGTAGCTGCCAGCTGAGCGTCAGTACACGCTGTGTACTCATGGATTACACACTGTGTACTCATGGATTACACACCGTGTACTCATGTCGATTGATGAACAGTGTGGCGGTGGGAAAGGTAGTTTCCAGAGGAACAGTTAAATGAGAAAAGTACACGCCGTGTAGTCAATAGTACACGTCGTGTAGTCTGTTTTTTTGATTAAAATGGGAAGTAGCCTCCCCTATTTACAAGGAAGGTTTAGAACTAGAGGAGGAGTCGTGAGAGAGGGATGAACCTTCGAGGAGCTCCAGATCGCATGCTGGGACTCTGATTTCACCTTCGTCGATCTCGTTGGAACCATACAGGTAAGCCTCCCCTTCTCTTCAATCCGTTCTTACCAATTCTTTCCCGAGGGAAAGTTATTTACGTTTGAATGAGTTTTCTTTCACCTCATATCTACGTAGTTCTTGGACGTTTCGAGGAGTGTCGTTCACGTATATCGATCAGGGGCGATCGAGGTAGGTGGTCTAGTGTTTATTTCCAACTATTGTGGTAAATCCATGTACCTTTGTGATACGATTCCATGAATGGGGTGTTGTATGGCTGAGGTGTTGCATAATTAAATACCTAGAATTTCATAGGTATTTTAATGAACATGTATAACAGTTGTTTGGGATAGCTGCTTGGATCCAGGACCACCCATGGGGTGCGTTCCTCTGTTTAGGAGTTTGGCCAGGTTACCCGAGGGTATACTATGATTTTAGAATGTCTTAAATTTCCTTGAGAGGAATTGTATATAAATTTCTTTTTTATATGTTGGGCATGGACCGATTACTTGTTTAGCCTAAGGGAAATGTTGTGATTAGCCTATGGGAAGTGCTCTGTTTAGCCAGAGGGCAACTTCTTTTGTGCCTGTGGGTAGTATATTCTGTGCCTGTGGGCGACACCTCGT
The DNA here is from genome assembly GCA_963277665.1 of Viscum album. Lineage (NCBI taxonomy): Eukaryota > Viridiplantae > Streptophyta > Magnoliopsida > Santalales > Viscaceae > Viscum > Viscum album. The sequence goes on from OY728121.1 coordinate 362,356,761, forward strand.
AAGACTATGGGCATTATTCGATATGCCTGTGGGAAGATTCCTATGGGTTTAGATTCTCTTTACCTGAGGGTAAGGGTTTACGTGCCTTAGGACATTGACTGTTTACTTAGAAATACACTGTGGTGTTTTCATGCTATTGAATGATTAAATGAATATTAAAATGGAAATATAACTGGTTAAGTTAGTAACTTTTGAGTACTGCTTAGTTTATTGAATTTACTACTGCATACTGTTGTTTCACGTTTACACTGACAGTTGGGCACGAATATTTGGTGGGTGCCTACTGGGATTAATTTATCACACCCGGTTTGTGTCATGTCTTCATCCCAAATAGATTATATTTCTGTAGGTATGGATAAGGGAAAGGGTCCCTATTCTGGTACATGAGTGTTGATGAGGTGTAGGGGAGCATGGGACCAAGCTCAGGCTCATGATGCTGCCAGCTATTTTGTTTTGTTCTGTTGTACCTGTACTTTCAATTATATCGCATTGTACTACTGTGTAACATGTTTTAGGTGTTTTCATAGAATAATGACATGCTGCATCTTCATATATGTGATTTCTGGTTTCCTTTTACATCAGTTATCCATTTCAGATATATATATATATTTATTTTTTACTGCTTCCACTTGTTGTATGCTATTTATTTTTCCGATGTGAAACACTTTGAAAAATGAGGGAATAATTTCCCCACTATCAGACCTGGGCCCTTGCTACTAGTCAGCAGCCTCCGGCTTTTGGAGAAATGCGCTTGAGGTCATGTGACCAACCGGGTTCGGGGCACCCGTGGAGTGGTACCTGGATCCGGGATGCTACAAAGTGGTATCAGAGGAGTTTCTTTTCTTTGAATTACTATTTGGAGCCTTAGTCAGAGATATGATGGAAATGGTAATTGGTAATAAGCTGTTCCCGGGAGTAGCTAACCCATGTACAGGGAAAATCCAATTTACCTCATATTTCAATTTTATTGATTTTGAAATTTACAGTTGATATTATTTTCACTGTTGGGTGACGCACTTGGGATTGTGCTGTTTATATGTTATCCATGAGTTCTATTTAGTTGCAACCCGATGAGATGAGGGTATTCCATCTCATGCATCATTTAGTAACATGCTAGGAATCACATGCCATGCATAGTTCCATATCATATAGGCGCATTAGAACTTGCATGTTGTTGTGATAGTTGTTGTGCTAGAAAAGCATGATGTTGTGATAGATGCTTTGATAAATATCTTCTATGTAATATGGTATTTTTGTGTGATCTGGTTTATAGAATGAATGCCAAAATTTGGTTTTTGGGGAGTATGGGCCCTCAATGATTGGAATTTGGTGGATCATTGACTTTTTTACTTTTATATAACATGTATAAGATGCCAAACTTTGATTCACGGGGAGTATGGGCCCTCACGAATCAGAATTTGGAACTTAGGTGTTTTTTCAGTATTTTTATGGGTTCTGGAGTAGTTTTAGAGGCTTATTGTTTGGGAAACCTAGGATACACACCGAGTAGTCCCTCGGACACATGCTGTGTGTTCTTCTGTTCGGGAAGAAATGAAAACTTTTTAAGTACATGCCGTGTACCCTCAGTATACGTCGTGTAGTCTCTTCCCATGTCATGGACCATGTGGGTGGGCACACAGGGAAGGGAAATGATTGGAAAAAACACTCTGTGTACCGTATGTACACACCGTGTAGTGAATGACCCAGAGTCTGGCCGTGTAACTAACAACACGGGTCGGGGAAATCTTTCTTTTACATGCTGTGTCAAAGATGAACATGCCGTGTAGTGTAACTTGGGGACCCATCCATGTAGCTAACAAACACGGGTTGGTGTTACCTCTTCTTGAACATGCCGTGTACCTGAGGGAAATTCCATGTAGTCCTTACCGGTGGGAGACCGTGTGGACTTAGCCGTGTGGATGGGGAAACTGGGTGGTGTACACGTCGTGTGCGGGTGTAACATGCCGTGTAGTCTTAGCCGAGTAGTTGTACGCATCACGAACGACACAAGCAGTTGGAAATTAAACCATACATGCTGTGTAGATGTTATACACGCCGTGTAGTCTTGTTCAAGTGAGCCATGTGGCTTATCCGTGTAGAAGGAATCGGGCAGGGAACAAGGATTCAAGTACACACCGTGTAGTTATAAGGAACGCTGTGTGTTTGGGGTGTTACATGGTCAGTTTAAGCTGGGGTACACGCCTATGTGAATGGATTGCGGGAACACGCCGTGTAGTTTTATACACTCCGTGTAGTCAGGTTTTGTAATTTTTGAAAACTTTCCTTCTCCGTCTCCTTATTTTCGGTCTTTGATAATATTGATCTAAGGTGTGCGTTTGACCTTGTAGAGTCATGCCGCCAAGACGACCATGGGTTGTTCGCCAAGAGAGTGGCAATGATCATACTCCAGAGATGGTAGGCCATGGGCTACCAATGGATCCTCCAGCAGATCCAGATGCAGCACCATCTGTTATACCGGACACAAGCACGGATGCGCAGTTCTGTGAAGGCTTCATGCGGTTTATGCAGATCTTTCAGGGAGCACCACCGGCTGCCACATCTATGGATGAGCTGACTCGTATCTTCCAGAAGCAGCATCCACCTACGGTTTCAGGGGATGGCGGACCACATGCTGCAGAGTCTTGGATGGATTCATTGCAGGCTATTTTCGAGCACCTAGAGACACCTCCAGGGTGGAGGGTCAAGCTCGCGACTTATATGCTGCGTGATTCTACCAAGAGGTGGTGGGATGTTACCACCCTATCAGAGCATCACAGTGACATGGCAGGGGAAGATTTTCAGACAGCTTTCTATGACTTCTTCTTCCTAGATACACTGAGGGAAGATAGAGCTTGAGAGTTCATGAATCTGCAGCAGGGCGCTATGTCAGGGATGGATTATTTTTCTCATTTCACCGAGCATCAGCATTTTGCACCTGTTTTGGTGGATGATGAGACGATGAGGGATAGACGATTTGAGGATGGTTTTCGATATGACAGCCATGTACTGGTGAATGTTTTCAGGTTGCCTACTGTACATGCTATTGTGAACCAGACACTGATTACCGAGAAGAATCTGCGGGAAGCTAGTGGTGTGGGCCAGGGTGGTTCATCAGTGTTTCTGGCACTATTTCTTCTGGAAAGAGGAAGAGACAAATGGAATTTTCTCACGGTGGCAGTACCGGTAAGAGGAATGTTTCAGGTGGTCAAGTCATGTGCTACCAGTGTGGTAAGGAGGGTCACAAGAGACCAAAATTTCCACGTGACCTAGTGGAATGCCGAGCTTGCGGCAGGATGGAGCATCTACATCACTTTTATAGGGCGTTTCCACCAGTGGCTAGTGAGAGGGGTTCTGTGCAGACTCCACGTGCAGGAGTTGGACCAACAGCTTCTTACCAGCTGGGAAACTGGAATACATCAGGGAATGCAAGAAGGGATGGTGGCCGTGGCCGTGGTAGACATCCACCAGGATCTCAGAGGTAGTAGGGCAAGACAACTCAGTGTAGCCAGGCTATGTCGCAGGGCTGCGGCACTGGGCAGACATATGCAGTGCAACAGACCCAGTAGGAACGGGATCTCGGACCTTCTACTGTCAGAGGTACTATTATAGTAGCTTCTGTTTTGTCTTCAGTACTTTTTGATATGGGTGCTACACATAGCTTCATATCTGTACCCATTGTAGAGATCCTTGGGATCTGTGTTTCTTTTTTCTTCTGTTGTTATGACGCTAGTCACTCTGTTGGGGACTAGAATGGCTAGTGTTCGTCAGTGCAAGGAGTGCCCCCTCGAGGTTAGTGGGTGTCACTTTCTATGGGACCTCTATGTCTTAGAGATGACGAGCTATGATTTCATTCTCAGGATGGACTTGTTGGTTCCCTTTGAAGCCTTTTTATATTGCTATCGTCAAAGGGTGCATTTCACATCACTAGAGGGCAAAGAGTTTCTATACAAGGGCGAGTGGGATGTTCAGGCGAGTCGAGTAGGACCAGAGCTTCGTGGGTGAGGTGAAGTCATAGCCCAAATTGCGAGTTTATATCTGGATGATTAGGGGACTTGTCAGAAGGATTTACCTCTAGTGGTTGATCGTTTCAGGGATGTCTTCCCGGACGACTCTTCACGTCTACCTACGAAGCTAGAGGTGGATTTCTCTATTGATCTTGTGCCAGGGGAAACACCAGTGTCCATTCCTCCTTATAGGATGGCTACATCTGAGTTTTAGGAGCTCAAGAGACAGTTATAGGAGTTACAGTCGAAGGGTTTTAGCTGACCCAGTACTTCTCCATGGGGTTCTTCTATCCTTTTTGTGAAGAAGGCGGATAGTACCCTCAGACTCTTTGTGGATTATTGAAAGATGAACCAATTGACTGTCAAAAACCGGTATCCCTTGCCGAGGATTGATGATCTTTTTGATCAACTTCATGGAACACTAGTGTTCTCGAAGATTTACTTGAGATCAGGATATCATCAGTTTCACTTTAGACCATCGGTTATACCGCTTATAGATTTTCAGAGCAGATATGGTCTATACGAGTACTTGGTTATGCCTTTTGGACTCACGAACACACCAGAAGTTTTAATGGCTCTGATGAATTGTGTGTTCCAACCATATCTGGATTCTTTTTTGGTAGTATTTATGGATGACATCTTGGTGTACTCTCACACTCGACACGACCATGCCACCCATCTTGAGATCGTATTGAGTACACTGAGAGAGCATCATCTATATGCTAAGCTCTCAAAGTTCCACTTTTGGATGGACCAGATACACTTCCTGGTTCATATCATTTTAGAGGCAGGAGTTGCAGTAGACCCAGAGAAGGTGAGAGCAGTAGTTTCTTGAAAGCATCCTAAGAACGTGTTTGAGATACAAAGTTTCTTAGGGCTGGCTGGTTACTACAGGCACTTCATCCAGGACTTCTCCCGATTAGCATCTCCGTTGATGGGTTTGACTAAGAAGGTTGTGAATTTTATTTGGTCAGAAGCTTGCGAGACAGCCTTTCAGGAGCTGAAGAGAAAGTTGACATTAGCACCAATCCTGATACTCCCAGAGCAGGGAAAGAGCTATACAGTTTACTATGATACATCAGGTATTGTGCTGGGAGCTGTGTTGATACAGGGCGATCAAGTTGTTGTGTATGGTTCTCAACAGTTGAGGCCACATGAGAGGAATTACCTAACACATGATCTCAAGTTGGCTACAGTTGTTCATGCGTTGCGATTTTGGAGACATTATCTCTTGGGAGAGAATTTTGTGGTTTTCACCGACCAAAAAAGTCTCAAGTATATATTTACTCAGCGTGACTTGAATCTGAGGAAGTGAAGGTGGGTAGAATACCTTCAGTCCTTTGATTTTGAGCTTGAATATACACCTGGTAAAGGTAATGCGGTAGCAAATGCACTGAGCAGGAGGAAACAGATACAAGCAGTGCAGGAGGCCGGGGGTGAGTGGCAGCTTATGGATTTGTTCTCTGAGATGCATTTAGAGGTGCACGACAGTTAGGGGAAAACCTATCTTTCATCTTTAGCTGTGACTTCTACCCTCCTGGATGGAGTGAGGATGAGTCAGCTATCTGATTTAGAAGGCCTAGTTCTACGGGAGTCGGTGGCAAGTGAGGACCCTCATTCTGGGTGGACGATAGGCGATGATGAGTTACTACATTTTCATGGATGAGTGTGGGTTCTAGGAGATATACCCGAGGAGCCGATGCGAGAGTTTCAAGCTTCATCTTGGGAAGTTCATCCCGGAGTTACCAAGATGTACTGTGAATTGAGACGTTAGTATTGGTGGCCGGGTATGAAGAGGGAGATAACTGGTTTTGTTACGAGATGTTCCACCTGTCAGTAGGTGAATGCGGAGCATCAGAGGCCAGCTAGACTGTTACAACAGTTAAATATTATAGAGTGAAAATGGGATGATGTCGTGATGGACTTCGTGACTGGGTTGCTGAGGTCACCTCGAGGCAATGATGTCGTGTAGGTTGTTGTGGAAAAACTCACAAAGGTAGCTCACTTGTCGATCAAGGAGACCTTCAGAGTTGACAAGCTCGGGAAATTGTATATCCGAGAGATCGTACGTCTTCATGGGGTCCCTCATTCTATTGTTTTAGATAGGGACACTCGTTTTACGTCTCGTTTATGGTAGGGCTTTCAGAGGGAACTGGGTACACATGTGCTTTTGAGCAGAACTTACCACCCTCAAACCGATGGCAAGTCAGAGCAGACGATACTGGTGCTTGGGGACATGCTGCGTGCATGTGTCCTAGACTTTGGGGGCTCCTGGGAGAAGCATATACCCCTAGTCGAGTTTTCCTATAATAATAGCTTTCAAGCAACTATTGAGATGGAACCCTACGAGGTGTTATATGGTAGGTCATGCCGATCACCTTTGTGCTGGTTGGAGGAAGGTGAGGAAGCTTTACTGGGACCACATCTCGTGCAGGAGACTTCTGAACCGGTCCAGTTGATTCAGAAGCGAATGGATACCACACAATCTCATCAGAAATCTTATGCTGATCGCTGAAGATGAACCTTGGAGTTCATTGTCGGGGATTAGGTTTTCTTGCGTGTTTCACCGAGGCTAGGAAAAAGATGGATCAGGAGACATGTTAAACTTTCACCGAGGTATGTGGGGCCATTTGAGATTATGGAGAGAGTCGGGCTGGTTGCCTATCGGTTGTAGTTACCACTGAGGTACCAAGCCATGCATGGCGTCTTCCATGTATCTCAGTTGCATCGCTATCATTCAGACCCGTCTCACATCTTTTAACCAGAGGAGGTTGAGCTTCAGATAGATGCATCCTTTAAGGAGAATCCTATTCTTATTGTGGATAGGAGCACGAAGGTTCTCCAAGGCCTGTCAGTTCCTCTCGTACTGGTGTTATGACAGCATGGCCGAGTGCAGGATGAAACCTGGGAGCGGGAGACCGACATACGTGCTCAGTGGCAAGAGTTGTTCTGAGCTTTATCTTCTCCACAATTTGAAGGGAAATTCGGGGAAGAATTTCTTTAAGGGGGGAAGTTTGTAAGAACCCAGTTATTATTCTTGTGGTACAAGTTTCTTCTTTTCTCTATTCCTTAAGTGTTCTTGAGAAAATAAGGAAAATGGGGAAAAATCCTAAATTTGGTGACTACACACCATGTACTTTTCCACACGTTGTGTACTTTGGCCGCGTGGGATGAGTACACAAGGTGTGTATCCATTTCGATGAGGAAGGGTGTATAAACTGACTACACACCGTGTAGTTTGTATTTACACGACGTGTAGTCAGTTGGCTGGCAATTAGTAAGGCGGTGAAGACAACTTCCAGTTGAGTGCCAGTATACGCCGTTTACTCATGGATTACATGCCGTGTACTCATTTATTACACACCATGTACTCATGTCGACTAATGAACAGTGAGGCGGTGGGAAAGGTAGCCGGTAGAGGAAAAGTTAAATGAGAAAAGTACACACCGTGTAGTCAATAATACACACTGTGTAGTCTGTTTTTTTCGCTTAAAATGGGCAGTAGCCTCCCCTATTAACAGGGGAGGCTTAGAACTGGCGGAGGAGTCGGGAGAGAGGGCTAACCCTTTGAGGAGCTCCATATTTCATGCTGGGAATCTGATTTTTCCTCTGTCGATCTCATTAGAACCGTACGGGTAAGCCTCCCCTTCTCCTTAAGCCATTCTTACCAATTCTTTCCTGAGGGAAACTTATTTACGATTGAACGGATTTTATTTCACCTCAGATCTACATCATTCATGGATGTTTTGAGGGGCGTCGTTCACGCATATTGATCAGGGGCGATCGAGGTAGGTGGTCTAGTTTTTATTTCCTACTTCTTTGGTAAATTCGTGTACCGTTGTGATACGCGCCCATGAATGGGATGTCGTATGGCTGAGGCCTTGCATAATTAAATACCTAGAATTTCATAGGTAGTTTAATGAACATGTATAACTGTTGTTTGGGATCACTGCTTTGATCTAGGACCACCCCTGGGGTGCATTCCTCTGTTTAGAAATTTGGCCAGGTTACCTAAGGGTATACCGTGATTTTAGCATTTCTTAAATTTCCTTGAAAGGAATTGTATATAAATTGCTTGTTTATATGTTTGGAATGGACTGGTTACTTGTTTATCCTGAGGGAATTGTTGCGATTAGCCTGTGGGCAGTGCTCTGTTCAGCCTGAGGGAAACTCCTTTCGTGCCTGTGGGCAGTAGATTCTGTGCTTATGGGCGACACCTCGTAAGTCTGTAGGCATTATTCGATATACCTGTGGGAAGATTCCTATGGGTTTAGATTCTCTTTACCCGAGGGAAAGGGTTTATGTGCCTGAGGACACTGACTATTTACTTAGAAATACAATGTGGTGTTTTCCTGCCATTGAATGATTAAATGAATATTAAAATGGCAATATAACTAGTTAAGTTAGTTACTTTTGAGTATTGCTTAGTTTATTGCATTTACTACTGCATACTACTGTTGCACGTTTACACTGACAGTTGGGCATAGATCTTTGGTGGGTGACAACTGGGATTCATTTCTCACACCCTGTTTGGGTCATGTCTTCGGCCTAAACAGATTATATTTCTGCAGGTATGGATAAGGGCAAGGGTCCCTATATAGGTACATGAGTGTTGCTGAGGTGTAGGGGAGCATGGGACCGAGCTCAGGCTCACGATGCTGCTGGCTGTTTTGTTTTGTTCTTCTGTACCTATACTTTCTATTATACTGCATTGTACTACTATGTAACTTGTTCTGGGTGTTTTCATAGAATAATGACATGCTGCATCTTTATATATGTGATTTCTGGTTTCCTTTTACATCAGTTATCCATTTCAGATATATATATTTATTGTTTACTGCTTCTTCTTGTTGTATGCTATTTATTTTTCCGCTGTGTAACACTTTGAAAAATGAGGGCATAGTTTCCCCACTATCAGACCTAGGCCCTCGCTGCTAGTCGGCAGCCTCTAGCGTTTGAGGAGATGTGCTTGAGGTCATGTGACCAACTGGGTTCAGGGCACCCGTGGAGTGGTACCCAGAACCAAGATGTTACAATTTTCCATGCCTTAAGTTGTTTAGGATGGAGTTGTTTAAAAATATGATATTCTATGTGATATTGTTTCCAAATAACTAGGCCTTGTTTATCATGTTTGACTTGAGATGTTTACGATGTGCATACTAATTGTTAAAGTGTTGGATGAAACACAGTTTCAGTAGATGGGTTGAGACTTGTTCATGATTTGGGACAATTAATTGATAATAATTAATTGATAATTAATTATTAACTATTTATATGTTGAATGATTAAGTTATTATAGAATTATTTTATGGGAGTTTTATGTTGTTAATTAGTTATTTAATTAATTAACAAATTGGATTAATTAATTTATGAATTAATTAATGGATGGTTTTGGGGTGTTAGACATGGCATCATACACTAATGATAAATATTATGTATGATAGATAAACAGGTTGTGAGACAGGGACTGATGCTCCAAATACTCATGGGGGGCTATACATGGCGTTCTACACCCAGCTTACATGAAAACATTCTTTTATGGGACATGGAATGATGCTCCAAATATCTATGAGTTTTGAGACAAGGACTGATGCTCTAAATAATCACGAGGGTGATAGACATGACGTTCTACACCCATTAATTGACATTGGACTATGGGTCCAATTTTTCATTCATGAAATGAATTAATTGGTTAATGAAAACTATTCTGACATTATGACTTGTGAATTGAATATGGGAAAGGGTTCCAACTTATCCATGAATTGGGTGAATCACTGTTAGTGGAAATACCCAGGAGTGAATCACTATTTTAGTGGATGGGCTCAGACATATTATATGAAAGACTAAATTGAATATCTTATGATGAGTTATCCAAGCCAAAACAAAATCTTGGATTCAGTCTTTACTTTGATTACTTATATGGTCTTTAGAGACATCTGTGGTGAGTGAATTATATGGGTGATGTTGGGCTTAGGCCATATCATGAGAATTGTGTAATTTATTAAGGTTTGAATAAATGATAAATGAAAATGAATGTGTGATGACTGTTGGTTATACATGAAAAATGTATAATGCAGGTTCAAAAAACATTTGAGAGCTGGATTAGGTACTTGGGTATATAGTTACATCGTACTTCTTACATTAATTATGCACGCTTTCACACTATTTCAATTATTTATTGAATGTCTGGATTTGGGGTAGACACCAGTGGTCCTGGCCTACTGAGATTTATATCTCATTCCCTACTCATGCCTCCATTGCACTGGGGTACTTGAGTAGATTCTATTTGGTTGGAGGATTGTGTTGTTAGAAAATACTTGGGATATTGGAGCAGAGGACCGAGCGGGAGCTCGGGATGCTCGAGTTGAAAGCTCGCAAGGTTTGGCTATCTTTTATTTGTATTGTACAAGATGTCTAAAGAATTTTTTATTATTTATTTCTTTCAATTATGTATCCATAACATGTCATGAATTCATATACTATATAATTGGAATTGGACACTTTTAAAAAATGAGTATTATTTTTCGTCTGATGTTTTGTCAATTATGTATTACTAATTCCGCTATTATTTGTTATTTACTCTGATATTCCACTGTACAACTCTGATAAGTGTGTATAGTATCCCCACTGACTATCCTTAGACCCTTTCTGCTAGTCGGTAGCCTCTGGCATATAGGGATATGCACTTGAGTTCATGTGGAGATCGGTCCGGCCTCCAGTTCAGGGGTGAGCCGGGTCAGGACGTTACACTTGTCCTAGAACAAAGGAACTCCAATATAATTCAATGGAGAGACATATTTTGTTTGGATCTTCAAGATTTGATAACAATTTTTTTTGGACTAGATACATTCATGAAAATAAGTTCATTACTATGGTCTGTAAATAATTTATTAAAACCATTGATATAGGGGGACTGGGAATCAAAGACTTGAAGTTTTTTATTGATTCCCTCCTTAGTAAATTGATTTGAAATTTGATGACTTATACTAACTTTTATCTATAATTATTCTCTAATATATTCCTCTCAAATATTCAATGTATCTACTCTATGTATGTTTCATCTTCTATTTGGCCTTCCTTAAAACACTACTATCATGATATCACGTAATACTTGAAATGGTTGCTCTGTAGGAACTCCACACTCAAAGTATGGAGTACACCAAGGCTAGAAAAGCCCACCAATGAAGTCATTGATGTGCCTACACTTATGAGGAACCTATCAACTATCGATGACCATAATAATACTATTTTACACGGTTATATCTCTCCTCATATTAGGCAAAAAGTTTAGAATTATATGTTTACTGGCACTAATATTTTGGTCTAGAACTATACTTACACTATCCATTTCACTTCTAGGGAATTCTAAAGTCATCTCAATGAGGATAATACTACACCACCATTGTTGTTTCAAATGTCCAAAACCTCATACATTCCTCCATCACATTATCTACTCCTTTATAGAATATGGAAATAGAGGTTTCTTGTATACATTATTCTTAAAAAAACTTGAATTTAGCTTGATCCTGCATGTTTGCTTTATCTGTATGCTAAGGAATTAAAAAATAATATTTTTATCTTCTATATATTTTCTTATAGGTTCTAGTTACATATAAATATTTTATTTGGAATTGTCCTAGATATAATTAACCTTCTAAACTTGATGACATCTATTCTTTAGGATGAATTGAGTGACCAGATTGTGGTAATACTTCTTTCAGTTGTAGCTGTTATCATTTCATTCATTTGGAATGAAAGGGACTCTATAACATTTTACAATAAGCACCTCTCATTCCATGATGGTTTGAATACTGTCTACCATGCAGTGATGTCTACATCAAAACATCACACAGGTACAAAGAGATATCACCATTTAACTCTTATTATTCAGAATTGTTTTTGAGTTGCTGACAGGGTTAAAAAACCTTTGGTCCTTAAATACATTAATTGGATTACACAATTGTAAATTTGGATGAATGTGAATATGGATGGGGTGGAATTAGGCACACCGGGACCTATAGAATGTGGTGGTGTATTCCATACTTATCGGGTGGAGGCATCTATGGGTGGAATTTAACTATACTACTGCAATTCATATTTGGAAGACTCAGTCCAGAAATATTCCATTGATAATGATTCCATCTTCTAATGAATGCCTTCTTCGGATTGAGGATTTTATTTCAGATTTCAATCATGTTTATAGAGAATCCAACCATATTTCTGATGATCTTTCCAAGAGGGAAATTATAAAGGCTTCCTCGAGCTTGTCTTTTGTTGCACCAGGTTTTTGTCCACATCTTCTTGATATAGATGCATCTAGTGTTTTACACTTTTTTCTTTGTAAACCCTCTTTCCCTACAATTTATTCCGATTTCTTATATTTATTTTAGAATGGGATTTCCTGGATCCTGAACCTATGTCATTATATACTGATTTTTTAAATTACTTTAGAGGTGTTATTTTTCTCTTTTCCTCTAACCTGAATTTATAGTTAATCTCATAAATTGTTCATAAGGGTTGTTTCATAATCATTCTCATTCTTGATAATATGTTATCTATCTGTCTCCCTATCTTTCTCACTACTTATATTCCTAATTATAATATTAATACTTATTCCACTACTATTCATCATTTTTTTTCTTATGATAAATAGTCCTTTATTCGGCCTTTCATTTTATTTAATTATGTAAAACCATTTTAAGTTTATAAAGGTATATTTCCCTTTCCCATATTCATGTTAATGAATATTTTAAGTAAACTCTATTTTTTAATGATTCCATTATTGGGATATTTTTATTGTTATAATAATTTTAAAAACCATTTTTATCAACTTTTGAAAAAAAATAATTTGATTCATTTATTTATTATTTAGAAGTATTATTCTAAAGTTTTGAAGACTATTTTTAAAACTTCTATTCGATATTCATATATATTATTTTATGATTATTTTTAAAATAATTTACTCAATAATTATTCATTTATAATATACTACTTTTTAAATTTATTTTCTAACTTAAAAATTACATTTCCCTTATTTATTTGAATGATTTATAAAATCAAAAATTTGTTTTCTTAAAACCAATTAAATATTTTCTTCCTTTGATAAATTTTAATCTATGTAAAGAACATTTTATATTCCATTATTTGAAAATTTATAATATTTTATTCATAGAATGAATACTATTTCATATATGAATCCAATATTAAAATAATCTTATGAATTTTTAACTAATTTTTATATAGGTATCGTGTATTTGGAATGTAATATCTATGAGTGATATGATTCATCACTAGATTTTTATTAAATTATTATATACTTTTAATAATTATAATATTCTAAATAATGCCTTTCCTTTCAGAGTACCATATGATCTCTTATTTTTATTGGAGTGTGTTTATCTAGATATTAATACATTCAGTTTGTTGGGGATATTATTCAATTGATTGTATACCATTTATTCTATATGGTGTGGATTCCCTAAGCTTTATTATCTTGACTAAAGGGTATTTAAATATATTTCAAATTTATTTATATAAATGCATATTTTATTTACATAGTTCAGTGATTATTGGATATTGATGGATTTATTATTGTTTTATATTTTGTTATTATACATTTTATGATGTATTTTGATGGGATGGGTGAGCCTATAATTATATATCTCTTAATTAATAGGGAAATGATAACATATAATGAGATGCTATGTATAGTGGATGGGTAATGATTGGAGAGAATTATTTCAAACTGTTATGGATATAAGCCTCCACTTAGGTTTATTATGACATGACTTATGTCAATACCACATTACTATTTCATAAAGAAAGGTATTCCATTGGGGATGGTTGTAATAGTCCCACCGAGGAGGTGTGGTCACCCATGGATTAATCTGATTGGTATATGCCATGATGTCGAGATCATTTTTAAGAATTTTAATCCATGATACATGATTATAATCCCATTCCTCATTATCACTACCACTGATTTGATGATCTTATTATATTAACCATTCCATTTCTCCCATGATCATGTATATCTCATATTTTTGATTTATTAAAAATTTATCTATATCTCATTGATTATGTTTTTATCATTTTTGATCAATTATGTTCAATCCTTTCCTATGATACCCAATTTCCCTAGGTTATTATAGGTGTTAAATAGATTATGATCGATCTATAAGTGGTCAGTGGTAATGGATTTTGTTAAATTGTTTGGTACAATATATTTTTGATAATAAATAATGTAGGATGTTCCCAAAGATATCAAACATTGGATCTTAGGATTTTTTTAAATTTTATTTTTATCTATACAAGTATACATATTTTTTCACTAGAACTAGAAGTGTTGGTTTGAGAGTGTATTAATATTTGAGTTATGAATTATAATCCAAATATTATTGGGTTATTATAATACTTTCATTCATTAATAATTTTTCTATAGATATTTTATTCCATGATTTTAGGAAATTCATGTTGTGGTTTCAATCATTTTTATTTCATAAATTTATTTTTATTATATATTAAAAATATTTTTAATCAATAATTTACATAAAAGGGTGAAAAAAAGTATAATTATTCATGATTAATTAGTTTATGTGTTTGTGATTATACATTTTTATTTCTAGAAAAAATATAAAATTTACTATAAACATTATTATTTATATTATTATTATTTATAATATATTATATAATATAGAGGAGTTCCTCTCTTTCCCCCATTTGAAGTTTGAAATGCATGGTGGTTGTGGGAGAAACTTTCTCCTGTTCCCTCTTTTAATGGAAGAGTATCTAAGGATTTAGGAATGAATTCTACATTAAATATATTTCTTCTTCCTATCCTATATCCATCATTTCTATTTTTCTCATGTTATTTTTGACCAATGGTTCATATAACATTTTTATTCTTTGATGTTAAGGAATGAACCTTGATTTTCAGGGTACTTTTGGTACCTAAAAGATGTAAAACTCTCATTTATCTCCTCTCTACCCCTGGTATTCAGACTCATCAATTTTGTATCATCATCTAGGTATGTGTATCTATGTAACTTAATTTTATTTAATACACACATGGTTATTGATGTTTTTAAGTATCACTTTTACAAATTTTTAACTTATTTTTTATCTTAGATTGAATTGTAATTATTTTTTATGGTATCTAATGTTTTTTGGATTTACATAATGAATATACCAAAGGAATTGAGGTGTATTTGAAAATTCAATTCGATGATATTAATGTGTTTATATAAATATAATTGACATTTATTTTTGTAAAAATGAATTATAAAAAGAGTTTTTGAATAATGTTTGATTTTTTAATGGGAATGATAATAGTTTTCAACAGGTAGATTATAAAAAGTTATTTTTTTACACTCAAGGCATTCAGAATATTCCATTAGATTTATTTTTTCTCAAAAACTTTTATAAGTAAGGTTTGTGATATTATTGAAATTCTATAAGAGGATTTTTTATGGGTTTATAATGCATTATGAATTATAAAGGCTTGTTTGGCATGTTTTATTTCATTATCAATTATGGGGAATTTTTTTAGTAATTACACTTATTATATGTATAATTTATTTATATTTTATCATATTGTTCATTATTATATGTATTTAGAAAAGGTGATATTTATTGGAGGGTTTTTATGATGTGATAATAGATTTTATTAGTGTAGACACCTGATTGGTTATCATGTAATTGAGATTTAATAGTTTTATATTGGAGTCTTAGGTAACTATATGGGAAGTCATGGATGAGTGCTACACTCAGTGAGGATACTCATATGATAGTTTATAATTTCCTGAAACCTAATTTTTTGTATGATCCTTAGTTTAATTTGGCTGTTCTTTTTTTTTTTGTGATGGCCATTGGTCATTCCTATTGATTCTTATTTTTTACTTGTTATTTGGGTCTTTCAAGTGGTCAAGAGTGTGTTTTAATTTTGTTATAATGTCTTGAGAGTTTTTTTGGGATCTAAGCTATGGGGAGGATATGGACATGTATCTATAAAGTCTATAAGAGGTCTACTAGTTTGATAGTTATATCCATTAACCAATCAGTGCAAGGATGGATGAAGGAATTTACTATAGGAATTACTCTAAATGGTTTATAGGGTCCAACATCAATCTAGTATATGGTTGAATGAATGAAGTTCCTATAAAATAATCCACCAACCATTTGGTGGGTTTACCAGTGCTCTAGGTATTATTCTTGGTGCCATAAGAAAGTCAGTGAAATCTAGTGGTATAACAGCTCCAAACCCACACTCACAGATCTTGTGTTGAAATCTGTAACTTTAATTTTCTGGATATGATGCCAACAATTGGGCCCCAATTTTTTATCTAAATTTTACAACATCAAAAGGAAAAATTGGAACATTTTCATTCTTAGGGAACATTTTGGTTTTGGATTTTAGAGATCTTGGAAGATATCTTACATAAACAATTCACATGAATTAAAATGGGAAATTCTCCCATTTATCCTAGTTTTTCTTATTTCACATTAGGTCATCAATATCATCCCAATAAATTTTTTTATAGTCATAATGCATTAAACCTGAATATTTATAACATGTTGAAATGGAAACACAATAAGGGTGACTTAAAATTCTCAGTAAGGGTATACATAATCATTAAAAATTGAATGTCATCAATGAGAATAACAGTACATAAGGGTATGATGACATCATCAAAGTGTATAAGCGAATCATAGAATCACTCATACACAACAATACATGGATTATAAAATACAAAAAAATGGAAAATTCCCAAGTCAATTATAATAAATTATCATGAGCCATGTGGTATCAATCTCAATCAAGAGAAACATTATAAAACCATATAAAATAATTAATACCCTTTTCAATATCCTGGAGCATTACTTTCATAAAAACCCTTTCAAAACCCTTTAAAAACCATTTTAATTGGAAAAACCATATGGATGACTTCCAATATTGTCATTAATCTGTGAATTATATATTTATAATTGTGATAATCCTTTGTATAATATATATTGGGGTCACCATTTTTCCATGAGCTATAATGAGGATTTACCCGTTGTATAAGAAATATCAAGCTCCCCTATGATCTATAATGGGGATCAATCATTCGTATATACTGTATTTGGATTACCAATTTAATATTATTCTCAATTACCATGAATAGAAAATTTTCAAGTTAAAACACATATAGAGAATAATTATTCATTTATAACTAGATAAACCCATTGAAATGAAATTGGTTTGATGTCAATCTATTTGAAACATGAGTAACCCATAAAGAAGAAATGGTTTCCCAAAAAATATATTTGAAACATGGTTATACTATACATAATAAATGGATTCTATAATAATCTCAATGAAACATAGTTATCCTATAAAAATAAATGGGTTCCACAACAATCTCTTTGAAACACGATTAACCCATGTAAAATAAATGGTTTCCATAACAATTTCTTTAAAACAACCGTAAGACGTCTAGAAAAGAATGAGGATAGTATAAATACAAAATATTTATAGTGTATAGTAAGAAAAAAAAATGGTTTTTTATTTTTATTAATGGAAATACAATTAGAGGATCTTTAAAAACATTCTTTATGAAAATAATATATAAATATTCCAAAGTATCCCATACCACGAGGACACATTTTAGTCCAAATACCTTTGAAGGAATAACATTAAATAAAATAAATAATAAAATGATAATAATAATATTCAGGATATATCATATAAAAGAATAATTATATACACATCATAAATGAATTTAGGTGTATAACAAAACAATTTCCTCAAAGAAGACAATTTTGAAAAAAAATCATTATCGCTTTGGGAACTTTAAAACTGAAAACCTCATGAAAGAGATATCCAAAAATTGATATGTAAATCCCCATGATTTCATGAATAGTAATCATAAAATAAATTAATGGTAATTATATACACGAAATAAAGTTAATTAGGTTCATAATAATAAATATGTCTCAAAGGAATATAAATTGAGAAGAAACCCCTTACAATTGTGGTAACAAATGAATTGGAAACCAAAAAAGTAATAATAATAAAATGAAACATTTAATTACCATGAATATAAAATAATTTAGGATATCATATATCAAATAGGTCTGTATATGCACCGAAAAAAACAAGTAAGTGGTGAATATGAAATTTATCTCATAGATGTGAAAAGCGAGATGAAAATCCCTTACCTTGAGTCCGATCCGTCAAACAAGTTCTTTATCTTCCTATATAGTGAATATATTTTAATTATTTACTTTTTTGGGTTACATTTTAATTTTTTTTGTTAATTTTATTTCACTTATTATCATGTTATGTAAAATTACTTAAATGATTATTTTTACATCGGGTGTTTTGAAATTTTTTGGTTAATGGGTCAAAAATGACTTTGGTAGGTCAACTGTGGTCAAATGGATCATTATTTACAAATATAAAAAATAATAATAGTGTAATAATAATAATAATATTCATAAAAAAATCATTATTTTATAAATATTCATGTAATATGTTTATGAAAAATGAACCAATTTTACCATCAAGGAGATAATAGGTCGTTGGTATGCATGTGTAATGTTCCAAATTTTCAATGATCATTATGAAAATAAGGTAAGTAAAATTTATCTTTAAATAATTTATATTATATCATAAATAAAATTTAATTTAATTATAAATACTTATATATATCATTATTTTGATTTGGTGGTGAAAAAATAATAATCACATCGCATTGAGGAGGTGGTAGTCCACATGTCTACAAAATATATTACACACATTTTAAATGTACATAAAATTAAGAAATAAAGTGATATATTCTTTTTAAAGAAATATAATTATGTCATTAATATCATATATATTTCATTTATATAAAATATTTTTATTAAAACCCTCTTGAATACATTCCATATAATGTTTGAATGAATCATATCACTTTGGGGAGACGGTAGTCCACACGTCCACAAACAATGTTATCATATTCCCACAAAATGGAAAACATAAAGGTATGTGTTATATAATAACTAAAAAATAATAAATATATCATATATATCATATATATATATATATAATATTTACATCATAATTCCCAACCATAAGATGCGGTAATGGAAAAAGGAACGACATTGTTTCGTGGGGCAGTAGTCCACTATTCACACGAACAATGATTTAAATACCAATTTGATAGAAGTTTGTGTAGGGGTGGGTAAAAACCTTAACATAAATATATATAATAATAATAATAATAATAATTATTTTATTATATAATCATTGAATAAGTATAATCTAATGTGTGGAGAAAGAAATAAAATAGAAGGTATCATTGAAGAATGTTACCTCTTTTTTGAGTTACTTAGTTTGGTTTGCATGAAAAGTTGTCCAAGCATTGATTTATGCCAAATTTTATGCGTATATAAAGAGAGTATACATTTTTAGAGTCTGTTGGTTATGTTTTTTGTGAAATGTGTCTTGATATGTGTGAATGGATGGGGAGAGTGAATGCCCTTTTATAGAGGAGGAGGAGTGGCATTCCTATAGATATGAAAAGGTAAACACTATTGGGAGGTCTATATTGCATAATGTGCCCCCAATATTGAACAAAAATATATAATATATGATATATGGTATAAATATTCACACAAAATTGGTTTTTGAAAATTTTATAGGTCATTTGTATCCTTAAGAATAATGTTTTACTACAAAGTGAACTCATTTTTACTTTAATCGTTGAAGTTAATTTTTACTACTTTAACTATTTTTTTGGAAAAAAAATAATTTTACCATATTATAAATTATAAAATATTTTTATTCCAAATATGGAATCCATTTTTTTAAATTCAAATAATATAATTTATAGGATTTTATTTAAAATTAACCCTCCAAACATGATGACAAAGTGAGTTTTTAAAGTGAAATTGTTCAAAGGTTTGATAAGTATTTATATATAAATTCAAGGGAAAATGAAAAAAATGTCCTAAAATTTATTATTAGATATATAATTAATAAAATATAATTTTAAAACCAATTAAAAATATAAATTTACACTATAAATTATTCAGACAGAAAAACCGTTTTCAATTAAAATTTAGTATTATTCACTATTAACTAAATATCAACGTTATCATAAAATTACCAAAAAAGTCATCCGAAGTAGATTTTTATATTGAAAGTTCCCAAAATATATTTAGTTTTTTCCAAATAAAATTTTAAAAATTGTCCAAATTATGTTTTTAAAATAAGTCTTACCTTAAAAGGCAGCAAAACCACATTTTTAGATATATAATACTTTTTATTCTTAAAATTGGATTTATTTTTATTTTAAGCCTACAATTATTTTTTATTCTTAATATTTATTTTTTTTTTATGAATTTAAAACTTATTTTATGAGTTTAAATACTTTATTAAGATAAAACACCTTTGTAGGAATAAAAGTATTTTATTTATAAAAATACATCTTTTATGTTCTATTAGTTTTTATATTCATTTATATTTTATTGGTATCCAAAGAATTAATTATATAAACATCCCTAAACCATATTTTCATAATTTAGTTATTATTATTAATTCACTCTATTTTAATTGTTATGTGACAACTATAATAATAATAATATTATTATTATATTTTTGTTTGGTAAGACTCGACGATGTGTGTAGAAAAAGTTATGGAAGAAACTGAATGTTACATAAAATACATGATAAACATAGTGGTGTGTATAAAAAAAATACTAAAATATGAATTTCATGTAATGATATAGATATAAAATAATTTAAAATAATTTGAAATAAGATATTTCTTAAAATCTCATGATGTTACATCCTTCTCCCTTAAAATGAGTTTCCCTCTAAATTCATCTTGGTTATCAAAGTATTAATTTTTTTTGAATTAAATTATTTAATTACACATCATAAAATGAAATAAATAAACCATAACATAAAATAGGAATTTTGGAAACATACATGTCACATAAATTTATGAATAACTAGGATTCCACATTAATAAAATGTATGTGGGAATGGAGGAAAAGTGTAAATAAATATAGGGAGTGATTGAGGTCCTTGATCACAAACAAGTGAATTATAAATTTAAAGTTAAGGGCCTCAAAAACATAAATATGTGATGATAAAAAATAAAATTGGTTCATAAAAAACATAGGTCCTAGGATAATAATTTGGTTTCAATATCTTTATCCAAGTGTTAAAGAACTATATTACTATCTATACCAAGAGTAAAAAAGTAAATATAATTACTTGATGAGTAGAATTTTATCAGTTAATCAATTTCTAATAGATTATCATCTTTTTATCTAGATGATGAGTATTCAAGATGATTTTTTAACACTTGACACACCAAAATAAAATTTCAAAGATCATTTAACCATTAATGTGATAGTCTAGACATTCCACCTCTCTTTAAAAAATAAACAAAACCAAAATGGTTATCAAATGGTAAGATAATTCCAAAAACGAGTAAATCATCAAATGATACAGTTATTTTCAAAACTCAATAGTATTACACAAGGATAACAATAAATCATTCCATAACCATATATCCTAAATAATATAAAAAATTAAGAGTGTTTTAACATAGAATTTAATCTCATACCATCCATATTTCAAACCCAAAAAGATGGTGACATTCTCATTAAGAGAGATTAATCACTTAGTCACCAAATCACTTTTAAATCCTATGGTAATCTATATGATAATACTTTTGTTCCCATAATTACCTCAATGTCCAACATTATATAAACCCTAAAATTTATCAATACCTTCTGACTTATCTCCAAAAAAATTGTCAAAATTCTTCACATTAAACCTATGCTTACATATACTTCACCCCAATAAAACATCCCCAAAAATGTCATTAATATCCTCAAAATTTTTCAAATACATGAATCCCTGAAATAATGTGACAAGTAAATTGAACATATTAACCTAATTAATTTTATAGACCTATTATGGTATCAATAAATCTTAAGATAACCTCATATGAAAACAACCAAATCTCCAAAGTTATCTAAACTGACCTTCGATACCGAATATAATATCCCAAAACTCGCACTCCTAGTTCCTATGCTGAAATCTATAACATTACATTTCTAGCTATGATTCCAATAATTTTGACCCAATTTTTCATCTAAACCATACCAATAAAAAGGAAACATAGATCACTTACATTCTGGAGGACATTTTTGTTTTAGAGTTTTAGAGAAATTGGAAAAACTCCAACATAAAAAATTCACATGACATTAAATGTATGATGAAATAATTAAAGTTCATTAAGTAATCAACATAATACTTGTAAAATACTTTATATACATAATGTATTCAAGACTCATTATTTATGACCTGGGTAAAAGGAATCATAATAAGGGTGTTCTCAAATTCTTAGTAAGGGTAAACATAATGATTAACAATTTATTGTCATCAACAAGAATAAGTGTACTTAAAGGTATGATGAAATAATTAAAGTTAATTACCGAACCATAAAATAACTCATAACCATTAATAACTAGATTATAAAATATGAAAACACTAAAAAATAAAATCATCAATTATAATTAATAATCATGATCCATGTGATATTAATCTTGAACACAAGAAACATTATAATATAATAGAAAACAATTAGTACCCCTTTTAGTAACTTAGAGATTCACTTTCATAAAACCCCTTAAAACCCCTTTAAACACCACTTTAATTGGAAAACCCATATAGATTACTTCCAACATTATAATTACCCAATCTATTTGATATCTATAATGCTGATCACCCTATGTATAATCTATATTGGGATCACCCATTTTCCATGGGTTATAATAATGCTCAACCCTTCATTTAACTTATATCGAGCTTACCTATGAGATATAATGGGTCTCAAACCTTTGCATATAATGTATTAAGCTCAAATTTTTGATATAATGATCAAATACAAATAATAGAAAATATTCATCATAAAACTCATATAAATAATCATTATTCATTTATAATGTGATAATCACATAGAAATGAAATGGTTTTATTGTCAATTTTATTCAAAAAATATTAATGTGTGTAAAATAAATTGGTTCTATAATAATATATTTGAAACATGGTTGTCATATGGAAAAAATGGGATACATAAAAATCTCACTGAAATATGGTTATCCCGTTGAAAATAAACTAGTTCTATAATAATCTATTTGAAACATGATTAACTCATTAAAAATAAATGGGTTCCATAATAATTACTTTGAAGAATATTAATCCATCTGAAAAAAATAATGAATACAATATCAATAGAAAATATTCCTAGTGTAGGATAAGTGAAAACAAGGGGTTTTGAAACTATTTAATGGAAATACTATTGAAAAATCATTAAAATAATTCTTTCGGAAAATAATATTTAAATTTTCCAACGTTTACCATACCACTTTGAATTGTTTAATTTATAATTTTCATGAAGGTATAACATTAAATGAAACTTATAGTATCATGAGAATAAGGATAATCATGATATATTTTGACAAAGCAGAAGTATATACACCTTATAAAAGAATTTAGTTGTATAACCTAACTAATTTCTCAAAGAAATAAATTGTGACAAAAATCCATTACCTCTTTGGAAACTTTGAAACCATAACCCCCTGAAAGAGAGATCATAAAAGGGATATTTAAATACCCATTAATTTGTGTATAATAATAATAAAATACATTCATTGTCAGAATATACTGTACGTAAACTTAATTAGAAGCATATTAACAAATAAGTCTCAATGAAATTTAAATTAATAAGAACCCCCTTACAGTTATGGTAACATCTGAATTGGAAACCATAAATGTAATAATAATAAAATTAAAAATTTAAATAAATAAAAAAAATTTAATTAATGATATAATATATCAAAAGGAGAAATATATTCACCATAAAAATGAAGTAAGTGGTGAATATGATATTTATTTGATAGATGTAAAAAAGTGAGATGAAAATTCCTTACCTTGAGCCCGATTAATCCTCTATGTTATTTATGTTAGGAAATAATTAACTTATGTTAATTATTAAATGTCAAAGAAATATTTTTCATGTTTTTTTAATTTTATTAAACTTATTATCATGTTATAAAAAATTAATTAATTGATTACGTTTACATCAAAATTTTTGACCATTTTTAGTTTATGTGTTCAAAACGAAATTGGAAGGTCAACTATGTTTAGAGGGATCATTATTTAAACATATATAGAATAAAAATAATTAAATAATCATCATATTAATACATACTTTATTATATTATAACAATTCTTGGATGATGGTTATGAAAAATGAACCAACGTTAAAATCAAAGGGACAGTTTGTCATATGTACGCTTGAGCAACATTACCATTTTTTAATGATCATTATTGAAATAATGAAAGTAAAATTTATCTTTCTAGAGTTAATATAATATAATAAATACCATGTTATTTAATTATAAATACTTTTATAAATAATTATTTTGATAGTTTTGGTGAAAAATAAGAATCACATCGTTTTGAGGAGGCGGTTGTCCACACATCTAGAAACGAAGTTATCACCTTTTCTGTATATGAAAATGTAAGAAATAAAGTGATATATATATAATTTGGAGAAATAAATTTATGTAATTAATATCATAAATAATTCTGATGTATTACATAATTTTACTAAAACAATCCTTAATACAATCCATGTAAAGTGTGAACGAATCACATCGCTTTCAGGAGGCGATAATCTATACGTCCACAAACGATGTTATCGTATTCCCAAAAAATGGAAAGCATGAATATATATTTTATATAAAAACTAAATAATATGAAATAAATCATAAATTATATATATATAATATAAAAACATTATTTACATCATAATTTCCAACCATAATTGGTGGTAAAGGAAAAAAACGACATTGTTTCGCGAGGCGGTAGTCCACCGTACACACGAACGACTCATTCATTACCCATTTGTTGGAAGGGTCTGTAGGAGTTGGTAGAAAACATAAAATTAAAAAATATAAGTATATTTAGGATACTTATGTTATTAAATACGCATTTAATAATAATAATTTAATGTATGGAGAATGAAATAAAGAAAAAGTGCTCATTGAAGAATGTTATATCCTCTTTGGTAAACTCCTTTTGGTTTAAACCAAAGGAATTCCTTGGTTTTATTTGTTAGATAATTTATAATTCTATAATGGGGTTATGGATTTTAAGAGTTTATTTTTTATAGGTTTTGAGGATCCAAAATTACATGAGAGGTGTGAATAGTAGGGGTGAGTGAATGCCCTTTTTTAGTGAAGGAGGATTGCCATTATTGTAAGTATAAAAAGGTAAACACTATTGGGAGGTATCCTTTACATAATGCGCCTCAAATAATGTAAAAATAGATAATATATGGGATATTTTCTAAATATTTTTTAAAAATGGGTTTTGGAAAAGTTTTAGGTCATTTTGAACCTTAAGAATAATGTTTAACCACTTATAAACATAATTTTACTTTAGTCATTATAATTAATTTTAATTTTTTTCCCAAATATTTTTGGTAAAATATATGTTAATATTATTTTAAATTATAATTTTTTTTCTAATTCCAAATATTTAATACAATTTTCAAAATTCAAATCATATAAGTTGTAGAATTTAATTTAAAATTAATGCTGTAGACGGGATGACAGGGCTGGTTTTTAATGAGAAAATGTTCAAATGTTTGTTTTTTTATGTCTAAATTTATTATAAAAATTATTCCAATGACCTAAATTGGATTAATATATATATATATATATAATTTAACTAATATAACTTTAAAAACAATTAATAATATAATTTACTAATATAAATTAATTAGATGAAAAACTAGTTTTCAATTTAAATTTATTATTACAAACTATTCATCAAATTATGAAAGTTCTATTAAAAATACAAAAAATTAACCCAATATTAATTTTAAAATTTTCTATTTTAAAAAATAACTTTATTTTTTCAAATAAAATTTATAAAAGGGTAAAAAGTTTGTTTTAAAGAAAGCCTTCCATTAAAAGGATACAAAACCATATTTTTAGAAAAATAAATCTTTTATGGTTAAAATTGGACTTATTCTTATATTATGAATGTAAAACTTATTGAATGAATTTTAAAATATTTTATTAAATATATTAAATATAAATTTCATTAATATTTTTGAATAATAGTGATTAATCTAATTTATTATGATAAAATTCATTTTTGGGAATTAAAATTGTTTTTTAATAAAAACAAATACTTTATATTGAATTGGTTTTTATATTCCATTCCAATTAATTGGACACAAAAGTATTCATTTTATAAACATGCGTAAACAAATTTTCATAATTTATTTTATAATATTCATTCCCATCATTATAATTTTTAGGTGAAAACTATCATAATAATATTAATAATATATTAATGTCTTGTAAGAATCGATCTTGCGTGCAACACAAGTTATAATGGAAACTAAATGTTATGTGAAAAATAATATAAACATGATATTACATAAAACACAAGATAAAATTTTCATTTCATGAAATGGAATCAATAAATGAATTAAAATTAATATTAAAGAATATATTTTTTAAAATCATTGGTTGTCAAAAGTGGCTACCCAATAAACTGATTTGGGAAAGTATGGCGTGGACAATATTCTAAGTCCACCACCAAAAACACCAATTTTATTTATTTTTTATTATCCCAAAATCCACATTGGATGTAAAAAAATATTAGATACTCTCTTAATGGGATTTTATCCCAACCATCATTGAAAAATTCGGGATCAAAGTTCCTATTGAGGCTATGAATATCTTTCAGTAAGTATAGCCATGTTTTGGTTGTTGATTTTATTTTACTCATTTCTCTCTATATCCAAGAGTGGTGGATCCTTGTGTCATTGATAGATCCTGATCTGGATTTAGTTAATTTTATTTATATGATCTATTCATAATTCATAATATTCTATCTTCTCCTTCTAATTGTGGATACTGTATTGGTCATTTTTTAATTTTTTATTTGAGGGAAGATGTTTAATAAGGGAATTATTATCAATTGAAAGGTTTCATATTTCATAATTTTAAATGGATTTCTAATTTATCATCAAATCATGATGTGAAATTCTTGATGAATTTTTAAAATGGCATAGTGCGTATTGATCATCTTTGAATATGTATTTAAAAAAAATTGTTTGCTTTTTTTAAATGATTTGATAATGCAATTAATGATGTTAAAGATTATTTTTATGATGTTTCTCAAGATTCAAAAAAAAAAAATATTTAATTAATTTAAATAGAAATGAGTTATTTAGAAAGGAATCAGATTTTATGAAAAGTGTTTGATATATTTTTTCAAAATGTAATATCATGTTTTGAAACTTGATATTGTGGTGTATTAAATTAATGATTTAAATTATTTGAGCCTAGTCGAAATAAATGATTTCCCCTTCATGACTGATTTATTTAAAGAACATTGGAGCCTAGGTATTTAGGTTAGTGGACTTGGATATACATGCTAGGTATGTATTAATACAACCATGAAATGTATTTATGAAATAAATGGAGGATAAAATTGTTGATGTAAGGGGGTTAAATATTTGGAATGGATCCATATTCCCTCTAGGATTGAGATATAGGGATGTGCACAAAACTGGAGCCACATTTCACTAAGAATGTGCAGAACCTTGATCCTTTATCTTATAAACCTAGATCTTTATAACCATGTTTCTAGGAGTGATCATTATTTATACATATAAGAGTTTATGTAATGATTTACTCATGTATATTTGATTTAAATTCCTATTCATGTATGATTTTATTGAAATGTACTTTTGAACCTATTTTTTATAATCCATTGAAATAATTTTAAGAGCATGTTTTCTTACAAACAAGGAAAATATTACCATTCTATGATTTATTTAAAATTAATAATTTTTTGTTTATTTGATTAGGATGGATTTTGGAAATCTTTATGGGATCCTAAGGGGCTAGTTTATCTATCAAAATAATTTTTTTCATTTGGGAATTTAAATACTTTCCTTTACCATGTACTAAAAAAGGGTTGGCATCTCTTGGAGGAAGTGTGAGTTCCTGATTAGTGGGACCATGTGTGTTGGTGTGGTAAAGAACAATATATTATCTGATGGTTACATGGAGATTTTATGATGATTTCTTTAATGGTTGATGTCATTATCTATTTTTTCCCTATCTAGGATTTAAAATTATCTACATTGTGGTTTTTTTCTTGATGAATGATTTTGAAAACCAAGTATTTAAGGTTTCTATCCTTGGATATTATTTTTTTGGTTATTCGTTTAGTGAAATCATTCCTTATTGTTATGTTCTTAATGCATAGGAACGAGTCACCAGGCCACGGGGATGAATATTTTTTTTGATAAATGTCATGTATGATTCAAGAATCAGTTTATCCTATGAAACAGATCAGTTTGTAATTTTTTTTATCAATGGGAGGTTTTGTCTCTTCTTGGATGTCAATATGAATATTGGGTTGTTTTGGTACTAATAAGATATGATTGATTGAAATATAGGGGTATGTTATGAGTGATAACCTGGATAGTTATAAATGTAGCATGACATAATTTTCCATGGGTGGTTGGGAAAAAAGTATCTTTCAAGAGTTTTATTTCTGATTCTATACATTTATAACTCTTTGATATTAGTTTTTTGTTCCCAAGTTGTGCTATTAATTAATAGAGTTGATGTTATATTACCTCTTGACTGAAGTTTCATTATTATTTATAGATGTTTTGTGGTACATGTAACGACCCAAACTTTTTGATTAGTATATTAAATTACTCTTAACGATTTAATAGAGATGTTAATGGTTAATGCAGAAAGAGGAGTCGATGGCTTCATCCGGTAGACTGGAACCTTATGAAACCCACTTATCAGAGCTTGGGAAGGAGGTGGCATCTTTGGGCTCGCCTTGGACCAAGCCCAAGCCGAACTCCAGCATGTCAAGCTTGAACGGAAACACCTGCGGGAGAAGTTCAAGTTAGTAGAGATTACTACTAGGGTAATGTTATATGAGCCTCCCTCATATTCTCTCACCATAGCACACCTTACACTTAGGTCTTATACTGGTGTTATAAGGGGCTATGTGACGAAACCATAGCTTCTTTGTGTAATCCTTTAGAATGAATAAATTGGGATTTCCTCCTTTAGTGAAGTTTGTGAAATTTCAAATGTCCGGATAATTTTAGGATGTATTTTATTGATGAATTTTGAAAAAAAGGGATATTTTAAAATATTTATGTAAACCTTAAATAATTAATGATGTGTAATGATTTTCAAAAAATGGTCTTCTACAATTATGTTCAGTACGAAATTTAGAGTCTAATAAGATCAACTTAATTTTTTGATGAATAGTAAATTATGAATAGTGATTTTATTCTTAGGATTAGTAATGTGACAAAATGGATTAGTAATATCACTTAAAGAAAGTTTTAATATAATTTAGACACATTGATTTAGTAATGTGATTCAATAAAATGGGTAAATAACGGTTTCATAAATTATTAATCAAGTATCAGTTTTTTCAGATGAATAGTGTTTTTTAATTAAAAATTAAATTAAAAATATTTAGAAAAATATTTTTATAAAATGGACTTTATTTTTGAACTCAGAGCATCGATATTATGTTATGGTAATTTTTTGGGATTTTTCTGAGAAAGATGAATTTTCAGCGAATAGTAAAAATGCAGTTTTAGGGTTTCAGTATGTTAAATGACATCATAACTGTGTCATGATGATGTCATGAGATATTTTAAGGGATGGTTGACTAAAGGTGATGAATTATTGTATGAGGTGTCCCAAGTGGCCAATACCATGGGCAAATACCATGGGCAAGCCCATGGTTTTGCCAATACCACCAATGAGGTGTCCCTTGGCCATTAATGACTTGTCCCCTCACTTTCCCTATAAATACCAAGCCATCCTCTCATCCATTCGACTCCAAAATCATCATCAACGATGTTCTGGTCTCCTTACCTCCCAAGGAGTCCTCCCAAGGTGCCCCAGGCCCTCAAGGTCCCAACCATTAGTTTTAAGAGTTACGTTTAAGGTAAGGGATCCGACCTCTCTCTTTCTCTTCAAGTAATCTCTTTTATGTCATTTCTTTTATGCTCCATGTTCTTATGTTTGAGGATGTTCTTTTATATTCATCTTAATACCCTTTTATGTTCATGTGATGGGATACCCCCTTTTTCTCTCATCAATTCGTTTTAAGAATGTTTAAGTGGCGCTGTTAGACTGCTGAATTTTTAAGGGATTCTTTCACCCTTCTCTTTTTCAAAGTTCTACTTTCATGTCAAGTCTTTCAAGTTCCTTTTTATTATGTTGGGGTATGATCTCAATATCTATCATACTGAACTCTTATTTTCATATTATTAGAGAACCTATTTGATCTTGTCAATTCATTTTTGTTGAAGTTTAAGTGACGCCGTTAGGCTGCCGAATTTTCATAAGAGAAATCTAATTTTTGTCTTCCTTCCATGTTTTTCATTTAAAATGGTATGTCCTTAAAATTTCATTACCATGTTTATATATACTTCATATTCGGTACCTCTACTGTTTTATGGGTCATTTATGATTGTTTGACCCATGTCCCCTCTCTTTTCAATGTTTTCTAAAACCCCGAAACATAGCCGTTATGCTGTAGAATTTCCGTCTCAAAATGTCACTCGGTTTTTCTAAAGTTCTTTTATTTTATTAAGTGAATACTCAAAGATCTATCTTATACAGGGGTATTAACATATATACCAAGTTGTTCTATTTTAAATTCTGGGATTTACATACATGATACCCGCTCTCCCTTTCCGTGGGTTTAAAGTGACGTAAAGATCATGTCTTTAAAGCAGTTTTTAAACGTTATGATTATGAAATGAAACCCATTCCTTTTTTTCTATATGGGTTGTTTATGAAATTATTGATGATGACATATGTGTCTCACATGATAATAAAGACATTTCAAGGGTGCGCCCTGATAGCGCTCCAATGTATTGGGTAAAGACTTAATCTCTAGAGATGACTATTTTTAATGACGCCTTGGTGAATAACCTTGGTAATTTTTAATGACACCTTGGGGATGAACCTTGGTGAAACAGAAATGATTTTCAATATTAAATGTTGTAGCCACATATTCAAGTTATGAAAAACTTTATTTTTATTATGATATGCCTCATGATTTCTTTCTCATGCCTTAAAGTTCTTTTCATGACCTTATTGATGTATCTCAAGTTCACATGTAAAATGTTTCTCTTATTTCCCTTACTGGGCCTTCTGCTCACCCTTTTTTTGATGTATGTACCCAGGTTATGAGATGAAGTAATGAACCTAGGATGAACTTAAGGAGAATCCTTTAAAGTTTTTAAGAAGAATGTTTTATGTTGTTTTCTTGTATTATGTTCCTGGTTTCTAAGACACTAAACCTTAAAGAGCCTCAGTTTTGTGTAATGTAATGAAGGTTTATGTAATAAAAAGGCGGGATGCCACAGTTGGTATCAAAGGATGGTTTAGTTATCTGTGGAAATTAGGATATAAAAACTTTAGGAAGAACCCTATAGAAAAGTTTAAATATAGGAAAACTTCCTGGTATTTTGGTAAGTATTGAGTAAGTGGTTTATCAAACAAATACATCCTTGTCTGGATATGAGCAGGTAGAGGCGGCTCTGGCACATATGTACATAGGGGTAAAACCTGAAAACACAACTTTGAGATAGACTTGAATGGGAACTAGTTCACAATAATGGGCCTTGCTGCACTCTTGGTTACGACACTCCCGGGGGATATGTTTGGTTAATCATAAGCTTTTTATAAATCATTATGAAGGAATTAAAGAGAAATGTAATTGTCTAAGCATGAAGTCTTAGTTAAAAGATTCATAAATAAAATAAGTTTCTCACTAAGGTTTTATCCTTTTAGAAAATGGAGGGCAATAGGATGAACCGTGCAGATGGTGACCGCAATGCACCATGTGCTGACGACCCTCTGATGGAAGCCGGAATGGAAACATTCATGCGAATGATGAACCAACTGACTCAAGTTGAGTAATAACTTGAATCAAGATGAGAGGCTGACCTCACCACGAAGGGAACAACACTTTGTTGAGTCCTTCATGCGTCAACGACCACCAACATTCAGTGGATCTACTGACCCATTGGTTGCGGAACAATGGATAAGCTCCATTTAAAAGATCTTTTCTGTACTCCTTTGTTCAGAACAAGAAAAAGTCACCCTTGCTGTTTACCACCTTGAGGGAGAAGCTGATCAGTGGTGGTCAATGGTCAAAAACACAAAGCCTAGAAGAGATATGGAAGCTATAGAGTGGGAAGAGTTCCAGGGAATATTCTTTAACAAGTATTTCCCTCGTTCCATGAGAATGAGAATGGAGAAAGAGTTTCTCGAGCTGAAGCAAAAGGAGAACAAATCTGTCGGAAGCTATGAGATGAACTTCACCCGAATTTCACGATATTCCTCTAGATTTGTCATGGATCCAAGTGGGAAGGTTGATAGATTTTTCGGTGGACTGAGACCTCATATGAGGATTAATCTATCCAACCGGGACTATGATAGCTACGATGAGATCGTGCGGAGTGCAATGAAAGTAGAGATAGATTTTGGTGAGACACAGTGGTCTCATAAATCAAATGACAAGAAGAGGTCGTTGGAGCCCATTTTAGGGAAGAATTTTGATCAGGGAAGAGGTGGAAAGCAAATGAAACTTACCACATGCAATAAATATGGGATGAAGCATCCGGGGCACTGCTTGATCAGAAGTGTCAAGTGATAAAGGTGTGGAAGAGGAGGACATGTTGCTCAGAATTGTCATAGTGAGGTGAAACCTCAACTCCCCAACACTAACGATAGAGGAAAGATGGTTCTGGCCCTACCCAAAGTCAATTGCTTCAAGTGTGGAAAGCTTGGGAACTTTGCTAATCACTGTCCAAATCCAAGGGCAGTGGAGGGGAATCACCATCAACCTCAACAAAGGCCGGGGGAGCAAGTTCGTGCTTTTTCTATCACAACAACTGAAGTTGAAGCTCCGAATGACGTGGTAGTAGGTACTCTTTTTGTCCTCTCAAAACTAGAAACTACTTTGTTTGATTCTGGTTCTATGAATTCCTTTATTTCCTCCAAGTTTGCAAATAATATAGAATCAATCCACAAACTGCTTGAGGTAGTGTTGTCAGTCAAGACTCCAAGTGGGATTATCCATGAATCAATAGTATTTAGAGACTCTAGTGTTTACTTTAGTGAGCACAATCTTATCGCAAATATAATAGTCATTCCCATGTTGGAATTCGACGTTATACTAGGGATGGACTGGCTCTCAAAGTATAATGCGAAGATCGAATTCAGAAGTATGGAAATATCAGTAGTCTTGAATGAACGACCTACAATTATATTCCAAGGAGAGATATCCCAAAATGATCCCTATCTAGAAGCACCTCCTATAGCTTTCTTTATGGAGTTAATTGGTGATGATGAAGAAGGAAAAGGGAGTGTACAAATAGAAGATGTTCCGATTGTTCAGGAATACATGGATGTATTTTCTGAGGAGTTACATGGACCTCCCCCAGAAAGGGAGGTAGAGTTATCCATTGAACTCGTACCTGGGTCTCAACCGATATCAAAGACCCCATATAGAATGGAAAATGTGGAGCTAGAAGAGTTAAAGAAACAACTCCAAGACTTGTTGGAGAAGGGGTTTATCCGACCGAGTGTGTCTCCTTGGGGAGCACCAGTTCTCTTTGTGAAGATGAAGGATAGATCAATGCGGCTATGCATTGATTATAGATAACTGAATGAGATCATAGTGAAGAACAGATACCCTCTTCCAAGAATTGATGATTTATTTGACCAACTTCGTGGGGCTCAATTCTTCTCTAAGATTAACCTTTGATCTGGTTATCATCAACTGAGGGTAAAGAAGGAAGATATTCCAAAGACTACCTTCCAATCAAGATATGGGTATTATGAGTTTACTGTTATGCCCTTCGACTTGACTAATGCTCCTACTATTTTCATAGATTTGATGAATAGAGTCTTTAAGTTCTACCTTGATAACTTTGTTGTAGTTTTTATTGATGATATTTTGATATATTCAAAAATTCATGAGGAGAATGAAGATCATCTGAGGGTTATTTTGAAAACTCTGTGGAAGGAGAGGCTCTTTGGAAAGTTCAGAAAGTGTGAGTTTTGGTTTCAATAAGTGGATTTCTTAGGGAACATCGTAACCAATGAAGGAATCTCGATTGACCCTGCAAAGAAAATGGTTGTGGAGGAGTGGCCTCAACCCACAACAGTAACTGAGATTCATAGTTTCCTTGGTTTAGCTGGATATTATCAGAGGTTTGTGAAAAACTTTTCACAGCTTTCTAATCCACTAACCAAGTTGACTCAAAAATGGGTTAAGTTCATCTAGACAAAGGAATGTGAGGAAATTTTCCAAGAGCTGAAGAAGAGATTGGTTACTGCACCTGTGTTAACACTACCCTCTATCAGAGAAGGATTCTTTATTTTTAGCAATGCATCTCTGAAAGGGCTTGGGTGCGTCCTCATGCAAGATGACAAGGTAATTGCTTATGCATCTCGACAGTTGAAGATTCATGAGCAGAATTATCCTACGCATGATCTAGAGCTAGTGGCGGTTGTTTTTTCTCTAAAGATATGGAGGCACTATCTTTATGGGGAGAAATGTAATATATACACTGACCACCAAAGTTTAAAGTATATTTTCACGAAGAAAGAATTGAACATGAGACAAAGGAGATGTTTGGAGCTTATTAAAGACTATGATTGTTCAATTCATTATCACCCTAGAAGAGAAAACAAAGTCGCAGATGCGTTAAGCAAGAAAGATCCTATTTTTTTGGAAACAATGAGGATCCTAGGAGATCCCTTGATTAAAGATCTAGTAAAACTAGACATGGGAATTGTAAGGGAAGGGACATCATCAACCTTATCCCAAATGATTTATCAACCTTCATTACTAGAGAAGATCAAGAAGGCTAAAAAAGAAGATCCTTTCCTACTGGAGAAGTTTGAGGCTATAAAGGAGGAAAAGATCCCTGATTTCAATATTGATCAAGAAGGTGTATTGAAATTTCATACAAGACTATGTGTTCCATATATTCCGGAGATAAAGAAAGAACTGATGGATGAAGCTCATAGCTCTACTTTCTCTATACATCTGGGAAGCACTAAAATGTATAGATACCTTCGTGATCATTATTGGTGGGATAACATGAAGAGGGAGATTGCTGATTACACTACAAGGTGCCTGGTGTGTCAACAAGTAAAAGCAGAATGAAAACTTCCTAAGGGGGTATTACAACCGCTACCCATACCAGTATGGAAGTGGGATAATATCACTATGGACTTTGTAACTGGTCTCCCGAAAACATTCAAAGGAAACAATGCGATATGGGTTATTGTGGACCGTCTCACCAAGACCGGCCATTTTATCTCTATTTGGGAAGATTTCTCTCTGGATCAACTTTCCAAGATATACGTAACTGAAGTGGTAAGGCTGCATGGGGTACCACTATCCATCGTGTCTGATCGTGATCCAAGATTCACATCAAAATTCTGTAGAAGTCTTCAACATGATCTGAATACTGAATTGAATTTTAGTACGGCCTATCATCCTCAAACTGATGGCCAATCTGAAAGGACTATTCAGACACTCTAAGACATGCTGAGATTATGCTCAATAGAATTTAAAGGTGGATGGGATCAACACCTCCCATTAGTTGAGTTATCCTATAACAACAGCTTCCATTCGAGTATTCAGATGGCACCCTATGAAGCTCTGTATGGAAAGCGATGTAGAATTCTTACTTGTTGGGATAAAACTGGTGATAGAAAGCTTCTTGGGCCTGATCTTGTGCAAGAGATGACAGAACAGGTTCATTCCATCCAACAACACATAAAGGCTGCTCAGAGTCGGCAGAAGAGCTATGATGACAACCGTCAAAGGGACTTGGAGTTTGGTGTTGGCGACAAAGTCCTCCTTCGAATTTCTCCATGGAAGAGAGTCATGCGGTTTGGGAAGAAAGGGAATCTCAACCCTAGGTACATTGTCCCTTATGAAATCCTTGATCGCATAGGAGCAGTGACCTATCATCTATCACTTCCACCGAACCTAGATCAAGTTCACGATGTCTTCCATGTATCTCTCTTAAGGAAGTATATACCCGACCCTTCGCATGTACTAAACCCAGAGGTGGTACAATTGGAACATGACCTCTCTTACGAGGAGCATCCAGTGGAGATCTTAGACCGTAGAGACAAGGTTTTACGAAACAAGACTACCCACCTTGTGAAAGTGTTTTGGAGGAATCATAAATATGAAGAAGCGACTTGGGAGCCTGAGGAAACAATGAAGAAAAAGTACCCTCACATTTTTGACTAGGCCTCAATTATAAAATTCCGGGGATGAAATTTCTTAAGGGGGGAAGAATGTAACGACCAAAACTTTTTGATTAGTATATTAACTTACGCTTAACGATTTAATAGAGATGTTAATGGTTAATGTAGAAAGAGGAGTCGATGGCTTCATCCGGTAGAATCGAACCTTATGAAGCCCACTTGTCAGAGCTTGGGAAGGAGGTGGCATCTTTGGGCTTCACCTTGGACCAAGCCCAAGACAAACTCCAGCATATCAAGCTTCAACGGAAACGCCTGTGGGATAAGTTCAAGTTAGTAGAGATTACTACTAGAGAAATGTTATCTGAGCCTCCCTCAGATTCTCTCACCATAGCACACCTTACACTTAGGTCTTATACTGGTGTTATAAGGGGCTATGTTACGAGTCCGTAGCTTCTTTGTGTAATCCTTTGGAATGAATAAATTTAGATTTCCTCCTTTAGTGAAGTTTGTGAAATTTAAATTGTCCGGATAATTTTAGGATGTATTTTATTGATGAATTTTGAAAAAAAGGGATATTTTAAAATATTTATGTAAACCTTAAATAATTAATGATGTGTAATTATTTTCAAAAAATGGTCTTCTACAATTATGTTCAATACAAAATTTAGAGTCTAATAAGATCAACTTAATTTTTGATGAATAGTAAATTATGAATTGTGATTTTATGCTTAGAATTAGTAATGTGACCAAATGGATTAGTAATCTCACTTAAAGAAAGTTTTAATATAATTTATACACCTTGATTTAGTAATTTGATTCAATAAAATGGGTAAATAACGGTTTCATAAATTATTAATCAAGTATCAGTTTTTTTGGGTGAATAGTGTTTTTAATTAAAAATATATAGAAAATTATTTTTATAAAATGGACTTTATTTTTGAACTCAGATCATCGATATTATGTTATGGTAATTTTTTGGGATTTTTCTGAGAAAGATGAATTTTCAGTGAATAGTAAAAATGCAGTTTTAGGGTTTCTGTATGTTAAATGACATCATAACTGTGTCATGATGATTTCATGAGATATTTTAAGGGATGATCGACTAAAGGGGATGAATTATTGTATGAGGTGTCCCAAGTGGCCAATACCATGGGCAAATACCATGGGCAAGCCCATGGTTTTGCCAATACCACCAATGAGGTGTATAAGGCCCCAACCTTAAACCTTACTTAATCTTGAGTTATTACAAGATTACACATTGAGGATCTTTTAAGGTTTAGAGTTTTAGAGAATTAGATCATGAAACTTGAATTACATTCCACATTTAAACAAAGTGGTTACATAAAAGACAGTATTCATTCTTCCCTTCAACGGAAACATATTGAAAATAAAACATGGATTCTTTCTTGACACATCTTTGACACTATCATCACATCATGTACCTTTCCCTTGACTTGTGAAAAACATTTGAAAAACTTGGGATGAGCATAAAAAGCTCAGTAAGGGTTATAAAAATATGGAAAGGAAACATGTGTTCATATATACATAAGAATGAAATCATACTTTACCCATAAAACATAGGCACTTTAACATACCTCATCAAACCATGAATAAATCATAGAAAACATAAGACATAAAGGTAACTTGAGGCATTCATAACATTCTTACGTAGGGAGTAACCCTCTTGGTTATGTTTGGAATACCCATCACAGTATATTCCCTAAATCTCTTCGGAGAAACCTTAACGTTTCACTCCTTCGCGTTACCCAATGCATTGGAGAGATATATCGGGCTCACCCGCCCTTAGTTTATCACGGAACCACCCGTCTTCATAATAATTCCCAAGAACCTCAACATAATCGTATCACATAAAACATGCATAAAGGAAACATAACATTTCTACCTTTCAATCACAAGATATCAATACAACATATTGATATAAAAACATTATGAAAACCATTTTCAATACCAAAATAAAAGAAAAGTAAAACATGATATTTATTTTTCTTTTAAAAAGAAGTTATGGCTTGTAGAGGAAGCCAAAGACCAAATAATACCCGCGGCAGCGGAGAAGTCGTTGTCGCCGCATACGTACGACAAAAACATTCCCTTTTGTCGTTTTGTAAAACGCTTCGTATAAAAAAGATTCCTTTTGGATAAACGTAAAAGTCAAAGGGGTTTATACACCGTATAAAAGAAAGTTGTGTATAAAATAAAATATGCCACAATGAAAGGAGATTGAGACGAATTCCCATACAAAGATGGTATCCTTGGATTAAGGATAAATCAATTACATAATTATGTGTGACAAACTAATACACCAAATATAAGTGGATATTAAGTGTAAAACAATCAGAGGTTATTCACACATATTCATAGAACGACATATTCAAGGAGTACAAGATTATCCCAAAGAATCGAAATTGGGTTAAGAAGTTCCCTTGCAATAACTAGATAGCCTAACGGCGTCACTTCAAAATTCAGAAAAAGAGTTGATGAGAGATAAAAAGGGTATCTCATCACTTGGACATAAAATTTACATCAATAAGGATATATAGGAACATATCCCAAAATAATATTATGTGAATTAAAAGACATAACAAAATAAGTCTTTTAAAAAGAGGAGGGTGAAAGGTTCCCTTACCGACATGGGTATCTTTCGAAACATACGCCCCGTGAAAGAAGGACAATACATCATTGATGTAAATACTCATAAATGAAAGAATATTACAAAATGAGTAAAATAATGGTCAGTACATACACCACTCAAAATAAATTGTGGCAAATGTAGCATAAATCTCACGAGAATAAAAGTGAGATGAAAAATTACTTACAAAAACTCGGCAGCCTAACGTCGCCACTTAAAACTTCCAAAAATGGATTGATGAGATCAAATAGGGTATCTCATCAAATTAAAACAAAATGTACAGAAAGAGGAATATGAAAGAACATCCCCCATCATAACAAATAGGAGCTTAAAATAAGTGACATAAAGGGGAGTACTTAAAGAGAAAGAGAGAGGTTAGATCTCTTATGAAAATTCGGCAGCCTAACGGCGCCACTCAAAACTTCCAAAATGGATTGATGAGAGAGAATAGGGTCTCTCATCATATGAACATAAAAATTACAGTAAGAGTAATATAAAATAACATCCCAATAACAAGAAATATGAGCTTATAAGGAATGACATAAAAGAGTGTACTTAAAAAGAAAGAGAGGAGTAGGATCCCTTACCTCAAGTCCAACTTGTCTTGTTCGTTTCTTTATATTCCTGAATAATAAACTTTGTTCAATTAATAATTTCCTAAGTACCTCATTTAGATATTATTATTAAGTTCATATCACATATTATAATGTTATAATAATTGTTTAATAATGTTAGTTCATATCAGACGTTTTTGTCGATGTTTGGTACATGAGTCAAAAATGAACTTGTTCGAAAAAAATATTTCCCATGTAGTTATAAGTAAATAATTTCCAGAATAGTATTAATGATTAAAATATCATATATATCCAGTAAATATTCATTTTATACTATTCCATATCATTTGGAGATAAAAAAATGAAAAGCACCGTTCATGGAGACGGTAAGCCGTACGTACGCATGAACGCTACTTTCATTTTTTTGTCATATTAATGGAATTAAAACAAAATGAGAGAGATATATATATGTTATAATTACAGAATTATATCCATAATTTATATGTAATATATTACATATATATCCATTATATATATGTACTTATAATATTACATAACATTTTGAGATAAGAATTGAAATGTACCGTTCATGGAGACGGTAAGCCGTACGTACGCATGAACGCTACTTCCATTTCTATTTCATATTTAATGGAATTAAAAAATAATGATACATAATAGTATTTTAATTACAGTATGTTATCATATATAATATTATTAAATATATCCTTTATACGTACCACATATGGTATTAACAAATCAAATCACTTTGAGGGGGCGGTAGTCCGCACTTCCTTAAATGAAGATATCGCGTTTACCCATAATGGAAACCATAAAGGTATGCCCAAAATGAAAAATAAAGAAGCTTAAGGAAATCATAAACATATTATATATCATATATAAATATAGTTTCATCTTAATGTCCACCTTTGAAGGTGTTAAAAGAATGTTGAACAATCATCGTTTCGGGAGGCCGAAATTCGCCATCCACGGAAACAGTATGTTCTTTAACCATTATATGTAGGTGTGTGAAAGTTTAGCTCGAATCCTTCTTATAAAAACATCATAGTATATTGATGATACTGGATTTGTTACAAAAGAAATGAATAAAAAGAGTTTAGGGGGTTGGAGAAGCAAAATAAAACAAAAGTACTCAAGTGAAGACATTACCTTAAAATCGGGTAACTCCCTTTGGTTTGAGCTAAAAGGCTTCCTTGGGAAGACTTATTCCCAAAGTGAGGCTTCAAGGAGTAAGATAGGGAAGTGGAGAGACAAAATGGGCAGAGTTTGGCCAAGCCAAAGGCTTTGGGAGTGTGGCTAAGGAGGTAGGGGTGGGGGCCTTTTATAAGAGGAGAGGAGGGGCACTCTTGTAAAGTTACAAAATGTTACTTTATTTTCAAAAGAGTTTCGGATTTTAAAGGTCCCACATTGATTTATTTCGAGGCTAAGGTGACAGGGGTTCTAAATCCACTCATCCAATAGGTTTTGGACATGTTTAGGTCTTAGATATTACATTATCTTTCCATTTTATTTAAATCGTTAAATAATGAGGTCATCGCTGCATCATCATGATGTCATAAATATTTTAATCTATTTAATGTCTAAAAATTATAAAAAAAATACTATGATGTAGGAAATATTTTTATATTTCCGATGAATACTTATAGTCAAAAATATGATTTGTATAACCCCATGTAAAAATTGTTTTAGTAAAACATTTCATGTTTGTTTCATTTTTACTTTAACTTTAAATAAAAAGATATTAATGTCATTTTCCAACCAAAGTGGCTTCATGGGGTCCCCAAGTTGACCCATTGGTTGTCTTGACGGCCATGACACATACAATGAGGTTAGGACATGTGTCAAGTTCATTTCATATTATTAAAACATTATTTTTACCTTAAACTACACTAATTATCTCTAATCGCGATTAAAAACTTAATAAGTTACTATTCACCAAAAAATTATTTTTATCCCATTGAACCACATTTTACTTCTTAATGACAACCATGTATGTCAGATTTTTGAAATTCAAAACAAAAAGATGGCAAAATTTCATTTAAACGGAAAAATCAGTTTTTATAAGTACCACTTAGCGGTTTCATTATTCATCAAAAATTGAAGTTTTTCAGAAAAATCCCAAAAATTAACCCTAAGCTATATTTGATATTCCAAATTCAAAAATGAAGTCTATTTTAAAAAATTCAAAACATATAAGTCACATTAATTAATTTAATAATTAACTCCCGCTGTCAGATCAAATAACGTGTTTTTATGAAACAATAAGTATCAAAAGATTGACACTGGTTTAAGTCTGATTTCAAAGTGAAATTAATTCCAACGACAACTATTGGATTTAATGGTAAAAATATATTCTAATTTCACTTTAAAACCAATTAAAAAGATAATCTAATCATATAAATAAATTATATTAAAAAGAGGTTTTGAATTAAAATACAACATTTTACACTATTCATTTAAAAAAATGAACTTTATCGGAAAGATACCAAAAATTTACACAAAGTAAATTTTGATGTCCCAATTCTTAAGAAGAATTTTATTTGGTCCAATTGAATGTATAAGAGTGAACAAAACTATATTTAATGATGGTTCGCCATCAAAAGGTGATAAGTGAACCTTTAGTGAAAACTAGGGCATATACGCCTAAAATCGAATTATTTTCGTATTTTATGACTTTATCTTTTATTGGATAAATTTAAAAACATTAAAAAACATATATAATCATATCTTAGTTATTTCAATCCATTCCCGCCAATACAATGGCTACATGTTAACTACCATTTAAAATAATATTATTTTATTATTAGAGTGCAACGTAAGATTCCCAAGAAACTCATTGTTGCGTGTTGTGTACGCCATCGAGCATAGCGTCCCCTTTAAAGTCATATTAATATTTTATTCACAAATATGGATAAATATGAAAATGTCATATTCTTTATTTACCTGGGGTGTTACAAGGTGTCCCTTGGCCATTAATGCCTTGTCCCCTCACTTTCCCGATAAATACCAAGCCATCCTCTCATCCATTCGACTCAAAAATCATCCTCAACTAAGTTATGGTCTCCTTACCTCCCAAGGAGTCCTCCCAAGGTGCCCCCAAGCACTCAAGGTCCCAACCTTTGAGTTTTAAGAGTTACGTTTAAGGTAAGGGATCCGACCTCTCTCTTTCTCTTCAAGTAATCTCTTTTATGTCATTTCTTTTATGCTCCATGTTCTTATGTTGGAGGATGTTCTTTTATATTAATCTTACTGCCCTTTTATGTTCATATGATGGTATACCACCTCGTGATCTCATCAATTCATTTTAAGAATGTTTAAGTGGCGCCGTTAGGCTGCCGAATTTTTAAGGGATTCTTTCACCCTTCTCTTTTTCAAAGTTATACTTTCATGTCAAGTCTTTCAAGTTACTTTTTATTATGTTGGGGTATGATCTATATATCTATAATACTGAACTCTTATGTTCATATGATGAGAGACCCTATTTGATCTTGTCAATTCATTTTTGTTGAAGTTTAAGTGACGCCGTTAGGCTGCCGAATTTTCATAAGGGAAATCTAATTTTTGTCTTCCTTCCATGTTTTTCATTTCAAATGGTATTATAAGGCCCCAGACTTAAACCTTACTTAATCTTGATTTATTACAATATTACACATTGAGGATCTTTTCAGGTTTAGAGTTTTAGAGAATTAGATCATGAAACTTGCATTACATTCCACATTTAAACAAAGTGGTTACATAAAAAACAGTATTCATTTTTCCCATCAACGGAAACATATTTAAAATAAAACATGGATTATTTCTTTACACATCCTTGACACTATCATCACATCATGTAACTTTCCCTTGAACTGTGAAAAACATTTCAAAAACTTGGGATGAGCATAAAAAGCTCAGTAAGGGTTAAAAAAAATATGGAAAAGAAACAGGAGTTCATATATACATAAGAATGAAATCATACTTTACCCATAAAACAAAGGCACTTTAACATACCTCATAAAATCATGAATAAATCATAAAAATAATAAGACATAAAAGGTAACTTGAGGCATTCATAACATTCTTACGTAGGGAGTAACCCTCTTGGTTACGTTTGAAATACCCACCATAGTATATTCCCTAAATCTCTTCAGAGAAACCATACCGTTTCACTCCTTCGTGTTACCCAATGCATTGGAGAGATATATTGGGATCAACCGCCCTTAGTTTATCAAGGAACCACTCATCTTCATAACAATGCCCAAGAACCACAACATAATCGTATCACATAAAACATGCATAAAGGAAACATAACATTTCCACCTTTCAATCACATGATATAAATACAAAACATTGACATAAAAACATTATAAAAACCATTTTCAATACCAAAATAAAAGAAAATTAAAACATGGTATTTATTTTTCTTTAAAAAAAGGTATGTCTTGTAGAGGAAGCCGAAACTCAAATAATGGTCACGGTGGCAGAGAAGTCGTTGTCGCCGCATACGTACGACAAAAACATTCCATTTTGTCGTTTTGTAAAACACTTCGTATAAAAAAGATTCCTTTTGGATAGACGTAAAATTCAAAGGGGTTTATACACCGTATAAAAGAAATTTGTGTATAAAACAAAATATGACTCAATGAAAGGAGATTGAGATGAAGTCCCATACAAAGACGAT
Source organism: Viscum album (assembly GCA_963277665.1). Lineage (NCBI taxonomy): Eukaryota > Viridiplantae > Streptophyta > Magnoliopsida > Santalales > Viscaceae > Viscum > Viscum album. The sequence continues at coordinate 362,401,032 of OY728121.1, forward strand.
ATCCTTAGATTAAGGATAAATCAATTACATAATCATGTGTGACCAAAGAATACACCAAATATAAGTGGATATTAAGTGTAAAACAATCAGAGTACATTAACACATATTCATAGAATGACATATTCAAGGAGTACAAGTTTATCCCAAAGAATCAAAATTGGGTTAAGAAGTTCCCTTGCAAAAATTCGACAGCCTAACGACGTCACTTCAAAATTCAGAAAAAGAGTTAGTGAGAGATAAAAAGGGTATCTCATCACTTGGACATAAAATTTACATAAATAAGGATATAGAAGAACATATCCCAACATAATAGTATGTGAATTAAAAGACATAACAAAAGAAGTATTTTAAAAAGAGGAGGGTGAAAGGTTCCCTTACCAACTTGGGTAACTTTCGAAACATACACCCCGTGAAAGAAAGACAATACAACATTGATGTAAATACTCATAAATAAAATAATATTACACAATGAGTAAAATAATGGGCAGTACATAAACCACTCAAATGAAATTGTGGCAAATGTAGCATAAATCCCACAGGAATAAAAGTGAGATGAAAAATACCTTACGAAAACTCGGCAGCCTAACGACGCCACTTAAAACTTCCAAAAATGGATTGATGAGATCAAATAGGGTCTCTCATAATATTACAATAAAATTTACAGCAAGAGGAATATAAAATAACATCCCCCATCATAACAAAGATGATCTTAAAAGAAGTAACATAAAGGAGAGTACTTAAAAAGAAAGAGAGAGGTTAGATCTCTTACGAAAATTCGGCAGTCTAATGGCGCCACTCAAAACTTCCAAAAATGGATTGATGAGAGAAAATAGGGTCTATCATCATATGAACACAATAAGTACAGTATGATTAATATAAAAGAACATCCCAATCATAAGAAAGATGATCTTAAAAGGAATGACATAAAAGAGTGTACTTAAAAAGAAAGAGAGGAGTAGGATCCCTTACCTCGGGTCCGACTTGACTCGATCATTCTTTAACGTCCTGAGTAATAAACTTGAGTTAATTTATAATTCCTTAATAACATTTTTCAAGTTCATTATTCCTTTTATATCACTTATTTCCATGTTATAAACATTATGTAATCATTTAAGTTAATAATGTTTGTTTTGTCGATATTTGGTTCTTAAGTCGAAAGTGGACTTCTTACAATTACATGTTGTTCGTGTGGTCAAAGGTTCATTATATCCAAAATGATATTCATGATTTGGATATCATATATATAATATATATCCAGAATATACATGTATTTATAATATTACATAATCATTTAGAGGTAATAAATGAAATGCACCGTTCATGGAGACGGTAAGCCGTATGTACGCATGAACGCTACTTTCATTTTTATGTCATATTAATGGAATTAAAACCAAATGAGAGGTATTTATATTTTAATTCCAGAATTATATTCATCATTTATATTTAACATAAATAATATATAATAACTTTAAATCCATCTTTTATATATCCCACATATGGCATTAACGAATCAAATCACTTTGAGGGGGCGGTAGTCCGCACTTCCTAAAATGAAATTATCGTGTTTACCCATAAGGGAAGCCATAAAGGTATGCCATAAATGAAAAATAAAGAAGCTTAAGGAAAACATAAACATATTATATATCATATATAAATGTAGTGACATCATAATGGCCACCATGAAATGTGTTAAGAGAATATTGAACAATCATCGTTTCGTGAGGCAGAAAATCGCCAACCACAGAAACAGTATGTTCTTTAACCATTAGACGAAGGTGTGTGTAAGTGTAGATCTATTCCTTCTTATAAAAACATACTAGTATATTGAAGATACTGGAGTTGTTACAAAATAAATTAATAAAAATAGTTTAGGGGGTTGGAGAAGCAAAATAAAACAAAAGGACTCAAGTGAAGACATTACCTTAAAATCGGGTAACTCCCTTTGGTTTGAGCTCAAAGGCTTCCTTGGGAAGACTTCTGCCCAAAGTGAGGCTTCTAAGAGTTAGAGAGGGAAGTGTAGAGACAAAATGGGCAGGGGTTGGCCGAGCCAAATGCTTTGGAAGTGTGGGTAAGGAGGTAGAGGTGGGGGCCTTTTATAAGAGGAGAGGAGGGGCACTCTTGGAAAGTAAAGAAATGTTACTTTATTTTAGAATGTGTTTCGGATTTTAATGGTCCCACATTGATGTGTTTCTAGGATAAGGTGATAAGGGTTCTAAATCCACCCATAAAATAGGTTTTGGACATGTGTAGGTCTTATATTTTACATTATCTTTCCATTTTATTTAAATCGTTAAATAATGAGGTCATCGCTGCATCATCATGATGTCATAAATAATTTAATTTATTTAATGTCTAAAAATTATAAAAAAATAATATGATGTAGGAAATCTTTTTAGATTTCCAAAGACTATTTATAGTCAAAAGTATGACTTGTATAACCCTATGTAAAAAGTTTTTTAGTTAAACAACTCATGTTTGTGACATTTTAATTTTAACATTAAATACAACAGTATTTATGTCATTTTCCAACCAAAGTGGCTCCATGGGGTCCCCAAGTTTACCCATGGATTGTCTTGGTCGGCCATGACACATAAAATGAGGGTAGGACATGTTTCAAGCTCATCTCATATTATTAAAACATTATTTTTACCTTAAACTACACTAATTACCTCTAATCGCGATTAAAAACTTAATAAGTTACTATTCACCAAAAAATTATTTTAATCCCATTGAACAAAATTTTACTTATTAATGACAACCATGTATGTAGGATTTTTGAAATTCAAAACACAAAGGTGGAAAAATTTCATTTAAACAGAAAATCAGTTTTTATAAGTACCACTTAGTGGTTTCACTATTCATCAAAAATTGAAGTTTTTCAGAAAATTACCAAAAATTCACCCTAAGCTATATTTGATACTCCAAATTCAAAAATTATTTCTATTTTACAAAATTACAAACATATAAGTTACATTAATTAATTTAACAATTAATTCCCGCTGTCAGAGCAAATAGCGTGTTTTTATGAAACAATATCTATTAAAAGATTGACACTAGTTTAAGTCCAATTTCAAAGTGAAATTAATTCCAATGACCACTATTGGATAAAATGGTAAAAATATATTCTAATTTCACTTTAAAACCAATTCAAAATATAATCTAATCATATAAATAAATTAGATTAAAAAGTGTTTTTGAATTAAAATACAACATTTTCACTATTCATTAAAAAAATGAACTTTATCAGAAAGATACCAAAAATTTACACAAAGTAAATTTTGATGTCCTGATTATAAAGAAGAATTTTATTTTGTCAAATATAAAACATAAAATTTTCAAAAAGTGGATTTAAAAGAGGTTCTCCATCAAAAGGCGGTTAATCGACCTTCTAATGAATATTAGAATGTTTACGCTTAAAATTGAATTCATTCACATTTTTAATCCTCTAACATTTATTGTAAAAAGTAAAAATATTTGACAAACATATATAATAATTTTGTAGTTAGTTCTATTCATTCCCACCATCACAATAGCTAGACGTTAACTACCATTTAAAATAATATTATTTTATTATTATAGTGCAACGTAAGATTCCCAAGAAACTCATTGTTGCGTCTTGGGTACGCCATCGAGCATAGCATACCCTTTAAAGTTATATTAATATTTTATTCACAAATATGGATAAATGTGAAAATTGCATACTCTTTATTTACCTGGGGTGTTACAGGTATGTCCTTCAAATTTCATTAACATGTTCATATATTCTTTATATTCGGTCCCTCTATTGTTTTATGGGTCATTTATGATTGTTTGACCCATTTCCCCTCTCTTTTCACTATTTTCTAAAACCCTGAAACATAGCCATTATGCTGCAGAATTTCCGTCTCAAAATGTCTCCCACTTTTTCTAAAGTTCTTTTATTTTATTAAGTGAATACTCAAAGCTCTCTCTTCTATAGGGGTATTCACATATATACCAAGTTGTTCTATTTTAAATTCTTGGATTTACATACATGAGACCCACTCTCCCTTTCTGTGGGTTTAATGTGACATAAAGATCATGTCTTTAAAGCAGTTTTTAAATGTTATGACTATGAAATAAAACCCATTCCTTTTTTTGCTATATGGGTTGTTTATGAAATGATTGATGATGATATATGTGGCTCACATGATAATAAAGACATGTCAAGGGTGCTCCCTGATAGCGCTCCAATGCATTGGGTAAAGACTTAATCTCTAGAGATGACTATTTTTAACGACGCCTTGGTGAATAACCTTGGTAATTTTTAATGACACCTTGGGGATGGACCTTGGTGAAACAGAAATGATTGTCAATATTAAATGTTATAGCCACATCTTCAAGTTATGAAAAATGTTATTTTTATTATGATATGCCTCATGATTTCTTTCTCATGCCTTAAAGTTCTTTTCATGACCTTATTGATGTATCTCAAGTTCACATGTAAAATGTTTCTCTTGTTTCCCTTACTGAGCCTTCTACTCACCCTTTCTTTTTATGTATGTCCCCAGGTTATGATATGTAGTAATGAAACTTGGATGAACTTAAGGAGAATCCTTTCATGTGTTTAAGAAGAATGTTTTATGTTGTTTTATTGTATTATGTTCCTAGTTTCAAAGACACTAAACCTTAAAGATCCTCAGTTCTGTGTAATGTAATGAAAGTTTATGTAATAAAAAGGCGGGATTCCATAGTACAATACCCCCATTAATATGTCTGATCTATAATTAATAATGATATTATGATAAAATATAGTAAGAAAACCCTCTAGCTTTCCACAACATCATGGATGTTTTAGTGCACATAGTCTAATCTACAGTTAATGGAGCTAAAACTATTTTCATATAGTCTACAATGGTTATACCTAGAAAGTATTATAATAAAGATATGATCAAGAGATCCCTCATAAAAAACCACCAAATTTATAGTTGAATAATGACCCTCAGTTGGTAGAAAATTGGTTGAGAAATATTGAGAAACTCTTTGAGTGTTTGGGAGTGTTAGACTACATTTAGTTGAAATGTCCCGTCATTAAAATTTAAGGGTTTAGGAGATGGTGTTGGGAATCCATATTTTGGGAAAATAAAAATGATAACTTAGAGTAAAACGACATCAAGAATAAATTAATGGAAAAATTCTATCTAGATTAAATGGGTTTTTTAAGTCCACGGATTTTATAATCCTTTACCAGGGTGATTGGTCAGTGACTTAGTATGCCAATATTTTTACTGAAATTACTCATTTTTCATTTCAGATAATATCGAATGAGTGGATAAAGGACAAGAGGTTTAATATGGGACTGAAATCATATAACCGATCAGAAGTTTATATGACTAATCTTTCCTCTTATGTTGATGTTCTAGATTGGGATGTTAAGGTAGATATTGACCTAGATAATAAGTCAGGTTTTATGGGAATTACTCACACTTATAATGGTAGTTTTAGTGGTTCTGTTAAATGAAGAAAAAGAAGAGTGATTCTCATGGTCGAATAATTTGTGGTGATCCTCTATATTAGAAAATATCCAAATCATCTACAATTAATATTTAATATCCATTGACTTTTTGTAGTATAAAATGGTTGGGAACTCAAAATGTTGTTGTATGGTGGCACTAATGTTTTGTAGCTCTTGTGGATGCTAAATTCATTGGTAAAGGGTTTTTCATGTTTTTATAGATCCACAACGGGGAACAAGATCTTTATTACTGAGGGGATCTTTGTCATAGTCAGATGGTTTAAGAAAAAATGGGTTTCAAGCCACATGTATCATGAACGAAGCTTCTTCATGAAGTGTATGATTATTTAGTGAGAACTGATATAGGTTTTAATGTAGGGAGAGGTTCCATTAAAGTTAATTTATCTTTATCACTATAAAAAATTTGGGTTTATCCAACAATATAAAAAATCACTAATGATGGGGACTATTATAATGCTAAAAACACTTATAAAGGGGGCTCTTTATCAGTGCTAAAAAAATTACTCATAGAGGGGTAATTTATCAATTCTAAAAACAAAGTGCTTATAAATTGGTTCCCTTTATCAGTTCCCATAAAAAATCACTAATAAAGGGGTACTTTATTAGCACTAATAAAAAAGTTGATAAAGGGTGACCTTTATCAGTGCTTTTTTATTACCAATTATGAAGGACCCCCTTTATCAATATTTTTTACAGCGTTGATACAAGGGTATATTTCATAAAAAATTTTGATCATTAGAAATTATATATGAATATATAAATATATTTATATTAATATGAATATAGTATTTTTATTAAATATGATTTATATTAGGGTAAATATACATTTTACTATTAATATATAAATAAATTTAGTGAAATAGAATTATAAAAGAATTTATAAAAAAATTAAATAATAATTTTCTAATTATTATCGAGTAAAATTCATTAAATAAAAGTTAGATGACATAAAAATTCAATAAACTATTGAAATATATAAAAAATTTGAAAACGTCACTTGAACTTCAAACGGTCATAAATTTTTATCCGAGTCTATTTGAGATCTTCCATATATCAAATCAAAGCACGAAAAGAGATATACACCCTTTTGTCCAATTAGTTTCTTAATAATTGTTTTTCAAGGTCAAAAGAGGCTCAAAATTCCGCAAATACAATTTTTTAGTTAGGAAAACCTAATGTATTAAAATTTGATAGTTTTTGAGATTCATTTAGATGAGTGTTTTCTTCCATTTTAGTGGATACTGAATTTATTCTGAAGGCTTACATTTATAAAGATATTATGGTTTTGAAATTTTATGATTTTTCATAATGTATTTTTTCCCTAATAAATGTACACATATTTTTTTACTTATAACAAATAAATTGTATAAATATATATTTAGACATATTTAAATAAAAATTTATTATTAAATATATAAACCAAATAGAAATAAATATTTATTAATCATTTTATTTAAAGTAAAAAATTATGCATTTTATTTACCAAATAAAAATTCATTAATATTTATATATATACCTATACATTTAATGTTTATATATAAACATGTATTTTTCAATAATCAAATATATATTTATTTTCACATTCTAATATATTTAAATATTTATATGTGTATGTGAAAAATAAAAATGTGTATGTGTGTGTGTAAATACGCGTGCATGTGTATGTTTATCAATATTGTGTTTATACATAATATATAAATGTATTTTTATAGATATATCATTATCATTAAATCAAAAATATAAATGTATTTATAGTATATATTTATAAATGCATTCTAATAAATTTATATCTAAATAAAAAAATACATATAAATTTTTATTAAAATATAAGTTAATATATATACATATAAATATATATGTCATGTATAAAGTTTATATCTCAATGTAAATACCTATTTTAAAAATCCATTTAAAAATATTTATAAAAATAAAATGAAATTAATTATTATTAATTTTATTTAAACTAATATCTAATCATTTTTTATACATTAAAAAATATATGAATATATATATACTTATACAAATGTATATATAATGTTAATATATACATATGTGTGTGTATTATTAAACATATATATATTTATATCTATATTCTAATATATATGAATGATTATTAATATATAATATTTTTAAATAAATTTAACTATGTATATAAATATGTACCACACTTCTGAATATATTTTAATAAATAGTAATATAGTAAAATATAGAAAATCATTATTGGAAGAGTGGTAAATTTCTTTGAAACATTGAATGTAGGTTTTATGATCAAGTCACAACGTAAACACGCATTTGGGGAGCTATTCTAACATGGAGGAAGGGTTGGGAGGTGTATGCTAGCACTTAACATTGGTTGGGGGTGCATGATGGCAGGTTGGGGAGTGAAAATCATTGAGAAAGGGGGCCACGAGTGATGATAAAGGGGGTGTTGTGGTGTGTGAACATAATTTTTTTTTTTACTTTTTTAATCATTGATTAAAAAAAACTGATAAAGGTTGTCTTTCCCAGTTATTTTTTAGTGTGGATAAATCCATCCTTTATCAACAGTTTCTTCTAGTGATGATAAAGGTCATATTTTAACATCACTCACTATATCAACACTTTTAAGTGTTGTTAAAACCCATTTTAGTGTCATGAATGGCCAAGTCTGTAGAAGTGTATTGACAAATTTATTTGACATTGATTCATCTCATTATTTCTTATCAAACCATATTGTGGATCTATACAATATATCTATAGACCTCATGCCTTATGTGATTTAAATTGTAACATCTCTCATGACAAATAGAAAGTATGGTATCTAATTATATTCTTATGCCTTTACTCTATCTGAGATCGATCTCATTCGAGATATTTTGGTTCTTGATATGAGTTGCATAGATTTCATTCTATTTATGGACTTGTCGATTTTCCATAAAATTACGATTTACTTTCATATTTTGTGGGTCTCTTTTACAATATCTTTTGGGGAGTGTAGTGTTTTTCTAGGGGGAATCAGACCCAATTTCAAGCGGAGTCAGAACTCCTCTTCTAGATCTAGGTGATATTATATAAATGGATTACTTGAAACACTCATATAAGTATTATTGTAATTAAATTCCTCTAATAGAGGGTGAATTTTTGGATGTATTTACATAGCACACTTCAGGACTACAAGAAGATAGAGAGGTATATATTTCTATAAACTTGGTGTTGGCTACTCAGTTTTGATCAACTAAAACTTACCTTATGACACAAATTTAACTAATAATGAAAAATAACAAGTGGAATGATTGGATGTACAAAGGATTCATTCATCCTAGTGTGTCTCCATGGGTATCACCTTTGTTTTTTACCAATAAGGCCGATGAATCCAATCACTTTTTTGTTTATTATTGGAATCTCAATCGAGTTATGATGAATAAAATCTATATGATTCCCTGTATTAATGAATTTTTGATCATATGAAATTGTTGAATTGGTTTACTATGATTTATATTGGATGTAACTAACACCAACTCGGTATCAAAGAGTTTGATATTCGAAAGAAAACCTTCAAGATTAGTTAAGGCCACTATGAGTATCTTGTTATGCCTTTTGGACAAGAAAGTTATGCTATAATTTTTATGGAATTGATGCATATGATTTCCCACCAGTTTCTCAATTCATTCATTATGGTATTTATAGAATAAATATTTGATTACTCTAAAATTGAGGAGGATCATGAGCCTTATTTGAGATAAGTTATAAAAACATGAAAAATATAACATTCTTCTATGCTATAAAATTACCAACTCTAGATTTAGGAGGTGATTTCATGGGGAACATTATCTCGAAATATAGAATATCATTTGATCTATAAAAGGAAAGGGATGTTATTTCATGGGAGAAATAGTGAAATGTCTTTGATACTTGTATCTTATTTGGTTTAACATGGTATTATTTCTATTTTATAAAGTATTTTTCTAAGTAAGCCTATCCATTATTTTCTCAAACTCAAAAGGGACTAATGTTATTTTAATATTTGAAATGATAGACTTTGTAAGATCCCAACATGAATCACCAGGTCTTGTCTATAATTTTTCTTGACCTCTATATTTCATCCCCATATGGCCAAGGTTGCTGACTAGTAGTGAGGGTATCAATTAGAACCGTTGGGAGACTATACCCTCAATCAGATTTCACACTAAAAAAAATAAACAACCCAAAATTTAGCAATATACAAAATTGTGTCCATAATAATAAGAATACTTCTTTATAAATGATATGCAACAATATTTTTTCTCAACAATCATACAAGTAGAATAACTGATCACCCACTAGAATGATCACATAAAAAATTATTGAATCTTTTAAAATTACTATGATGCATTGAAACTTGAAACCTAACCTCATAATATTCTCCAAAATCAAAGATATATATCCCATTAAATTATAAATCTTGAGCCTCAACCTAACCTGTAACTATAAGATGTGAGAGATGATAGGGCACCCAAGTTCTGTGAATGCCTGATCGCAGTGTGAGTACAATAGAGTTGGACACCACCAACATAGTTAAATCCCCAAATGATAATACAGAGTGTACAAGTTCATGATATACTCAACAATTATAAAATAGATAATATACAATTGCATTGTAAAAACATATTACCACCAATTCACATACAATAAAATAAACACATTTTTTGAGTGGTTGTGCACTTATAAAGATTCCATAAACCCCCTATCATACATTCTTGGGATCCATAATGAAAGAATAGTCATAAAAGATATTATAGTAAGTAAGAGTGTTCCATAATTCTTGTCTACCAGGTACTGAGAAATCATGTCACTCAGCATCCTACAGGAATTGGGGCATCATGTCTCCCAATATCTACTAGGAAATAGGTCTGAGGTTGGGCCATATGAATGACCAATGTGTATGTACTCAATATCCACAAGAAACAGAATATTATCAATCTAATAAGTATCCAAAATGCATCAGGTGTTAGCATTATACTTAGAATATATTAGGCATAATGTATCAATACATTTCTGGTAATCAACATGTCATTGAGTTGAATTATGAGCCATAAGGATGTCATGATCCTACCCTGTACTCAGGTCCTTCTTAATCAATTTCATAAATGATTTATAAATCCCCTCATGGTACAAAAATACCAAAATGGTCCACCAATTTCATATATAGAATAAATACCTCTAAATGTATGACTAACATATATAATATAGTAGATCACAATCGATTAGAATGACCTAACATGTCATCATGAGGAATCTATAGAAACAAACATAACATGAGACCATTAATCTAACAGAGAATTAAAAGCTACATAATCAAACTCATGGAATCAAGAATCGTAAAAAGGGTCTCAGGGCTACACACACACCCACATTCTATCACAATATAACATGATCTACAAGATATGCTAAAACATGCATCAAATAAAAGAAATAAGAGTGAACATATAAACAGATCATAGCATATAATCATAAATCAGAGAATCTACATCTATGAAAATAACCAAACATAGGATAACCTGTTATCAAGACCCAAACATTAGTGTCATATAATAAGCTAATTCAAAAGGGTTTAATGTGAATCTTGGAACATTTTCCAATTATATTAGTCATGGTTAATTTAATAAATTAGGAGTCAAGAATAATTAATTTATTAAACATTTCACATTCAAAATTCAATTATGAATTTAAGGATAGTTAACATCAGGCGGGGAACCTCATATCTCATGAAAATAAAAAATGCATAAATAATTAGTAGAGTTCATGGGTATGACTACCTCATGTAGATATTACACCATTAACAGTAAATCCAAATAGAATTGTACGTTTTACCTAAGTCTATTCATCCTCTATCAGTATCTATAGGTTCTATATCATCCTCAAGCATTCTCAATTTTATTAATTAAAACTAATTATAAGGATCCTCATACTAAAAAAACAAAAGGAATACTTGTGGAAGTACATACCAGAAAATATCACAAAGTTAGAACAATATCAAACCATCCATGGATGGTCTGTAACACATGTCCAACATCATTATGAGAAAAATCATCATCAGGTGGAAAAACAACATAAAAAAATTAATATAATATAATTTTAAAATCATGAATATTTCAACTGATGACATACCTTTACTGAAATACCCTTCATTGGAATGTGTTCATCACCATTTGACATCCACTTTCCAAGTTGATTAATAGACTCATCATCCCCTACAATTAATTTATGATCTAGTGGAATTTATATTTTATTTCCCTAATCAAAATCATCCCATGATCAAATCTAATTAAAATAGGAAAGATACCTCAAGCTATTTATTGGGATAATAATTACCAAGATAGATCCTTAACAAAACACACTTTAATCATTTAAGGAATGAGATTGAAAGATATCCTAGACTTTAAACCCCCCCATTTCTATCCAAACTATCATAGTGGATTCAGTGGAATGAAGAATAATGGTTCTAAACAATTCCCATTATAATAAAACACTTGAAATATTTCCAATAAGATGTTCTCAATGTGAAATAAGGTTTGGTATCCTGAGAATGCCGGACAAAAACACAAGGGAGGATGACCATTATGTTTCTAGGCCTCCCACAAAGTGTTACACTTTGAATATATCATTTAGACCTCAGTTGTTATTGGAAACCATTCAGAATCACATAATTTCACCACCGAAGGACTTGATATCTCAATACTCACTCTAAACCATCCATTATCGGTGTCCAAACCCTAAAATTATAGACCCAATCATCTGTTTTCAATTTTTTCCACCAAATGGATAACATAATTTTCCATGGGAAATATAAACTTGTAATGTCATAGTATGTAACAATATCCCCAACATAGCTCTTATTATCCTTGAGATGTTTTAGGGGCATGAAAACCATATTGCCTAATATTCCAAACCCATCCACAATGATTTCTCAATGTTCCATCACTGAAAATCAAGTTCTTACTCATGGTTGTGCTTACTCTTAAAGACCCATCACACCACTACTATATAAATCCAATGAATTACACTATAAGATAATAAAAAACTCACTATTATCCACATGAACATCGAGATGACTCTCAATGTACCCGATCCTCCTAGTATTCATAGTATCAACTACCATCCCTTCTTGAAACCTATAATGTCTCCACCATATGATTCTTATTCCCATGTTTAGTTACAAAACCATGGTGCTCCCCACAATAATAATATCTTTTTGATGACACCAATCCAGTGGTCCGCTAACCCAAAAATTGGATTTCACATGATTTTCCTAACACATATCTCTTATAGCATGTGCAACATCAAGAAAGAACTCCAGTTGGACCTCATTTGGACAACTTTCCCCAAACTTCTTGGTCACAAAACCAACACATCCTCAAAAGAAAGGTCTACTACCAACCCAGAATTAACACTAAAAACCCAACATAGAGGGTCATGGTTGTTCAATTCACCACATCACCACATTACCATGGTTTCATCTAATTTCCCACTAAAAATATCCTTAATAAATTTTCATCAGATACTTCACCCCATGAAGAATGTGACTAAATAGGGTTTCAAACCTTGAAACATGTCATGGAATATTTTTTTCACTTCATTCTACTCTAGAACTATGTTGGGAGACTAGGTTTCATCTATGAAATATGTTATTCCAAACATAGGTCGAAAGTCCATTCCAAAACCTCATTCCTATTTCCAACCCAATTCAGTGAATCTTATAAACCTACATATCCTAAAGGAATCTGACATTTCCTAAGAGGTATGAACTAAATCCAAAAACCATATTTATACCTAATACAATGATTTTGATATTATTATAACCCATTGGTTTTATGTTTTCATGAAGACAGTAGTTGGTACTTCCCAACCTTCTACTGACTTTGGTCCTTGGTTTAAGAAATCAATGATCCACAAAGCCACTAATTTTGATTTTTTAGCCTTATAGATATCATTGAATCCGTTAAACATTATAAATAATATCTTGTAAGAGTTATACCAACATTTTTTGTTAACCAACTACTTTCACCAACCACAAGGATCTCCACTATGCATCAATACACCAACCATCCAACCACCTTATGGATCTCACCAATTTTCTCCTGAGTCCAAAAACCAAATCTGGTCTCCATTCATCATAATATCTAAATCAAACATCATACTTTCAACATGATACAAAATACTATTGGGTCCACTATACATCAGTCTATGGTATCTCACCATCTTTCATCGGTTTTTCTTTCACAGGCCACACCCCTTTCAACAAAAGAGGTCATTACTAACCTGATCAAGTTGATGACCCTCCATAGAAGTATCCTTATTCACCTAATAGTGGTTACATAGCTCTATAGAAACAAAAAATAGTTATAACTTAATATAATGAATAAGAGTCACCTTTAAAATATACCTAATTAGAGAGAAATAACCTAGCACTTTATAAACATGGATTTCTTATAACGTAGTCCAATGCATTCATCAATCCATTATTCATGTGTAAAATGTTACACAGAATCCAAGGAATATTTTATTACTAATATAATAGATTGAATAATTCCCTTAAACCCAATTATATTTCACACTATGAAATATCTAATAGACGAAAACTCAGGCTGACCACACAAAGGTGCCCCAATCCATTACCAATTTCATCTTCCACCATGGTAAAATTCACACACAATTAACCTCATGATACCAAGACATGTCATCTTCACATTAAATGTTCTAGTTACGTATTAAAAGAGTTACCCTAAACTGAATTTGATGGTTATATACCACCAATACCTTATATGAGTTCATACAAAAGACCTAGATTGTTCTCAACCATTATTGCACCACCCCTCTCCACCAATTAAACCAACATCACACTTTTCTATGAACCCCAAGGAACTAGTCCCACCAAACCCATGCACTCCCAGAGTTCTTTTGGAAAGTAATTATCATTTATATTTAAATTCAAATTGCACCTCCCACCTATGGGTGTCATTTCATGTCGTAGAGCATCCACATGTGCTCTAACCCTCTTTGTTCTGACCACATAGGATATTCACTCAAATATAGAGGAGATTTATATTCTAAACAAATAGGTCATGTGAACCCCAGTCCAACCTCAATTACATAAGAATCCAAGACCTCCAAAACCCAAACGTGTATCATGAGTACTATCTCTCAGTTTTCTCTGTAATTCTAGGTTACAAAGAAACTTGAAAGACCTTCCTTTGATCATTTTATATGTTATATACATTCACATGGAATTTTAATCAATTAAAACTACCCAGAAAAAATTTACCATGATAATTCCTTTATAAGGAATATCCTTACCTAGGAAACTCTCAAGCGACCTAAGAAACTTCCTTGTCAAAAAAATGATCAAATTTTCAAGGCCACAAGGTCTTAATCCAAAAAACCACACCAAGTTTCACCAGGTATCAAAAATCATAGAAAATATTCTAGGAAAATACCCATGGAAATTATGTGATGTATTTTTTTGTTCACTAACCACATCCATAGTAAGGGATTCCTGGTTCAGTTTAATTAGATACCACTGGGTGAAATATATATCACTGAACATTGACTATAGATGCTACCTAATAAACTGGACCTATCCACATGATACTCAGCCATTATTTTTATTAAGGAATTTAATTTCTCAAAATAAAAAAAAACACGAGAACCGCACCATATATTCATATAGTAACTATATCACCATCGATTCTATAATATATATCATCATTATAACCTAGGTTCACTAAATCATTGTTTCACATGAACTTCTATCAGAATTAGAAAAACATAAGAGTCAATAAAATATTACACAGGTAGAATATGTTATGAGAAACCTACATGCCAAATATGATGCCTGAGAAGCCTCTTTCTGATATATCCACGATTCAAATCCATATGAAATCACAACTTAAAAATAAGTGTTCATCACATATTGTGACAAATTATGATAATAATGTAAACCAATAAAATCATTCCCATTCCATAGTAACTTGAAATTCCCATATAATAAGAATTCTTGATGCACCGGTTTGAGTTTCATCACAAGATACAAAATATTCCTATGTCACATAACTACCAGCTCCCCAAAATAAGAAAAACAAGAAAACCTATCCTCTGATACAATATTGTAACATAATAACCCAAAGAATTGGTTCATATTGGAATGATACATGTCCTCAGGAACACCTTCCCATATTCTAGAGGCTACCGACTAGCAGTGTGTGTTTTTAGTTGAACCATGGGGAGACTATACCCTCAATCAATGTTCACTATAATAATTAAATAATCCAAAATGTAAAAATATATAATATATTTATGGAAGAATAATAATAAAAATTTACAAATTATATTCAATATTATAAATACTAAACAATCATATAAATACAATATTGGATCATCCACTGGCTGATCACATACAAAAATAAAGAAAGGTAAAAAACTATAAGGATTATTTGTAACAACAAGACTCGCCTCCTCCTGATCTCTAAAATCATAACAGTGTATCCCATTAGATGATCTAACTCAAGGATTAACCTAACCTATACCTGTAAGAAGTGAGGGATGCTTGGGTACCTATATTCCCTGGGCACCCAAGCAGGGTGTTAATATAACTTGGTAGGAAACCACCAACACAATCGATTACCCAAAAATAAATATTTTGTGAACTTGAATATGATATAATTAGAAGGAAGTAAAGAAAGAATATACATAAAAACACAGGAAATATATATAATAAACAAGGCACATTGAAGAATACAGTCATAGTGTTCTGAGTAGTTGTACACTTACCAAGACACAAAAAACCACTTGTCTCACCTATCTCATCTCCATATTATAAGGATAGCCAGAAAAGACGCCCCTTTAATAAATAGAAAGCTATAATCCTAGTCCACCAGGTAACGAGACATCATTCCACTTGACATTCTCAAGGTAAAAAGGTATCATGCCTCCCATAATCCACTTTTCTCTATGTCACAGGTCTGTCCACATGGACAACCAGTGAGCATGTACTTGGTATATACAAGACAAGGAGTATAACCATGCTACCCATTATACATAAGAAATCAAGTTTCAACAAGATACTCAGAATATACAAGGCTTCAAGTATCATCAAATTACTTAGAATCCACCAGGAATCAACTTAAATTTTGGGAAATGGATCACATTCTCATATCTTGTACTCAAGCCCTTCCCCTTGAACATCACAAGACAATCATACTTCCCCTCAGGATACAACCATGCCACATTGATCCACCCATTTTGGACACATAATAAATACATATGAAGGTATGGGGAACTCACATATCTTGTTTGAGGAAAAAAATATTAGAATATCATAACATTCCATTATGAGGAACCAATAGTAACAAACATATCATTTGATCATCAATCCCTCATAGAATTACAAACATCATATTCACACTCATAGAATCAAGCATCATAAAAGGGGACTCACTACTTGGACACTCCCACACGATATGATTATCAAACATAGTCTATAGGATTTGAAAAAATAGTTATCACATTAACTAAATAAGGGTGAACATATAAACTGATTATGATATATCATAATAAATCATTGTAGCTGCATATGATATCAAAATAAAAAATGGCCTATTAGGCTATCAAGCATACTGATGGAAAAAATTAACACACAAGGTCCCATGGATCTATGTCTCATGTAACACAAGAGAACACTAAAATGTGTCCATAAAGTTCAATGAAATCATTAGTGATCAATCCTTGATAATTGGAGACTAATAATAAAAGAGTTCATAAGGGTCCAATGTGGTCCTTGGTTCTTTTTGCAATTACATTAGGCTTAGTTTTTTTGATTAATTGAGTGTGTATGAACATTTATTAATTAAGAATTACAAATTCAAAATTCAAGTATAAATTTAAGGAATATTCTCCACATGTCGAAACCCTCATATCACATTCTAATAAACAATCAATAAACCATATTCTAGAATACATGAGAACTACTAACTCAAACAAAGACAATGCCAATCCAAGAAATGACAATTATATTTTTATGAGTCACAAAATTCAAGTCTTCCTACAAAGAACTTGATAGGTTATAAAGTTATATAACATTCAAAATAATTCTAAAATTTATTAATTATAAAAAATTATAACTAATTAATTAATTAATTACAAGGAATTACTTGTTAAAAATAAAAATCAATAAAAATTAAAGGACTTAGAAGAAAAAAATCACACAGTCGTAACAATGGCCAACCGTCCAAAGAATTTATATACCATGATTATGTATTCAGTAAAATTAAAATCCATGTTATATGGAAACAAGATATAAGTAAATTTAATATATTTAAATTATAAAATCTAGAGGTCCTCAACCAGAGACAAAACTTCACTAAAACACTCATAAATGAAACACGATCATCACCACATGACATCCTCTTTCTATACCAATCAATATCCTTTTCATCCATGGAAAATTATATTAAGATATAGTGTAATTAAATTCAATTTATATAATCTAAATTAACCCAAAATCACTAATAATTCAAAGAGTAAAGGGAAATCAAGGGATTTCAAGGGCTTAGATATACCAAGAGAGATCCATCATAATGAAAGGAACATCAATTAGTGAAATAAAAAGATTAGAGTATATCCTAGAGGCTAAATATAAGGCCCCAACCATAAAAAATTACTTAATCTTGAGTGAAATCAATAATTAACATTGAGGATATTTTCAGGTTTAGAGTTTTAGAGAATTATACCATAACTATTACATTACATCTCAATATTACAAGGTATACACTTATACTATATCCAATTTTTTCCCAAAAATAAAACCCCTTTAATAAAACAAGAGTTATTTTATTTATACAAATATTCATGAATACTTCCATTCTCTTACCCTTCCTTATACCCTATGAAAAATATTTGAAAAACGTGTGATGAGCATAAAAATATTATTAAGGTTTATAAAATAAAGAAAGAAAAAATTAGTTCATCAATACATACAAAATAAAAGCTCTTTAATATATCTCAAGAAATCATAAAATTTATTAATAACACATAGTAATCACAAATCATAAAGGTAACTTATGGAATCTATAACATACATACATTATATCTTTCACGTCTACATAGGGAGTTACATTTGGAAAACCCATGATAGCATATTCCTTAAATCTCTTAGGAGAAACATTAAAATTCACCTACGTCATGTTACCCAATGCATTGAAGAGCTATCTCGGGCCCTCCTTCCCTTGGTTTATCACGGAACCACCCATATACATAAATAATTCTCAAGAACCGTAAAATAATCATAACACATAAAACAATCATAAATTAAAGTTAACATTTCCACATTTCAATCACAATATATCTTCTCAAGTTATTGATATAATCAATTCATATAAAACATTTACAAAAAGAGTTTTGAATCAAAGTGTACCAAACCAATTCAAAAATTTTGACAAGAATTTATACGTTTAAGAAAACATGTATGTATAAATAAATCCTTAATATCATTTTTATAACATGTACATGAAAAATAAGTATTTATAAGATTAAATCATTAAAACATTTAAAACGATACTTTTTCTAAAGAATCCATTACTACTTGAGAAAATTATTGAATAAAGATAATTTAATAATAGAAATAAAATAAACCTATAATATCATGAGAATAACGATATTCATGATTTAATTTTTCAAAGGAAATTATCTACACTTTATAGGATAATAAAGGTGCACACAATCAAGATATACCTCAATGAAATGACATTTAGATGAAGTTCCTTAAAAAAATTCAACAGCCTAACAGCGTTATATAAAAATTCAGAAAATGATTTGATGGGAGATAAAAGGTTATATCATCATTTGAATATAAAATGGACAGAAAAATTATATATAATCACATATCCCATAATAATAAAATGTAAATTAAAGGACATTACATAAAATAAGTCTTTGACTAACAAAGGAGGGTGAAAGGTTCCCTAAAAAAGATCATTTTTTAAATAAAATAGACCGATTGTGTGTATTCACTATATGTAAAAAAAATTAATTTATAAAAAATATATTTAACATCAAAATTTATTTCTTACATAATCATATAATGATATAATTTAAAAGTATAAGATTAACCTAAAGAATGGAAATTGGGTTAAGAAGTTCCCTTACCTCAAGTCTGACTTGTCTTGTATATTCCTTGTTCATCCTGAGTAATAAACATAAGTTAATTTATATATGATTCATAACCTTTTTTAAGTTTATTATTACTTTTATATCAGTTATTACCATGCTATAGAAATTAATTATTTCAGTTCATATCATACATTTTGTTGATGTTCGAAATTTGAGTAAAAAATGATCTTGTTATAAATATACATTGTCCATGTGGTAAAAAGTCCATTATCTACAAAATGATATTAATGATTTAGATATAATATATATCATATATATCCAGTATATATTTATTTAGTATAGTCCATATCATTTGGATATAAGTAAATGAAATGCACTGTTCATGGAGACAGTAAGTTGTACGTACGGATGAATGCTTCATTCATTTCTTTTTATTATATTTAATGGAATGAAAAACAAATGATACATAGGTATATTATAATTATATTATAATATATATGTTATATATTTTATATAATTTCATTAATTCAATACTTTATATGTTCCATGTATAGTGTGAATAAGTCACATCACTTTGAGGGGGCGGTAGTATACACTTCCTCAAATGAAATTAGCGTATATATACAAAATGAAAAGAAAAAAGGTATGTTCCAAATGAGAATTATAGAGGTATAGATATAAAATAAATATCATTTATATCATATATAATTACCATGCCATCATAACGGCTACCATGAGAGGTTGTAGGGGAAATCGAACAATCATCGTTTTGTGTGGCAGTAGTTCACCTTCCACAGAAACAGTATGTTCTAGATTCATTAGATGGAGGTGTGTGTAAGTGTAGTTAGAATACTTCTCATAAAAACATCCTTGTATATTTTTTATACTTTTTTTGTTATGTAATCAAAGGAAAATAACAAAATAGGGAGTAAAGAAGTAGAATAATGAAAAGGAATTTTAGAGAAGATGTTACCTCTTAAAACGTTTAACTCTCTTTGATTTGAGCCAAAAGACTTTATTGAATTACTTTATGACTAGGAGAAAGATTCTAGGAGGAATATAGGAATATTGAAAGATTATTGGATCATATTTTCTATGAGACAAGGTGATTTAGAGGTGTGTGTATTGTGTTAGAGGTGGTGGCCTTTTATAAGAGGGAGGAGGGGTTCTTTAGGAATGTTTGAATGTATTATTTTATTATAAAATTATTTTCGGTTTGAAAAGGTCAAAAACTCATTAAATTTGAATATAATATTAATATAAGTCTAAATAAAATCATAAAATAAGAATTGGATAGGTTTTGGATATTTTTTAATCCTTATATTTTTTATTTAACCCTTTTTTACTCTTACCGTTTTATCAAGAATTTAACACTTTGAGAATCAAAATAGTTACCAAAGAAAGAAAAATATCATAATGAAGAGTCATTAATAAAATTTGAGACTTATGATTACTATTTGGCCAAATATTATATTTTTGTAAATTTATAATATTTAATAAAATATTTTATATTTTAAAATATGAATTATATCAATTTTAACACTATTCATATCATGACTTTTTTAAAAATCCAAAAAAACTTGATTGACTCAAAAAAACATCATTAATAAAAATATAACATGTACCTATATTACAAAAAAATCTTGGATGATATCAAAATAAAAAAATTACATTTATTTTAATATTTATAATATCATTTATTTGACTCCATTATTTATGAAGCAAACACTACATCATCATTGTGTCATAATTAAATTTATTTATTTAATGTCTAAAAATTATAAATAAATTAATATGATGTATGAAATATTTTTATTTTTCTAATGAATATTTATAGTTGTAAATATAACTTATATAACCCCATATAAAAATTGTCTTACTAAAAGGTATATGTTTATGTTACATTTTCCTAAACATTAAATTATTTTTTATAAATTCCATTTTCACTTATAAGTGGCTTCATGGGGTCCCCAAATCGACTCAAGGATTCCCATGGTCAGATATGAATCATAAAATAGGGTTAGGATACGTTTTAGGGTAATTTAATATTATTATAATATTATTTTTTACCCTTATTTACCAGATTTACCCTTTAACCATGGTAAATAAAATATTTACTGACGTTACTATTCAAAATATCTAAAATTAAAATTTACCTATTTACACAATTTGAAACTCCTGATTCCAAATATGGAATCCATTTTTTACAATTAAAAATACATAATTTACAAAAATTAATTTAAATTTAATTCCTTTTGTCAAAAGTAAAAAACATGTTTTTAAGAAGTAAAAACTACAAAAAGATTGGCATGTGTTTATGTACAATTTCTAAGTAAAATTATATTAAATGACCAAAATGATAATAAATGATAATAATTTAATATAATTAAAAATTAAAACCAATTAAAAGGTTAGTCTAATCATATAAATAAATTAGATTAAAATGCATTTTTGAATTAAAATGATGTATTTTTCACTATTCATCAAAAAAAAGAACTTTTTCAGAAAAATTCCAAAATTTTACCCAAATTAAATTTTTATGTAACTATTCTAAATAATAAGTTTATTTTGTCAAATGGAACATATAAAATTTGAAGAAAACTATATTTAAAAAGGGTTCTCCATCAAAAAGCAGTAAATTGACATTTTAAAGAATATTAGAGTATTTCATGCATAAAATCGAATTCATTCTTATTTTAAGACTATAAAATTTATTGGATAAAATTAAAAATATTTTACAAGTATTTGTAATCATATTTTAATTATTTTTTCAT
Source organism: Viscum album (assembly GCA_963277665.1). NCBI lineage: Eukaryota > Viridiplantae > Streptophyta > Magnoliopsida > Santalales > Viscaceae > Viscum > Viscum album. The sequence continues at coordinate 362,423,421 of OY728121.1, forward strand.
TCATACCAATATAATGTCTAGGTGTTAACTACCATTTAAAATAATAATATTATTATATTACTTTTCGGTATAATTCAAAGTCGTGTGCAACATAAGATTTCAAAGAAACCCATTGTTTCATATTGAGTATGCTATCAAACATAGAACCCCCTAGAAATTAAAATTAATATTTAATTCCCAAATATTAATAAATATGAAAATTTCATATTCTTTTTTACCTAGGATGTTACATCCTTACCCCATTTCGGGAATTGATTCCTCGCAATTTTAAAATTGTCCACGGAGACATCATTAAAAGTACCACATTTCAAAAAGATTCTATAAAAATATAACTTTAAAATAAATAAAGAGAAGTACAAAGGTCACCTGATATTACATATTTTAGGATTCAATGTATGAAAACATGGATATTGAAGAGAAACTAACCATCAAGTTTTGATGGAGAGTGATAGAAAACATGATCAGGAGAAAGGCAACAACAAGAAAACCAAAAACTTGAGATGGGTTAAATGGTCATTGGTTTCTTAGTTGGAAAGGTAAACAGACAAATTTTTTGTTTTATGTTCCATTTCATAAATTTGGTGAATTTATTTATGATATGGACTAAGTACATAAGGAAATATACTTACTTTTCACGTCGAGTTTCATCCTTAATAAGTTTCTATCAAAAAATCATCTTTTCCCCAAATGACGAGTATTCAAGATGACTTGGTCACACCTGAAGCACTAGAATAAACTTCTATAGAATCAAATAATCCACAAAATATGAACTATATATTTCCCCTATCTTTAGACATTAACCAAAACAAAAATGGTTAGTACAAGATCTGATAATCCCCCAAAAGGATAATATTTTATAAAAAGAAATACTACTATTAATCACCAAAATTGAACAAAGAATACCTAATTTCAACAAATACCATTCTATAAACAATTGTCCTTAAAATACTTCAATATAATCTAAACTAAGATTGATTCCAAAAAATCAGAATAATTTAATCACATAGTCTTCAACAAAAATATTAAAATTTATCTCCAAATTACATCAACTACTCTTAATGTCTCATATTGAAAAGTAATTAACCTAATCACTTATTCTCTATGATAGATTAATAATTTTTATAAATAACCCAAATAGTTATATGTCCACAATAAAAATATATTATTCCAAAATAATAATTCAACAATTAATCAACAAATTAAATCCCAATGTACTGTATTTTCTTTAGGCATATAGTGTACCCAAAAGAGAAAACGTCTTCCAAAATAACCATTATCACTTAATCACAAGATTATTTTCCTATACTAAGGATATCCATTTAATAAAACATAAGATCCCAAATCAAATTATTCTTGATCGATAAAATCATTTAACTAAAATGAATAAGTCATTATAAATAGAGGATTAATGTAGGAAAATTGTAGGCTATATGCCCTTATCACCCTTCGGTTGTGGGTTCGATTCCTGCAGCCTTACCAGACGTGATGAGTTGTCACCCATCTTATAGGTTTCCCTTATTATAAAAATAAAAAATAACACTAACATGTTTTACCCTAAAAGTTTTTTTTATACCTATCATTTTCATCACAACTCATAATGAATTCAATATCTTAATTCATGATGTCTTATATGTATAGACATTTTTCCCCTCATAAAATAACACTATTCCCAAAGAAAGAACACCGTACCTTGATCTTGGTGTCTACATAGTTTCATCTCCATCTTGTTCATGTAGATATATGGTCCATGCATTGAAACAATGATTTAGAGATCCTTCAAAATAATCTTCTTACTTTATCTAAATACACCTCATACAACATGGGTCATATGGGTGTTCACAAAAAAATAGTTTCAGAAAATAATTATATATGACAAATCATTACAAAACATCTGATAAAAATTTATTTTTATAAAATAGTCATAACATGTTTGAGTTGAAAAATTCAATCAATGGATATTTTAAAATACTATAATTATGCGATGGAATACTATAATTTAAAAGAAAATATAAATAGGTTGTGAAAGGTTCTCTTTCTTCAGTACCTTTTTCAAAATCATAACATGCTTCAAAATCTTTTGATAAGGTAAATTTTTTGAAAATTACTTGATAATATTTACCTTTCTTGAAAATATGAGAATATTGAAAAAAATAGGATTTGATTAAATACAAACCATGATCCACGATGGTATCGAGGTATAACGGAGGTGTTTGATATCTCAAATAATTTTTTACAGGTGAGTTGTATGATAGAAAATATTTCAGAATCATCTGGGCATTCCATTGCAATAATTACTACAATAAAGTCATCTAGAAGAGATAGGAATATCAATTGAGATCCTCTTAATTCCATTTTTAATATACTTTCCTTGATCTGAAGAAGTTACAAAATAAGGATTTAACTTAAAGAGTAGACATAGAGACCAAACATGTGTCTTACAAAACTCTTAATCCCTAAAGATGTCTAAACCTCCATTTGATACCAAATATAAAGCCCGAGCCATAAAACATTACTTTATATTGTGTTAAATAAAGAATTAACATTGATGGTATTTTTAGGATTAGAGTTTTATATAATTAGGCCTTAACTATTACATTACATCTCAATATTACAAGGTTGACACTTCTACTCTATCCAATTTTTTACTAAAAATAAAACACCTTAAATAAAACAGGAGTCCTTTTCATGATATAAATATTCTTGAATAATTACTTTCTCTTTTCCTTCCTTATACCATGTGAATAAAATTTAAAAAACTTGGGATGATCATAAAAATCATAGTAAGAGTTATAAAATGAAAAGGAAAACATTAGTCATTCAATACGTACAAAACATAAGCTCTTTAACATACCTCAAGAAATTATAAATAATAAGATTTATGAATAACACATAGTAATCACAAATCATAATGGTAACTTGTGGCATCTATAACATACTTACATTGTATCTTTCACATCTATATAGGGAGTTACATTTGGAATACCCATCTTAGTATTTTCTCTAAATCTATTAGAATAAACATTAACAATTACCTCCGTCACTTTACCCAATGAATTGGAGAGCTATCTCGGGATCACACGCCCTTATTTTATAATGAAACCACCAATATTTGTAAACAATGCCCAAGAACCATAACATAATCATTACACATAAAACAATCATAAATTAAAGATAACATTTCCATATTGCAATCACAATATATCATTTTAAGATATTGATATAATCAATTTACATAAAACATTTAAAAAAATATGAGTTTTGAATTAAAGTGTCCCACACCAATTGGAAACCTTTTAAAGGAATTTATACATTAAAACAATCATGTGAATATAAATAAATACTTAATGTAATTTCTATAATATGGAAATTAAAGGGAAGGATTTATAAGATTAAATCTTTAAAACATTTTAAACTATGCTTTAGTTAAAGAATCCCTTACCACTTGAGAAGATACATGATTAAAAATTATTTAAGAATAAAATTAAAAGAAACCTATAATATCATGAGAATATGAATATTAATGATATAATATGTAAAATGATAGTATCTAACCCGTATAGGATAATAAAGGGGCACAATATCAAGATATGCCTCAATGAAAAAAGATTCAGATGAAGTACCTTACAAAAAACCGACAACCTAACGACGTTATATAAAAATTAAGAAAATGGGTTAATTAGATATAAAAGGGTATCTCATCATTTGGAAATAAAATGGACCTAAATAAGGATATATAAGAATATATCCTAACATAATAAAAAATAAATTAAAGGATGTAACATTAAAGAAGTCTTTGACTAAAAGAGATGTGTGAAAGGATCCCTTACAAAAATCATTTTGTAAATAAAATAGATCAATTTTGTGTATTCACTATAATTACACATAAATAATGTATAAATAAAATATAGGACATTTAAATTTATTTCTTACATAATCATAGAACGATATAATTTAAAAGTTTAAGATTAACCCAAAGAATGGAAATTTGGTTAAGATGTTCCCTTACCTCAAGTCTGACTTGTCTTGTATGTTCCTTGTTATTCCTGAACAATAAACTTAAGTTAAGTTATTATTTAATCATATCTTTTTTAAAGTTTATTATTCCATTAATATCACTTATTACCTTTCTATAACAATTAATTATTTGATTTCATATTGTACATTTTGTTGATGTTCGAAACATGAGTCAAAAATGAACTTGTTATAATTACAAATTGTCCATGTTGTCAAAATTATGATATCTAAAAAATGATATTAATGATTTAGATATCATATATATCATATATATATATATAGTATATATGTATTTAGAATATTCCATATCATTTGAATATATGAAAATGAAACGCATCGTTCATGGAGATGGTAAGCCGTACGTACAAATGAACACTACATTCATTTCTTTTTTCATTTTTAATGGAATGAAAACCAAATGATACATAGGTATATTATATTTAAAGTATAATATATATATATATTATATGTTCCAAAATTCCATTAATTCCATCATTTATACATTCTATATATAGCGTGAATGAGTCATATCACTTTGAGGGGGAGGTAGTCTACACTTCCTCAAATGAAATTATCGTATATATACAACATGAAAAGCATAAAGGTATGTTAAAAATGATAATTAAATAAGTATAAATATAAAATAACTATCATAAATATCATATATAATTAAATTTATATCATAACGGCCACCATGAGAGGTTGTATGGGAAATCAAACAATCATCGTTTTGTGAGGCAGTAGTTCACCGTCCACAGAAACAGTATGTTCTAAATGAATTAGATGGATGTGTGTGTATATTTAGTTCTAATAACACTCATAAAAAAATCCTAGTATATTTAGTATATTTTTTTATGTAATCATAGAAAAATAATATAATAGGGAGTGAGGAAGTAAAATTACGGAAAGTAATTTTAGAGAAGACGCCACCTCTTAAAACGTGTAACTCTATTTCATTTGAGCCAAAAGGCTTTATTATAATGCCTTATTCCTACGGTAAAGATTCCAGGAGAAATATAGTAATGTTGGAAGCTTCTTAAAGTATATTTTGGATGATACAATGGGTTTGAGAGGTGTGTGTAATGTGTTAGAGGCGGTGTCCTTTTATAAGTGGGAGGAGGGTCTCTTTTGGAATGTTTGAAAGTATTATTTTTTAATAAAATTATTTTTAGTTTCAAAAGGTCCAAAACTAATTAAATGAGAATATAAGATAAATATAATTCTAAATAAAATCATCCAATAATAAATGGACAGGTTTTGGATATTTTCTAATACTTTTCTTTTTTATTTAAGCCTTTTTACTCTTACTATTTTATCAAGAATCTAACACTTTGAGAATAAATGTTTTTACCAAAACAACATATATATCCAAATATAGAGTCGTTAATAAAATTTTATAATAATTATAACTATTTGGATGAATATTAGTTGTTTAGAATTTAAAATATTTAATTAAATATTCTATATTTTAACATATGAATTTTGTCAATTTTGACACTATTCATATCCTGACTTTTTTAAAATTCCAAAACAACTTGATTGATTAAAAAAAACATCATTAATCAAAATATAACATGTAAATATAATCTAGAAAATTCATGGATGATATAAAAATAACCAAATAACATTTATTTTAACATTTATAATATCATTTATTTGAATCCTTTATTAATGAAGCAAACACTACATCATCATCGTGTCATAATTAAATTTATTTAGTTAATGTATAAAATTTTTAAACAAAAATAAAATTACGTAGAAAATAATTTTATATTTATAATTAATATTAATTGTCTAAAATATCACTTATATAATCCCATATAATTTTTTTAACTAAATGATATATGTTTATGTTATATTTTCCATAAATTTAAATTAATTTTTAGAAAATGTCATTTTCAGTTACAAGTGGCTCCATGGGGTCCCAAAATCGACCCAATGATTCCCATGGTTTGAAATTTATAATAAAATAGGGTTAATACATGTGTTAGGGTAATTTAATATTATTATAATATTATTTTTTACCCTTATTTACCAGATTTACCTTTTAACCATGGTAAATAAAATATTTACTAAAATTACTATTCATAATGTCTAAAAATAAAAGATAACTATTGACACAATTTTGAACTCATAATTAAAAATATGGAATCCATTTTTCCAAATTCAAAACAAATAAGTAGTAGAAATTAATTGAAATTTAATTCGTGTTGTCAATACCAAAAAGCCTGTTTTTAAGTAGTCAATACTACCAAACGTTTGACATGTGTTTATGTTCAATTTCAATGTAAAATTACATTAAATGACCAAAATTGTATTAAATGTTAAAACTATAATCTAATTAAACTTTAAAACCAATTAAAAGGATAATATAATCATATAAATAAATTATATTAAAAGGCATTTTTGAATTAAAATGTCACGACCCGTCCTCGGGGCCCGTGTCGTGACTACCCCAAGCCCGCCTTCCATAGGCCAGGGGTTGGCGACTAGCACCAAAGGCGAAAAAATCCCGATAACTGGGAAGGCATTGCCTTTAAAAAGAAAACAAGCACCACAGAGTACAAGCGGAAGTAAAATACTAAGTACAAAAAGAAGAGCTGAAAAGTAAAAGGGGCCGGAAATACAAGCCCAACTGTAAAGTACAACTCGAAAGGGAAAACAGCGACTGAAAAGTAAAGCTGCTACGCTGAGATGTCCACTGGAAATCCCACCTGAAGGGTGGGTACAGATAGCTCTTCTGCTCCTCGGGTCCCGCCGTCTGCTCCAAGTATGACCCGCCCAGTGGTCTGCCTCTGGATACCGCCTCGTCGTATAGTCCACCTCCAGGTACCGTCCAGTCCTCGAACACTCGGCCTCTGCCAGCACTGTCCGTCGTCTGCAACCAACACAACGAGGTGCGGGCATAGCCCGTGCAGGGGTGAGTATAACGATACTCAGTAGGGACCCCGAGACCCTCAAGGTCTCACTAAAACCAACAAGGATAACCACAAGAAGATCACAACAGATAAACTCTACTTAGGTATATGCCCATACATATACCTAAGTTATCAAGTAACCCATCTCAGTCATGAGGAAACACAAGGATTGTGAAATCGACGGATAACCACTACCCGGGTATATGCCCATACATATACCAAAGTTAGCAAGTGACCCATCTCAATCATGAAGTAAACACAAGGTCAAAAGTCTCAGCTCAAACCAGGATTTTCATTATCGAAACCGTAACTGCTGAAGAGCTCCGTCTCTAGAGTGTACAGTGGTCCTGTCACGACTCCGAGGCTGCCGCTCACTAACCTATGACTGCTGAGGTACTCCTCCTGTCGAGTACTGCGGGTTTGCGGCCAACTACCGGGCGCTCCGTCCGCTGAGGGTCTGTCGCCAAATACCGGGCGCTACCCAGATAGCCTGCTGAGGTACTCCTCCTGTCGAGTACCGCGGGTCTGCTGCCAACTACCAGGCGCTCCGTCCGCCGTGGGTCTGCCGCCAAATACCGGGCGCTCCGTCCACTGGGCTAGTCGACTCACTCCAAGTCGAGTCGGTCAAGCAGTCGTCAGGTCTCAGCCGGCTACACGGTCTCCGTACTCTGCACGCTCGTCTCCACCGTCGCGGGTCTGTCGCTACAACCAAGCGCACACACTCCGTAGAGTATCGCGGGTCCGCCGCTACAACCAAGCTCTCCACCACCAAGGGTCTGCTGCTGCATCCAAGCGCACCACCACTGTCAAGTACCACGGGTCCGCTCCACGAGCTACTGGTCGATACTCCAAGTATCACAAGGTCCCGCGAAGAAGTGTCTCAAAGGTCCGTCTCGTCACAGGGGTCTCAACGCAACAGACGGCGCGTCGATCGGACGCCCGGTCTGTGAGTTATTAGCCTTTTCGTCCCAGGGGCCCGGTTGGTTTCGTGAGCGAAACCAATCCCGGCCGTATCTCAACTGCACCCCGAACTCCCATAGGGTATACTCAAAGGGACCGTTACTCAACGTAACCACCAACGCCGCTGACGGCTCATCAAGCGGACGTCCTGTCTGAAAGATATCAGCTTTCCCGTTCCAGGGGCCCGGTTGGATTTCGGGTACAATCCAACCCGGCCATACTCCGACTGCATCCAAAACTCGGGCGGAGTATGTCAAAAGTTCCGTCTCATCAAGAGGAAGTCAACGAAACAGACGGCGCGTCAATCGGACGCCCGGTCTGTGAGTTATTGGCATTTTCGTCTCCGGGGCCCGGTTGGTTTTTAAGGAAAAACCAACCCGACCGTACTCCACCTGCGTCCAAACCTCGGGCGGAGTATGCCAAAAGATCCGATTCACTAAGAGGAACACAACGCGACTGACGGCGCGTCAATCGGACGTTCGTGGCTCAAGATATGAGCGTTTCCGCTCCGAAGGCCCGGTTGGTTTCGTGAACGAACCAACCCGGCCGAACTCAAAGTAACCAGAAACCTTGAGTGCAATATATCGAAACGACCGTCTCGATCCAAGGATCGCGTTGCCGCAGACGGTTCGTCATTCGGAGGTCCGAGGCTCAAGTTATGAGCCAAAAACCAAATCTGGTTCGAAAACGGGGGGTCCGGGTCCGGGCCGACCCGGCCCGACCCCCCCGGGTGGCGCGGTGGCCGGCGGCGGCGGCCGGCGGCGGCGGGCGGCGGCGCGCGGTGGCGGCGCGGCGGAGGCGGCGGTGGGCCGCGGTGGCGGCGGCGGCGGGCCGCGCTGGCGGCGGCGGCGGGCCGCGCTGGCGGCGGGGTGCCGCACGAGGACCAGCGGGGGCAATCAAGCCCCCCGCGTGATTGATGAAGGCGGCACGGCTTTGAGCCGTGCCTTTGCCAAAAAAACGGCCCCCGCTAGTGGGGGCCGGCTGGAACAAACCGGGGGGGCTTTGCCCCCCCCTCCTTTAATTAAACCGCCCCCCTCATTAAGAGGGGGGTTTGGAGAACCGGCCGGGGGTTTAATCCCCCGGTTTTATGACATCCGGCCGGCCCGCTGGCCGGCCGGTTTTTACCAACGGGACCGGAAATTCCGGTCCCGCCCTTGACTTCCGACGCCGGCGGCCCGGCCGCCGGTCTTTCCTTCCGCCGCGGCCCGGAACCGGCCGCGGTCTCCTCGTCCTGCCGCGGCCCGGAACCGGCCGCGGTCTCCTCGTCCTGCCGCGGCCTGGAACCGGCCGCGGTGTTCGTCGTCCGGCGCGGTGCGACGGCACCGCGCCCCATTCGCCGTGCCATGAATCCTTCCAACGCGGCGCGACGGCGTCGCGTTCTTGAAGACTCTCCTCGGCGAAGCGCGACGGCGTTGCGTAAATTAAACGCACGGTCATCCGCGTGGTGCGACGGCACCACGCCACTTGCTTCCACCCGCATGAATAAAACAAGAACGATGGAGGGGGGATTCGGCCGTGTTCGTGCGGTCCGGCCCCCCTCACGTTAAATTAATAACGCAACTTAAATAAATTAAGCCACACGTTATACTTTCTATTCACGATCAAGAAAAGGAATAATAAAGAATCAACAACCCCTACCTCGGGTTTAAGATTTGAAGATTCGGCTACGCTCCGCGGAAGACGGCGTCGCGGAGGTCGGGTGTCGCGGTCGTCGTTCGTCAAATCCGTTGACGAAGAGTTATGCCCGAAGAGACACGTCGCTGGCGGATCTTCGTTTGCCGACGAAGAAGGTCCCGGGAGGGTGCGGCGTTCCCTCTTGTTGACACCGAGGACGAAGAAGAGAGGCGTCGTTCTTCGTCGGAGTTTGGGCGTTCTTCGTTCTTCGTCAGAGCTTGAAGATGAAGAGGAAGCTCTCCAAAAGACAAACAAGGAAAATAAAATAAGACTACCTCTTATTTTATTAACACGTAACACAAAAGAATTTCAAACGATTCGTTTCTCACCTTAGCTGCCGAACGAGGATCGGCTGCGGAAGAAGAGGCGTCGCCGAAGAACGTCGCGGGTAAAGCTCGTCGACGTCGCAGATCTCGGTGTGCGTCGTCGAATTTCGGTCGCCGGAGTTCTTCGCGTTCTTCGCGTTCTTCGCGGGGAGATGAAGAAACAAGATCCTCTCAAATCCTTTCAAAGGATTTTTAGGTTGGTCTTATTTTATAAACATGCCAACACACGAAACCGGTTAAGAAACGATCCATCAATTCGAAAGAAACGACCCATTAAATTCACGAAAGAAACAGTCCATTTAATTCACGAAATAAACCGCCCAATTAAATGGTCTGTTAAGAATTAAAGAAAACGCGTCGGTTGACTTTTCAGTTACTTTGACGGGTTTTCGCGGGTGCGTTACTTAGCGAAAGAAACGGCGGGGCTCGTGCGGGCCCCACCTCACAAATATCCTACCAAGGGGTAGGATATTTCTGGATAGCATCCTATCCAGTTCAACTCAGTTCAAGCCGCCTTTAAGTGGCTTCAAGTGGCTTCCAAGTGGCTTAAGCGAAATAAAATAAAGTTGTCGCAAAATTATTTTATTTCTTAACTTTAAGCCCGAAAATTAAAAACCACACCCGAGCAAACGCAACTCCGGAAGAGGCGTTTCTAAGCGAATACCGGCGCTGCGATTTCATCGGTGCCCTCAGAATTCGATTCCGGGCACCGGTTCAAAAGATAGAAAAACCCGCTCGTCCGTTCACTGAACGTACCCGAGCCAAAACTTCAGAAAATGATTCCGGGCACACCGGGCCTCGGAATCAGGTGCCGTCAGAAACTGCATTCTTGTAAAATTCCAAAGAAAATTAAGAAAAAAAAAATTTCCTTGGAATTTACGGGTCTTTACATTACTCCCACCACAGGGCTTTACGTCCCCGTAAAGCTTCACCACAGACTTAGGGAAACAAAGCGGTACCGAGCACGCATCAGAGCCTTCCGCTCCCATGTGCTCACCTGGAGGTTCCCGCGCTGCCAAAGAAAGTGCACAAGAGGAATCGACCATCCTCCTAGGATCCGCTCCTGTCGATCGTCGATCCCCACAGGAACCTCCGTACTTGTCGCCCTGTCATCGACGTCCAACTCCCCGGGGTCGATGACGTGTGAAGAAACATACATGTATCTCCACAGCTGAGACACGTGGTGAACATTATGCACCCGGTGCGACTGAGGTGGTAGGGTCAAGCGGTAAACTTCCTCGCCTACCCTGCTGAAGATCAAAAGGGTCCATAGAACTTCGGAGATAACATGCCGCCTCGGCCACATCTCCGAAACCTCATCGGGTTGAGACCGTATAAGAACGTGTTCGTCACCCTCGAACTCAAGAGGTTTCCCTTTTTTAGGTTAGAACTGAACTCAAACTCCTGCTGCCACAGGGGTAGGGTTGACCAACTCAAGAGTGATCGGTCACACCCTCTTATGTCTGAGTTTAACATGAGCTGCCCAGGGTTTCCTTTTCGCCGACCAAGGAAAACCCATTCCGACGTTTGCCTAAAAAAGTCAACCGGGGTATGATTTGTGAATCAAAACCATACCCAGATCAACGTCGTAAGGCCTCTACGCTGCCACCAAGAGATTCCAACCGAAACTCTCGCCTCGAGGTCAAATCACACCGTCGGCGTAAGCGTGATTATCGAGTCTCCTCCCAAAGGTATCTCCAGACGTGAGGGTCAAGTCTACGGCTTACCCGGAACCTCTAGGTCTGGGACATGATTCGTGGAAGGGTAGAATGATTGGTTCCTATGTCTATAGATATGGCAGCTCGTAGTAGACATAATTCGTACCCCGAATCATTCTTAGAGCTCTTGGGTCACACTCCTTGACCGCAAAGCAGCTATTCTCCTCCCCAGCCCTCCTGCTCCCTGAGCCTGGCGGGGACTACTAAGTCGGGTGGTCGTAACATGTCGAAATGTACACCACCACATGCTGCTCTCCAAGCTCTGCTTCCACGTCTGCTACCCTGCAGATTCATCTGTCCTTAGCACTTCCTCCTCCTGAAACATTTTACACGCCCGAGTCTCTGAGACTGGCGCTAGTCTCCTGCCTTTCACTGCTAACGTTCACAACCACAAAGGTTCTCTCTAGCATCCTAGCATAGGTAGGAATGCATAGAGGAAAAGAAATGGTTCAGATGTCCTTTAGACACACTTCGCTCAGAAGTTCGAGTCTAAAGAACTGATCACAACGTAACCAACGAGTACCAAGATTGATTGGTAAGCCACGTTGAGTGCTCTGCTTCCGACATGTCGTACTGTCGAAGCTGTATTAGCTCCAGAAAACTCACAACCACCTCCTCAAGCCAGTCCTCAGCCGCCTACGAGTCAGGCTCACTTCGAAACTTGAGGGATTTCTGATGCTAAAACATATGTAAGGCACTAAGCCTGTGGGTCTCTGCTGACCAACAGGTAGTGACATAGCTGGCGCTCTACCCGTAGGTACTAATCCAGGTATCGGTTCGCGTACCGAAGCCTCGTTACTATAAGGACCAACCTCATGGTCACTCTCTGGAAACATCTGGAGCTAAGATCATCATCCGCTCTACTAGTATCCAAGCTAGGTGTAGAACTCTAGCATTCGTCTCCATCCAGTCCACTGCTGCCTGGGAAATCTGTCTCGCCTCGTATCCTCAGAGGCCTCTACTGCTGGAACTCGTGCATCGCGCTCTGCTAGCGTGCACCGTCAGCTAGTGGCATCTGCTGCCTAACGGGTGGTGGTGCTGCTGGTACACCACCCGAAGGTGCCAACACTGAAAAAGGGCCCTGCACTGGAGTCTCGCTGCTCGGTGGGCCATCATGAAAGAAACAACGTAACACGATCAAACGATTATACCTGGTGAGCTGACCTGGTTTGAGCTGTTTTAAGGGGAAAAACCTTTGAAAACACACACGCAATCAGTGTTTTCGTGCACAAAGTCGGAAATCAGTTGTCAGGGTCCTGGTGTATGGATACGTCGGCCGCCCGCACCAACACTGGACTCCCTGAACCGAAAACCACACTCGGTACTCTCAACACTATTGCTTCACAGAAAGAAACATCAGAGTTATAAGTTCTGCGGTAGAACCGAACTCCTCTGATACCAATTTGTCACGACCCGTCCTCGGGGCCCGTGCCGTGACTACCCCAAGCCCGCCTTCCATAGGCCAGGGGTTGGCGACTAGCACCAAAGGCGAAAAAATCCCGATAACTGGGAAGGCATTGCCTTTAAAAAGAAAACAAGCACCACAGAGTACAAGCGGAAGTAAAATACTAAGTACAAAAAGAAGAGCTGAAAAGTAAAAGGGGCCGGAAATACAAGCCCAACTGTAAAGTACAACTCGAAAGGGAAAACAGCGACTGAAAAGTAAAGCTGCTACGCTGAGATGTCCACTGGAAATCCCACCTGAAGGGTGGGTACAGATAGCTCTTCTGCTCCTCGGGTCCCGCCGTCTGCTCCAAGTATGACCCGCCCAGTGGTCTGCCTCTGGATACCGCCTCGTCGTATAGTCCACCTCCAGGTACCGTCCAGTCCTCGAACACTCGGCCTCTGCCAGCACTGTCCGTCGTCTGCAACCAACACAACGAGGTGCGGGCATAGCCCGTGCAGGGGTGAGTATAACGATACTCAGTAGGGACCCCGAGACCCTCAAGGTCTCACTAAAACCAACAAGGATAACCACAAGAAGATCACAACAGATAAACTCTACTTAGGTATATGCCCATACATATACCTAAGTTATCAAGTAACCCATCTCAGTCATGAGGAAACACAAGGATTGTGAAATCGACGGATAACCACTACCCGAGTATATGCCCATACATATACCAAAGTTAGCAAGTGACCCATCTCAATCATGAAGTAAACACAAGGTCAAAAGTCTCAGCTCAAACCAGGATTTTCATTATCGAAACCGTAACTGCTGAAGAGCTCCGTCTCTAGAGTGTACAGTGGTCCTGTCACGACTCCGAGGCTGCCGCTCACTAACCTATGACTGCTGAGGTACTCCTCCTGTCGAGTACTGCGGGTTTGCGGCCAACTACCGGGCGCTCCGTCCGCTGAGGGTCTGTCGCCAAATACCGGGCGCTACCCAGATAGCCTGCTGAGGTACTCCTCCTGTCGAGTACCGCGGGTCTGCTGCCAACTACCAGGCGCTCCGTCCGCCGTGGGTCTGCCGCCAAATACCGGGCGCTCCGTCCACTGGGCTAGTCGACTCACTCCAAGTCGAGTCGGTCAAGCAGTCGTCAGGTCTCAGCCGGCTACACGGTCTCCGTACTCTGCACGCTCGTCTCCACCGTCGCGGGTCTGTCGCTACAACCAAGCGCACACACTCCGTAGAGTATCGCGGGTCCGCCGCTACAACCAAGCTCTCCACCACCAAGGGTCCGCTGCTGCATCCAAGCGCACCACCACTGTCAAGTACCACGGGTCCGCTCCACGAGCTACTGGTCGATACTCCAAGTATCACAAGGTCCCGCGAAGAAGTGTCTCAAAGGTCCGTCTCGTCACAGGGGTCTCAACGCAACAGACGGCGCGTCGATCGGACGCCCGGTCTGTGAGTTATTAGCCTTTTCGTCCCAGGGGCCCGGTTGGTTTCGTGAGCGAAACCAATCCCGGCCATATCTCAACTGCACCCCGAACTCCCATAGGGTATACTCAAAGGGACCGTTACTCAACGTAACCACCAACGCCGCTGACGGCTCATCAAGCGGACGTCCTGTCTGAAAGATATCAGCTTTCCCGTTCCAGGGGCCCGGTTGGATTTCGGGTACAATCCAACCCGGCCATACTCCGACTGCATCCAAAACTCGGGCGGAGTATGTCAAAAGTTCCGTCTCATCAAGAGGAAGTCAACGAAACAGACGGCGCGTCAATCGGACGCCCGGTCTGTGAGTTATTGGCATTTTCGTCTCCGGGGCCCGGTTGGTTTTTAAGGAAAAACCAACCCGACCGTACTCCACCTGCGTCCAAACCTCGGGCGGAGTATGCCAAAAGATCCGATTCACTAAGAGGAACACAACGCGACTGACGGCGCGTCAATCGGACGTTCGTGGCTCAAGATATGAGCGTTTCCGCTCCGAAGGCCCGGTTGGTTTCGTGAACGAACCAACCCGGCCGAACTCAAAGTAACCAGAAACCTTGAGTGCGATATATCGAAACGACCGTCTCGATCCAAGGATCGCGTTGCCGCAGACGGTTCGTCATTCGGAGGTCCGAGGCTCAAGTTATGAGCCAACAACCAAATCTGGTTCGAAAACGGGGGGTCCGGGTCCGGGCCGACCCGGCCCGACCCCCCCGGGTGGCGCGGTGGCCGGCGGCGGCGGCCGGCGGCGGCGGGCGGCGGCGGTGCGGCGGCCGGTGGCGGCGCACGGCGGCGCGCGGCGGCGCGCGGTGGCGGCGCGGCGGAGGCGGCGGCGGGCCGCGGTGGCGGCGGCGGCGGGCCGCGCTGGCGGCGGCGGCGGGCCGCGCTGGCGGCGGGGTGCCGCACGAGGACCAGCGGGGGCAATCAAGCCCCCCGCGTGATTGATGAAGGCGGCACGGCTTTGAGCCGTGCCTTTGCCAAAAAAAACGGCCCCCGCTAGTGGGGGCCGGATGGAACAAACCGGGGGGGCTTTGCCCCCCCCTCCTTTAATTAAACCGCCCCCCTCATTAAGAGGGGGGTTTGGAGAACCGGCCGGGGGTTTAATCCCCCGGTTTTATGACATCCGGCCGGCCCGCTGGCCGGCCGGTTTTTACCAACGGGACCGGAAATTCCGGTCCCGCCCTCGACTTCCGACGCCGGCGGCCCGGCCGCCGGTCTTTCCTTCCGCCGCGGCCCGGAACCGGCCGCGGTCTCCTCGTCCTGCCGCGGCCCGGAACCGGCCGCGGTGTTCGTCGTCCGGCGCGGTGCGACGGCACCGCGCCCCATTCGCCGTGCCATGAATCCTTCCAACGCGGCGCGACGGCGTCGCGTTCTTGAAGACTCTCCTCGGCGAAGCGCGACGGCGTTGCGTAAATTAAACGCACGGTCATCCGCGTGGTGCGACGGCACCACGCCACTTGCTTCCACCCGCATGAATAAAACAAGAACGATGGAGGGGGGATTCGGCCGTGTTCGTGCGGTCCGGCCCCCCTCACGTTAAATTAATAACGCAACTTAAATAAATTAAGCCACACGTTATACTTGCTATTCACGATCAAGAAAAGGAATAATAAAGAATCAACAACCCCTACCTCGGGTTTAAGATTTGAAGATTCGGCTACGCTCCGCGGAAGACGGCGTCGCGGAGGTCGGGTGTCGCGGTCGTCGTTCGTCAAATCCGTTGACGAAGAGTTATGCCCGAAGAGACACGTCGCTGGCGGATCTTCGTTTGCCGACGAAGAAGGTCCCGGGAGGGTGCGGCGTTCCCTCTTGTTGACACCGAGGACGAAGAAGAGAGGCGTCGTTCTTCGTCGGAGTTTGGGCGTTCTTCGTTCTTCGTCAGAGCTTGAAGATGAAGAGGAAGCTCTCCAAAAGACAAACAAGGAAAATAAAATAAGACTACCTCTTATTTTATTAACACGTAACACAAAAGAATTTCAAACGATTCGTTTGTCACCTTAGCTGCCGAACGAGGATCGGCTGCGGAAGAAGAGGCGTCGCCGAAGAACGTCGCGGGTAAAGCTCGTCGACGTCGCAGATCTCGGTGTGCGTCGTCGAATTTCGGTCGCCGGAGTTCTTCGCGTTCTTCGCGTTCTTCGCGGGGAGATGAAGAAACAAGATCCTCTCAAATCCTTTCAAAGGATTTTTAGGTTGGTCTTATTTTATAAACATGCCAACACACGAAACCGGTTAAGAAACGATCCATCAATTCGAAAGAAACGACCCATTAAATTCACGAAAGAAACAGTCCATTTAATTCACGAAATAAACCGCCCAATTAAATGGTCTGTTAAGAATTAAAGAAAACGCGTCGGTTGACTTTTCAGTTACTTTGACGGGTTTTCGCGGGTGCGTTACTTAGCGAAAGAAACGGCGGGGCTCGTGCGGGCCCCACCTCACAAATATCCTACCAAGGGGTAGGATATTTCTGGATAGCATCCTATCCAGTTCAACTCAGTTCAAGCCGCCTTTAAGTGGCTTCAAGTGGCTTCCAAGTGGCTTAAGCGAAATAAAATAAAGTTGTCGCAAAATTATTTTATTTCTTAACTTTAAGCCCGAAAATTAAAAACCACACCCGAGCAAACGCAACTCCGGAAGAGGCGTTTCTAAGCGAATACCGGCGCTGCGATTTCATCGGTGCCCTCAGAATTCGATTCCGGGCACCGGTTCAAAAGATAGAAAAACCCGCTCGTCCGTTCACTGAACGTACCCGAGCCAAAACTTCAGAAAATGATTCCGGGCACACCGGGCCTCGGAATCAGGTGCCGTCAGAAACTGCATTCTTGTAAAATTCCAAAGAAAATTAAGAAAAAAAAAATTTCCTTGGAATTTACGGGTCTTTACATAAAATGCAGTATTTTTCACTATTTATCAAAAAATGAACTTTATCATAAAAATACCAAAATTTTACCGAAAGTAAATTTTGATGTCCAGTTTATAAAGAATAAGTTATTTTGAAAAATGGAACATATAAAGGTTACAAAAACTATATTTAAAAAGGATTCTCCATCAAAAGGTTGTAAATCGTCCTTTTAAAGAATATTAGAGTATTTCATGCTTAAAATAGGATTCATTCTTATTTTAGGCCTCTAAAATTTATTGGATAAAAGTAAAAAAATTTAACAAATATGTTTAATCATATTTTAGTTATTTATGTTCATTCCCGCCAATATAATGGATAGGCATTAACTACCATTTAAAATAGTAATATTATTATATTATTTTTCGGTATAACTCAAATTTGTGTGCAATATCAGATTTCAAAGAAACACATTTTTTCATGTTAAAATTTGACATAACATACACTTGAATGTAAAATTAATATTTAATTCAAAAATATTAAAAAATATGAAAATTTCAAATTCTTTATTTACCTGGGATGTTACACTGAAGGCCTACATTCACATCCAATCTCTTAAAAAGGATTTATAGGAATGAATAATTAGGGTTATGGAAAATTATTATGACATTAAAAAACCTAATATAAAAACTAATAGTAGTTCATGGAATGAAATAAGTACTCACGTCATGAGAATTTGGGATGGAAGCATAAGGGAGGATGGCCATGATAGTTCACCTGAAGTTACCCCCGGACCACCACAAATGTCAAGAATTTATTTAAAATATCTTTTATAGGTGTTCAAACCCTTAGTTTGTAGACCCAATCTAATTAAAAAAAATAAATATCCTGCAAATATAATAATTTATTTTTCCTTGGATAATTTCCACTCATAAAATCACAGTTAATTGTAGACGTCAATTGATGAGTTGATGAAACATTTGAATTCATATTTAGTGTTGAATTTTCTTAATGATAAAAGGGTTATGTAGACTTTTATGATGCACTTGTTTTTTTGGGATGTGTTCTCTTGTAGGGAGTCCATTTAGGGTCTTGAGGTTATCATCATATCTGTAGGCATTATCAAAACAATCATACACATAATATACAACTCACAATGTTGTTTCATTATCTTATGATTTGGGGGAGATACCTTTTAAAATAATGATTTACCATTTACTCAAATAAAAAAATATCATTCATATATTCCTTAAAAAAATTGAATATCTCACTGAGGTGATGGGGGGATTACCTAAATTCTATTAACATTGAAATTTGATACACCCATGGGAAGTCGAGTGTTGTTGCAATTGATATGATGAATAAAATACCATTATAATCCATGAATGAATTACTATAGGATTGAAATCTCATGAATCTCATTAATTTTATGCATCTGGGTGTCTAAGAGAATGAGTATAGGGTTGTTTTTTTATATTTTCATTGTGAATCCACTCTTACTGAGTTGATTCTCTAATAACAGTAGCTTGGTGATGATTTTTTTTTGGAATTTGGGAATATTTATAATGTTGGGAGACAATTTATGAAAGAAAATATATCTTTGGGAGACATGAATTATTCCAAGAACTATTTTATAATTTATTTCTCTATGAGAAAGGTTGCGATGGGGGATTGTCACATTTCCTAGGGAATAGTTTAACCTAGAATGATGAATATTTTTTATGATATTAGCCACCATTTTTGGTGTCTAGGTATGAGTTAGGAACTCAATGATTATTCATCCAATTATTATACATGTAAATAGATCAAGGCAAAGCATCAAATTCATTCTGTTTTACTTCTACCACTACACAAACCAACTTGTATGTGGGATGAGATATTAATGTATTTTGCATTTGGTTTTCCACGTAATCCTCTATTAAAGATTTTAATTTGGGTTTGAATGAATTATCAACCAGATTTTCTCAAATTAATTATATTCATGGTACCACCAAGGTTATGGACATGAGAAATATGTATTTTTATAAGATTGGTAAATTGAATTGTGTTCTATATGCCAGTTTTTATGATAGGGATCCTCAGTTCACTTCCAATTTTTGGGGAGGCCTCTTAGATGCAATGAGATATAAGGTAATGTTTAAAAAAGCACACCATTATTAAGTAGATGGTTAGAAGGATCATGCTAAGTATATTCCAGAGGCCGTGATTATTTCTTCCCTCTTTGACTTTAGATGATTGTAAGATTTCTATTTGGGTCCATTTGAGTTTTCCAACAACAAATGAAATTAATCATCCATCAAAATGACACCATATTAGTTCTTGTATGGTTGGCCTTGTAATTATCATCTGTGTTGGTTGAATGTTGATGAATCTTCCTATGTGGGAAAATGTTAGGTCTGGGAGATGATGAAAAAATACAGATTACTTATCATAGGTTAGTGATGAGGTAGATGTTGTATAAATCTTATGAGTATTTTCATAGACATCATTTGGAATTATTACTTAGAGGGTAAGGGTTTTTAAGAATCACACTTTTATTAGGTCATAAATGGATTAGAAAACATGGTATGTTTGTACTAAGATATGTGGGATTGTTTGTGGTTATTGAGAATATTTGTAAGATGCCTTAATAATTTGGGTTTCTACTTCTAATTACAATGATCCATTATGTTTATCATGTGTCACAACTCTAGAAATATATTTCAAATCTATGTATTTATTTTGATTGGGGTAACCCTAATGTTGAACCTGATATAACAACGATCATGATGCCTGTTCTGATTAATGATTCTTAGATAATGTTTCTTCATAGGAAGACTTACCATTGGTTCAAGTGCAATAGAACAGTGGGTCTTACTCTCTTTATACTGGGGATTGTGAGAAGCTGATAAGAGAGCAATGATATCATCTTATTATAGACCAGTATTCTTAATAAGGTTTATAGGAGGATAAAATAGTTATATTGGGGATAAATTTGATATCCCAACACCTCATCTCATATATAATCCTTGGTTTACTTTTTCTATTATTGTTTTTCAAGATGAACACAGGGTTTTACCATTAATTCAAAGTTGTTACAACTTATTTTTTACATTTTAGGGGTTGAGGGTGCATTTTGATTCTGGTTAGAGATATCAGGAAAGACAAAAAAGTTCAATAATGGGGTGGGCATGGGATTCTAGCCTAAAAATCTACAGGATGTGCAATAGATAGCTGGTGACAACCACCTTCCATCTAGTTGATGAATGAAAATAAAAATATCAAATAAGAAGTGAACCAACTAACTTGTATGGTCCACTAGTCATATTATAGATAGATGGAAGAATGAAGTTCTTAAAGAAAATACCCCAACAAACTGGTAGGGTTCCCATCAATAAAAAAATTCTTCCTGGAATCATAGGAATTCTTGTGGAAGCCATTGGATAATCGGCGATGTCGATCTGGGTGAGAACGGGATGGATGGTAGTATAATTAGACCACCTGAATCCTAGATTTTATTTCTTTTCTCATCTTCCTCAAACTTCATTGACATAAACGATGTGGGATACCCTCTTAAGGTTACTTTATACCTTCTATCCCTGAACCTTAATATATTGAAGTGATAATTGAAATATTAAATCACAATCAGTACGTATAACATTGATTCAATTTTGGGTTTCATTTTATTTAACTATATCCTTCTTCAAGATTGGTGGATCTATGTGGCATTGAGGGATCTAGATATTGATATTTTAAATTTTTTTCTAGAATCTATTCGTAATTTATTCTATCCTATATTCTCCCTCCAATATTAGGTCATTATTTTGTTGATTTTTGATCTCATTAATTTTGGTGGGTGTTTTATAATAAAAACCCTATCAATTGAAATCATTGTTGCTTTCTTAAATGGAAATGGATTTATAATATATTTACCAATAATGATGTAAGATTCTTAATATATGTTTTGAAATTGAATGATCTGTATTAAACCTAATTAAATTTTAATTTATAAAGAAAGTATTTATTTTCAAAAAAATTATTTAAAAATTTAATGAATTATTTGAAGGATGATTTTGATTATGAATCCATAGAAACAAATATATTAAATGTTTAATGAATTTTATATGAAATGAGTTATTTTGAATAGAATGTGTTTTGATGAAAACCATTTTATGTTGGTTTTTGAAATAAAGTATCATGTTTTGAAACTACAACTTTAGGGATATTGAAATGATTGATTTAAATAACTTGAGACAAATTGAAATAATTAATATAGACCCATACGGTTGATTTCATTAAACTACAAGGGTGCCTAGGTAGTTTGGTGGTTGGCCTTGTATATACGTGCTAGGAATGTATTTTCTATACCAATAAAATGATTGATGATGACAATGACAGATAAAATTATTGAGGGTGGGGAGTTAATTCATTGATAAGTATCAAAATTACCCATAGTATTGATATATATAGATGTGTGCACAAAAGGAGTAATATTTCCTTAAGAATGTGTGAAACCTTGAGCCTTAATTAAACCATCCCTATAGGAATTATAATCACGGTTCTCTGAATTAATATGATTTATAAATTAAATTGTACATTAAATAATTAACTCATTTCTATTTGATTGAAATTACTATTCATGTTCTATTTAATTTAAATTCACTTTCTCAAATATTTTATAAATTCCATTGAAATATTTTCAAAATAATATTTTATTACAAACTGAGAAATGAATATCATGCCATGATTCTTTTTTAAATTAAGAAATTTTTGATTATTTTTTTTGGATTTTTATGGAATTATTGGTGGATTCGTACTTTGTTTATATTTCTCACACCCTAATTATTCATTTGGGTGTTTGTAGACATTCTTTTTCTTAGTCCAGGAAAATAAAAAAAACTACTTAAATGTGGTAGGAGTTATTTATTTTTGTTACCTTTGGAGTTAGGGATGAAAGAAAAAGTATGTAGTCAACCTATTTGTGGGAGATCTTGTGGTGATGTCGTCCTTTTTTTATGTGATGCTTTGTGTTTTTTTACTACTTGCGGTATGTACTTCACTAAAGTTTGGGATTTATTTTATTTATTATTTTGAATATCAAATTTTTATTGTTCTTATCCATTGGTATTATTTTTTGGAAATTATGGTGGTTAAATCACTCCCTCTTTGTGTTTTCTTGAGGCCCAGGCGCTATTCACTATCCCATCGGGATCTAGAACACCCATCAAGATGTGTAATGATTTTTTGGAACCAATTTAGTGGGTTACCTAGCTTGCTTCATGACACAGTGTCCCCTAGTTTGGTTTTGATTGGATCACCAAGATGTTGACTTAATATAAGTGGGGGTGGAGGATGAATTTGTTCTTGTATATTTTTAATTTTCAAACCCAACATATCCCATTATCATCAATTATTTAAAATATATATTGTGAAGTGGTAGGATAAAACAAAATATGTTTATTAGTGGTGATCACCTCCAAGAAGGATAAATATATCCCCAGTGTGTTGTGGTTTTTATCCCACATACACACAAAAATGCTCTTATTATCATGAAGAAACAACAAGTAAGGGTATAATCCTGATACTTTTTTAAAATGATGGCCAAAACTAGATATGAATATGCACAAATAGAGAAAGAAAAACAAATTTGAAGTTAAATCATCATTGAAGGTGGGATACACTGATGAGTTTGTTTGAGTCTTATCTTCCTCCCCATCTATAAATAGAAATCCCCCTGTGTTTTCTATTCACATTGAATTCTAATCAAATAGTTATAGAAATATCATGAAAATATTATTCTTCTCTATCACTTATCATATATTCCATGATCCTTAGGAATAAAATTGTATTATTTTTCAGAATATTAATTATTCATTATTTTTCCCTTTATAGATAACATATCATAGTTAATATCTCTAGAATATCCATTAAACACTATCTTTAATTTCGAATGAAAATTGGAATTTTTATGGTCTTGTCCATCATTAATATTTAAATAAAAATCACTTGAATAATAAATATTTTTAATAATTGAAGGCAAGTAATTTTATCATTGAGTCATGGAAGCATTAGTTGCAACATGAATGTATCACACAATTTCTCTCTTAATCTTGCACTATAGGGTGAAACATTCCTTACAGAAAAATTTCCACTTGAATTCTAGAAACATATTCAGTTGGTAGTTCCCCTATACCATTATATGATTTTATTTTATTTTACTCTAGATTAATGTTATCACTAATAGCATTACCACACACAACCCTAAGCATAAACAATCTATGGTATACTATAGCAATGTTACTATATAAATTTGACCATTATAACCTAGCCATTGGATTTATGAGTATGAATAAAAATAACCAAATTATAAAGTTTATATTGAAAAACTTTCCAAATACTAAATTTAATGAATAATTCAGAAGAAATTATTAATCAATTTTAAATGATAAGAATTAAATTATATTATATTAAGAACAAACAAGGCCTAGAAGTGTTATTTTTCTCTAAAAGTTAGTTTTTAATATTTTATATGATTCATTTAAAAGAAAAATCTATATTTTTGGTGTATTTAATTTATTTAAAAAATATTATTTGTAAATGTAAACTAATTAAAAATAATTCAAAAATTTATTATTAGTTTTCTGTAAATGTAGATAAAATCAATTGAAAGTAAAAGTATATATTTTCTAAAAACTATTTTTACATTCATAATGTATTTGTAATTAGATAAATTAATTTAATAACTATTGATTAATTTTTTTGATTAAATTTATTGATAATATATTCAATCATATACATTAATAGTCATTTAATGGTTTTTACTAGGTGGAAAATGAGAATAAACTTATTTTATGCTTTGAATTTTAATTATTTAAAAAAATTTGAATTTATGCCTCTTGTGTGAATATATTTGAATTATTTTCTTACACCTTCAGAAATTTTATTTGATAAAAATAAATTCATTTTTTATTTCATAATATCAAATTTTTGTTAGGGTTAATTTTTTGATATTTTATAGAAATAGTTGATTAGTGAGAGAAGTGTAAAAAATACCCCTTTTAAAAATGCTATAAATTTTATGATATAATCATGATTTAATATTGATTTAATTTTTTAAAAAAAATATCAACCAAGAATTTGTTTAAGGTGTAATAAAAATAATTTGAAATCTTTTTTTTTAATTTGGAAGTCCATTCTTGACATTATGTAACTTATGTTGTATTTTAATCTAATAAAAAACTATTTTTGGATATTTTCATTTAATAGTGTTCTTTTATGGTTCCATTTAGTTTTGTAATAATCTATATTTCATATGAGTTTCATATTATTAATTTAATGCAATTAAATTCATCAGATTCAGTAACATGTATAATTTTATTGTAGCATCACTTTTATGCTTAAAACAAGTATTTTTCAAAAAAATTGATTTTCATTGTGTTTCAAGAACACATATTGAAAAATTTATGGAATTAAAATAAATTTAATCTTAAATAATGAATTCCATATTTATAATTTTCATGTTCAAATTGTTTTGTTTATTTTTATTTCATTTTTTTTATATAAAAACAACTTTCCATGGAAAAAAGATAATTATCAAAAAAAGGGTTAAAAGGGTAAACGATGGGGAAAAACTAAGAGAGAATGCTTAAAATATATATAAACCTTATATAAATAGGATTTTTAGAGCATATTTAGACATAAATATGTCTTATATTCTAAATTTTTTCCCTTGGTTACACTTCCCATGAAAATGAATTTATATAATTTTCATTCATTGGATATATATAAGAGTGCAACACCCCTGTCTTTTAGAAAGGCCCTTCCTCTACTCACTTATCCAAACATATTGAGAACTCTATATTAGAAAAATAAACATAAATCCCTCATGATCTCTCCTACCCACATCCATTTGGTCATTCTTATGCTAAAGTACCCATCCAAGAAGGCTGAAGGTGTAAACTAAAGAGGTTATCTAAGGAGAATGTATAAGCCCTAACCGAACTCATCCATGTTTATTTATTCTAAAAACAACATATAAATATAGTATAACTTTTTAAAAAAAATTATACCAGTTAATAAAAAAACTAAAATGTTATTATGATTACAGAACAAACATATTCCACCTCCATTGATTCATATAAGAAATGAATACATTACTTATGTGTACATGTGGACTACCCCTCTACGAAGTGATATGTTTCATGTTTCTTAATCACCTCACTTTTATGGATATAAATATATAATTAATAAATATATTATATTTTTTACATTTTTATTATTCTTGGAAGATATAATATTAAATACCTTCTAATATTTACATTTTTTGGAAAATGACATCATAGCTCATGTGCACGTGGGGACTTCGCCCACCACGAAGTGACATGGTACATTTTACATTACCACCACACATGGATGGTCATAAATATAGAAATAAATTCCAAATAGTACATTTATAATTTTTTTAAGATATATTAAATTTAAAATATCATATAATTTATTTTTTTGGCATATTAAAAAAAATGAAAACATGATTCATACATATGTAAAGACTAACGTATCCATTAAACAATGTGATTAATTTTTTTTATAAATACCTTAAATGGTTGTACTGAAATTATATTAAATGTTTAAAAATCATAATTATAAATTTTTTAATATTTTGGAGATCATGGAATAATGATCCCTTTGAGAATGATTAATGTGCCAAAGTTATTTTTAGATTATGAATCAAACAACCCAAAAACATATAAAGTAAAGGTAACCAACTCAATAAATAAATAAAAAATGGAGATAAATGAAATAAAAGGTATAATAATATGTGGATGAAAATGAAAATGTTTTTAAATAAAGTATATAAGTAATGTAATTTAATTATTTATTTGTCAGATAATGTACAAAGCTATTTGAGACAAGATGCATGGTATTTATCATCTCAATTTACATTCATTTATACTTAAGAAATCATCACCAGATTATTTATATTTTATATTATATAAATTGAAATATTAAATATTGTTTTCATAAATTTTCTGAAATTAGAGAGATTGGAAAATCATTTTCTATTTATCTTATTTATTTTTCTTTTGATTTAAAAAATACAAAATATATAAGGTTTTTTCTTTTAAAACATTATTTTAAATGTTTTAAACACTTTTTACTACATATATATTTCATTTTAAATGTTTCATGAATTTTATTATTTGTACATAAAATATTTAATAAATTTAATTTTAAATTATATTTATTTTTTTTCAAAGTTTTTAAATGAAATATTTTTAATGATTCCTGTATGCATTGTTTTTTTCATTCCATACAAAAGATAAGATTTTTTTAACATATACGACATGAATAGATTCTCACAACATAATTAATTTTATCTATTATTAATATTACTATAAGTTGTTATATCATTTTCTAAATAATATCCTATTACATTTATTCAAGAATTTTTTGTTTAAAAATCCAATGAAAATAATTTGTATTTATTATTAATTTAATTAGATAAATGAAAAATATTTTTTATTATGTGATAAAAAGATGATTATTGTTAGTGTTATAATGTAAATGAAATATATTTTGAATTTCTTTAATCTGATGGGAATTGTATTTTTTATGATGAAGGGTGGGTCCAATATTTTCCTCTAATGCATTGGGTTTTGAAAATTTTTCAAGAGGAGACATGTTTTAATTTACTACGTGGGTAATTTAAAATATAAGTGTGACTGTAAGAGTGATTGTAAAAGTTATATGAAGATGATGACCCAAGGAAACTAAATTTGTTTCCAATTATTTGAAATATGGATTTATAGATATATTTCTCCTTTATCAGGTAAGTAAATGATGTTATGACTTAACATAATGTTTATGAAATTTTAAAGGTGAAATATTTTTCTTCAACTAAATGATTTCATGTTTTCTATTAAACACTCAAGAATTATGATATTTCATTTTCTACATACTATAAAATATTTTATTAAAAACATTGGGTAATAAATTTGGTTTCTTGGGTGATTAAATTATTATTTCAAGTTAATATTATATTATAAAAAGTCAAATTTCAAAATAGATTTTCATGTTTTAGAAAATTAGAATAATGATTTTTTATCTTTTATATCCCTTTTCTATGATTTTTTATGTCATCCCACATATTGAAAATATTTATCATAAGGAGTAAGGATTTATTGGAGTTATATAATGGTTAATGGTGACATGTCTTGAATGAAGCAAATTTTTCATGTGTTATGTATGAGTGAAAACATAATAAACCACTTTGGATAAAAATGTACCACATGTGGATGGGTCCATTTTTTGTGTAATTGTTTTTATAATTCTCTAACAGTCACAACTATGAAAACCCAAGAAATGTGAGAAAGTGAAACCCTTTTTATAAACCATGTCCTTGTTTATTGATTGTGTTATAGATTTTTGTATTTTGATATCAATTTAGAATTTAAAGAGTATGTTTTAGAATCGAATCCAGGTATATGGGTTTGAGGGGGGATTATTGGTATTAGAGTAAGGTTTATAGAAAATTATAGGTTAGAATATTTTCAATTAACGATAATTTTGGAGTTTTTGATACCACTGTGGGTTAATATGTTTATGTTTTATATAATTTTTAATGGAATAGATACCCATTTTAATGTGTTATGTGATGTTATTTTATGATTATTAAAGATATCTTGGGAGTCATTTGTTTGGTCTTAGGAAGAATATATGACTGAGTTATATATAACTCTTATGTTTATCAGGTATATTATTATATTGGATATTTTGGAAGAATATTATTATATTGGGGATAAAAGGTATAGGTAACCTTTAGGTTTAATAATTTATTTAGTTTTTTTTAATTATAGTTAATTAGGACAATTGGTTATAATATTTTTTGACATTGTATGATTATGGTGAATCAAAAAATAATGACTGTATATGAATTTATTTTAGAAATAAACATTGATTAATATTTCTTAAGCATATATAGTTTTTTTAAAGGCTTATGATGATTTAATTTTTTATGGTAAAAATTATAGTATTTGGGAAAATATATGAATATGGAATATATATTTATAGAATGTGCTTTTATGAGTAAAAAATATTGTTTGAGGATAAATATTAGTTTAATATTGGAAGAATATTTAGTCAAATATTTCTTATCATTATTTATAAATTTTGGTATAGAATATTTTGAAGAGTTCTAAGGTTAGTTATTTATGGAAGGATTTGCATTTACCCATGTGTTTTATTATTGATTTTTTCATTTAGGGTGGATTATTAAATTTTGGTATTAAATTATCATGTGATAACCAATTAATGTTTTTATACATTCATAAGGTATAACTTTTCATCCTTTAAAAATTATCATGATCTATTGTAATTTAATTGTCATGCTTGATTTGAAAGAAAGATTCAATTTAAATATAATTTATTTGGAATATGGATGAAATATAGGTGGAAACTAAGTGAAGCATCCAACCAAAGGATATAGATACGTCTTTAATTAAAATAAATCTTATAATTATATTTTTCTCACATTCTCAAAATTAGTGAAAAACGAATACTTCAACTCATGAAAATTAGTTTAATATAAAAGTTATTTAAAATTAATTTATACCTATTTTTATCTTTTAAAAATGAAGTTTTAATTAAAATAATCTTATTTTTTCTTAAAATTATAATTTTTTTGAGAATAATTCCCAACCCCTTTGGTGATTGTTTCTATTTTATATAAATATTTTTACTTTCCAATGATTTTCTATATATTTGGGAACATAGTAATGTGTTGTTATATGATTCCATCATATTTCCCTTTTTTATTTTTAGAGGTTGTTTTATTATCCATTTTACAATGTGAGTTTTCAATAATGGTAATTTTAGATATAAATGTTTTATTCTTTTATGATCACATATTTTATATTACACGGAAAAATTCCTCAGGATTACATTTATGTCTTTCTAAAGGTTTTCTTTTTTAGATTTATTTTGAAAAATATGTTGTTCAATGTCCTCATTCACATAATAAAAATTGTTTTTAATTTTTAAGGAATTTAAATACATAATAAACCCATTTTTACTGGGCATGAGATAAAATTGAGAGGAATTATTTTTATTAGGTGGGAGGGGAGAATGTAAAACTATATGATTTTAGTTCATATTAAATTAAATGAATTTTATGATTGATAGAACCACAAAAATAGTAATATTAAATTATTTTCAATATATTTTAAAAGAATTATTATATAAATATGATTATTATAACATAGTCATTGGATCAATAGGTATGAATTAGAGTAATAAAAGTATGAATTACACATTGAAAATTTTGCTAATACAAATTTATTATTCCATTACATGGAAATGAGTACAAAATTTTGAATCATAATAAATAAATCTTAACATGTTAATAACAATTAATATTTAAATTGTTCATTATTATATAAAATCATTTTTAATTATATTTTATATGATTTATTTAAAGGATAAATTTATTATTTTAGAGTACTATTTTT
Source organism: Viscum album (assembly GCA_963277665.1). NCBI lineage: Eukaryota > Viridiplantae > Streptophyta > Magnoliopsida > Santalales > Viscaceae > Viscum > Viscum album. The sequence continues at coordinate 362,453,233 of OY728121.1, forward strand.
TTTTGAAAAAAAATATTTTTATTCATGTAAACTAATTAATAATCATTCAAACATTTATTATTATTTTTAGACACAAATGTAACCCTAGTTGATGGTAAAAAGCGATGTTTTTTAGGTAAGTGTTTTTATGAACATAATGAATATTTATCATAAAAATTAAATTAATAATTGTGGATGAATAATTTTTATGAAATTAAATGATAATATATTAAACAAAATTAATTAAAAATCATGTAACAGTTGTTACAAGTAAAGTAATGAGAATTAATTATTTTTATGATTCATTAATACGTTTTAAAAAAACTGTTTTAATGTCTGTGGTGCATTGGAATTACAAATATTATTTCCACTTTTAATGATTTTATTTTTTAAAATGAAATTTGTTTTTAGATACATTATATCTAATTTTTCTTTTGATGATGTTTTTGTATTTCCCTTAAGTGGGAGATTTTTGTTTGAATAGTGAAAAATAACATTTTTAAAAATTCCATACCTTTTTTAAATCATTTTGATGTAGGATTGATTAAAAAACTCAAAAAACAATTTTATGGTCTATATATGTGTGTAAAGAGTAAAATGAATTATCTAAAATCATTATTTTCAATTTCTTAAACCCATGCTAGTCTTTTGGGAACTTAAGTTATATTTTATTCTAATAATAAACTTTTTTGGAAATTTTAATTTATTTATGTAGATGGAAGGTTAAATTTAGTTTTGAGTAATCAAAATTTCATCCACATTCATATTTTTATTTATAATACCAATAATTCATTACAAAAATACTCATAATTTAACAAAAAATCATTTTTATGGTTAAAATGAATAGTTTTTAAAAATAAAATTTTCATTGTGTTTGGTAAAAATATATTAAAATAAATTTATTTCCCTTTTAGAAATAAATTATTTGAAAATGGATATCTTATATGGAAAAAATTAGTTATAATTTTTTCAGTTTTTCTAATAAAAATATGTTACCATTTTAAAATGTTTTAATATCACTGTAAGGGTGAATAATATTAATGAGGGGGTAAAACGAAGCGATAAGGATTAAAATATCTATAAATCATGAATAAATATGATTGGATTATTGTATTTATTTTTTAACATATTTTATAATTTATAATTGGTTTCCTCGGTTCCACTTTCCATTCAAAATGACTTTATGTTATTTTAAAACATTGAATATTTACAAGAGTGACACTCCTCCCACTTATAAAAGTGAACCTCCTCTCCTACTTTCTCGAAAAAAAACTCAAACATTGGTCTGAAATGATATACCCAAATTCCTAAATAATTATAATCCTCATGTTGTAGAGGTCTTGGTATCCTCCAAACCCCAATCCTAGAAGTCTGAAGATATAATTCAAATATGTTATCGAAGGAGAATGTATAGAACCTAAAAAACACTTTCAAGCATATTACTTATTCTTATTCCCTATAAATATATTATATCCATTATAAAATATTTAAATTGATTTATTCAAAATAATAAAATTTCATTATGATTATTTTAATACCATTTTCCAACACCTTTCTATCTAATGGGAAATAAAAACATTTCTCATTCGAGAGTGTGGACTACCACCTCCACAAAGTGATGTGTTTTTTATCACCTACTAATGTTACTGATTATAATGAAAAAATTAATGATTATATATTATATTTATGATATTTATATGATTAGAAAAATAAAATATATTATTTTCCTTCTTACTATTATTTTTATTATGAAATGATAATGTCACTCATGTGTATGTGTGGACTACCACCACGATAAAGTGATATCATTCATTTTTCATTATAATATCATATAGATGGTCATAAAGATGAAAATAATGAATAAACATGACGTTTATAACAAATTTATTATTCTTAAAATTTATAATATTATTCACATTATTTTTTCCCTCCCAGTATGAAAATGAAAATGTCATTCTGGTGTACATAAATAATACCATCTCCATTAGACGATGTGCTTAATTTTTCATGACTTCCATAAAAGTGTGTTTATAAAAGTGTATTAAATTTATAACATGATAATTATATAATGTTTATGATTTGGGGAATAATTAAACCATGAACCCTTTGATCATGGTTAATGTACTAGTGTAATTTTTTGATTATGAATCGAGCACCCTAAACACCTCTAATGAAACTTAATTAACTTAGTAACTAAATAAAACATAGATATAAATAAAATATAAGTAATAATAATAAGTAGATAAAAGTGAAAAAGGTTTTGATGGATGAAAATAACTAATATAATTTTATTATTTATGAGTTACAGAGTGTATAGGGTATGATGAGACTTAAGGTAATGGATTTATCATCATAATATCCTTTATTTGATACTTCTATCATCTTTGAAACATGTTTTCTTTTGTGTGGTGTATAAAATACTATATCAATTAAATTTATCTCTACTTTATTGAAATTAATATTATTTAAAAATCAATTTCATGTTTTTTCCTTCAATTTTCATTTTATTGAATAAGTACTAATGTAATATTGGAATTTTAATTAAATTTTTATTTTAATTGTATTAAATTTCTTTTCCTCCATATCCATGATTTTTCAAATTTTCTAAAAACATTATTATGTATAATTTTTTTTATTTAAAGGTAATTTTCAAAGAAATTTTAAATTATTTCAGTATTATTAAATTAAATTTTATAATAATTTCTATATGATTTTATTTGGAATTATTTTCAAAAAGTGGGAAAGAAATGTTTTTTAACATATAATACATGGATGTATTTAACCACTTTCATGTCCATATTGTTTTTAATATTATTCTACAAGTTTTTATGGGGTTTCCTGAATAACATATTCCCATTTTTCATGCAATTTTTATTTTAAAAATATGTTTCAAAATAAAAATATATTTCTTTTCATTTTTATGATATAATTTAATGTTTTTCTGATTATGGGAATAAAATACACTTATTATGAGTGTTATGAAGGAAATTAAATATCATTATATGATTCATTCAGGTTATAGTTCTTAGAAACTACTAGTAAATGTGTGTGTGTCTGATATAACCCTCTCTTTCATTGAGTAATGATATGTTCTCTAGAGGAGAATTTTTGGAATTAATCATGTTAGTTATTCCATTTGAAAGTGTTATTGTAAGTGAGATTATAAGTGTGATGTGAAGATAATGTACTAAATTAGGTATATTGTTTTCTAATATTGTGAAATGGGTTTTATGGAAACCTTTTTATTTCATAAATATGAAAATTATCTTGTGATTATATGTAATGTTTATGATGTTCTAAAGGTGAAACAATTGTTTTCTATGGATATGTTTTCATGTTATTTAGTAAACCCTCATGAATTGTGATATTAACATTATGGAAGATAGAAAATGTTTTATAGAAAGTGTTGGGGAATGAATTTGGTTTCATGTGTGAGTAAATACATATTTTATATCAAATTGTATTATGTAAAAAAGAATATTTTCTTATGAATTTTATTTTTTTTAAAAAAATAAATTGATAAATTATTTCCTTTTATATTATTTGTAATAGTTGTTTTTCTCATCCCATTATTTTTTTCTGAGGGCATAATGATTTATATGAACCATAAAAAGGCCAATGGTGACACATATTTCATGAAAAATGTGTCCTGAATGAAATAATAGTTTAAAAATAAGTACGTGTTTTTTGAAAAAAATGTACATTGTGTGGAAGTGTCCCCGTTTTTATGTCATTTCTGATAATTTATAAAGTCCCCTAAATCATATTTAATATAATAAATATAACAATTATCTCTCTAATTTTATTTCATTTTTTTCATTTCCTCAAATGATGATTAATACAAAATATTTTTTAAGCCTCATAAAATAATTAATGGTTTTTTACATTTTAATATTTCTACTTGATATTTAGAAAAATAACTTATGTATCATGAATTATGTTATATATCACTAGAAAACTTATTCATGGCGATAAAAATTTAATTATTACTTAGATATAATAATTTTTATGAATTTTAAAAATATACTCATGCTTCAAAATACATATTCATGGATTTCCTATGATATTTTTTAAGAACTCTAAAAACATACACATACGTAAAAAATATGCATTTGTTTCTTTTGATGATTTTTTTACAAATTTTATGAATATATGAATGCTAAAAGAAATGATTTAGTTAAGGTAATATCATATTTTCGTTTACCATAAATCATATTTTTATAAAATATAAATTATGTATCAAGTACTTTGACTGATTTATAGAACACTACAATAATAATTACCTAAATAATCCTCTTACCTAACTAACCTTCCTAATAATTTTATAGAAATCTCACAAAAACTTAAAATTCATTCGTAGACATATCTCTACACCTTAAAAATATTTATTGACAACACATAAATCATCAACCTAAATTGGGATTAACTATCCCTCGTTTTGGATTTTTTTCCAATATGAATACTGCATATTTTAGTGTTAATACACATCTGAAACCTACCATCCCCCAATCGTTGAAATTGAAATTTGAGACTTATTTTATCACCTTATTTATAATAATATAAGAACTTGTGAAGGATGTAATATCAACTACTCAAATGGAATGAATCATGAACCAATCAAATCTAATCCTGATTGAGCTAGATCAGTATAGAAAACAAGTTTAATTGTCTTAGACAACAATGATTTTATTAATATCTAAATAAAAAATACAATCATAGATATATTAATGAGGGAAAAATAATTTTAAACACATTCCTTCAATCACTCAACAAAAACAACAAATCATTTTACAAACATATAGGTTTCTTCCATTATAGATCGATTATCCCCTTATAAAAAATTTATATATACTAAATGAGGGGAGTTATCTAAAAAACTAACAAAACCATATTTTTGAAAGTGGGATGTTGTCACGAACCTTTCCCCAGGGCCCGTTCCATGACTACCCCAAGCCCTCATTCCATAGGCCAGGGGCTAGCAACCAGCACCGGAAAGGCACATCCCTAAGACCAGGAAGACATTGCCTTTTTAACCTGCAGACTCACACAATCCAAGAACACAGTAAGATACAAGCACAAAATAATATATATAGTAAATAGGGTGAGTACATTAAGTAAATGGGGACGAAATAAATGCCCAATTGCAAAGTACAAGTAAAACTTAAAACATCTCCTGTGAACACCCGCCAAGGATCCTACCTAATGGGTAGGTATAGCTCTCGAACGGTCGTCTCTGAGATATGTCTAGTCTAAGGATCCACATTCGATCAGCCTCTAATCTTGGCACCCTCAGCCTCGATCAATGATGTCCATCATCTGCACAAGACACAATAAGGTGCGGGTGTAGCCCGTGCAGGGGTGTGTGTATATCTTTTTTTCATTTATTCATTTTATTTCCATAATGAAAACTACATAGTGTGTAATTATTAATACACGACATGTACTTGTTTTCCATGAAAAACTACATGGCGTGTAATCTTTAATACACTATGTGTATATCTTGTTTTTTCATTTCGTTCTTCCTCCATTATTAAAACGATTTAGGCTTCCTTGAATAATTATTAAACCACGTACAAGAATAATCTTTATTCTACTTGAGATACTTGAATACACTTAGTGTGTGACCCTCTAGGCCTCTTTCTCTTTGGCATTAGGCGAGCTTGCCTAAAGTTCAAGATTGTTGTCTAGAAACGGGTCAAGGCACCCAAGAGAAAGAAGTTGACACTGCATTGACGTATCACCTCATACGAATGCTTACTGTGTAATTTAATCCCTTTGTCTTGATATCTCATCAAGCAAGTTTCATAGCAGTTTCGTAAACCTATATGCTTGATCCGTCGTTCTTTGACTACCTAAAATAAACTCGTCGTTCACACCATGGCCATGGAATTTAATGCGACAGTTTTATTTCAATCAAAGGGCCGAGATATAAAATTCCATAAATGGAAGGGAAAAATCCTTCCTCGACTTATCCATTAACAACATGTCATTCGTGACGCACCCAACGTACCCTACTTCCCGCCAACTTTCTTCATGACGGTTTTCGTCAGTAAATCTAAGTGCGCGAGTCATGACATGAGTTAATGATAATATTCAAGTCTAAGGACCATTACACATGCTCATAGATAGCAATGTACGATGACACCAAGACATGCAGAAATGCTACTGGCGGGTCTATTCTCATAATCTCCCATCTTAGAGATTACCAAGTGCGAACTCCATGAGAGAGAGTCTCGTCTTCTTATGAGTACTCGCACATGAAGGTCCGTATAATATGTGTCCTATCATAGTTTTTCATCCAACCGTAGAACTTAATTTATGAATATTGTTATAGAATTTCAAGGTTCTCATCATATCCGAGATCTGTCATGACCTTATCAATGCAACAAATATTCCAGGACGTTATTATATTATAGTCATGTAGAACAATGAAAAATATATAATAAGTGTTAGGTTTCTAGGGCCCACAGTGGAAGCCAGTGGGCTGGGGATATTAAAATTTTTCATCGGCACAATGACGGTACTTGTCTTTGCCGACGATCTGAGCCCCGGAAAGGTCTGAGGATCTCGCGTAGATTGTTAAGAGCACCAAAATAAAACGAAAACATACCCGTTTCATATCTGAAGCCGTTGTCGACTACTACTTGTCGACGACGATCATTGCATGAAGGATCCATAGTAGGATGCCTCTAGATCATCCATACATGCCTAAAAAATCCGCGGGAACACCGATCGTCGAACTCTGGGTGCTAGCGCGGCGATTCAATGACATCTTCGATGTCCCGATGATCACCGCATCGTCGATCATGCGATGCGTGAGTAGAATCTTGATCTGAGCTCTTGGATCATCATCTTCTCTCTCTAGGAAGCGGTAGGAGAGAGAGGCTCTCAAATTTCATTCCATAAATTAATGAATAGTGATTTTCACACAAAAGAGAGAGAGCCTCCTCTCTTATTTATAGACACATTGATAAATACTTGGTAGGGTTCCCCGGCCCCCGTATATTTCAACGTCCACATAAATACTTTTGATGAACTTAACTGCGCCAATATTATTTATTATTTTATCACATACTTTTAATATATATAAAATATATTACGTGATAAAATCCGAGCCATTTAACTCGACTCGCTATCCCGCTTAATATTAAATGAACCTTAAATATTAAAATAATATTCATTTAATTAATATTTTATCGTATTTACTGAACTCATAAATACATTAAATAAATTCAATCCCAAAAATTCATAACTTAAATATTAATGAATTTATTTAATTCTTTTGGTGATCGATAACTTGGACAACGCTCGAACCCCATGGCGGGGCCCACTATGTCCATAAACCTATTCAACTGAATAGGTGCAGATTCTTGAATACGGTGTTGTGTGTGACCCTCTAGGCCCTTATCTCGATAGCAGTGAATAAAATCCACAGACCAAGAGCAGAGTCTAGAAACTCATCATGGCCCCTAAATAGATAAGGATAGTCATAGCAATGACTACCATCCTACGAACACTGATTGTGTACTATAGTCTCTTTGTCATTAAATATCTCATAAAGCAGGATGCACTCTTGTGTCATCATCCTTATCTTGCTTTATTATTTGTTGATCTCTCCAGATGGATTCGCCTTTTACTACTTGGGCAAAGACTTACAAAGGTAGAACCATCCTGATCAACCAAGCCCGAGATATACAACTTCCTAAACTTGGAAGAGACAAATCCTTTCTTGACCATTCAACCAATGTCATACCACCAACAACGCACCCAATACAAACTACCTCACCCTGACATTACTGCCATGGTTTTCGCCTTGCATCAAAGTACGTAATTAAATGATATACATTGGTAATGGTCTCAAGTCAGGAGACCAATACACATGTTCGTAGATAGGAACAACCGATGACACCCAAAACATGTGGTGTTCCTATTGACGGGTCTGTCCTCATGATCTCACTACTAGAGATCACCAAGTGCGAACTTCATGAGAAGAAGTCTCAAAGCTTATGATCCCCCAGAACCTGATAGTCAGACATCTACTGTGTCCAGTTCATAAGATGTATCTAGACTATAGAAGATATATTTAAGATTAATGTCATTATACCTCGAGGTTCTCATTATAGCCTAGGATCTTCTATAACATCTCGACACGACAACTAAACTTTGGACATTACCATTATTATAGTGGACGCAGAAAAGTCTGCACTATAATGGTAAGAAATCATCATGCATATCTAACTCTACACATGATATAGTAATCAAAAGTAATACATATTTGGGTCTAGGGCACCCACTATTTAAACAGTCCCACTTCCAGTAGAGCCAACTTACTAACTAAACTTGTTAGATACTCACATGATAAATACCATGCTTCTGCTGAGTAATGGATTTAACTGTTGGGCCTGCCACATTTTCGCTACGTGAAATTTCTGCTATATACAACCTCATCTGCTTGAGTAAAACCTTCTCAAGAAAGGGTATCCCCGAGTATATTACTTTTGTCCATTTTCATAACTTGACAAATTGGCTAGTAATAATATCATAATTCTCATTATGATAATACTTTTCTCACTAGGTGCGAATCCAAGAACTGGGACAAATCATTGCGATTTATAACTGCTTCTTAGCTTCCTTAGAAGCTGGAACGTACTCGGTATTTGTAGGTATGGCTACCACAATCTTTTATGAGCTTGACTCGCTCATCTCCTTTTCCTAACTGCGATACTAGATCAAATTGATCTAAGGATTACTAGTTTGTGTCCCACCATAACTAGTATACCTTCCTCTCCATATTCCAAGTACATATCATTTGTACTTACCGAAGTACAAGATGATAGTTCTGACTGCATCACTTGCAGTGCTCCTGGAATTAATTGATATCTGGCTATAATAAATTATATACTAGAAGTATCAATTAATGTACATAATATGGCATATGTGATTGATCCATCGCTAAATCATATGGTATCAATTCAAAACTTTAATCTCTACACATGCTCCAAAAATGTTAACCTGGAGAGATTAAGCCATGTGACATAGGCAAAAATTATGAACTTGAATTCTTCCAACTTGTATTTTTCAATACAGTCTCACTATATGTACGATTGACTAGGACCAAGAAACCTTCGGATCTACCAGAGTAGATCCTGTTCCCAAGAATTTAGGTTTCTATTTGAAGTCAATCATTGGAGAATTGTTTTTAACCTGATCTTATTTATCTGTAAGATCAAAATCTGTTTTCCAAATGTTACCGAACATATTTCACTTGGAAAACATTGGCGCTCCCTCTAACCTTTGGTAGAAACAAGGTAAATATTCATTTATAATGAATTCTCTAAGATCTTGTTGCTTACTTTAATCCAGATTTGGATTTCAGTAACTTTCAACCCTTATTGGCATCATTTGATGTCATCATCTCTTTCTGGTTGCATCGTATAGACACCTTCCATGAAAGATGAACTTGAAATCAAATGAACAATAAAAGGATATTCGAAGTTTGGCTATGACAAGTAAAATTCTAATAGATTTAGGCGTACTGACTTGGTATAACCAATCGAGCCATATTAGTACCATACTTGTACATCCATGTATCATTTCATTTGAATACCCACCGCAATATTCAATTTATAAGCCCCTTTTCAATTTGATACATGGAATCCATTATTGAATTTTAGTTTATCTTGTCAATCTTAGCTTGTTTCCATATACTGCTTACTTGTAGGATTTATTATTCTTAATTAATAATTTATCACCGGCCGCGGTGAATATAAAACCATCACCATGGTTTCAATCTTCTTACGCAGTATGTGTCTCTAGAACATACCTATTCCAAATGTACTTGTGGAACTTGTTCCTTATGCCAACCGTTTGTGCATCTCGAGCATTGACTAAATCCAAGTCAATTCATCTCCCACTATCTCTAATAGAGATGTGCACCCTTTTATATAAATGTAGTCTAATACTTGACTACATATTTTCTATCTTAGGGATTTAGGTAACATCTTAAGCAATTGTTAGGATAATTACCTTAGATGCACAACATGTTTAACTTGATGCATGTTTGTTTAAATCCTAAAAAATGCTTTGCATCTAAACACGTTGTATGAAATAATGGTTTTGCATCATAATATGACTCGTATGATTTCCATTTGTCATTTTAGTTGGAATATTGGTTATGGGTTTAAGCCGTTATTTGCAAAGCACATCATGAAATATAATGGAAGTTTCTACAGGTTGTAACATTGATAGAACTTACATCATAAATTTGATGTATAACATATGTGTTTAGGAATTGCTCCACGCTAAATGTTTGTTGATCAATGTTAATATGTAAGACTTTATTATCGATCCTCTTTATGAATGTCAATACGGTGATGTAGATAAGGTAACATGTATTTAGGAATTACCCCACGCTACATTATCATGATCGATTATTGCTTGGTCAAGATATTCTTCGGCCTGCTGATCCGAAGAAACTCATATCTTCTAACCAAACTTATACTTCATTGGTACATTCCTTAATGATTTAAAGGAATCTTATGAAGTATCTTTACCTCTAGCTTTCTTTGGAACAGTTCACACTCTTGTGTTGAACTAACCTCAGAAGCTTTGTGGCATACCTTTATTTCCAAAGGTTTCTTTGTCTAAACTAAAGATGTCAATTATACCATATGTGTTTAGCTGTGCCGAGCCTAAATACTATACTGGGTATATAGTTGACGTCTTCTTTTAGTTTTACTTGACAAAGAATCACATTGCCACAACTGGGAAGGTCTTACATTTTATATTCATCATGTATTTACATTGATTGAAATAGTAGTGAACTATTTGTTGAGTATGTCACCTCAAACAACATTCATTACAAAACATGGAATAATGTCTCATCACATCCAAATTGGAACATGAGATAAATGTTTTTGGTTATACTCAACAACCTTTTCAATTTGAATCAATCACTTGGAAATTAAAAGATATGTGTTTCTCCCTGCTGACATAGGAATCACCCTTTATCAACTTCTTGGAGAAGACACTTTACTTATAGTAATGTTTCTATACTTTCTTGGTTATTGTATTTCAATAAAAATATGTGAAAAGAATATTGTATTTCAATACCCAAGAAGTATGAGAGAAAACAATACTTTTATTTGATGAATATTAACTGAACAAGGAGCGGGAACTTGCTTCTTGTATTTCAGTTTTTAAACTTCCATGAATTTATTTCATTATGTGATGCAAATAACCTCCTGTTAAATAACCAACCATTTTTCATTGAAGGACATGACGAAGATGACTTTGGCGTAACTTTCCATAATCCTTTTTTCCTTGTCATTCAATGTATTCGCCATAAGAATAAAAGATGGCGTTATCTCCAATATTCTTATTACTTGGAAAATATTACCTTAAAGGTAATGAAGCGCTTACTCTATACCGTTCTTTTGTAACTTAAACGAAACTAGATTATTGGGTGTAAAAGGTATAAGAAATGGGATGACATGAAAGATTATGAACCGTCTTTCACTTTACACATACCGAGTGTGTCCATCACATTCAAATCTTGCTTCACTTTCTCCTTGAAAGGATCTTAGAGATGAGACTACATGTGATCATCATCTTAGTCTTGATGTAGAGACCACAACTAACATCAAATGTTGATGATAGAATTATGATATAACGATCATATGCTTGATTCATGAGTCTCCTATAAGAAGTTTTACACCCTCGCTTCCTGAGGTGGATTAACTGGTTGGGACAGAAGCACCTTGAATTTCCATTATAGTAGTAATGTGCAAAAGCACATTTACTACACTTGGAATTTCATGCTTGTTTAGAAATTAACTTTGTCCAATGTTTATCGCAGTTATATTATGGTATTTCTTGCCATTATCTACAAAAATACTTTAGCAGATTGTACTTTTATGTGATTAACTTATCTGACAGTACTGATTATTAAATGTCTCCCACTATTTTTTTCGAATTCTAGGAACCCTCTATACTAGAATCAAAATACTCTTGAGTATTATAGTGGAAAGGATCCCTGAACCTCCCTCATAGTCTACATGCTAGGGCTACGCCACTACTCGGAGGGTGCAAGGTAGGCTTTTGGTTGGACAACCGCATTAACTCGCGGTTCCTTGATCTGTTGAGTGAAGTCCCAGCTTCAAAATCATTTAATGATTTACTCAACGCTTGCCTCTAAAATTACAACAAACTAACTAAGTATATATATTTTTTGAAATTTTAGTTAAGTCGACCCACCACAAAAATAAGAACTCCCCGGTAGTAAGAGGCACCCTCAGCTGAGGCATGAACTGGCACCTCGAACACCCGGTTTTGTTCAAACTTGAATGACGGAAGGCTGTTTGTGACTTAATATTTTCTTTGAGGGTTTTATGTTTTTCTCTCTCGACGAATGTAATCTATTTCTATTAATCTTGTTCATCTATGTTGTCGCACTCACAATTGAACTTTAATAGAAAAACATATGCCACTTCTTTATGCATTTTATTATCTATTATTTTATGTATTTTTCCCGCTATTCTAAAATTTATAAAATAATAAATAAATGCATAAAGGTAAAACTACTACCCGACTAGTCTTGAGCATCTAAACGACCTAAGAGCATCGTACCTGAGTCGTCTACTTGAATCTTGATGCAGCTTTCCTGTTTTGTATGTCTGCTTCTTATCTGGAGCATTGCCTCATCTTGGTGAAGTCCACGTCATGTCTTGGATTACCGCCTCGTATTGGGGTAGTCCATGTGTCGTCTTGCATCCTCTTCATCAATGTGCTCCGCCTCGTCTTGGTAGGGTCGACGTCGCTCGTCATCTTCATCCGAAGTACAAAGATACTCACACGCAGGCGAGGGGGACTCGGGTATAAATTTACATCAGGTAAATTGGGCGCACAGGCCCTTATACATTTTAACCGAAAAATAGACGATGCGCAGACCATCTTTTAATTAATTACACACATCGCACGCAGTTTAAATAAATAATTAAATAAATAATTTAAAAGCATACATACATGGGTCGATGCTCAAGACTAGACGATGGGTAATTTAAAATATTGCGCGATAAAAATTAAAATGAAATAATTAAGTATGAGGGTTTATTTAATTAAATTAAATGAATTAAATAATTTAAATAATTTAATTAATTATTGGTCCGTCAATTAATTTAATTTTAATGCTTAAAATTAAATTAATTGATTAATTTAATTTAATATCTAAATTAAATCAATTCTTATTGGGTATTAAAAATTATTTCACTACAATTAATATATTTATTAATTTAATTAATTAAATTAATTAATTATATTAATTGATTTATCTTAACCTGAGGGGTTACCTGCCCGCTAGGAGGACTGGGTGACGGTCGGGTAAGCTTGGCCAGGGTGCGCTCGAGGAGGAGCCAAGGCAGGCGGCCGGTCGCGGCTGCACTTCCTGCGCATGTGCTAGGCGGGTTCACGCGCAGGTCCAGGGAGGGTCGGCTGGGGAACGACGAGGCCAGAGCGGACAGAGCAGCGGCTCTGAGCTGGTGCTGGTCGGCTGAGATCCTATTCGAAAGCCCCAAACTGCAGGATGGAGTAAGGGAAGTGGCATGGAGCAGGGTGCACCTCCTGCAGCGGCGTGCAGAGCCTGGTGCGGTGCCTGCAGGGCTGTGCGGCGCCGCACCCAGAAGAGCCAGGGGTTGGCCGATTTGGCTGTGCGCTGCGGGAGCAGGCGACACCTGCATGGGGGGCACCCTCTTGGTGGGAGCAGGCTGGGAGGGATGCAGTGGTGCCTTAAGGTGGATCCGGCGACGGCTTGCTGTCCGCGTGATGAAGGAGGGAGGGCCGGCCTGCGGGCCTGCTACAAGCCACGTGGGAGAGGGGATGGTGGCCTCGGGGCGCTTCTGCAGGGTGCAGAGGCGATGCGGCAGCCCTGGACTAGCCGAGGAGGAGCAAGCCGGTAGGGCCTCGGTGGTGGGGCTCGGTGCATCGGCTGCACGCCACGCGGGAGAGGGAGTGGCAGCCGGCGCGGTGTCCTGGTGCTGTTGTGCTGCCGAAGGAGGAGAGCAGGGGCAGGGCGAGTGGTCTCCCAGCTGGAGGTGGGTGCGTCTGTCACGATGGGGATCAAAAGGGTGGTGTCCCGGTGGAGGGAGGTGGGGTGGCGCTGCATGCGCCGCGCGGGAGAGAGGGGGTCCGCTCAGACCCCCTAGAAAAATCTTTTTTTTGTCTTGCTGTTTCGTCGCAACAGGCCCCCCCGATTTTTTTGCTTGTTTTCTCTCCTATTTTCCACACGGCCTGCCCCTCCTTTTTTTAAATAATACTTCAAGGAAGTCTTATTCCACCATATTTTTAAAAAATAAAAATAAAAAAAACTTTAAGACTTACTTTTAAGTCTTTATTCCACCCTTATCAATTTATCCAAAGGCTTAGTGATAGCCTTTTAAATTAAATAATAATAAAATTATTATAAAAAAATAATAATTTATTATTATTACATTATTCTAATAATAAAATAATAATAATTATTAAAATAATATAATTATTGTGAAAATATTTAATTTGAAAAATTATAATTTTCACAATTTTAATTACATCAATTGAACCAATATCAACTTGATCGGTTCCGCTGGATGAAATAAAATTAGTACCCGAGATCAAACTGCATATTTGATCCAATCTGAAAATTTAAATTGACCGTGTCTTGGCCGTTCGAGATCGGATCAAAGCACGATTTGAACCGCTGGGACAGTTTTCGAACCCTCTACTTAATCTTATGCAAATTAATTTTATTTGGCTCAGAAAATCTATGCGACTCCCTCTGATACCACTGTTAGGTTTCTAGGGCCCGCAGCGGAAGCCGGTGGGCCGGGGATTTTAAAATTTTTCGTTGGCGCAACGACGGTACTTATTGTCGCTGACGATCCAAGCCCCAGAAAGGTCCTAGGATCTCATGTAGATTGTTAAGAGCACAAAAATAAAACAAAAACATACCCATTTCATATCCAAAGCCATTGTTGACCGCTACTTGTCGACGACAATCGTTTCATGAAGGATCCATAGCAGGATCCCTCTAGATCATCCACACGCGCCTCAAAAATCCACGGGAACTCCGATCGTCGAACTTCGGGTGCTAGCGCGGCGATTCAATGATATCTTCGACATCTCGACAATCACCGCATTGTCGATCATGCAATGCGTGAGGAGAAACTTGATCTGAGCTCTTAGATCATCAGCTTCTCTTTCTAGGAAGTGGGAGGAGAGAGAGGCTCTCAAATTTCATTCCATAAATGAATTAATAGTTATGTGCACACAAAAGAGAGAGATCCTCCTCTCTTATTTATAGACACGTTGATAAATACCCGGTTGGGTTCCCCGACCCCCGTATATTTCAACGTCCACATAAATAATTTTGACGAACTTAACTGTACCGATATTATTTATTATTTTATCACATACTTGTAATATATATAAATATATTACATGATAAAATCCGATCCATTTAACTCGACTCGCCGTCTCGCTTAATATTAAACGAACCTTGAATAATAAAATAATATTCATTCAATTAATATTTTCTCGTATTTACTGAACTCATAAATACATTAAATAAATTCAATCCCAAATATTTTTAACTTGAATATTAATGAATTTATTTAATTCTTTTTGTGATCGGCAACTTGGAAAATGGTCAGACCCCGTGGCGGGGCCCACTATGTCAATAAACCTATTCAACTGAATAGGTGCAGATTCTTGAATATGCTGTTCTGTGTGACCCTCTAGGCCCTTATCTTGATAGTAGTGAATAAAATCCACAGACCAAGAGCGAAGTCTAGCAACTCATCATGGACCCAAAAGAGATAAGGATAATTATAGAAACGACTACCATCATACGAACACTGACTATGTACTATAGTCTCTTTGTCATTAAATATCTCATAAAGCAGGACACACTCTTATGTCATCATCCTTATCTTGCTTTATTATTTTTTGATCTCTCCGGATGGATTCGCCTTTTACTGCTTTGGACAAAGACTTATGAAGGCGACACCATCCTGATCAACCAGGCCTGAGATATACAACTTCCTAAACTTGTAAGCGAAAAATCCTTTCTTGACCATTCAACCAACGTCATACCACCAACGACGCACCCAATAAAAACTACCTCACCATGACATTACTGCTATGGTTTTCGCCTTTCATCAAAGTACGTAATTAAATGATATACATTGGAAATGGTCTCAAGTCAGGAGACCAATACAAATGTCTATATATAGGAACAAATGATGACACCCAAAACATGTGGTGTTCCTATTGACGGGTCTGTCCTCATGATCTCACTACTAGAGATCACCAAGTGTGAACTTCATGAGAAGAAGTCTCAATGCTTATGAGCCCCCAACACCTGATAGTCAGACATCTACTGTGTCCAGTCAGTAAGATGTATCTAGACTATAGAACATATATTTAAGATTAATGTCATTGTACCTCGAGGTTCTCATTATAGCCTGGGATCTGCTATAACCACTCGACACGACAACTAACCTTTAGACATTACCATTATTATAGTGGACGTAGAAAAGTCTACACTATAATGGTAATAAATCATCATGCATATCTAACTGTACACATGATATAGTAATCAAAAGTACTACATATTTGGGTCTAGGGAACCCACTATTTCAACAATAAGTTAACATTTATGTAATCAAAGTAAAAAACAGTTGGTTCTCAGGAAAAAAACCCTAACAAACTCCCACTTGGACTAGAGACAACTGCCTACGACTTTTAGTCCGCTAGAACTCACATGATGATCATGTTTCTACTTATTCAAGGCTTTAGCCAAGGGGTATGCCACGTTGTCTTCTATGGAAATACTGCTAACTACAACTTCACCTCTCTAAGAAAAATCCCTCAAGAGATGATACTTCTGAAGTATGTGCTTTGTCCGCTGATGTGACCTTGGCTCTTTTTCAAGTGCCACCACTGCAGTATTATCACAATAGAGTATGATATGATATTTACTTCTCGATACTACATCCAGCTCTTGGACGAAGCATCGCATCCATACTACTTGTTTAGATTCCTTAGAAGCTACGATATACTCGGACTCCACTGTAGAATATGCCACCACACTTTTCTTTGAGCTCTTCCAGCTCACTGCACCTCCATTCAAACTGAATATGTATCCATTCTGCGAATTCATGTCATCTTGATCAGTCTGGAAACTAGAATCTACATGTCCTCTGATGACTAGTTCCTCATCTCCTCCATAAACCAGGAACATATCCTTAGTACGCCTCAGATACTTAAGGATAGTCTTGATTACCATCCAATGGTGGTCTCCTAGATCAGCTTGATATCTGCCTACCGCACTTAATGCGTAAGCAACATCTAGCCTCGTATATAGAATAACATACATGACTGACCCAATCGCGGATGCGTAAGGTATCCTTTCCATTCTCTTTCTTTCCTCATGTGTTTGAGGACACATTTTCTTGGAAAGATGAATGCCATGTGACACTGGAAACAATCCCCTCTTGGACTGTTCCATATTGAATCTCTTCAGTATCATGTCAATGTATGTACTTTGACTTAAGACCAACATTCTCTTGGATCTATCACAATGGATCTCGATCCCAAGAATATATGCCGCCTCGCCCAAGTCTTTCATGGAGAAGCATCTATCCAACCATTCCTTAACTGATTATAAGACATGTACTTCATTTCCAATTAGTAATATGTCATCAACATATACTATTAGGAAAAAAACTTCACTTCCACTAACCCTATTGTAGACACAAGGCTCACATTCATTCTTAATAAAGCCAAATTCCATTACAGCTTCATCAAAATGAGTGTTCCATTCCCTTGATGCTTGCTTTAATCCATAAATGGATTTATGCAACTTGCATACTTTTTTGGAATCCTTTGGAGTCACAAACCCTTAAGGTTGTATCATGTAGACATCTTCCTGGAGGTTCCCGTTAAGGAATGTTGTTTTGACATCCATTTTCCAAATTTCAAAGTCATGGTAAGTGGCAATGGACAATAGGATTCTGATGGATTTCATCATCACAACCGGTGAAAAGGTTTCATCATAGTCAATTCCTTGACGCTGTCTAAAACCTTTTGCAACCAATCGTGCCTTATAGGTGCTGACTTGCTCCTCCATGTCCATTTTCTTCTTTAATACCCATTTATTTCCAATAGGCTTTACATAAACTAGAGGATCTACCAAAATCCAGACTTGGTTTTGGTACATGGAATCCATTTCAGAATTCATGGATTCTTTCCACTTGGCAACATCTGTGCCTTCAACTGCTTCCTTGTAGGTAAGAGGATCATCATTGTCAAAAAATAATGAGTCACCATCCTCGGTGACAAGAAAACCATATTGTTCTGGTTCTCTCACCTCTCTCGTGCTCCTACGCAGTTCTTGTGTCTCTCGAATAGATTGTTCTTCCACGGGGCTTTTTGGAATCTGTTCTTGTACCAAATCTTGTGTATCTTGAGCCTCGACTTCATCGAAGTCTATCTCGCTCCCACTATCTCTTTTAGAGCTGTGCTCCCTCTCAAGGTATATGGCGTGTCTTTCCACTGTATCCTTTTTGTCTGAGGGGTTGTATAGGTAATATCCTCTTGTTTACTTGGGATATCCTATAAAGATACACTTTGTGCCTTAGGGTGCAAGTTTGTTACCTGAAGAGGCCTTAACAAATTCTTCGCTACCCCACACATGTAAATTTGATAACATGGCTTTGCGTCCACTCCATAACTCAAATGGAATACCATTTATCGAGTTAGTTGGTACTTGGTTTAGTATGCATGCTTCTGTTTGTAATACATATCCCCAAAAGGATAATGGAAGACTTGCATGACTCATCATTGATCTCACCATGTCCAATAGGGTGAGGTTCCTCATTTCACTTACACCATTCCACTGAGGTGTGTAAGGAGGAGTGAGTTGAGATAGAATCCCAAACTCCCGTAAGAAATCAATGAAGTCCTGATTAAGAAATTATCCTCCTTTGTCTGAGTGGAGTTTCTTAATCTTCTTTCCAAGATGGTTCTCTACTTCTTTCTTGTATTCTTTTAACCAATAAAAAGAATCTGACTTATACCTCATTAAGTAGATATATCCATATCTACTAAAATCATCAATAAAAGTTATTAAGTACGAGAACCCACCCCTTGCTTCAACTGGAAATGGTCCACACACATCTGTGTGAACTAATTCTAGAAGCTCTTTAGCTCTTTCAACTTTCCCACTAAATGGGGCTTTAGTAATTTTGCCTTGTAGACACGCATGACATACACCAAGTGGTTTTAGTTTGAAAGAATCAAAATACCCATCTTGATGTAATTTTGTCAAATGTTTCTCATTAACATGACCTAGCCAGTGATGCCAAAGTTGGGTGTGGTATGAGTCATGTGAATTAACTTTGTCATCGATTTCCATTACTTGGGTTATCTAGTCTAACACATAAAGGTCGTTATATAAATGTTCCCTACCAAAACAAATGCTATCTTTATAAAAATAGCAACATCCACTTCCAAAATTGAAGATGAATCCATCAGTATCTAATCTGGATACTGAAATAATGTTTTTGGTTTCAGAAGGCACATAATAACAACCTTTTAACACCAAGATCATTCCAGTTGGCAATGTGAGGTGGTAGTCCCCGATAGCTACAACAGCAAGTCTGGCTCTGTTGACTGCTCATAGATCTACCTCCCATCGATCAATCTTCGTGAATCTACTTGGTTACTGTATTTGGATACATATGTGATCACCACAAGTACATCTAATACCCAATTTTTAGAAATAGATAGATTTCATTCAATGAAAAATGCACCTGAAGCTTCCCCTTGCTTCCTTGGCTGGGTGCAATTTTTCTTCCAGTGGCCCTTTTTGCCACATGCGAAACAAACAACATCCTATTCCCTTGACTCCCCTTTGATTTTCCTCTTCTTGTAAGGCCTTGAAGAAGATTTGGGCTTAAAGATCTTTTCCTTCCCTTTCCTTTTATTCACCATGAGGACAAAAGGATTTTCAAGCTTCATGTCATTTTCCACTTGGCGAATGAGGATAAGAAGATCAGGCAGAGACTTCTCAATGTTGTTCATGTTGAAGTTCACAACAAAGTTTGAGAATATATAGGGGAGTGATGTAATAATGAGATCGGTACCCAGTTATTTGGGGAGTTTAAACCCTAGAACCTCCAAGCACTCAATATAGCCAATGATATTGACAACATTAGGCCCAGATGGGGCACCATCTCTAATATTGCTCTGAAATAGAGCCTTGGAGATATCAAACCTTTCATGTATTTCTCTCTCCTAGTATAGAACACAGAGGTGATCGATCATGCTATAGGCATCCATGTCTTCATGAGACTTCATGAGCTCACTAGACATTGATGATAGTATCAAACATTGAACGTCAAGTGCATCGTTCAAATTTTGATCATAGACCAGGAAATATTCATCACTCGCCCCTGGGGCAGGGGAATTAGGAAGTGAGGACTCCAGTACGTAAAACTTTAGTTCATGGCATAGGATAACCCGAAGGCGCCTAAACCATTCCTAAAAGTTACTGCCGGTGAGGATGTTGTCTTTATCCAGAATTGATCACAGAGAAAATGTGGTTGATGTATTTTTCATTTAGATTCTACAAATTAAAAGAGCAGATTTATCAGTACTTTCTTGAAAACATTTTATGAGAAATAATAAATTTTATTAAGTCTCCCACTGTTTTATCAAGTCCCAATGACCCTCACCATTGAACTCAGAATGTCCAGTTGCTTTGACATTCTAGTGGAAAGGATCCATATTCACCTTTTAATAACCCCAACAAGGGCTAGTCAAACTATTTGAAGGTATTTAGGTAGGCAGGTCTTTGCCAACTGTGAGCTTTACAGTTCCTTGATCTATTGAGTGGACTCCCCAATCCTAAAATCCTGACTTGGATTTCCTCAACTCTTGCCTACAATATTACACCAATTCTAGTAAGGGTTACTCCTCTTGATTTAATATGGTTAAGTCGACCCACAACCTTTCATAAGGTCTTCCTTTATAAAATTAAGTGTCCCAACAAGGGTTGGTCAAACACTTAGTTTTATTGAGTCTTGCCCTTAATCAAGTAACGGAAGGCTTGGTCTGACTTAATATGGTATTGAGAGATTTTATTCTTTATGCGTAGTTTATCATTATCACATGCTTGTTAATATTAAGTGACTCTTGCTTAAGTGATTAACCATGTTCTGATAATGTTTACGCATAGTCCAGTTTTTATTTTATTCCATCTTTTCATGCTTGGTTATTTCATTAATTATGTGATTGCAACTACACATGCATAATAAATAAACCATGCAATCAGACAGAAATAAAATAAGATTTCATGTTCGAGAGCTTCTATTGGTTAGCTTATCTAGCGGTTTGATAAGCTAACCCTAACCTAGGGAAAAACACCTTGAATCGATGGTTTGTGTTTTGCAGCTCCCACCTATCCACCTTTGTATCTTCTTGGGTTGGTTTCACCTCAACTTCGGGTTTTGAACCGTCTCCTATGGCTTGGGAGATCTTCCATTACATGGGTTTATATTAAAAAAACCATGGGCACGCAAGCCCTACA
Organism: Viscum album; assembly: GCA_963277665.1. Taxonomy (NCBI): domain Eukaryota; kingdom Viridiplantae; phylum Streptophyta; class Magnoliopsida; order Santalales; family Viscaceae; genus Viscum; species Viscum album. The sequence continues at coordinate 362,474,834 of OY728121.1, forward strand.
TTTTATTGGAAGAAGGATAACATGCCAACAAATTAAAATGAAACCATACACACATACAAAAGGGTCTTTGGTCTATCTCATGATCATCCATAGCATGCAATGACATTTACGCATATTGAAATTCTTTTAATCGTTCTATTATTTAAGATAAGTCACGCTTGAATTCAATTAATTATGATCTTATAATTAATCAATTCTTTATCTTAAATTCCTTTCTGAATTTCCTTGAGATTCTTCTCATCTATATTCCTTGTATAGGTCTTTGTACTTTTTGAGGAAACCTGGTGAAATTCTAATTCTGGAAAGTACACGGCGTGTAGTTTATATTTACATGGCGTGTATTTATTTTCACCCTTTATCCAAAGTACACGCCAGTGGCTTTGGCATGTTCTCTCTAGTTTGTAATTTTTGGAGTACACGGTGTGTAGATAAACCATACACGACGTGTACTTCCTTGTTATGTAGTAATCGGCCTGGCAATCCCATGTATGTGGTACACGACTTCTCCTTTTGTACACAGTTTCACTTGGGCCGGATCGGATTACACGGCATGTTGCTCCAACATACAAGCTGTGTATTCTGGTTCCCACACACCATTCAATTCTGGTCAAAACAGCGTAATAAATACTTAGGCATACTCAATTCACACAGCGTGGTTTGGCAGACCCATGCCGGTTTGTTGAACTTAAGCACACGACGTGTAGTTTTAATTACACGTTGTGTATTTCCTTGTTGTATGGACAGAAAGAGTGGATCCTCTGGATGAGTTCCTCGTTTTTATTTTTAATCAAAATCAAAATTAAAAGGTCGTTTCTGTGATGTGAATTGAGAAACGAAGAAGGAAGAACATATCTCATTTATTCATATTTATAGAATGATTTATTTTGAATTGAATCAATTATAAATGCGTAAATTATCAATGAAAATTAAATAACTATAATAAACGTTGCAACCTCCCTCTGATACCATTGAAGGTTCCGGGCGCAGCGAAAGCGCGTGGGTGGATGTGCCCACTTGGATTTTTGTCTTTAACAATGATCAATTCGGGATCAATATGGCGATAAATGCCAGTATCCACGGATCAAATCACAGAAATGGAAAAAGAAAAGAAGAGTCCCAGAACCACAAAGTAGGATCGTTACATGTTGATTATAATTAATGTAATCAATTGAAAAGAAATACCTTTTGGGTGTTCTTTCTTCTTTGATGTTCTTGATCACGTTCTTATGTGATTCATCGTTGCGTCGCAGAAGCCAACTGTATACTTTCTCTAGTGGTGATCCACACATGTACCTCATATCTTGAGACGTTGCCAAAGGAGTCTCTGGGTGATAGCGTGGAGAAACCTTTGCTTGCGATGTTTGCCTTATATCATCTTGATCCGATGGAAGAGGATCTATCTCGGTCTTGATAGTGTTCTTGGAGGAAGAGGTTCTTTCGGACTTGAAAGAATACTCCAGAGTTGTTGTGCACAATTATTCTCTTGTGTGTTGGAAAAGAGTTGGGGTTGTGAGGATATTTATAACCAGGTTTGAGGTTGTAGAGTTATGAAAATAAATAAACGTGTTACGCATTTTATTTATTTCATTGAATCTTATTTAAAACCCCCATGTCAAATAATTAATTCATTGACATGATCCCATGCTGATTATAATAAATATCATTTAAAACAATATTATATACTCAAAATCCCAACTGGAAAAACTACACAACGTGTATTAATAAATACACGGAGTGTACTTATTTTTCATTGAAAACTACACGGGGTGTACATTAAATGTACATGGATTGTATATCTTGTTTTCATTTATACATTTCCTTTCCATAAAGAAAACTACATGGCATGTAATTATTAATACACGGTGTGTACTTGTTTTCCATGAAAAACTAAATGGCGTGTAATCTTTAATACATGACGTGTATATCTTGTTTTTTCATTTCCTTCTTCCTCCATCATTAAAACGATTTTGGATTCCTTGAATAATTATTAAAACACATACAGAAATAATCTTTATTCAACTTGAGATACTTGAATACACTTAGTGTGTGACCCTATAGGCCTCTTTCTCATTGGCATTAGGCGAGCTTGCCTAAAGTCCAAGATTACTGTCTAGCAATGGGTCAAGGCACCCAAGAGAAATAATTTGATGCCGCATTGACGTATCACCTTATACGAATACTTACTGTGTAATTTAATCCTTTTGTCTTGATATCTCATCATGCAAGTTTAATGGCAGTGTCATAAACCTATATGCTTGATCCTTCATTCTTTGACTACCTGAAATAAACTCGTCGTTCACACCATGGCCATGAAATTTAATGCGACAGTTCTATTTTAATCAAAGGGCCGAGATATCAACTTCCATAAATGGAAGGGACAAATCCTTCCTCGACTTATCCATTAACAACATGTCACTTGTGACGCACCGAACGCACCCTACTTCCCACCAACTGTCTGCGTGACAGTTTTCGTCAGTTAATCTAAGTGCACGAGTCTTGAGATGAGTTAATGATAATCTTCCAGTCTAAGGACCATTACACATGCCCGTAGATAGCAATTTCCAATGACACCAAAACATGCGGAATTTCTACTGGCGGGTCTGTTCTCATAATCTCCTATCTTGGAGATTACCAAGTGAAAACTCCATGAGAGAGAGTCTCATCTTCTTATGAGTACTTGAACATGATGGTCTGTATACTATGTGTCCTATCATAGTATGTCCTCCAACTGTAGAACTTAATTTAAGAATATTGTTATAGCATTTCAAGGTTCTCATCATAGCGGGGATCTTCCATGACCTTATTAATGCAAAAAATATTCCAGGACATTATTATATTATAGTCATGCAGAACAATGAAAAATATATAATAAGTGAACATTTATGTAATCAAAGTACAAAAAAATTGGTTCTCAAGACACTATCCCTAACAATGTTCACATGCATGAAAATAATAGTCAACCCTACATAGTTATATGCCCATTCATATACCTAAGTTATCAAGTGTACCCATATCATTCATGAGGAAACACAAGCCACAAATCTCTACCCAAAAGCACAACTTTTCCATTAAGGAAAGAATACCATGAAGGTAACACCACAAAGGTAAGTACCAAAAATGTAATTCCACACAGAAGAATACCACGAAGGTATCACCACATAGAAGTGTATCACAAAGGTAACGCCACACAGAAGAATACCACGAAGGTATCACCACCTAGAAGTGTACCCCAAGGGTAAATACGCAGCTCACACCAGGTATAACTTAAGTAAAGAAGTATATATGATTACCTATATTGCTAGATCATCTTACTTCATCGAGAAAATTTGATGTTGACCCACACAGGATCGATGGATGAACCACACAAGATCAGAAATGACCCACATAGGATCTAGTGATGACCCACATAGGGTCTAAAGAACACCCACACAAGATCTATAGATGACTCACACATGATCTTTAGATGACCTACACAGGATCAGTAAATGCTGACCCACACAGGATCTGAAGATGATCCACATAGGATTAGAAGATTCTTTACGTACAGCGAACCACAAGATTCCTCGCACTAAGCATGGTTGATTCTAGGAGAATCCACTCCTCAAGCCATAATACAATACTTCAGCTACCAAAAAGTCCCATAAAGAAGTATCAAAAAGGCCCGTCATGTCAAAAGGCACCCAACGTGACTGATGATGTGTGAATTAGAAGCCATCTCTGTTAGTTATTAGCATTTCTGTTCTAAAGGCTAAGTCAGATTCGGGTTTGATCCAACCTAGTTGTACTCCAACTTTATCCAAAACTCTAGTGGAGTAAACCAAAAGGATCATCTCAATCCAAGGTTTCTGGTTCTACAGACGGTTCTTCAAATGAATGACTGGTTCTCAAGATATAGCCAAAAGGCATTTCTGGGTCCAAATTGGCCTAGGTTTGGTCTGACTCAGCCTGGGCTGACTCGAACCAGTTTGGGATGACCCAGACTAACCCAAAAAGGAGGCATCCCGACCCATTAGGTGTGGCCCTTTGGGGTGGACGGTGGTGTGGCCCGATGGCCGCGGCCTACTCGGCATGGCCCACTGTGTGGTTCGCAGTGCGGCTCCTAGCCAGGGTGGCCTACTGTGGCGGGGCCCTCCCAGTCTAACACCTAGGGGAGGCACCCCTATATTCCCGAACAGCCCAAGGGCCATTCAGTTTTGGCCAACCCGACGACATCATGTGGCACCACCTGCCGGTGCGTGGGACCCACAAGAGCATGTCCTGCTCGGCGTGACATGACCGATCGGGGTTCTGGTTGGATCCCACTTCCAGTGGCACCATATTTTGTTGCTACTGCCCTCGCAAATAGCCGGGTGTTGGCCTCCCTCCAACTATGCCACCGCGGCTCAGTAGTTGCGGCCTCCTCCTATACCGATGGTGCGGATGTGCGCTACCCTGCCCCACGTGGTCGGCCGATTTCCAGCCGCCACCATCCACCACCGTGGTCGATGGGCCATGACCTTATTTGATGGAAAGGTTGCAACGCCACCACCATTGTGGCCAACTGGTGTGCCGACCTCCACTTGTATCCCGCCAGTGTCAGTCACCGACAATGTGGTTGGGTTCCGCTCAACCTGATGATCCACTCGCGAAGAACACAACAAAAAATGATGTAGCGGAGGGATCATGCCATGTTCGTTTCCCCCACACCCTCCGTGTTAGATCGATATCATGTGGTTCAATGATTTAAGACAATGATTTACCACAAAAAATGATATGAAAATTTTCCCTACCTCGATCGTTTGTTGGGTATGGCATGAGGAAGAGGATGAATATGTTGAAGTAGATGCTGGCATTCTTCGCTCCCGTAACATGCTTCTGATCCAAGATCAAGTGTTAGTTCCTCATTACTAATCCGAAGGTTCATTCTTCGTTGGAGGAGGTTCCTTGTTGGAGGATGTTCTTCCACTAAAATAGTTTTCCACAAATACCCAACACGAGAGGTGATGATACAATCCCCCCTAATGATGTTTAATGACTTCATTAATTATAAAATTAATTGATGTCATTAATGGGGGGTTTTCAAGTGTCACACAAGTTATAATTGAGCATTTAATGTCGGGCATTAAATGAAAATCCTCATAGGGTGGTTCCAACCACCATAATTCAAAAGTGAGGTTTCAAGAAATAAAATAAAATGTTTTTTTTTTGAATTCTCCCGCGAAAAACTGAAAATCAAACTTCCACTCTTGACCTACTACGATTGATGTGAAAGTCTCCTTAAGAGAATATCAGTGCTGTGAGTTCAACAGTTTCCTCAATTTTTATTTCCGAGCACCGGTTCAAAAGTTACAAAACGTCGCTCACACATTTATCGAACTTACCCGAAAAAAAGTTCAGAATATCATTCTGGGCACACCGAGCCTCAGAATCACACACCGCTAATTTTTTCAGACTCATAATAACTCCATATAATTAAAAAAAATTACATGGGGAATCCGGGTCTTTACATTCTCCCTTCCTTAGGGATTTTCATCCTCAAAATCCATACCACAAACTAGGAAAACAAGTGGGGGTAATGAGTATGAACCTGAGCCTCCCGCTCCCATGTTCTCTCCTGGAGGCTCCCATACTGCCAACGAATGCACACCAGAGGTATCGATCACCCATGAAAGACTCTCTCCTATTGATCCTCAATCTCCACTGGAACCTCCATAAATGTCTCCCCATCCTCGATGTCCAGCTCGCCCTAATCAATGATGTGCAAAGGATTATGTACCTATCTTCTCAGCTGGGATACATGGAAAATTTCATGCACCCAATGAAACTAAGGGGGAAGATCTAGGTGGTACGCCACCTCGCCAACTCTAATGAGGATCTGGAAGGGTCTGATGAACCTCAGAGATAACTTGTCACCCCATCCAAATCTCTGCAATCCTCGTCGAGGTGAGACCTGTAGAAAGACATGGTCACCATCCTCAAACTCCAAAGGTCTCCATCTCCTATCATCATAAAACTTATTCCTAATCTTTGCAGTCTTCATCCACTCCTGGATGATCTGCACCTTCTCCATGGTAGCCCATACAATCTATGGTCCCATTAGTGTTGACTCACCTGGGTCAGTCCAACACAGAGGTGATATTAAAGGTCGACTGTACAATTCCTCAAATAGTGCCACACCTATAGTGTTGTGATAACTGTTATTGTATGTGAACTCCACCAAGGGAATGTGATCCTCCTAGCTATTACTGAAATCAAGGATGAAAGCATGCAACATGTCCTCAAGGGTATGAATGGTCAGCTCTATCTGACCATCCTTCTGCTGATGGAAGGTGGTGTTGAATCGAAGCTATGTCCCGAACACCTCCTACAACCCCTTCCATAGTCGAGAAGTAAAACATGCATCATGATCATAGAAAATCGTCAAAGGAACTCCATGAAGCCGTAAAATCTCTAGAATGTAGAGGCGTCCTATGATCTCTATTGATACCTTCTCTCTGATAGGTAGAAAGTGAGCCAACTTGGTGAGTTGGTCAATGATCACCCAGATAGAATCATAACCCCTGGATGTGCGTGGAAGTCCTGTAATGATGTCTATGGAAATTCCATCCCAATTCCACTCTGGCACCTCTAGTGGCTGAACTAAGCCTACTGTAACCCGATGATCTGACTTCACTTGCTGACAAGTGAGGCATCGAGAGAGAAACTCTGCTACTTTGTTCTTCATTCCCAACCACCCATACTGACATCGGAGGTACTGGTACATCTTCACCACTCCTGGATGTGCCACTAAAGGGAATGTATAGAACTCCCTCAACACCTCCTCCCGAAGTGCCACTGGTACCATAGTATGCCCTATGAAGAGGATGATGTGCTCCCCACATTCATAAAATCCATCAGGCACCTTTCCTGAGGATATCTGAGCACATCAAGCCTCGAAGTCAGTGTCCCCAAGATGCAACTCCCTAAATCATAGAAGGAGTGGTGGAGTGACTGTCAGAGACTGAAGATAAGATTCTCCATCTCGATCCACGTAGGATATCTGCAAAGAGGCTCGCTACTCTATCACCTCACTCAGAAACTGTATACCAGATCTCTTGCTAAGTGCCTCTGCTACTACATTCCCCTTCCCTGGAGTATAGGATTTCTTGAAGTCATAGTCCTGGAGGAACTCCAGCCAATGTCGTTGTCTCAAGTTCAGGTTCTTCTGAGAGAATATTTAACTAAGACTCTTGTAATCAGTTTATACTGTAAAAAATTCTCCCATCAAGTAATTTTTCCATATCTTCAAGGAGAAGAACACTGCTGCTAACTCTAGGTCTTGAGTGGCATAGTTCTTTTCTTGCTATCTCATCTATCGAGAAACATATGTGATCACTGATCACTCCTACATCAGGACACATCCATGCCCGGTTCCTGATGCGTCACCGTAGACTACGTACCCAACGCCCTCCTACAGTAGCCTCAGGATGGGGGCACTTGTCAGTCTCTACCTCATCTTTTATAAAATCCGTTAGTATTTCTCTAACCACATGAAGGGTTACCCCTTCTTTTCCAACTCTGATAAGGGTGCCACAACTCTGGAAAAGTCAGGCACAAACCTCCGGTAGTAATCGGCCAAACCCAGGAAACTTCTCACCTCTGTCACACTCCTGGGTGGCTCCCAATAAAGCACACCATCAATTTTCACTGGATCCAACACAAATCTAACCTCTGAGATGACGTGTCCTATGAAGTGAACCACTATGATCTAGAAATGGATCTTTGAGAGATTACCATAATGTTGGGGCTCTCAAAGTGTGTCCAGAACTGTCTACAAATGATTTTCATGCTCATCCTCTGTAGTTGAGTATATCTGGATGTTTTCGATGAAGACTACCACAAAGAGATCGAGGTATGGTTGGAATATCCAGTTCATGAGTCCCATGAACACTGATAGGGTTTTGGTCACAACAATGGCATAACCAAGAACTCATAATGGCCATACCGACATCTGAAGGTTGTCTTCTGCACATCCTCTTCTCATACCCTGAGTTAGTGATAGCCCGATCTGTGGTCTATCTTTGAAAACCAATGTGCTCCCTTCAGTTGATGAAAGAGATCATCAATCCTAGGGAGTGAGTACTTGTTCTTCACGGTCACCTGGTTCAGGCACCGATAGTCCACATAGAGTTTCAAACTCCCATTCTCCTTCTTGGTGAACAAAATCGGGACTGTCTAATGAGAAACACGGGGCCTAATGAACCCCTTTCTCTGTAAGTCCTCTAACTGTACTCGCAACTCTCGAAGCTTCATAGGAGCCATCCGATATTCTAGTGTAGATATTGGTGTCGTACCAGGTTATAAGTCAATATAAAAGTCCACCTCTCTATGAGGAGGTAGACTCGGGACATCATTAGGGAAAAAATTAGCGTACCAGTCCACCACTAAAGGATAACTCGGACTCTCAACATCAACCGCTCCAAGGGTAAGGCTAGCCAATTGATGTGTGATCAACTGAACCCTCCTCCGAGTAAGTCCATCCTATGCTAAAAAAGTTCCCTTATCACAGGTGAATGAAAACCTAGTTCCATCCTTGCAGAAACACCACACTTTTATCCTAATACAGTCGATTTGAGCATGGACTATAGATAACCAATCCATACCCAAGATGACATCATAAGGCCTCGACGTTGCTACTAGAAGATCCCAGTCGAAGCTCTCGCCTCCTAGAGTAAGCTCACACTACTAGCACCAGTGTTTAATCATCTAATCCTCTCCCGTAAGAGTCTCTATCCATAAGGATCAATCCAACAATTCCATCGGAATCTTCGAGCTCCAAACGAGGGTCATGGCAATAAAATATTGACTAGAACCTGTGTCTATAAATACTACAACTAAGGTGGAGTAGACACATATCGTACCTCAAATAATCTCCAGAGCACTGTGGTTGTGGGACTCAGCTGCCTGGATTGAGCTCATCATTGTCCACCTGCTCCCTGTGGTCGGGGTGGACCACCTGGAGGTGGTGGCAGTTGAACCTCGAACCGCCACCCACTGCCTACTGCACGACCATCTCCTCTTACAAGTTCTCCTACTACCTGCAGATCTCCTCAATCGAATATTCTTCTCTACCCAGGTGGCCTTTCGATCATTTTCTGGTCATCCATATGGCGGGTTGGGCATTTGTGAGCCATGTGACCCTTCCTGCCGCATGAGTAACATTTCCTTCTCCTGGTCTGTCCTACTCTATCTCGAGAGCCCCACACAACTAACCCTATATCCTGCGGTCATCCACCTATTGGTATGTTCCTCTTGGACCTCTATGTCAAATGTCTGCTACCAGCTACAGATGACTCTACTATGTGTCGTACAGTGGTGGGTCTCGCTGTTGGTGACTGCTTAGAAAAAAAGATCTCCACTAAGAGTGGTCACTCTATCAGGCCCACCTGCATCGGGATGCTGAGAGAAATCATCGAATCTCTAATCTCTCGTCTGATCCCCTGATCGAAGGTCCACACCCCGAAGAAAGGGTCCCACACGATGTTAGTGGAGTAGCATGAGAGGTCGGTGAACTTCCCTAAATACTGAGCCATAGTCATGCTGCCTTTCTACAAGTGGAGGTGATCCTGTATATGCACAGAGCATAAGGTCTCGAGGAAGAACTTTGCAACATGCTCAATCGGCATGCTCCCTCTATTGCTGGGGTTGGTGGCATTAGCTTCCCAACGGGTAGTGGTGATGCTGGGACACCACCCGATGTTACAACTGCCGAAATAGGGCCCTACACCAAAGCCTCATCGCTCGGTGGGTTGTCATCATGAAATCTACCTGGAACCCTAGCTAGCTATCTTCATGGAGGCATCCTGGAAAGAAACAGGTGTGCCACAGTCAATAAGTTATACCTGGTGAGATGACTCAAAGAGATCACAAAAAAAACTTTTCAAAAAAACTCACACGCAATCAGTGTTTTCATGCACTGAGTCAGAAATCAGAAGTTAGAGTCCTGGTGTATGGATACATCAGCCACCGAAGAAACACTGGATTTACCAAACTGAAAACTATACTCATTACACTTAACAATATTGCTGAGCCAATAGATTAGAGTCCAAGTTATTCAGTAGAACCAACTCCTTTGATACCAATTTGTCACGACCCATCCCCTGGGGCCCGTGCCGTGGCTACCCCAAGCCCGCCTTCCATTGGCCAGGGGTTGGAAACTAGCACTAGAAAGTCATATCCAAAAAACCAAGAAATCATTGCCTTTTTAACCTGAAAACTCACACAATCCAAGCACACAACAAGATAAAAGCACAAAGTAAACTATTTACTCAATAGGGTGAGTACAGTTAGTAAAGGGGGATCAGAATACAAGCCAAATTGGAAAGTAAAAGTAAAAATAAAAACCTGCCAAGGATTCTACCTAAAGGGTAGGTACAACTCTCGAATAGTCATCTTTGTGATACGTCTTGTCTAATGGTCCACCACCGATCAGCCTCCTGTCCTGGCACCCTTAGCCTCAATAAATGTTTTCTGTCGTCTACACAAGACACAATAAAGTGTGGGCATAGCCTGTGTAGGGGAGAGTATAAAAATACTTAATAGGGACCCCGAGACCCCCAAAGGTCTCTCAGAATCCACGAAGGATAATCCAAAAAGAAAAACCATGTTCATATGCACGAAAAAAATAGTCAACCCTACTTAGGTATATGCCCATACATATAACTAAGTTATCAAGTGTACCCATATCGTTCATGAGGAAACACAAGGCCCAACTCTCTAGCCAAAAGCACAACTATTCCATGAAGGAAAGAATTCCAGGAAGGTTACACCACAAAGGTAAGTACCACAATGGTAACACCACATAGAAGAGTACCACGAAGGTATCACTACACAGAAGTGTACCACAAAGGTAAAGACTAAACTCACACCAGGTATAACTTAAGTACGAAATTATAGATGGTTATCTACATTTCTAGATCATCTTACTTCATCGAGAAGCTCTGTTGTTGACCCACACATGATAGATGGATGACCCACATAGGATCTGAAGATAACCCACATAGGATCTAGAGATGACCCAAACAGGACCTGAAGATGACCCACACATGACCTGTAGATGACCCACAACGGATCTATAGATGACCCACACAATATTGGTACATGCTAACCCACACAGGATCTGAAGATGATCTACACAGGATCTAAAGATTATTCATGTACAATCAGCCACAAGATTCCTCACACTATGCACACTTGATTCCGAGAGGATTCACTCCTCAATCCATCGGACGATACTTAAACTAAAATGAAGTGCCATAAATAAGTATCATGAAGGTCTGTCATGTCAAAAGAAACCCAATGTGACAAACAGTGTGTCAATCAGACGCCTGGTTTGTATGTTATTAGCATTTCGATTCTGAGGGCCCAATTGGATTCGGGATTGATCCAACCCTGTTGTACTCCATGTTTATCCAAAACTCAATTGGAGAATACCAAATGGACCATCTCGATCTAAGGTTTCCAACTCTATAAATAGTTCATTAAATGGATGCTTGGTTCTCAAGATATGTCCAAAAATGCATTTCTGGATCCAGACGGGCTCGGGTCTGGTCCGACCCGACCCAACCCGGCCTGGGCCGATCCGGCCCAGTTCAGGTCGACTCAGCCCAGTTCGGGTCCGACCCAAATGGGATGGACCATGGAGGGCCCGACCAATGGGTCGCGGTCTGGCCCAACTCACAAATGGGGTAGCCCGACCCCCTCGGCTTGGCCCGCTGGCCACGACCCACTCAACGTAGCCCGATGGGTGGTCCACGGTGTGGCCCGTGGCTGGGGTGGCCCACCGTGGCGGGGCCCGACCTATCAGACACCTAGGGGAGGTTCCACCCATGATTCATGAATGGCCCAATGGCCATTCAGTTTTGGCCAACCCGGCGGTGACAAGTGGCACCGCCTGCTGGCACGTGGGACCTACTGGAGCAGGTCTTGCTCGGCGTGACGCGGCTGTCCGGGGTTCCGGACGGCTCCCCATTATAGTGGCACCGGCGTGCATTGCTTCTGCCCCCATGGCTGGCCAGGTGCCGTCCGCCCTCTAGGTGCGTCGCCGTGGCTCAGCAGCCGCGACCTCCTACTCTACTGGTGGAGCAGACGCGCGCTGCCCTATCTCTACATGGCCAGCCGGTTTCCAGCCTCCACCTTTCACCGCCACAACTAACAGGAGGCAGACTTCTTCGGAAGCATGGTTGCCCCACCGCCACCATCACGGTCGGCTGGTGTGTTGGCCGCTGCCTGTATCTTGCTGGCATCAGTCGCCGACGACGTGATCAGGTTCTTCTCAACCTAACGATCTACCTGGGAAGAACACGTCAAACAATGATGTAATAGAGGGATCATGTCGTGTTTTTTGGCCCGCACCCTCTGCATTAGATCGATAGCAGGTAGTTCATAGATTGAAGACAATGATTTATCATGAAGAACAATATGAACAATTTCCATACCTTGATTATTTTTTGGGGATGGTGTGAGGAAGTGGATAATGTCGTTGAAGGAGATGCCGATGTTCATCACTCCCGCAACATGCTTCGGATCCAGTCTTGAGTATCGGTTTCTCATTCTTGATCCAGAGGTTCATTTTTAGTTGGAGGAGGTTCTTTGTTTGAGGATGTTCTTCCACTAAACTAGTTTTCCACAAATCCCCACCACGAGAGGTGAGGTGCCAATCCCCCTAATGAAGTTTAATGACTTCGTCAATTAAAAATTTAATTGATTACAATAATGGGGGGTTTCCATGTGTCACACCAATTGTAACTGGGCATTTAATGTAGGGCATTAAATGCCCAACCTCATCGGGTGGTTTCCAACACCAGAATTCAAAAGTGAGGTTTCAAGAAATAAAACAAAAAGTTTTTTTTTCAATTCTCCCATGAAAAACTAAAAATCCAACATCCACCCTAGACCTACTACGGTCGAGGTGAAGATCTCCATAAGAGAATATCGGCACTGCGAGTTCAACGGTGTCCTCAATTTTCAATTCCAAGAACTGGTTCTAAATTCACAAACTGCTGCTCACGTGATTTCTGAAAGTACCCGAAAAAAAGTTTTGAATTTCATTCAGACACACCGGGCCTCGGAATCATGGGCCGCTAATTTTCATAGACTCATAATAACTCTATATAATTAAAAACAATTACACGGGTAATTTGTGTCTTTACAGATGTACATTATTTTATATACCTTTTAACTAAAAAGACCCAAATTAAAGAATTTTAATAAGGATATCATCAATCTATTACTTGGATTAGAAATTCCAATGTTAAGAAGCCTTCAACAACATATTCCTTTAAAGAATAATTTTTAAAATAAATTTGGGTTATATTTGGAATGTCACACTATATTTTTGGAAAAATTTAAATTTTATTAGGTTATAATAGTTTATAAAGGGTTGATGATATATTGAAAATATATTAAAATCTTCTTGATGTGTCTTCATTAAGATCATCAGTGTGACTTTATGTGAGATATTCAAAAATTCAACATCAATGGATCCCAAGGTAAGTGTTTTTTGTTTCATTGACTAAAATGTGACAACCTCTAATAAATAAAATTTATCACCTAAAATGGACTTACTATCATCAACTCAACCTACCCAATAAATATATATAAAACCCTTTTAGATCTACCTCACCTTTCATCTCATACATCAAGCCATAGTTGAGCATATTTGAAACATATCTCAAGATTATATTTTCTTCTAGATTCCCTGATTATTTAGGATTAGATTGATTCCTTGAATAATGAGTTACAAAATCTATATTGTTTAGCCAAAATTTTATCATGTATAAAATACATTCAATTAAATATCTAAATTCTATTTCATTAATATTTTTTCCCTCATCATCATTTCCCAATTTTATACTTATATGATTTTTTGTAGACACTCCTACAGATTATTATATATAATTTTTTTAATAGTTGACTTGAATATTATTCTTGAGAAATTAAAATATAATATGTTTATTAGGTAATTTTTAAAACAAATAAACATTTTACTTCCCCAAGAATATAAATTTAAAACTTTTCTTCATATGTGTATAAATACTATGACATTTTTTCCTCATAACTGTCAAAAATGATCTCTTAAACATATATAATCACAATTAATGGTGTGGTGTTAGAATTCATACAATATAAATTTCATTCTAATTTCAATTTAATAAAATTATTAATTATAATAACTTCAACTATCTTGATATACTGAGAACATTAATATTTTTCAACCCATATAATACCTTATTCAACTTAAACACCTTTTTCCCATAAGAATATTCATAAAATGTTCAGATTGTTCTATAAATACCCCTCCATTCTACTCACCATTTAGGAATGTATATTTCTAAACCATAGGAAAAAAAATTAAATCTCATATAGGCCACTAAATTAATACAAATCATGATTATTCCATGTCTAGAAATTGGATAAATGGTTTCATGAAGCCCACACCCTCTATCCATGGGTACCCCTTGTATACTACTTTGGATTTGTTTTTAGAAACCGCACCTTTCTCATATACCTATTATTTAAAAACCCTTTTTTATTCAATAATATTATTATTTTTCACCCAAGATAGAATCTTATAGGTCTTAATATTTTCAATTTGGTCTAATTTCTCACTCATAGATTTGATCCATTATGTATGATTGAATACTTCCTCAATTGTTTGAGGTGTAATATTTGAGAGTAAGCAACTGTTATATGTTCTGAAAATATTCCTTCTATTTTCACCCCTTATTTTATTCCAAAATAGTACTCTTAGTGTAAAAATATTTATTTATTCATTTATTTGTTCCTATAATCTTTACATCCTCATTATCATCAATGGAGTAGTCAGAATATATTTTTTATTTGAAAATATTTTTATCTTATTTAGTATATTTTTTTGGATTAGATTTGAAAAGATCATCCTAATCTATTTTCATAACATAAACCATGATCTAATAAATATTTGAAAATAATTTTTTTCATAATAAAATATTAACCAAAAAAACTTGAGAAAACTCCAATTACTATGTTCTCATTAAATATTCCACCACTAATTCCTTTCCTCATCATCATTAATAGACACTTGAAAACCCTAGAGTATTTTTCATTTAGATTCCACTTGAATAGAATTACTTAGAGATTAATATATGGATTTGGAAAAAAAATTATTCTAAATGATTCAAGTAGAAGAAAATTCATAGAGACATAAATATATTGAGGTTTCATGATTTGTATATATTGTTATAACTATATCTAAGAGACATGGAGTCGTCATTTTAGTCACCCCATTAAACTGACCAGTATAGGATATTGTAAAATCATTTCTTCTTATATGTTAATATATAATTTCTTAAAACTTCTTGTTTTCATAATCAGTTCCATTTTCAAAACTCAGTGCCTTCAAAATAAAATCTATTTTTCTTTCAGTATGTATTTTAATTCTTCGGACATTATAAAAGTGTATAGATTTATGAAACATAAACATAATGAATGTCATTATATTTAAATCATCGATGAATGTGATGAAATACACATCTCTACTTGTTTAATTATTTGAAATAGGTTCAAAAACATTATATTGAAGCAATACTGATGGTTTCTGTGTTTGAATGTCAACTCCCTCATTATTTCATTAAACAATTTTTCTATTTGGGAAGTCTTCAAGATAGTAAAAACATTTTCTTTAAAATTTGAATATTTATCATTGATAATTCTCAAATTAATTTCATCATTTTATTTTTTCAAGATGACCAATTCTTCTTTGTAATAAGTTATATTAGTCTCATGTTCTCTTATAACAATATTTTATGCATTTTCATGCCTAAAATAGGTTTCCATAGTATCTCAAACCTCATGTTATCAATGATTTATATTTTTATATATTCATTAAATATTCATTATTTATAATTATCACCTCATTACATCAGAATAGAATTTTGATACACTAAATAGTTTATGCTTTATAAATTTTTAAAATAAAACATTACTGGAAAGATTTGAATTTACCAATAACAGAAATTCTAACTCATTTAATTTTTTTATGATTATTCATTACAGAAGTTAATATCCACTGCATCCTTAATTTTAAAATTATTCATGTTATTTAAATAATAATTTAAGTCAGAGGAGTAACCACTATCCATAATCCATGGGTTTTCAAATTTTCATAATTTAAATTAGACATAAATGATAATAGAATATTATTGGATTAGTCTCTTTCACAGATTTTGTTTTTATTTTTGGAAAATATATAGCTTAGTTGGGAAGAATGTTACACATTTATTTATTATGTGTCCCTTTTGATAATTCCCCCCACTTGATTCTTAAAATTCCAAAACTATTTATGGTTCTATATTTTCTCATGTTTTTTGAATTTTTTATTGATACTCACATGTTTTTCTGTCCCCCCTTGTTTTTTTCCTGAATTAGTCTTAATAATAACTATTATACCAATAGTGGTAGGATTTATGTCCTAAAATACCACAATAACAACATTTTACTTAAAATATTTCCACTTGATAAAAATTATACTTTATATTCATTATGTTTATACTTATTATCTAACATTGAGTGAGTTTTATTAACAATTTTTTTTTTGTAGAATTCTGTCATGGGGGTTTATGTCTAGAAAGTAAAATTCTTATGAATTTTTATCCTTCCAGATATGAGAATATTTTTTATTCACTCTTTTAGTAACCCCATATTATTGTTTACCACTTGAATCTTCTATATTCTGGGTTTTCTTTTAAGGTGAACTACTTAAAAACATACATTTTTTATTATAAACATCTTGAACATCAAATAAACATGATGTTTAATTCTTGGAACATTCTTCTTATTTTGAAAATTTCTTATAAAAATAAAATATGAATTTTTTATTCTTCCTCTTATCTTATATAATCTGTTTGTTTAGTTGTTCTACCTCATTATCCTCAAATATGATTATAAAATTAATTTCCTCCATAATATTACTTTTTTTATGATTATCAATATTTAATCATTCATCATAATTAATAATAATTTCTTTCTAAACCTATATTTGATAATTCTTTCCAAGATATTTTGATCTGAATATTCTCAGATATAATTTTTCATATTTCCAATATAAAAAATTTAATATCAATATTGATTATATATAAATGGAAAATTATACTTATTAAGATATATAATAAATCATGAATTTTTAATTACCTTATAATGATTAACTTTCTTCTTGTTCTTATGCTAGGGGATCTGTTTTTGGTGATTCTTTAAGAATTTTTTCTTCATAATCACTCTATTCACTATCTGAATTTTTTTCATTAAAAAATAAAACTGTATATTTTGAAGAAATTTGGTGACACTTTATTCTTTCCCTTAGATTGATATTTTTTTATCTTTAGTTAATGTTATTTTTTAAAAGGTGAGTTGGAAATCTGATTATCTTCCCTGTTAACTCTTATTTTTAAGGGATATTTTAGGGAAAATTGACCAAAATATTTATAGGTAATGAATTTAAATTGATTAAATATATTATACTTGAATCATCCTCATTAAAAATTTCTTATAATTAACTAGGTTGTTTCATTATTTTCTTTCATACCTTTTTTTCATTAAAACATCCATGTTTATATTCTATCCTAAAATTCAATAAATCTCTTTAATTAATTTATTTCTCCTTATTCATATTAATCTTAAAGGTATCATATATTATCATTTAATAATTGATAATTATTTTCTAATTTTAATCAATGGTGAAATATTCTATATATTTTTCTTCAAGTGTTGAATTCATAGAATAAAAATTTTCTTGTAAAATTATTATTTGTTCAATAAAATCATTTCAGTCTTCCATAGTTTCTCTAAATGCTCATAATAAACTGGAAATAAAATTTTCTCTGGTAAATAATGCATAAAATTATTCATCTTTTTGAATTATAATATCATTAAAATCAAGTCTATTATTTTACTACTCCACTTCCTTCGTTGTTTGTTTCTACCATAAGTTCTGTGATGCATTCTCCAAATCACATTGTCAACTGTGTATCCCACTAACTTTTCAATACCATATTCCTGTATAGATGAAAATAATAATTTCATGACCCTCTACCTCTAATGGTACCCCTCATGGTCGAATGATTAAGAAAGAGAGATAATAAAACATTAATGCCACCTCAAATAGGCCACAGGACGGGGACTACTACTGAGGGTATATCAGTCACACACATGGGAGGCCTTTCTAGCTATATGTTTTTTTACAAACAGATAAAAAAGATAACGAACCAACCATAACAATTTATAAACCCAAATAAATCGCTATTTGTGAAATTATATACATAAAATGGACTGTAAACTATAAGTAACAAATGTAATAATAGGTAGTAACCACAAACTCCTGTAACTCTTGATAGATTCTAAATAACTCCTATGATATATTAACATCTATCGCAATCAAAAACCTTCTCATACTAACCTAATAAGTAGATTATATAAATATGTCAAGAAGAAAATGTATACTTAGTAGAATCCTCCCTAAAACCTCTGTTGAATAAATATTAATAAATCTTAATAAAGCCTAATAAATTAACAAATGAAACAAAATCATAACCTAAATAATTAATACTAGTTTCTTATTCTATTTATGGATCTCTCACCAAGTACTACGTAGAATTAAACTAATATATATCAAAATAATATATATATATATATATATATATATATATATATATATATATATATATAAAGGTACCCCACTTCCACCTCTCCACTAATTTTACACTCTCACAAACCAAAACCCATGTCTAATGCTAATCCCTCCTGTAAATATAACATGCTTGATGTGAGTCAAGAATCATCCCTAACAACCTCAGTCCCACATAGTGCCAAACATTTTTTTTAGAATCATTACACATATCTATCATATCATCAACATCATCCCATTTGTAACAAAGTGTATGTCTAGAAGCCACAATAACCTGTATAAATTCATTATACCTCTCACCATCACCTCCCATGCACATACACCCACAAGAATCCAGATCCACCACTCCCAGATACATGTTTTTTCTATACAAAAAATCTATTACAACCCACACATAAATGTATAGTAAACTCTGTGACATCACATCCTTTTTTAGAATACATCTTATGCCGTAATACATTATATCCTGAGATATGCCTACTCATATTAATCTCTATGGAGATAAATAGAGAGGAATAAATCATCCACTCTTTCCATAACCATCCATGATATTGTATAAAACATCCCCCACAACATTTGGGTCTAGGTTTCCCTACTGACTCTTGTGTGATAGAGTTTGACATGCAGAAATATAGAAAAATATCATGCACCACAACACTAAGGGAAACTACCAAGCCCTAGACTAATCTTACTATATCATCACATTAGACCCTAGAATAATAATTATAAAGGATATATATATAACCAAAATACAATAATAAAAATCACTATAAATTAATTAATTAACCATTAATTAATTCATGTTAACATTTTCCGAGTTTGACATTTTGATCTTATTAAGCCAAATATTGATGTAACTATCAATTCTATTACTTTTATTATTAACTATATCATTATTATTTGTGAAAAACATGAACGAAGAATGTTTATTTGTTACTTCAATTATAATTTCATGAATTTTCCAGGTTCTCTAGGACTCAACTGAATTCAACAGTTTAAAAATAAACTCATGGAATATAATAAAAATCTGTATCATACAATTGGACACTGATAAAGTAAATGTCATCTAACTATATTCCCCTCAACCTAAAATCATAAAATAATTTATAATGATTAAATGTATTGATAAGAAAAACCCATAATGAACTCGTCTTATCTGCCTGATGTCCCACAACATTGCACACAACATAATCCATTTAGTCATCATAGGAATCCACAATCATTGTGTCCCTGGATCCCAACACAAAAAACATCAAATAAATCATAAAAAACTACCTTGGGCCTCCATAAAATTACTTATCAAGGTTCCCAACCATAAAAATGTCACTAAAAAAATAAAGGATATAAAATAAAGGATAACAATTGTATTTCAAAAGTATTTTTGGCACATATGTGAAGAATCTATAGCTATAAGGATCCACCCCTTTCTAAAGTGTGGTTATGATAATAATTTTCATTAAATCCATTTTTAAGAATGTCATGGAATATATATTTATGAGATAGTATTGTTTATGGTGTTTAAAGTTTTCCTGAGATGAACCAGGGATCTAGGGGAAGGAGCTAAGAATAAAACATGCAACTGTCATCCCTCTAGCTAACCTGTGGACACATAACAACCATATAAGAATATTGGGATTACTGGAATGGGTGGGGAAGAAAAATGGATATATAATGATATTATTGGTGTTTAATTAATGGGTTATTATGTTTCCATTTCCCCAATTCCCCATAAGATCCCCTACTATATTTATCCCCCCATTTGGTCAGTAGAAACACTCCCACACATCCCTTTCCTTCTACCTCCCTTCCATTGTGGAACTGCTTTATCCCTTGGCCAATTATATTACCACCCAATGCATGGATATTATAGAGGTGAGTATAAGCACCCATCACCTTCCATTATTCCATATTTTTATGGTTGTGTGGTATCTCACTATTTATATCTAACATGATATTTTCCAGGTATTTTTTCTAGATTCTTGGTTTCTATAATTTATACATGAGCATATGCTTATTAATGGATGTGTACAGTCTCTAAAGACATTGGTAGGTAATCCCTAAACATAACCCATTGTATTTCAGTATTTTATGAGTACTTATGTGGTGAATCATGCCAGGATTGACATTTTATGAACTAGATTAGATTAAATGAATAATTAATTATTACTCTCTATATAAATATAATTATTAATGTGTTACATAAAATTTGGAAATATTTGATCCCAAGAATATTTCTTATTTTAATTATCACAAAATTAATCCCAATGGAATGTTATAAAATTTTATATGAAATGTTGGACCATGCGATTCCTTGACTTAAATGTTTTATTTTTTCTTAAATATGTTTAAAAATTTTAAAAGGGGAATTATGTTTTAAGTCATTATTGTGAAATGGAACTTCCTAATAATTGATTATATTTAAGTGAATGTTTAAATACTGACATAGTTCCCAACTTAATGAAATTGAATAATGATTTTATATTGGTCAAATGCCTTGGTGAATTAATTTTATTATTTTTGTATTTTATGGTAAAACTTGTAAATCAATTGATTTATATTAATAAGAATAATTAGTTTTTACATTTGTGAAATAGATTGTGGAAGTTTAAGTGGATTTAGAAATTTTAATTGGAACACTATATTTTTAAAAAAAAAAATTAAAATATGGCTGGAATTCCTATTTTTGGAAATGGATTGGTGTTGAAAAATGGTAACTTATGTTTTTTAATTTGAAATGTATATTAACAAGTGGTATGATGATTATTTATTATGATTTACATGGTAAATAATAAATAGTGAATATTGATATGTTAATTAAGTGGATACCTTTTATAATTAATTGATAATTCATGTTATATAATCAAAACATAGAGAAAGAATCTCAATATAGGATATTTGGGAATGTTGAGATGAGTGCTCAGATTCCATATGACAAATAATACTTGGGAATGTTAGGATTAGTGTAAAACCCCAAGTTTTTATCCACCATTTTTTCTGAATAATTTAAAATTTTCATTTATATCTTGCAATGCACTATACCAAACATTTCTTTCACCCTAAACCGATTTTCTATATGTTACAGGCAACACTGAGTTGGTGTACAATACACACAACACGAAGTATAGATTTTTCTCAATGTATAATAGAACTATGTTTTGATTATGTTATATTCAAGACGAAAGGAATATTTCACTACACGCAACACAAAATTTTCTGGAATTATATGCAGGATCGACCATCCTCGATAGCTTGCATTGTACACAATTTTAAATTTCAATAAACAATGATATATTAATAAAATATTTTTATTTAATGGGATATAAACTAGCCATTATGAATAGTAATAATTTTTTTTAATTTTATATGAAATTAACATCAATATTATTTATTTTCTAGAAATTATATAAGAACAAATTTATTTTTTGGGATAAAAGATGTATTTTTTAAAAAAATGCAGTTTTACCACCTTCGGATGGAGGACCCATTTTAAGTACAATTTTTTTATACTTTTTTATATTCTATGTGAACAAATATACTTCTCATTTTAAAGAGGGACATAAAAATTTTATTTGGATTAAGTTTTGGTATTTTAGTGATAAAATTCATATTTTAATGAATAATGAAAAAAATACTACATTATAGTTGAAAACTGCCTTTTCATCAAATCTATTTATATAGTTAGATTATCTTTTTAATTGGTTTTTAAGTTTAATTGGATTATTTTTTAATAATTTAATACAATCTTGGTCATTGTAATTAATTTCACATTTAAATTGGACATAAACACATGTCAATCGTTTGATAGTTTTAATTTCTTAAAAACCTGTTTTTGGTTTTGACAACAGAAATTAATTTTAAATTAATTTCTACCAACATTGTGTTTTTAGTTTAGAAAAAATTGATTCTATTTTTTTAATCATAAGGTCTAAATTTTGTAAATAGGCACCTTTTATTTTTGGACACTATGAAATTCACCTAAGTAATTTTTTTATTTACTATGGTTAAAGGGTAAATCTAGTAAATAAGGGTTGAAAATATTATTATAATAATATAAAACTATCTTAAAACATGTCCTAATCCTATTGGATGAATAATTGGTGACCAAAAAAATCCTTAGGATGAAATTTTGGCATTTTATAACCACTTGGGTGTGAAAATGACATGTTATAATAATTAATTTAAAGTAAAGGGAAATATAACATAAACACGTATCTTCTTACAAAAAATTTTATTTTCATTTATATAATTGATATATTAGACTATAAACCATCCTTATAAATATAAAAATATTTACTACACCATAGTATTTTATTTATAATTTTCATACATTAAATAAATAAATTTGTTTATGACATAATGATGATGCAATGATTACCTTATTAATGAAATATTCAAATAAATGAAATTATATATATTAAAATAAATGTAATTTGAACATTTTGATGATATAAAAGAATTTTTATATTAAATTAACATGTTAGGGATGATTTAATTCCATTTTTTAGAATGAATAAATTTATTCATAATTTAACAAAAATTAATTAATAAATATTGTCAAAATTGACATAAATGAGTTTTTAAAACAAATAATATTTTATTATATGATATAATTGTAGTAAAAATATAATATTCATAAAATGACTTATATAATGTTACAAATTTAATTAATTATACACTTTTGGTTCTCTTGAAATTTTATAGTAACTATAGTAACCATATATTATGAAAATACACAAAGACATGGTAAGAGTTAATGTTTGGAACTTAGGGTTAAAGGTAAAAGATAAGGTAATTTTGTAATCTATAATTATCTAAAACCTACTATTTTAGATGATTTAGACATATCCTAATCTTATACTCGAAATAAATTACATTGGAGACATTAGAAACCGAAAATAAATTTATAATAAATTAATATTTGAATACTTTCCTAAAGTGTCCATCACCTCTCCTATAAAAGGGCACTTCTCCTTATTTTTTATTCACACCTCCAAATCCCTTTTTATTGTATAAAACCTTCCTATATATCCCACAAAATTCCTTCAATTCATCCTAGAGGTAAAATTTGTTTCATAAATCTAACCTAGTGATACCTTTTGTTCAAATCAAAAGGAGATACTCAAAAAAGAGGTAATTATTTTATCACCTATTTCAATATTCTTTTATTCATCTACTTCTCTATATATGTTGTTCCCATAATAAAGTAATAAATACTTTATCTTATACATGGTGAAATTTTATTATAATTATTGTACAACCTTATACCTCATTTGTATCCATCTTATGAATAACAATATCACCATGCGTATGTACGTACCTTACCGTCTCCACACCGTGGTGTAATTTGTTATTCAACAATACTTAATTTTGATGGTTTTAATGAAGAGTATAATGGATTTAAATAATGAATAAAACATGATAATTATTCTGTATAATTAATATACCTTAAAATTCCATACAATCTTACCCTTAAGTGAATGATAGCATCGCTCGTGCATATGTATGACCTACAGTCTCCACAATTCGATAAGATTCATTCTCCACATTAACCACTCAAGAATGATTATAAATTATATATAATAAAGAAGCATGAAATATATGAAATAATAATTCTATTGTATATATATAAATAGAAATATATATATATATATATATTTAATTTACTTTCTTCCATTCAATTCAATAAGGAAACAGACACAACGTTCATGCATATGTATGCCCAACCGTCTCCATGAATGGTGTATTCCATTTCATTTGTCTATCTATTATAAATATTTATATACTTAATATTTATGATATATAAATCATATTTTACATTATATAAGTATATAAACCATGATATAAATAACATGATCAAGAATAACAACTCAAAACATGTACGATAAATAAAACGATTATAACCCAAAATGTTGCTTTAGCATGGAATTGATAAATAAACAGGTAATATAAATTCATAAATGAATAATATATGATATCCGAAATAATATTATTGATATTTTACTAGTTTATAATATTTATAAACCTATTATACATTTTTTTCAAACACATACAGAAGAAATCAGACCTATGGTAAGGTATAACTTTGCAATCTCATTTTTATTCGAGATTGTTTATACATAAGTATTTAATGGGGTATATTTATCATTCATATACATGTTTACAATATTTATAATATTATTTATATTCTTATAATATTTTTAGTGTCAATTTTACCCATTGGTGTATTTTTTTATTTAATGGCATGAAAGTAATCTTTCATTCGTTTTCCATACGAGTTTTTTTGACTTTTTCTGCAAGAGTACGAGGAGAATGTTTTTTAACTTATACGAAATGAGTAGGTTATTATGTATTATTAAATACTTATTTATTTTAAACTTCCTTTACAATATATCAATATTATTTTCAGTTAAATTCTTTTCTTCTAAAATTAGACAATATTTTGAAAAAATAAATTTTTTTTGAAGAAGAAAGGATATTTTATTTAAGTATTAAGTTCAAGTGTTTTATCAAAATTATTTTCCATATAAGATGACGTAGAATTATGTTTCCATACATATTATTACATTGATTTTATTATGTTTATGATGTAATTATTTTTATAAAATCCATTTATTTTATATGAATTATGATGGAATGATGTTGAAGAAACCTGTTTTATTTCATGGGTTATGTTGTGAAGAATGATTTGTATTTTTATGGCATATATAAGAATGATTTCAATATGAGATGGTTGGGACATATATCTCCATCCAATGAAATGGGAAGATATTTATGTCTCATGATATAGAGATGATTAGAACAATAATAAAATCTGTTTCAGTAATACAGGGCTGGAACGACAGGTAAATCTGCTTCAGTAATACAAGGCAGTAATGGAAAGTAAATCTAGTTCACCAATACATTACTGGAACGACATGTAAACCCGAATTAATGATGGTATTTTCACACTATTATGGTCTTGTAATAAATTACCTGGCTACTATGGAAATCATATTATGTGTTTATTTTCTTTCCATAATTCCTTGTTTTATGTCAATGTTATTTTATCATGGTCTGTGTTCATTTAGGATTTATTCCTTACAAGCTACCAAGATTTATTTCATGACTAATGATTTTGATATTCAAAATTAATCTTCATATTTTTAAATTATTATGTTTTTGTTTTTTTTTATGTTCTTCATGTTTACCCTCACTGAGAATTTGAGCTCAACTTTTTGTTTACTTTTCACCCAGATATAAAGAAATGTTTTAGGTAGGAAAACTAATGGGGAAGATTTAAATGGGAGATGTTGAAGATATTTACCTGAGCTAGAATAATGTGTTCCGATTTTCCAAAGTCAGTAAACTAATATTGTTTTTTTGCATCTATTTGTGTAATGTATTATGTATTCTTAATAAAAAATTCAATGTGTATGTCCTTAAAACTTGGGTCGTTAGAGTTGGTATTAGTGCGAAGGTTTAGTTAACATTTGGGAATTATGATCCGAAAAATTTAGTGGGATCCCTAGAGATATTTTAAAGTTATGCTAGGGATGTCATTAAAGGTAATTCTAAATATATAATAAAGTCATAGAATTATGGTATCTATCATGAATAACCTTGGATTAAACCTAAGATATCATAGATTAAAATATTATAAGTAATTTACTTTACTTGTGTGTTCTTAATCTCTGAAATGTATTTCTCGCACTTTTCATTCTAGTTTTAGTCAATAGCCAGAACTACATAGAACATGGTTAACCATTTAAAGTTTTAGATGTGGAAATTTTAGGAATAATGAAGATAAATTTCCTAAGTGGAAATATCATGAAAAGAATCATGGCGATGGTATGAGTATTGGTAATACTACTGAGGATAAAGATATTGTAAACGATATGTGAAAGGGATGTGATGTTATTATAGTATTGTTTACATTAATCATAAGAATCTTGAGGTTGAAAAACCTTAATACATGATTGATATTTTAGGAAAGATAAAGATAATGGATCTTGAGTAATGGTTTAGGAATAAAGTTGGATGATTAAGGTGTATATGTTTCTTATTTCAAAGATTATGTAATATTAATCATTAAATATATATATGTTTTCAGTATAAGTTTTTATTTAAAGATTAGATACGATATGTTGAATAATTCTTTGGATACAGAAAAGTGATTTAAGGGTAAGGTGATATACTTGGAGAACACATGATTGAGGGGTACATAACCCTTAATATATCCATTATGATAAGATAATGATGCTTGGATAAAGATATATTGGATTTGAATAAGTAAATTTGGATGATTCTAGTTTCTTGAGAACTAATTATAGAGTTAATTAAAAGAGTGTTATGATATCAAGGATGATGTATACAACTTTTTGGGACATGAGGTATATCCAATAAGTTTTAGAATAAGAAAACATACATTTTTTCAATAAGTATATATGATAATTCAGGTCATTACTGTGACTAATATAATACATGTTGACGATGTTCAAATTTTTGGAATGTGACCAACTAGAGATATGTAATGATATATGGGGGAAAATTTTATTCTGAGTTTGTAAACCTTTTTCTATAGTTTTGGGTTTTCATATTTTAGAAGGATTTTATGGTTATCAAATTTTTGGAAAATTTAAGCATCAGAGGATGTTTATTAGAATAAAGTATTAACTCACTATATATGGACTTATGCATGTTTGATAACTTGTGATGACTTTTTTTTATAATGATATATGGAATGACCTATCATTAAATTTATGGATCACATTATCTACTCACACTTTCAAAATGAAAATGTCAACTTCACTTCTTGGAATAAGAGATGAAGTGGAAATTGTTCAAGGCACGAACAATAAAGAGATTATAATGAAATCAAGTAAGTATTTCTTATCAAGTTATTCAAAATTAGGAAAAGGATAATGAAAACAATTTTTTTTTATCATAGTACTTTCTTATCTAAGGAATCAGATGGTCCCTTAAATCATCACATATTTATGGCTTTTGTTGTTTTTTACTTTCTCCAAACCTTGTTCTGTATCACTATCCATTAGAAATTGATGGTTATATTTTTCTTCCATATCCATGTTTTCACTTCCCACCTATGTTCTTTTATATGGTAACCCAGTGATGTGTTAATTTGGGTAACTATTTTGTTTCTTACTTTCCTTTTTAAAATTAAGTTTTAGTATTCCATTTAATGATGTGGGTTTCTATAAAATAAACTTTCAGGTAGTAAACCATTTATAACCTCGACGAATTTAGAGGGAGAAATTCATTTTAAAGGGGATATAATGTAACACCTAAAGTTTTTATGGACCATTTTTTTCAAATAAATTAAAATTCTTATTTATATCTTGCAATGCACTAAGTCAAACATTCCTTTCACACTAAACTGACTTGTTGTATGTAACACACAACTCCGAGTTAGCATACGATGAACACAACACTGAGTATATATTTTGATCAATTTATATTAGAAATATGTTTGGATTATCTAATATTAAACACCAAAGGAGGATTTCACTACACGAAACACTGACTTGTCTTGAGTTACATGCAAGGGCGACCTTCCTCGATAGGTTGCGTTGTACACAATACTGAGTTTCACTAAATAACTATATATTATTAAAATAATATTATTTAATGGGATATAAACTAGCCATAATGAATAGTATTAACCGCATTTTGAATTTTATATAACATTAACATTCATGTTATTTATTTTATAGACACAATATAAGAACAAATTAAAATCTGCAGATAAAATAAGTATTTTTTAAAAAATGTAGTTTTTCCACCTTTTGATAGAGTACTCATTTTAAATATAGTTTTTAACACTTTTATATATTCTATTTTACAAAATAAACTTCTTATTTAGAAGAGGGATGTTGAAATTTTCTTTGGTTGAATTTTTGGTAATTTTTTGATAAAATTCATATTTTAATGAATAGTGAGAAATACATCATTTTAATTCAAAACTCCCATTTCACCTAATTTATTTATATAGTAAGGTTATCATTTTTACTAGGTTTTATAGTGAAATTTTATTATGGTTTTACAATTTAATACAATTTTGGTCATTGGAAGTAATTTCACATTTAAATTGGACATAAACACATGTCATGTTTTGATAGTTTTTATTTCTTAAAAACCGGCTTTCTGGTTTTCCCAACGAGAATTGATTTTCAATTAATTTCTTCCAATTCTATATTTTGAATTTAGAAAAATGGATTCCATATTTGGGATAATAAGGTCCAATTTTTTTAGGTAAGTACCTTTTATTTGTGGACATTATGAATAGTATCTTCAGTAATTTTTTTATTTACCATAGTTAAAGTGTAAATCAGGTAAATAAGGGTAAACAAATAATATTATATATTATAAAACTACCCTAACACATTTCATAATCCTATTGGACGAGTCATGGAAGACCCAAAAAAATCCTTAGACTGAAATTTTGGCATTTGAGAACCACTTGGGTGTGAAAATGACATGTTATAATAATTAATTTAAAGTAAAGGGAAATATTACATAAACATCTATCTTTTTACTAATTTTTTTTTATTTTGGTCTATATAAATAATATTTTATAATATAAATATTAATTATAAATATAAAAATATTTTCTACCCCATGGTATTTTATTTATAATTTTTTTGACACTAAATAAATTAATTTATTTATGATACAACGATGATGTAGTGATCACATTATTTATGAAATATTCAAATAAATGATATTATAAATATTAAAATAAATGTAATTTGAAAAATTTAATGTCATCCATGAACTTTTTGGATTATATTAACATGTTAGGTATGATTTAATGCATTTTTTTTGAAGTAATCAAGTTGTCATTACTTTAACAAAAATAAATTACTAAATAGTTTCAAAATTGACATAAATGTTTTTTTAAAGAAATACTATTTTATTAAATGATATAACAGTCCTAAAAATATAATATTCGTTCAAATAAACCATATAATGTTTCCAATGTTTTTAATGATCTACTAGTGGTTTGATTTTTGTTTTATTGTAACTATAGTAACCATATACTATGAAAACACAAGAAGACATGGTAAGAGTTGATGTTTTTAACTAATGGTTAAAGTAAAAAAGACAAGGTTAATTTTGTGACCTAAACTTGTCTAAAACCTCTTGGTTGAAAGGATTTTGAAATATCCTAATCTTATCCTCGAAATAATTCAATTTGGATCCATTAGAAATAGGAAATCAATTTATAATAAATTAATATTTCAACACTTTCCAAAAGTGCCCATCACCACTCCTATAAAAAGACACTTCTCCTTCTATTTTATTCACATCTATGAAGCCCTTTGGCTTGACAAACCCCTGCCTAGCTCTCCTCCGAACTTCCCTCACTTCATCCTAGAGGCTAAAATTTGGGTAAAATGTCAATCTAGGGAACTTTTTTGTGAAAATCAAAAGGAGATACATGAAAACGAGATAATTGTTTTACCACCTCTTTCAAAATTCTTTTCTTCTTCTACATCCTGTTCTTATGTTGTTACCATAATAAAGTAATAAATCCAGTATATTCTACATTATGAGATGTTATTATAATTATGAGACAACCTTATACCTCCTTTTACCCATCTTACAAATAACAATATCACCATACGTGCGTACACTACAGGAAAATTGGCCTTTTCCGACGGGTTATTTGATACAGGAATAAATCTCATCGCTACTAGTCCGTCGAAGAAGTTATTTGCGACCATGAACTTATCCAGTCACAAAAAAATTATTATTTGCGACAGGATAAGCGGTCTAATCGAGAAGGTTTGACGCGGTTTTCGCACCAAACCACGAGAAGGATATTTTCAACAGGGGTGCCTCCTCATCACAAAAACCCGGCAGTGGTAAATACTATTTGCGACGGGGATATGCCCCTGTCACAAAATAGTGTGTCGGTAGGTCACTATTCGTGATGGGTCCCGTCGAAAATACTCTTTTATCTACCAAAAGTAATTAATGCGATCAAAGGTATTTGGGACGGGCATCCTAACACAAATAGCACCGTCACAAATAATCTACCCTATATATACCTCTAATTCGTTTCTTTTTCAATCTTCCTATCAATTTCCACTTTTTCTCTATCTCTAAACTCTAATTTTAGAGTTAAATTTTTCTGAGTTAATTTTTTTACGAACAAGTTTTGAAGTCATCTACATTTATAATAGATCAAGTTTAAAGGTATTTATGCTTTATTTAATGTAGTATTTATTTCATTTTTTATATTAATTTTAATTATTGTTAATTGGTTGTAAATAAATTAGATTTAGACTGTTTTGTCATTAATATATATTTGTAATAATAAATATATATTATTAGTACTAATTATTAGTAATTAGTAGTAAGTAATAATTATTAACAATAATTAGTAGTGAATATAAATAATTAGTGGTAATTAGTAATTTGTAACTGTAATTTGGAGTAATTAATGGTAATTAACGCTAATTAGTAATAATTAACGGTAATTAGTAATAATTAGCTGTAAATAGTAATAATTTGTAAAAATAGAAATAATAAGTAAAAAATAGTAATAAATACTTATAACTAGTAATAAATATTTATAATTTGAATGAAATACTAATAATTAGTAATAATTAATAATAATTAGTAATAATTAGTAATAAATACTAATAAATACTAATAATTAGGAATAAATTAGTAATAAATAGTAATAAATAATAATAAATTAGTAATAAATAGTAATAAATAGTAGTAAATAGTAATAAATAGTAATAAATAGTAATAAACAGTAATAAACAGTAATAAATAGTATTAAATATTAATAAATAGTAATAAATAGTTATAAATAGTTATAATTAGTAATAATTGGTAATAATTAGTAATAATTGGTAATAATTAGTAATAATTAGTAATAATTAGGAATAATTAAGAATAATTAGGAATAATTAGGAATAATTAACAATAATTAGTAATAATTAGTAATAATTAGTAATTAATAGTAATAAACAGTAATAAATAGTAATAAATAGTAATAAATAGTAATAAATAGTAATAATTAATAATTATAAGTAATAATATGTAATATTTAGTAATAATTAGTAATAAATAGTAATAAATAGTAATAAAACATAATAATTAGTAATAATTAGTAATAAATAGTAATAAATAGTAATGAATAGTAATGAACAGTAATAATTATAAATAATTTGTAATAAATTGTAATAATTAGTAATAAGTAGTAATAAATAGTAACAATTTGTAATAATTAGTAATAATTAGTAATAATTTGTAATAATTAGTAATAATTAGTAATAAATAGTAACAATTAGTATTAATTAGTAACAATTAGTAAAAATTAGTAACAATTAGTAATAATTAGTTACAATTAGTAATAATTAGTAATAATTAGTAACAATTAATAATAATTATTAATAATTAGTAACAATTAGTAATAATTAGTAATAATTAGTAACAATTAGTAATAATTTTTAATAATTAGTAATAAATAGTAATAAATAGTAATAATTACTAATAATTTGTAATAATTAGTAATAATTATTAGTAATTTGTAATAATTAATAGTAATTAGTATTAATTAGAAATAATTAGAAATAATTAGCAATAATTAGAAATAATTAGCTATAAATAGAAATAAATAGCAATAAATGGAAATAAATATCAATAATTAGGAATAATTAGCAATAAATATCAATAAATAGAAATAAATAGCAATAAATTACAATAAATAGAAATAATTAGGAATAATTAGGAATAATTATGAATAATTAGGACTAATTAGGAATAATGAGGAATAATTAGGAATAAATAGAAATAAATAGAAATGATGGTGATTTATGGAGACATTTTGATCGAGTGCATCCGTCTTTTGCTTTAGAAGTCTGGAACGTGCGATTGGGTCTTTTACTGACAGTTTCTATCTGTTTTCTTTTTATGGTGGTCAGTATTCATGTTGGTTTATCTTTATAACTCCATACAATTTATCTCTATGGATGTAGATGAAGGAGAAATATATCTTTTTGATCATATTAATCTCAGGACATCCAAAAGTGAATATTGATGTTTATTTGAAACCATTAACTGATGAGTTAAATTAATTGAGATGTAATGGTCTTAGTACATATGATGTTGTTGTGGAACAAAATATCCAACTAAAATCTGCATTGATGTCGACAATTAGTGACTTCCTAGCATATGGCATGTCATCTAACTGGAATAAATGTGGTTCAAAATCATGTCCTTACTATATGAAATACAACAAAGCATTTATGATCATCAATTAAAAAAACATTATATTTTGACTGTCATCACAGATTTTTTCCAACGAACAATCTTTTTCAGAGGAACAAATCTCATTTCAGAAAGGGAACAATGGAAAGGGATGGACCTTAAAAAATTATCACTAGTATAGAGTTAAAATTAGTTGAATTTTCATTACCTCCTATAACATTTAAACCCATAATAAACCAACATAAAATTCATGGATATGGGAAAAAACACAATTGGATATAAGAGAGTATTTTTGGTGATATTCCATATTGGTCTGATTTATTGGTCGACCACATGTTAGAATTCATACATATTGAAAAGAACTGTTTTGATAATTTATGCCATATAGTTTTAGATGAACTAGGTAAGACCAAAGATAATGTAAAGTCATGATTATATCTTGCCCAAATTTGTAGGCGACCAAAACTTGAACTCTTTGAAAATGTCAGATCACAAAGGTTAATGAAGCCAAAAGAATCTTATACAATGTCCAAAGAGAGTCGCTTATTATTTTGTCAGTGGATTACATATTTGAGACTCCCAGATGGCTATGCTTCCAATTTGAGAAGATGTGTTAAAAATGGTCATATTAACAGATTAAAAAGTCATGATTTTCATGTTATAATGGAAATAATTATTCCAATTGGATTTAGAGGATTGTGGAATACTATGATTTGGGATTCGATAACACACGTATATTATTTTTTCTAAGACATTTGTGTAGCGATGATAGACTATGATGCGCTAAGAAAACTGGAAGAAGATTCTGTAGTAATTATATGTAAATTAGAAGAAATATTTATTCTAGGTTTAATTGACTAAATGGAAAATTTGATATTAAATTTTCCACATGAAGAAAAATGTGGAGGTCAGGTACAGTTTTGGTGGATGTATCCATTCAAGAGATTCATACAGAAATTGAAGAAAAAAGTATGTAACAATGCATCATTTGAAGGGTCAATTGCTGAAGCTAATTTGAAAGAGGAAATTGTTTTTTCTGCTCTCTTTATTTTGAATCCTAATATCCCTCAAAAAAACCCACAAGGGGTAGAACAAGGGGAATGTTAATGATAAAATGGAAAATCAATTATCATTTTTGAATTAGCCAGAGTTTGGCTTCATTGGAGTTTATGAACAATGGATTTCAGATGATGAACATCACAGAGCTCATACATATGTTCTGCTCAACTTTGAAGAAATGAAATAATTTGTACTATGAGTGATTATATCACTTATTCTATAATTTATATTATAGTATGTAACTTATTTTATTTTTAGGTTATTTCATAATCATATCAAGAAACAGCTTCCATAAATTGCAACAGTTTCTCTTGAAGAACGATGAAAAAAAAAATTTCTCAATGGGTTAAAAAATAGGTAACATAAATTATTGATGGTTTAACATATGAATTAAGTGTGTTATTTTTTATATTGATAATTGTTTTACAATGTTTCAGGTGTCTCGACATGCTGATAAAATTGATAAGCGACCCTGTATATTGAGTAACCCACCATCCAAAATGGTTAAATCTAATAAAGCATTTGTGGTGAATGGTTTTTGATTTCATACACGTGCATATGGGGAATAAAAAAACAATAAATAATGGAACTTTCTTGAGAGGATCGTATCATAGAGGATCTGAAGTCGAATTTTATGGCATGCTGGATGAAATTATTGAATTGTGTTATCTAGGAAAAAAATACATAAAGAGGTTTAAATAAAAGTGGTTAGATACTAAGAGAGCATTTCATGTTCATATGACCCATGGAATCATTGATATTAAATATAAAATTATTCCTACAGAAATGAACCATTTGTACTGGCTCAACTAGAACATCAAATTTATTACGAAAAGTAATGTAATACATCAAGAGATTTGAGTGATTAGTGGAGCATAATAAAAATGATATCTCTTGAAAATAAATTTACTCAAACTGAATGTGGTTCCACTAAAGTTGGAATTGAAATTTTTCAAGAGACTACTAAAAATAATTTTTTTTTCATAAAGATACTTGAATATAAATGATGTCACACCACAATTAAGGGTCGATAGTGATGATGATGTTAATGATATTACAAATGAATTTGAAATGGTAGGAGAAGATAAAACTGAAACTCATATAGATATTGATGATGTCGAGGAGGAATACGAAGACATTAACATCGTTAGATATGAAGATGATGATGATGGTGAACATTGACACAGTTAAATGAAGGTTATATTCATAACTAATATATATCTATATATAATAGATATTTTCAACTATTTGCTATCAATAATAATTTTTTGTTTCAGATGGACAATGATCTATTTCGTGAGTTGAAGGAGGTTGTGATACCTTTGGATGAGGTGGATTTGGGATCATCTGACCCTCATCCCACTGGTGTTTTTGGGGCTACACGGAGGGGGAATGGCCTTGCACAACTGATGATTCCTGACCCTATTCCCAAGCGATATCCACATCTTGGTTTTGATCCACTCATGAAGAGGTATGATAACTTGTGTATTTTAGTTAGATTTTATAAATTTATTTATATACTAATTGTTTTATTATTTGTCCTTTTTTCATATTTTTTCACATATAACTGTTGGACAGGGGAGAACTATCTTGCATAGTTATTTTTATCAGCCATGGATCACATGGAAACATATTTTTGTTGATGTACAACTTAGCATTTTCAATCATTGGATGGTACGTAAACAAATAATATTTATTTTGAAATTTATTTAAATAATAACTTGATATTATAAATTATTTTTTGGGTTTATTGTATCCCATCGATTATAGCATGCATGATACTATCCACATGGAATGGGAGGTGTTTATGCATGAGTGTTTCCATCAGTTTTTTCAAAATTTAAGAAGGGCGACGATAAAGAAAGAAGAAGTGGTAGTATTTTATGAGTCGTGTAGAGACCCCCACCTGAAGTACATTTCATCTCACATTTGGGATGGATTATGTTCACACTAGTTGGGTGGTGGATTTTAGGGGATATTTTCATTGGGCCGACAAAACCGGGGGAGACAGGAGGTGACACAACAATCCGGTAGTCGTATATTCAGTATGCATGGAGAGAATTTGGTAAGTACTTTTTTTAAAATATTTTATATAACTTTAAATATAAATAGTTTATCTTAATTCATATAGGTAGTCGAGATGACTGATATTATGGAGTACGACATTTATCAGAAGATGTATAGTGATCCCGACACTAGAGAGATTAGAGGTGATCGCCAACATAAGATTGTGGTCAGTATTATTTCTTTTTTAGTTTGAATATCTACATATAATATTTTCACTATTTTAATTTAAAAATGGAACTGAAGGAGTAACATGAGGCCACGAAAACATAGAAATAGGCTGAGTGTCAGGACGAGATGGCTGATTAGACTAGTTCCCACCATTTAGATGAGGGGGAATGGATGTAGGTGACCCATTATGGCTTCAAGAAGGGCCGAGTAGTTGGTATTGGCTCTCATTTGACTTCTAGGACTTATTATGGTTCTGCAGCACTGTCGATGTCTAGCTCGGGAGGAGCTGGTGAAGAGGAAACATCTTCTGACTCACAATATCTGGAGCAACTGTAAGATCAAGGTGAGCTTATAGAGAGTTAGCATAAGAAGCATGAAGATATGTGCCCGTAGTAGCAACAACATCAGTATGAGGAGGAGACGCGTCAATGGTAGCAACATCATCATGAGAAGATAGGGTATATGCACTGTCTGACTCATAGTTTAGGGATTTAGTTTCCTCCACCATCTCCTCCAGCTCCTCTAACTCCTCCACCTCCTCCAGAAGACTACCCCCACTGGGTTTTTTTAATGTTAAAAAAATTGGAATTCAATGTTTTTTGTAATATTAACTATTTACTATTTCTGTATTTTATATTGGTGTGACTATTGCATAATTTATTTATTTATATTATTTTTATTATTTTATTATTTTAATATTTATTATTATTAATATAGTTTTTAAAGTTTTTTATTTTATTAATAATAATAATTTTTTTTATATTTTTTGTGAATATAGAGAATTTTAATATTTTATAATTTTTTTATTATTTTTATAATATTTTTATTATTTTTTCATAAACATTAATAATAGTAATAAGATTATTATATTATTAGTATCATTTTATTTTTAATGTTATAATAATATAATTTTTTATATTATTAATATTAGTATCATTATTATATAACATAATGTTATTTATATTAATAGTATTAATATTATTATTATTTTCTAATATTAATTTATCATTATTTTATTAAATATATATTTTTATTTTATTAAGTATTTGTGATAGGTCCTTTTACGACAGGACCCTGTCACAAATAGTTTGTTTATTTTTTAAATATGTATTTGTGATGGGAAAACTTGGCCGTCCTAAATACTTATTTGCGACGGGCCTGTCACAACTGGTTTTTTGTATATATAATCTACATGAATGGATAACTATTTGCAGTTCTGTTTTCTACAATGATCTATTTGCGACGGGACCCCGTTGTAAAAGATCTTTTGGGATGGGATCCCGTTGCAAATAACCCATCACAAATACCTCAAATTTCAATAGTGTACGTACGTCTCCAGGTCGTGGTGTAATTTTTTATTCCACAATACATAATTTGGATGGGTATAATGATGAGTATAATGAATTTAAATAATGAATATAACATGATAATTATTCTGTATAATTGATATACCATCCAATTCTATACCATTAAACCATTTAGTGAATGATATTATCGTTCGTGCATTCGTATGACCTACTGTCTCCACGACACAATGAGATTTATTCTCCACATTAAGCATTCAAAAATGATTATAAAGTATATATAATAAATAAGAATGAAATATATGACATAATAATTACACTAGATTTATGTAGATATATATAATTTACTTGCTTCCATTCAATTCAATAAGGAAACAGAAACATCATTCATGCGTACGTATGACCTACCATCTCGATGAACGGGTTATTCCAATTCATTTATCTATCTATTGTATATATTTAAATACTAAATAATTATGATATATAAATCATTTAATACATTTTGGAAGTAATTCAATCATAATCTATGTAATAAGATCATGAATAAAAATTCAAAACACATATGATTTATAAAATGATTATTACCCAAAACATTCTTTTATCCTAGAATTTATAAATAAATGGGTAATATAAAGTAAAAAGTTAATCATATATGATATCATAAATAATATTATAACCAATTAATATGTTTAAACCCACTATACAGGAGTTTTAGACACATACTGAAGAAATCGGTCCTAAGGTAAGGGATAATTTCTTAATCTCATTTTCATCTGAGATTGTTTATACGTAAGTATTTAGTAGGTTAAATTTATAATTCACTTCCATATTTCCTAAATATATAATATTATCTCTATTCTTATAATTTCTTTAAAGGAAATTTTTTCCATTTGTGAATTTTTTTATTAAACAATATGGATGGAATATTTCTTTTGTTTTCCATATGAGGTACCTTTTGACTTCTCTAGAAAGAATACGAGAACAATGTTTTTAACATATACACAATGAATGCGGTATTACATATTATTAAAGCCTTATTTCAATGAATCTTTTTTTACATTATTTCAATATTATTTTCAAAAAAATTCATTTCATTTTAAATTTCATGGAATTTTTAGAAAGGAAAACATTTTTGAAGAAGAAAGGATATTGTTTTCAAGAATTAAGTTTAAGTGTTTTATTAAAAATTATTTTCCATCTAAGATGAAAAAGGGTTATTTTTATATATATATATTATTAATTTTATATGATTGTTTTTATGATGGAATTATTTTTATGAAATCCATTTATTTTTTTATGGATTACGATGGAATGATGATTAAGAAAACCATTTTTTATGGGTTATGCTGTGATGAATGATTTGTGTTTTATTGGAACATTTAAAAATGATTTCACTATGTGATGGGTGGGAAACATATCACCCTCAAACTAATTGGGTAAATATTTATATCTCATGAGACAAACATGACTAGAACAATAACAAAATATGGTTCAGTAATATAGGGATGAAATGACAATAAAATCCAGTTTAGCAATATAGGGATGGAATGACAAGTAAATTTGGTTCAGTAATACATGGATGGAAAAACTAGTAAACCCATTTCATTAATGGAATTTTTAAACTATTATGGTCTTGGAAACAGTTCCTTGGATATTATTGAAATCATATTATTTTCTTATTTTCTTTCCACAATTCCAGGTTTTATATCAATTTTATTTTTATCATGGTTCGTGTTCATTAGTGATTTATGCCTTACAAATTGCCAAGATTTATTTAATGACTCATGATTTTGATATTAAAAATTTATGTTCATGTTTTTACATTCTTAGGTTAATGTTTTGTTTGCTGTTCTTCATGTTTACCCTTACTGATTATTTGAGCTCACCCTTTTTATGTTTTCTTTTCCCCATCATATCAAGAAAGGTTTTAGCTAGGAAAACTAATGTGGAATATCATTAAGGGAGATATTTAAGATCTTTTACCTAGCTAGAAGAATGTGTTATGAGTTTCTAAAGACACAAAACTAATACGATATTTGGGTGTCTATTGGTGTAATATATTATGTATTCCGTAAAAGAAATGTATTGTCAATGTCTGTAAATCTTGGGTCATTATAATTAATGCTAGAAATAAATATAATATATTATACTTTAGAATTATAGGATGAGAACATGGATTTTGTGTGAGACATGATTATTGGAAAATAAAGAATGAGACCTTAGATTATATTGGAATACCATGATTCATTCATGGAATTTGTGTGATACTTGATGGAGGGGAATTCCATGATGAGAACCCAGACTCCATGAGAATTCTTGGATGAATGCTCAAATTTTTATTATACTTCTCTATATAAAGGAGTTATAAAATGATTTTGTAGACTCTATAAGGTTATTATAGTTGGTATGTTCATAGTGAAGTTATCAAAGACACCCCATCACTAGTCAAAGTAGGTTTGACCAACCCTAGGTGTTATCACAAAGCATCGGTGTTTTTGATGTTTTATATAATTTATTTATAATTTATTTTTATAGACATATACCTTCCACATGAAATAATTTATCGGAATGGTTATTTTAGGGAATTCATTAGTGGTAGACTGCTAAGTTGTAATGACACCCTGATCATGCCACTATAGAAATTGGGTACTTAAAAAACACTATTTTGATCATAGGTTTAGGTTTAATTAAAAGACCTAATGATGTTTATTTTTTCCTTGGCATGCTAGTATCGGTTTGGATGATGGCATCAAGAATGACCCATCACAAGTTTGAGATGTTCTTTTTGTTTATTTTTATTTTTTCATTTGGTTTTAATTTTATATTATCCTCAATGGGTGATTAGTATTAACATGCATTGAATGCTCCATTTGTTTTGTCAATGTGACGATTGGTTTATTCTTGGAATTTTTCATATCTTATTTATGATGTTTATTTAGACTGGTTTATATGTTTTATTTTATTTTTTGTATTATCGATACTCTAACTAGAGGTTATAGTCTCCACATAGTATCCTGATTGACCCTAACTACTATTCAGTTGCATATAGAATTTGGGTTGGTGTGTTTGAGGTCATGTGATGTACTGGTTTGGTTACTTTTTAGAGTGAGTGGGTGGAGATGTAAAAAAGTGGAACTAGAGGGTTTCTTTTTTCTTGTCCTACAATTTGAGAATGGTAGGCATGCAGATTGTATATTTCAATACAAAATAATGAGATCATTCCTCGGAATGATAAGGTCATGAATGGGGGTGAGGGAAAACCATTTTCTTAGGGATGAGTCTTGATGTTATTGGTTTTTTGAATCTGTTGAAGTTGATTTGACTTCACCTTGTGTGACACACTTGTTTTATAATGTTTTCATTCAATGGGTTTTTTCTATTGGAATGGTATGATAAGAAAGGATGTTTACATTCATGAATCATAGTGATCTTGTTGAATTCTAATGTTATAGTGACCCAAAAATTTTACACATATTATTACTTGATTTATAACATAAATTACCAGAAATCAAAACCTAAATATCAGGAGTCCATGTTTAATGGTAAGAATAAGTTTATAATACATCACAATGATCCTACACCCCAAAATCATTATTTTATATTCTATAATGAGATCCTAAAATACTTCGAGATCCTAAAACTGTATAGGATAACATGTGAAACACATAAACAAAAGGGGTGTGGTAAAAAGACCAACAAGAGAATATACATGATAAGGAAAAATAACATATGAATAAATTGGAATAACATGATTTCATAAAAAGGAAAATCTCATGAATAATCATATAAAAGCATGACCTAAAGAATATGGAATCATAAGATTTTGGTATCTTATTAATGTGGTAAAAAATAAAAACATGACATAAGAATAAGTCAAGGGTAACTATCAAGATAAAATCACATATTGGACATAGTCCCATTAGTGATTAGGTTTACAAGTTGACCCCATTCATATAATATCACAAGACATGAACATTTCCCAATGTATTTGGGCATGATCTAGGTGCACCCATTATAATATGTACACACATATGTGTGCCACATAAATAAATAATATATATTATATAATTATATGTTGACCCATGTAGAGGAAATGAGTTATATAATAATGTCTTATTACATAACCAAATCAAATTTAAAAATGAATTCCATGAAGAAATGTAATTAATAATTTTTAGACATTTTTAGGAAAATAAAAACCATAGGACATGAAAATGAGTTCATGTGAATTTAATACCTTAAAGGATTAGAATAATAATTTTGTAAATATTATTTTTAAGTGGGTTTTTAGGAAAACGTTGAAGAAACATTAACGAGGGTAAGGTCATAATAGTTTACATAAAAACAAAAAATGAACCAAAATAAATTTTCATATTAAAATTATGTTTCTTAAAATTCTTGGAAATATAAAATCATTTCATTTAGTGATATTTTTAATAAGGTAGAAAAATAGAGAATTTCCCTTTGATTAGATCTAAACAATGAATTAAATTAAGAAGGTATCCCTTAAAAATATATATCAACATATATGAAATTAGAATTAAATTAGATATACATGTTTGGGATATATATATATATATATAGAATATATGTTGTATATAAGAAGAATAAAATAGAACTTTTGGTAAAGATTGTGAGAAACTATAACCAGAAGAGAATGGGGTGGAAAGATCCCTTACCTTAGGTAATGATTAATTCTACACTCTAACAAATCCTTCTATATAATAAAATTAGATTCCTATTTTACATAATTCAGAAACATTATTATATATATATGATTCATTGTAATTATATTATTTTCTTTTATAACCATTTTACTGAGATATTAATTTTGATTTTTCTAGTCTAATGGAATTCATTTCATGGTTCCAATGTTGGATCACTTGTGGATAATTATTGATGTTTTTATAAAATGGTAGCATAAATCCCAAAGTGAAATGATATGATATAAATATCATTACTGACTCTAAAATGTTTCCAAATATCTATATTTGTTTTGACATAGGGATGATTTATTTCGTATATATTTTATTTTTATATGGTTAGTTCAGTTAGTATTTTTTATTAACCATTATGAAATAGATTAATTTTATTTAATTAATAAAGTAAAAAACCTAAAATAATATATAATATTCTTCTTATCATGAAATTTGTCCAAAATAAAATTTCCATAACTATCATTTAAGGAAGTGTAAAAAAACATTGTATGTTGTCCATGGAGGTGGGGAACCCACCATAATAGGAAAAATATTTTCATAATTAGAAAGATATGATAAGAGAATGGTATGAATGAAATATATTCCATTAAAAATATAACATTACCAAATATTTAAAATATTTTAGTCATTGTGTCATGTTGGAAGGAATTTTTTTATAGGAAGAGGTGGAAGAAAAATTAAAAGTCT
The DNA here is from genome assembly GCA_963277665.1 of Viscum album. Classification (NCBI taxonomy): domain Eukaryota; kingdom Viridiplantae; phylum Streptophyta; class Magnoliopsida; order Santalales; family Viscaceae; genus Viscum; species Viscum album. The sequence goes on from OY728121.1 coordinate 362,517,739, forward strand.
CAGTTAAGTGTATAACATTATCTATTGGATGTCTCATCTTTGGATTCCTCATAAATATCATTAGATTGGTATTTTGAAAATGATAAATATTATTGGCATGTGGATGAGATGTGGGGAGATAATTTTGAAGGTATTTGGTAGGGTATGGATGTGAGAATGTGTGTGGATAAGGGGTGGTATTTATAAGTGGAACAAAGAAGATCTATTTTTGAATATTATACCCTTTAGTTTATTATTCTTTCTTCAGAATAATAATATTAAGGAATATTATGAACATAAAAAGAAATTAGTGCTTGTGAGGATGATAAAAATTCCACTTAAATAATATAGGACTCATTTCTACATGTATTTTTCATATAATAAAAATTACAACGTTTTTCAATATTTTAGTATTCACAAAATTCATCTATTTTAGAAAAATTTTAAAAAAATTATGCCAAACCATGTTTTTTCAGCTATAATAGAAAAATAAATTTATTTTATTACAATAATTATATAAATTTGAAAATTTTATTTTTAATAAGAAAACCTTATTTATTTAAAAAATACAAATTTTAATATTTTGATCAATATTCTAACTCATTGAAAAACTACTTATGGTCTCATATAATTATAATATCATTATAATGAAACATAATATTAATTTTTAAACCCAGTTATTTTGAAAATAATTATTTAAAGTATTTATATTCATTATAATAATTGAAATAAAATATATATGTTTAAAAAAACAAAAAAACTGATTTTGTCATTTTAAAACATTATTTACTTAGTTCAGGATATAAATAAGTCATATTTTTGTTATATAATATAACTAAATATTATTTTAAACTTCCATATGGTATGATACTATTTTAACATTCAATTTACAATTCCTAATGGTTTGATCGCTATTATAATGGCCAGATTACTATTCCAACGGTTAGATTAATATTCCAAAAATCGAATTTGTAAAGGTCATATGAGTTTCCAAATTTATATAAATACATAACATTATATTAAATATTAAATAAATTAAATATTCTCTTAAGATTATATATATTTTCATTTTCATGAAATGAATACTTCATTACAATTATTATGTTTCATTTCTAAAGTTCTGTTTGTGAGTGTGCTCATTCTAGTGGATCAAGTAAATCCAAATATTTATATTATAATTATATTATGTTATAATATTATTCCAAATTTAAAACATTAAATTATTATAACTATATATATTCTCTAACTATAATGTTTAAATTAATAAAATTTGGTTGGTTCTATCATGTGGTGCATTTTTTTATATAATACCACATTACTAAATATGTCACAATTATATAATAAAAATGGAAATTAAATTGATAATATTTAAGGCTAATATATTATTATACCTTATTAAATTTAATCCTTTAAATTTTCTTTTATAAACACATGAGAAAATAGGTATGGTTTTTTTGGTTTCATTTCTTCTTTCAATTCTAATGTCATCTCTTGTACTTATGGTTCTACCAAAATTATTTGACACGTTGATTTGTCTTATTATGCCGAAATTTATTTTTATGGTCTATGTTTTTCACCAATTTTTCTTTATAAGATAGGTTAAAGTCCAAAGATACCACCTTTAGATTTTGTACATATGAGGGATCAATTATTTACTTCCTCAAGAGGGATACATTGAACACATCAGGTACTTGAGACAAGGTTGTTGGGAGTGTTAGTTGATAATACATAGCTCTAATGAAATTGAAAATACCATACACATAGATATATCTTGGACATAGATTTACCTTCTTCCAAAATCTCATGACCCTATTCTATGTATATAATGAGAAACAACTTATATTCAATATCAATCTCTCTATCTCTCTAATGGTTATCAAGATAGATATTTTTTTACTTTAAGATAGCCACATGATTTGTCTAATAATAATGTCTTTTTCTTGAATTTCTTTAACAATTTAAGGCCCCAAAATCATGAATTCAAAAAATTAATTTCAGAACGTTGGATTTTTACATATCTTCCCATAAATGGATTCATATGGAGGAATTTGGATCCTTTAGTGGTTACTAATAATATATGAGGATGAGACCAAGGGAAGATATTTATCTCATCCTTCCATAATGTCCATTGGGAAATATATCAATACATCATCATGTTTCTGGATATTCCCCCCATATTTTTAATTATTTTTCTTGGGGATAAGCCATACTAATGTTCAACTATGTGTTTAAAGAATGCAAGATATGTTTCTTGAATATGGATGTAAATATTTGATCTCAATTAGATATAATTGAAAATGGTGTTCTATAAAGTCTCACCACTTCCTAGATGTATTTACTTACAATTTTATCAAGTGAAAATTAATCTCAAATATAAATTATGTAAGAATCATTTGTAAGATGATCCACTACAACCCATATGACATTATTTCCTCTTGATGTCTTAAAAATAATTATGATAAAGTGCATAGTGATATTTTCCCATTTCATTTTAGGTATGGGTAATGGACAAAAAATAACATTAGTATTTTTTTCTTTCTATTATCACTTATTAAAATACCGGTCATTTTTAAGTATATTATGTAATCTCGTTCATTATATTTTCCAACTAGTAGTTCTCTTATGGTTCTCGATACTTCTTCCACTCTGTAGCTGGACGAAGATAGTATTGATAATGTTCTTTCATTTATTTATTACATTTACTTCATTTTCATGTGTTATATTATTGTATCTACATCAATTATCATCATGGATATGGTTATTGGATCCTTTATACTCAGATAATTGTAAAGACCCAGAATTTCCATGTATTTTTTTAAATATATGGGAATTTTACGAGTCCGTGAAATCTAACGGTGTATGATTTCGAGGCCCAGAGTGCCCGGAATGATTTTAAATGTTTTGTTAAGCTTATGTTAACGCGCGTATACAGTTTTCCTGAAAAAGTGGAATAACTATTAAATAGTTACTCGGATCAGTAATCTGAGGGCACCGTTACGCTCAGAATGGCGGTTTTACCCTAGGCGCGACTTAAGAGTAGTCAGTGCAGTTCTCCAGTGAGAGAACCCAAATATGGAATAATCATAAATAAAATATATAAATAAAATATTTTATTTTTCAAATGCTTATAACTCAGAAACAGTAACTCGGATTAAAAATATGAGACCACCACTGAACTCATGAGGGTATGATTTCTTTAAGCAGATACTATCTTTTGCCGGTGCGGGCCACCAGATAAAGTCAGTTTTTGGCCGAAAATAAAATAATTAAGTGAAAATTATTTTATTGTAAAATTCATAACTTCTAAATGATAACTTGGATTGAAAATCCAAGAGTACCATTGGGTTCATTGGGGCCTTTTTCACCTAGGCAGATCCTAACCTTGACCGACATGGGTTGAGGGTGTCTGATAATAAAGTTCCAAACTTTTTTTGGGTACGTTCAGTAAATCCATGAGTGGAGTTTTTTAACTTTTGAACCGGTGATCGGAATTGAAATCCAAGGGAACCATTGAAATCGTAGTGTCAGTATTCGCTTAAGAAGACTTTCACCTCGACGATAGTTGGTCGAGGGAGGAAGATAGTTTTTTGGGTTTTTCATGGAATTAATAAAATAAAATAAACACATGTTTTATTTTATTTTATCTGTTGCATACACCCTTGTGGAAGTTAGAAGTGGGGACCATCACACCTTAACCTCCCATGAGAGGTTATGGTGGTGGGGACCACCTGAGGTTTAACCATCATTATGGGGGTGGGGGAAGGAAATATCTCAACTCCCTCCATTTAATTTTATGTGTCAATGTAAAATTAAATGCTTTCAATTAATTTTATGTGTCGACATAAAATTAAATGCTATCAATTAATTTTATGTGTTAACATAAAATTAAAATCTAACAATTAATATTATGTGTCAACATAAAATTAAACACTATCAATTATTTTGATGTTGGATTGATGCTTTTTTTAAATTAAGTAACAGCGTCGTCATAATTTAGGAAGGTTCCTAATAAATGAACCGTCATAAATTCCACGATCATTACATACCTCCCCTCCTCTCCTATATATATGGATTTTGGGATGAGATTTTTTGATGGATTCACCAAGAAACGAAGAACTAGTAACGTGACGTGACGCCCAACACTTGGAGGATTACGCTCTCTAACAAAGAACGCTCCACCGACGAAGAACGCCGACGAGGAATTCCTTCGACTACGAAGAAAAACCTCCTTCAACCTTCATCCATGGACTCCTACCAACGTGGGATGTCTTCAACTAACCTTCCCTCCTCATCATCATCAATGAACCAAAACACGAGCTCGAGATTGGAAGAGTCTGGCGGATGCGACGAATGACGAAAACTCTGTTTTCTTCCTTGCGACTTTGTCGACGAACAACGATCAAGGTAGGGGTTTAATTTTATTTAAGTTCCATGTTCTTCCTTTATTTCAAAAAAGAAGAACGAGGATGTTTTCCTTTTGCAGGTGGATTGTTGTGCTCATTATTATGGTCTGATTGCTATCAACCTAAACATGGAGGGTGCGGGCCAAACTAACGTGGCCCGTCTCCCTCTGTCGATTATCTTTTGTGATATTCTTCAGTGTGACGATGAAACGATGAGGTGACAAAGGCGACAAGCAACAACCACGCTACCCGCGGTATCTGCAAACCGCATTTCCCTTGTAGCGCTTCGGCCTAATCGGCTCTACTGCCCCGACCGAACCACGCCCCCCGATGGCCCTAGCCGGCGGCCTCCCAGCACCCAGCCACCCGCTGGCCTTTTGGACTTCCGTGCACCCCGACCAAAATGCGTCGGCCTGCACCACCCATCTCCCGGCCACCGCCAGCCTCCATTGCACCCTGACCGAACCACATTGGCCCACGCCACTCGGCTCCCGGCCGCCGCCAGCCTCTTGTGCGCCCCGGCAAAACTGCACTGGCCCGGACTCCCGGATCTCGATCGCCCGCTGGCCACACGACCTCCAAGGCCAAGCCACCCAAAACGCGCCCCTGTAGCGCTCTGGACCAAACCAGCTCCGTGCTTCTGGGCTGAGCCGCCTACGCGCCGCCCTCCGTGCTAAACCGCCCTCACACTGAATGACGGTCGGTCCGTGCCCTCGTGACCGGTCCGCGCTCTCGCGGCCGGCTGGGCTAGGCCCAGTGGGACATTCCAAATTTAACCACAATGTTTTGCAGAACAATAACATTACATCATATTTACAGAATATATAAACTTTATATGAATAGTCTCCCAAGGACCATACTAGTAAAGTGCCTTTAGAAACATGGAAACATAAATACTATTACATAAGTGATCTATATTACCTCCCATCATGTTCTTATTGACTTTCTCCCGTCTTAGACACATAAATCATAATACTTATCTTCATAACCTAGGGAAGGAAACATAAAAAGGAATGAGCTTGGATGATCGGTAAGGGTAAAAAAGACATATATATAATCATAATCATGATCATAATGGAATGATTACAAGATCATGAAAATATAAGATCATACCACTCATAACAAAGATCATATACATGAAACACAGAATAAATCTTGGGAGATTATAAGACACAAATAATAAGGAAATAATGAAAATAATCCATGGAAAAGTCACATATGAATAAAACATGGTGTTGTAGAAAACACATAAGTATATAATATGATTTCTATAGTATCCAAGACATCACATACAAGACCATATTATTTGTATGGGTTCACTCCCCATACCATTTGGTTAGTCATGGTTCACTCCCATGGCCATATTAGTAGCATGAGTTCACTTCTCATACCATCTTGGTAGTCATGGTTCACTCCAATGGCCATCTTATTAGTCCGGGTTCAATCCAAAGACCATATTAGTCTATATCATGAGATATAAATCTTTACCCAATGCATTGGAAAGGGATATATACCCAAACCATCTCATAATGAAATCATACGTACATGTTCCAAAAGATCAGAAAATAATCATATCTTAATCTTTGAAATTAAATGGGAATTATAAAAATGTAATATTATCACAAACTATGGAAAAAAGAAAAGTTTCATTATTATTTTATCCTAAACATAACACAAGAAAAGAAGTAGGTTTCAAAGTCATATAACCTGTTAAAGTGAAATGAGTTTCATAAACATCATGTAACTAAAACATAATCTATTAAGAGAAATAATATTAATGGAATCATTGAATAATTTTCTCTGAAGGTCATGAATAAGACCAACAATTGTTATCTTATATGGGAAATAATTTTGAAATATCTTTTATACACATTTCTTGAGAAAATATAATTTCTGCTTTAATTTTTTTTTCTAAAACAAAAATTATTTTCAAAAACATTTTTCTTTGAAAATACATATTAAATAATGAATTTCATGAATATTACAAAAATAATTTGTTTTTTTAAAGAATATAACTTTCTAATATTGTAAAATAATCTTCTAGGTAATTTCGATCATGAAGGGGGATAAACCTGAACTGGTTGAACATTCCTTTTACACTGTAAAAAGTTTAGAAGGGTACCTTGACCAGAAAATTACAATAATATTCCTTATTAAAAAACATTTTGTTCAAAAAGGTAAAACATGGGTAAAAATTTCTTTCAAAGTTCAACGGAAAATAATATTATATTTTTTCAATCCTTTTGTAATAAAAGTTTTTGAATGAACATAAATTTTCGACCGAAGATAGAGGTAAATTCAGACTTCATTAAGAACACTTTGTTTACTAACTTTTGTTCCTATGAGTGGAAAATGGTACCAATAGAATAATATATCATGAATAAAATTGGAGGAATAAAATTTAAGAGTTTTCTTGAGATATGGATTATAATATTTCATCATAGAAATCATAATCATAAACAATCTCAAAAAGTGATGAAATTATTTCAATAAACTATTATAACATTGTAACTTTGTACCATACTCACCATGTAAGAAAATTAAATTAAATGTATCTTTAAATTTCATTAACAAACATTGATTCATAATATAACATGTCAAGAAAACTATTTACAACTCATATTAAAATATAGGTTCAAAACATGACATGTGTCTCAAAGAAGGCATATGGTGATAAAAATTATATTTGCGATTTGGTAACATTTTAAACTTAAACCCCATGATAAAAAGATCATAAAACAGTTATTTCACTAAAAATATATTTAATTATAAAAGTAAAATAATACTTTAATGGGAGTTATATACACCACATATAAAATGTGACTGGTGAATAAGGCATGGGTATTAAAAAAAATTAGTTTGATGAAATTCCATTAACTTGTGTCTTGAATCTCGTCATAAACATTCAAAACCACCTATATAATAAATATAAATTTATTATACATCTTTTATAGAATATTTTTATTATATAAAATACCATATATTTTTTGATTATGACCTTTTATTACACAATTATTAAAAATAATATGTTAAGGTTTCACTTCGGGTAATATCTACATTATTCTTCACCTGTGTCTTATTGTGGGAACAAATCACTTCGCTTTGAGGGGTCGATAGTCCAATCTTCATCAAATGAAATTACCGTATTTACACCAAATGGAAAGTGAAAAGATATATTTGTAAAATTAATATATAAGTTTAAGTACATAGTAAAAATAACATTATATATATATAGACATAGTGTACATCATAATTTCCACCATGATTAGCGGTAAAGAAAAATTGAAAAATCATTGTTTCATGAGGTTATAGTTCATCGTACACATAAATAGAATGTTTTTAAAGATCATATGGAAGTGTGTGTATGTGTAGGTATAACCCTCAAAATAAAAATATTCAAGTATACTGAGGATATAGGTGTTGTAATTCAAGCATGTAATACAATGAGTGTTGGGGGTGGATAAATATAATAAAATAAAAAAACTTGAGATAATACATTACCTCATAATCAGATAAATACTTTGGTATCTTCCAAAAGGCTTCCTTGGATTGATTTCATCCCAAGGGGTGTATTATAAGAGGAATGTAGGGATATTGGTATGTTTATTGGGTATATATTGGTAAATACTAAGTAGTTAGAGAGGTGTTAAGAAGAGGGAGAGGTGGTGGTCTTTTAAAATAGAGGAGGAGTGGCACACTTTTAATATTTTGGAAAATAGAATCCCCGCAAACATTATTTTATTGAAAGTGGATTCCATATTGGTCCAATATTGACCCTAGTGACTATTGGGTCCAAATATTTCAAGAAAATTGAATTTTGAAAAGTTTATAGGTTGTTTTGGGCCTTAAGATTATTGTTTAGTACCTTATTAAGATTGATTTTACCTTAATCATTGTAATTAATTTTAATCCCTTTCACTAATATTTTTGGTCAAAACTGATATGAAATTATTAGAAATTATTCTTATTAAAAATATTGAATCCATTTTTAGAAATTATAATTACATAAGTGGCAGAAATTAATTTAAAATTAATCCCACATTCGGGTCGACAATGTGGGTTTTTAAAGTAAAGAAATTCAAAAGCTTTCTATGTTTTATACCCAAGTTTAAAGTAAAATTAATCTCAATGAGATAAATTTTATTAATTTATAATAATATTATCTAATTAAACATTTAAAAAAATTAAAATACAATTTATCCTTATAAATAAATTATACAAAAATTTAGTTTTTAATTAAAATATGAAATTTTTCACTATTTATCTAAAAAACGATGTTTCTCAGAAAAATCCCAAAAATTATACAAAATCTAATTTCGAATTTCTAAATTAAAAAATGAAGCTTATTTTATTCAAAACCTTTCTATGTTTTATACCCAATTTTAATGTAAAATTAATCTCAATGAGATAAATTTTATTAATTTTTAAGAATATTATCTAATTAAACATTGAAAAAAAATTAAAATACAATTTATCCTTATAAATAAATTATAAAAAAATGTAGTTTTTAATTAAAAAATGAAAATTTTCACTATTTATCCTAAAAATGATGTTTCTCAGAAAAATCCCAAAAATTATACCAAATCTAATTTTGAATTGATAAATTGAAAAATGAAGCTTATTTTATCAAAATCAATTAACAACTATGTTATAATGATCTCATTTAAATGATTATAACAATGAAATTATGTTTTATAGAAACATCAGTGTTGTTTGTAACATATGACATGTCGGTACAATGTGAAAGGAATGTTTGAATTAGTGTATTGGAAGAATAAAATTAAAATTACATTTATTCGAAACAAGGTCCATGAAAACTTGTGGTGTTTCAATTTTATCTTTTAGGATATAATTCCTTCTAATTAATACTAATGTAATGAAGTATCCACCGACTTCGTATTTCTGGAGTTGGGGTTGTTACACATTTTTTTCATACCTTGTATGAAATAAAGTCCTCAGAATATATTTATTGTTAACATTTAATTGGGGATATGACGACTAATGGTACACCTTATAAAAATATCAGACGCACATTCTTCATCAGAAAAGTCCTAAATTTGGGTCACAATATACTTGTTATTTATCCTGATTTTTTATGTTCATGTTATTCAATATAGAAGCACATTTATAGATTCTAATTTTTGAAGAAGAGGACTGGACCAAAACTCCAGGAAGAACTCAGTATTATAAAAAACTTTTCCATATTATCTTGAAACTACTTCTTCATTTCATCCACCTAAATGATGGATATTCTATATCGATTCTTTAATATGAGAAGAGATATGGTTATTTATTCAATTCATAACATAAATTCTTAGTGAAAATAAACACTAGAACCCTCTTAAGGGAAAACATCAGTATCGTCTCTCATAATGGGAATGTCACCAAGTGTGATCCAATCCTTTTCTACAATAATTTTATCAAGATATTATTTCTCATAAGGAAATAATATAAATTTTTTGGAATAATATTTCCAAAATGATTCATCCTTTGCTTTTTAATTGTGTATAATAAAAGTATTACTCATGATATGGATATTGATTTACCCCTCCTAGTATTAGATGTATGTATTATATAAATACATCCAATCCAATCCCAATATATCATCAAATTTCAAAAACAAAAGTATGATAGTATTTTATGGGTGGTTCAGTCCATAAACATTGATAGTTTATGATTTATTTAATTTGGATGTAATAAATTATCCATTTTCTATTATCACATATAGATTATCCCCCACGTTTTTAGGTGTTGTTGATGCCATTATACTATACTTTAATGATATGAAATAATGTGTATAACCATAACCAAATAAAACATTTTCTATTATTGAATGAATTACTAGCATACCTATCTATACATTATTATTGGGATCCACCTCTATGGTAGTGATCACATATTAATTTCCTCTATCTAGGATATTGAGGTTGTTTTTTACTCTCTATGACAACCCTTGGCATAGGGAATTGGTATACATAATTTTCATGTTCCCTTCTATTGAAAAATTAGACTGTAGGTTAATTTTTTGTCAAAACCTTCTTTTATTCCAACACATTAGTGAGTTTATTCCTCTACCTTTAGTATTTATTTAGACAATTGCCTTATTTTACACATTTAAATCATATCCTCATTCCCTTGAGATAGTTTTTGGGATACTTTATTCACAAATTTATGACTTGTGAGAGGTTGTTCTTTCTTTCCTCAGTGGGTATTATAAATTGAACTGCCTGAATTAAAATCCATTTTTTTATTTTCATCTCTAAACCTAGAAGACCCGTAAGAGTCAATAATCTCCACATCAACCTCATGGTTACAGAAAAAAACGTCTTCATAGATTTTAAATTATTTAATCACTAAATATATTCATTGAATTGTATTTAATACGCGAAATATGTGGTCCTAATTATATATAGTGTTGTTGAAAAATCTATTGGTGTACTGTGAAAGCCTTGTGGTGTCAGCCACATACACCCTGATATACACATCTTCCTTTTTCATGAGTTCAAGGAAATCACTCCCCATTTCAGAAAATATATTTTATAAAAAATATTAGTTATAATGTTTATTCATGAATCGTTTACAATCCATAGAATTAATTTCCTCTTTGGGATTCATTTTTTTGATTAGTTCCCATGAGTGATCTACGTTCCCCTCTAGGTGATAAGTGACTAGAAATAAATTACCTTATTTTGATAATTTTATGATAGATAATATCTTTTTAGGGTGTTAAACTATTGTTAAATAATGAGGGGTTTGTATGATCCAAAAAATTTTGGAATCATTTTTTACATGAAGAACTCAACCAAAACTCTATATTTCTTATGATTAGGAGGGAATTAAACATGATACATGTTATTATTAATCACTTGAGTTTGTTTATCTGGTACTACCATAAATATTTGAACTCACTTTAACATAAATTTAGTTATCTCATTAGGGAAATCATTATATTGTTATTCCAATTGGTTTTCATAAAAATTAATTATATTTCCCACCATTAACTTAAATAAAGGAAATGAAATTAGAGATTAGGATACTGAAATAAAAAAGTAATAAAAATTAAAACAATTAACAAAGATGGAATGACTTATAAATGAAATTATATCCTAAATAATATGTCTCTCGGTTTTAATCTAGAAAATACATAGTAATTTTCCTATTATTTTTTCTGACCCAACAATATTTGGATGTCCTTAATAATTATTCAATATGAGTTTCTGAATTTTCCATATAATATCCCTCAGGAGTTTCAATCCAGGTATGTTACATGGTGTCTTTATCATGAACCTTGTATAGGTCATGTTAATACCAAATTATTCCTTTATGAGTTATTACCCATATGTGAATTTTTGCAAAGAACACATCCACTTTTTTTCAAGACATAGGTTTAATTTGTTGGGAACCACACACTCTATACATTACTAATATTTCAGGATTTTTTCCTATAAAAATAGTTATCAATTGAGTAATCAGTATAGTTTCCTACTCCTAATAACTAAAAAAATATACCTTTCCAAGATATCGACTATATAGACCCAATACTTTACACATATTATTTTATTACTTTTTCCATAAATATCCAATAAACACAAAAATAGATAGAGATGCCCAGTGTCTTTGGAACACTAGGTTAATAAGACAAAAAAATTAAACTAAAAAACATTATTATTTTATTATACATAATTTTTTATGAAATTAAATTAAGCTCAAAAAACATTATAAGATAACATGGGGAATACATAAACTTATGGGTTGAGCTAAAAATCTTAGTACATGAATAAAAATGATAAAGATTCATAACTTATGAATCAATTGGAATAACATTATATCATAAAAAGGAAATGCTCACGAATAATCATATAGAAGAATGACATAAATAATATGGAATTATAAGATCATGGAATCATAGGTATGTGGTAGAAACATAAAACATTACATAAGTATAATCCTATGTTAACTGCCAAGATAACATCAAATGGTGGGTAGATCCCCAATATGGATTAGGTTTACTCCATAGTATTGTAAATATCAACTCATGAGAGTTACAAATTACCTAATTTATTGGAGAACCCTTTGGGTATACTCTTAATAACATATATATGCATATTTTTTCATTATATGTAAATATTCATAAGGAATATGTGAATTAATCGAACCCGGTAGCTTATATTCAAGGGTTAATTTTTTTTTACATTATCACTAGATAAAATAAATCTCATCCCAAAAGACTGAATATTTTGTAGTATTTGAAGACTAGATAGATACTTGAATATCAAATTATAGTTGAAAATATTAAATAAAATGTAGGATTTATTTTTATTACTCCATTATTCCCATCAGTATATCCCGTCATGTAAATCATAATTCACATCATGGAATCCCGGGGAAAGGAAACCAAAGAAAAGGGTGATCCTTAATGCTCATTAAATGTATGTTTACAGTGGAAACTATCATAAATATATAAATTACAATCAATATAGAAAGGTAAATAACTAAAACACATTCCATTTAATAAATAACTTAAAAATGATGAAGAATATGTTATGAATAAAGGATGATCCAAATTATTCAATATAAATAATTACCTGAGATTGAAATTTAACCATGGATATTATAACTAATAGAATAATAACACGGAAAAAATAACTAATATAAAAATAATGTAATTCATTTTTCTAAACATATTTACAAGATCATCACGCCATTGTACTAAGACATCTTATATATACGAGTATGTTTCACATGAAATACTCAATCTACTTTATCTCATGAGACCCAAAGATGCATCGAGGATCTATAGAGTGTGACACCCTTCACTTTCTAAGAACAATTCATTCCTCATATGAAAGGAAAAAATCATATTAAACCAAAAAAATTCATATTTAAAATCTAGAATACAAAATGTTAAAAATTTCTACAATAAATAAACATAATCATGAACTATCTAGAAAAATATGGAGAATGGTATCAAAATAGTACATCTCCTATCAAAATGTTCATAAAACATCCAAAATAATAATAAGGATGGTATATGTACATCATATCCCCATTTTTTAATTTGTAAAATAAATGGATGTTCTTGTGAATGAATATAAATACGATAAAAATATCTTTCAAAACATCCTTGGAGAAAATACCAATTTCACTTTGGAATTCAATTTTAAATGTTAAAATTTTCTAACATATGATGGAAAAAAATTATTTTAATGAAAACGTGTAAAAAAGTAATAAAATATTCAATAAAATGAGTGGTCATAATGGAGTGAAAGTTCCATTCATTCTAATTATATGAAAACAAATATTCCTTTCATGTTTTTGGTAAAATGTCATAATGTACCTCCTTTGGAAAATGACAATGAAGACTAATTTTAGAATATTTAATAAATATTATATCATTGCTAAATCATATATATAATATTAAAAATGATATAAATATACTATATATTACCTATATTATTATTCATAATAATATATAAAAGTTAGACATTGAAAAATGAGTTAGACCATTCCTGGAGATGGTAGGACGTACATATGCATGAATGTTATTTTAATTTTTTGAAATATAGAACAAAATAAAGGAAACAAATATTTAATATTTATAGAATAATAATTATATCATATATATTCATTAAATATATCCTTATTTTCATCTCTGAAAAAATAAAATAAAAATCATGTCGCATCACTTTATAGATTTGGTAGCCCACTCATACACACGGGAACATTGTCATTTTCCCTAGGATTGGAGGCTAATAATTTAAACATGATATTACAAATATGGACGTTTAATTATTAAAAAAATATAATATATTTTTTAAATCAGTCATTATATCCTGTCACGAGAGGTGTTGGGGGAAAATTAATGATAATGCTTTTTGAGGTGATAGTTCTCTATACACACAATCGATGGTTTTATTTTCCATTTGATAGAGGAGGAGACAGATATAGGTAGTTACATTAACATAATAACATCTTTATATTTGGGATATACTAGTATTTTTAAATCTTCATATTTTGGGGAGATTTTATGTAGTTAAATGAATAAACAAAATAAAAAATCATGGCTAAGATGTTAGGAGAGGGTTTCTCTTTTATAATAGAGGGGAAGGTCACACTTTTAATTTTTGAGAATAATAAATTTTAGTAATATTTTTCACATGATAAAAGAATAAAAAATTACATATTATAGAAAACTAGAAGATATAATGTCGATATATGTCAATCCAATGGTAACCTGACAAGTGTTTGGGTCATTTTAACCCTTATCTTCTTATATTAACCCCCAAAAAACATGTTTTAACCTTAACCGTGGTAATTCATTTTTACTTATTTTTTAATATTTATTATTGAAAAAATTGTGTTTAAATTAGTTTAAAAAATTAATTATTTTGATTCAAAATATTTTACCAATTTTCCAAATGCAACTCATAGAATTGGTAGGTGTTAATTGAAAGTTAAACCCGTAGGAATGATGAAAAAAAATTTCCCAAGGAAACATTTTCATAAGTATTTAAATTTTTTATATTATAATTGAACATATAATTGATTCCAATGAACTAAAATATTATTAATTAAAGTATTATTACACAAATTTCACTTTGAAAAAATTAAACAAAATTTTACTTTGTAATTTTTTAAACAAAACACCGCTTTTCAATAAAAATGGTATCTTTTATTATTCATTTAAAAAATTATCTATTTAAAAAATTATCAAAAATAAGATAATTTTAAATTATTATATTAAAAAAATGTAATTCATTGTTTAAAATTAATTTTCTAAATGTGGAAAAAATTAGTTTTAACATAAGTTCACAAAAAAACAAGATAACCATTTTTGAAAAATTTAGTTTTTTTAAAACATTTTTTTAGTCAAATGATTATTATTTTTATTAATAATTAATTAATTACCAATAATTATCTTTATTAATGTGAAAATAATATAATTTTAAAAATTTATTAAGTATTATTCATAATCTCTAATTTAATGGCTTGGTTATATTGTCCATATCTAAATAATATATATCATCGGTCATTTAAGCTCCGTGTCACATGTCATATACTATATAAAACATTATGTTATTGTTTTAAAATATCAGGGTGTTACATTCTCCACACCATCAATAAATTGTTTCCTCTTAATTTTAACTTTTTCCTATAAATAAAGGTGTTTATATTTGAAAATACCTTAGTTGAAAACACAAGTGGTCAAAAAGGTTAATAAAACATCCTATTGATGTGTTAGAAAGGGATATACGATGGTTATATAGAATAAAAAAACTAGGTTTCTTTGTAAGAAAATATTCATGGGAATTGAAAACATGAAAATGAAATAATGGAATAAATTAGTAGTGGGAGTGACAGATATCATGGATCATAAGAAATTGAATGATCAAGATGAATCTATTGACCAAAATTTCAGAATCATATATTTTTGTCCAAATGATATGTTTTCACGATGAATTTTTTATTCTTGAATAACTAAAATTAACTTTTAGCAAATCCTTAGATACTTAAAAGGATGAGAATTTATTCCTCCCATCTCTAGATATTTTCCAATACCAAAATGGTTGGAATATGTTATCAAATAATAAATTAATTCATTGAACATCAATAATAACTCTAAAACTTAACATAATTCATTTAATAAATATTTTACATTAAGACTCATACAAAATATTCCTAACCAGATTAAATGTCTGAAAATTTAGAAGGATGGTATCAAAATTTAATAAACCTACAAAAAATTAGATTTCCCAAAAAACATAAAGTATATAATAATGATACATACCAAAGTTGTGAATTACTTGATCACAATAAAAACTTAAAGAAAATATGTATCCTTCCAAAATAATTTACCTCCTAATTATTTAAATAAAAGATCATATAATCAAATAGATTCAATAATTCTTGAAACTCTGTAAACTTCATCACAAACCACCAAATCACTAACCAATTTCAAGGTCACCAATAGAAACCCATAAAAATATAATTATCATTATTTTATCAACATCAAGTACATATTAATGGTTATTTTCCCTCAATCGCGTGTTTAATAAAAATATAAACTTTACTATGAATAACTTTTCTTAGTCATCGGTATCATTCAACATAAGTTTTGAAAAATATTTATAAAAACTAATGAAGTACAGTCCTTCAATGTTTCATGATTCATATAATGATAACATAATTGAAAAAAATACTTCTACAACAAAATTATTTAATCCAAATAAAAAATATCTTTAATCATTCCAGTTCAACTATATTAATATTATAATCCAGTCCTTGTTCCATTAGGTTATTCTAAGGTATGTTCCCTTAACTATTGGGGAATTATTTTTTATATTTTACCATATCATTAAATTTGAAATGATGAACATTATAGTTTCTTTCTTACACTTTCACTCACACACCTGATGGCCTCTCTATCTTGACACTTGAAGAAAACTAAAATTTTGTTCATGCAAGTACTAGGTTTTTTTCTTCCACAATCATCACATGAGGGAAAATCCTTCTTTCCCTTCATTCCTAAACCCATTTTTCTCTATAGTTATATTATTCTCTTACTTTCCTTTTAATCTATAAGACATGGAGAATTCATTCTATGTCTCGATAGGAAATTAGCTCTATCCTCATATGATGAGAATGTTTGGGAGACTAGTTCCATTCAAAGGATTGGTTTAAGACCATGAAATAAATGGAAAATCTTGATCTTTGGATTATGTTCATAGTAAATAACATATCTTAGTAAACATGTAATGTTTTCTTCACACTTAACAACCATTTAATCTTTCGTTTTTCATTGAATCGGAAATTTTCTATCCACATCTTCTTGTTTCTCTCAAGGGAAATATTTTTCTGGGAATAATAGCTCAAAATACTTACACTAAATATTTTATATTTATTATTTGTCTTTAGTTTTCTAAATAAATGATCACTATTGATCTAAATCACCTGAGAGATAATATAAATCCCTGAAAATATTCTCCCTTTCCTTACTTCCCAAAGTGACAAATATCTTTTCTATAGGACTTATCCATTTCTCAACTACAAAATGGATTGTTTGTCCCATTAAATGATGTAGGTTTTTTATTCATGTAGTTTTCTAACATTATTACACATCATTTTGGATCATTATTCCTCTCTATATAAAAAATGATATGAGATATAACCACTATCAACTTCCCCAATATAATTATAATTACATTAACTCTAGATTTAGCTCTATTTACAACTTTATTATCCTAAAAAAGAGAGAAATACCTATAAGGATTTTAAAAATTGACACAGTTTCCATTCCTTCTACTGATAATCATTTCAAAATAATGTAATACATGATATTAGATAATAACATCATGAATTATAATGTATAATTTCAAAACTACTAATTCACCATACATAAATTAAAAAATTTATGCATAAAAAATATCATAGTAATATACTAGGTTTCATATAGTATATTTTTAATTCATAAAAATACTTATAGAAATTTCATAGTGGTTTTAAATTGAAATTTAAATTATCCTTAGAAAAAATGCTAGAAATTTGTGAAAAAAATCCCAATTTTGTCTGCTAGGTGGTGAACGAGTTAGATCGCAATTCTACCCTTTTGATGTTTTTACCCCATGGTATATCTATTCCAAAGACACATCAACATGTAGTATCTATAAAAGGATTTATTTGTTGAATTCCACATAATCTCCACCTTACCAAAACTCTAGGATGTTATCATATACTTTGAATTATCCTCAATGTTAGTAAAAAGGTTATGTTCTCTAGTCTATATTTTCTTAAATACAGATGTCAATATTTCTACTAATCTTCTTCTAATACAATATATAAATAACCTAAACCATGTTCCTATGTGACTATGATTACATTATTACATTGGAATTAGATACAAGAAACCACATCCTAGATAGAAAAATTGTTTAATAGTATTGGATTTATAGATATATACATGAATATCATATTACAATTGAAATCATAAAATAGAAGATATTATTTTATTTGAGGATATAATTATTCTATTTTTCATATCCCTAAATATCAATAATAATACACATCCTAGCATATTGGGTAATGGAAAAATGAGAAATGGGTGAGATCTGAGCCTTATTAAGGATACACGTACAACAAAACTATCATAAATAGAAAATTCGTAATCAAAATGGAATTTTAAATAACTAAAATACAACTAATTTAATCAAAAAATTCAAAAATAAAGAATAATATGGGAGGAATAAATGATGATAAAAATAATTCCAAATAAATAGTCCCATGATCTTGAAACTTATCCATGGATATTCTAAGTAATTGTTTAATCACTTGTAAATCCATAAATATTGTCATAATTATATATTTCATAATTCTTGTCTTCATCACTATATCATCCAGAACTTCTATCTGGGCATATTATATAAATTGGAAAGGCCTCACCCAAATATCGAGACTAGTTTATCTCTTATGACCTTCCGATGCATCTATGGGTTATAATAGCCTTGACCATCACTTATTAAGTCAAATGGATTAATCACATTAATTTGGAGAATATTAATAATTGTAAACATTTATATTGGAAAACTTTTATATGTAATGTTAATAATTTCCTCAAGCAATAAACATAATCATAAACCCTCTAGAGTTATATGGAGAATGACTTAAAAATAATACATCCCCAGTCAAACTGACCATAAACCTTCCAGATAAATAATAAGGATGGTATCATTAAAACATATCCCTATTATACTATAAGTAATGTTTTTTTATAATTATTAAATGAAAATATCATCAAAATATTATTAAAAATGTTATTGAGGAAAATACCGTATTCACTTTGAAAATATATTTTAAAAACTAATAATTTTCAGAATATCAGAGAAATAATTATTTGAAAGGAAAATTTTAAAGTTGTTATGGAATATTCAAATTAACATGTGGTTATTATGGCGGTAAAGTACTTGTTATGCTGAGTATTCTAGAATAAATATTTCATTCACATTTTTAGTAAAAAGTAAAAAAGTACTTCATTTGGAAAACGATATTAAGTTTGATTCAATTTTATCATAAATAAATCAATAATGGGTAAAATTTTCTTTAACAAATCATTTATATAATTTAAAATAAGTTTTTTAAAATAATTTTTGAAAACATTAATATGGAATAAAAAAGGAACTTTTACGGATGAAAGAAATAGAGTCATATTTTGTTTAAAATATTTTCTCCTCCATTGTAAGTACCAAATAGTATAAAATGGTACTATTAACTAAAAATTTCATTAATTTATTATTTATAGGAAAATATATTAGGTTTCATATATAAATAGAACACTATTCCTCCAAGCAATACTTAAACATAAACAATTCTGAATAATGTTGAGATTGTGAAATAAACCCTTACCCCTTTGGTAACTCATTAATTGTAAGACCCATGAAATAAATGACATCAAATTAAACTTAAAAAACACTAATATAAATATATTCAAGATAAAATTTATCAAAATGGATTTATATACACCACACAAAATAATTAAGTGGTGAATTTGGCATTTGACTCAAGGAAGTAAAAGTGAGACTAAAAACCCTTACCATAGGTATGATTTCCTTTGTACGTGTTAGAAGATCATATATAATTAATATAGATATATAATTAATATATTATATTAGAATAATAAAATATAAATTACAATATATTATTTTCTTGTAACTTTTTGTCCCTATTTTCTTGATAATACTTTCATAAAAACATTATTCTGGGTGATTACTACATTTTTCATTTATGTTTTAGTTCAGTAGTACTGATCATTTTAATATTATCGTGGTAACAAAATATAAATAATTTTAACCCAGATATTAATATCATATATATTCATTATATTATTATTCATAATAGTCTTAAAAATTTATCGATAGATTAATTAGTTACACCGTTCATGGAGATGGCCTGTCGTACAAACGTATGAACACTAATTTCATTTTTTTATAGATGGAACAAAAGAATGTTATATAATATATTACCATTAAATAATCAATATTCTATCATATATATTAATTATTTGGATCCTAATTACCATCTATATAACAATAAAATGAAAAAAATATTCACATCAATTCGTGGAGGTTGAAGTTCACACGTACGCACGAGTAACTTTATCATTTTCCAAAAAATGGGAAGGTAAAAAGGTAGAATTTATATTTAAATTATATAAGTGTAATTATTTAATAAATAATATATATATATATATATATATAATCTATCATTATATCTATCCATGATAGGTGGTGATAGAAAATTAATTATATCGGTTTGTTAGACGACAGTCCGCCTTACACATGATTGATAGTTTCATTTCCATTTTGACGGAATAAGAGATTAATATAGGTTATGACATTAATTTTAAAACCTAGAAATATATGTTATATATTAATTTTATTATTTTATCCTAGTTAAGTGTTATTTAAAGTAGTAAAAGGATGAAATAAAAAGAAAATCCATCGAAGAGAACTATATTTCTTCTTCGAACAACCACTTTAAGAATATAATTAAAGCCTTCCTAGATTCATTAAATGATAAAAAATACGACAATATGATGTAGGGATAGATTTAAGGAAATTATTTTTGTGGTTATTTTATGAAACAAATTTATTTTTAAGTGTGAATAAGAGAGGATATGCAGTTTCATTTTATAAGTGGTGGAAGGATAAACATGTAATTTTTTGAAAGAATAAATTGTACCCATGTTTTTCACATACCAAAAGGATCCATAATGGATCATTATAGAACCATATATTACGTATATTATATATATGTCTATAGAAAATTTATTGTATAAGTTTTTAAGATTTTTAACCCTTATTTTCATTGTTTAACCCCTTGTAAACCCGTTTTATGCTTAACTACGGTAATTAATTTTTATTATTTTTACTTTTCATTATGATAAAAATTAAGTTGAAATTATTATATATTATTGATATTTATTGTTTTCAATATGGAATATATGTCTCAAAATTTAATTCACATAAGTGTAATAATTTAATTTAATAAAAAAAACCTTGATGTGATAAAAAAATGATTTTCCAGAGGACAAGTATTCATTTATTTAAAATATTTTTATATTAAAATTGAACTTATAATTTATTAAAATAAAATAAATTGGATTAATTATAATATAGTTCATATAATTTTACTTTTATAAATGAATTTTAAAAAAATCAACTTTTTAAAATTTTTAAACAAAAAGGATGTTTTAAAAAAAATCTGCATTTTTTGGCTATTCATTGAAAAAAATAAGATTTTGAAAAAATTATCCCAAATTAACCCTTAGATAATTTTTACTTGTAGATTTAATGAAAATATTTTTTATATTTTTTCAGATACATTTTCTCAATGTGGAGAAAATATTTTAACACAAGTGTGAAAAACGTGATGAAAACTTTAAAAAAATGATTTTTCATAATTTTTTCCTCTAAAATGAACCATATTATTATTTATAATAAATTTATATCAAAAAAAATAATACATGTGTAAACCATATAATTTTCATAATTTATGTGTTCTTATTCAGAATCTTAAATTTAACGACTAGGTTATTATAGTAAATTTTAAATAATATTTTTTTAATGTCATTTATACTCAGTGGTTCATGCAGTATAAGTTATAAAACATTTTGTTTCTATTTTAAAATATTATATTTTTATATAATATGAATCTGAAAGACCCATAGAAATTAAATGTGTTACATAATCAGGTTTTATGACATATCCAAATAGGATTTCATTTTGAATTCCATGAATAGAGGGAATAAATAATTATTATATATTTATAGATTAATAAAAAACAAGGAATGAAATTGATTCCATGTTAATAGAAGAAATAAAATAGAGCAGATAAATTATTTTGAAAATATTCCTTTTAAGTTGGGTTTTAAGAAAAATGGTAACTAACCATTAAAGAGAGAAAGGGAAAAATATATTTCATAAAAACCAAAAATGAAACAAATTTTTTTTCTATATCAGAATAATTATTTTTTAATCCAATTAAGGATATAATAACACCACTTAATGGTAGTTATAATGAGGAAATAAAACACTAAATTTTACTTTAATTGGTTGTACTAGATGAATGAAATAAAAAATAGACACTTTAAAAATTGTATATAACCATTATGGAAATGTGAATTAAACTTTGTACACATTTATTGGTCATATATAATGAATATATAAGTATTATATAAGTTGAATTGATAAGGAAGTTTTTATAAAGAGGGAAAACATATAACAAAATAAAATTGGCTGGTTCTGAGTGATCCCTTACCCAATGTCAATATTCATTCTTCACTCTAAATTAATTTACTAAATAATAAAATTAGATTCATTAATTACAGAATTATAAATACTTTATATATTTATATTATTTAATATAATGATATTATTTTCATTTATAACTATTTCAAAGAGATATAAATTTCAATTTCACTTTTCGGAGGTTTTTCCTTTCATGGTTCCAAGGGGAGATCACTTTTGGATAATATTTATGTGCTTGTAAAATAGGAATAAAACTCTATAAGTGAAATGAAAAGATATTAATTTATTTATATATGTTGAAAGGTTCAAAAATATCTATATCTTCTCCGAAGTAGTGATGATTCATTTAGTATAAATTTTTTTGTTATATAGTTAATTCATTTATGTGGTTTTACTGACCATCAAATAAGGGACTAATTTTATTAAATTAATAAATTACATAACATGAAATAAATTATAATATACTTGTTATTCTAATATATAACCATAACTATAATTCTATAAAGAACCTTGATGGCGGTGGATAAAAATGATTTATGTTGTTCCAAGAGGCTACAAACCCATCTTAATATGAACAATATTTTTATTTTTTGAATTATAGTTGAATAAAAGTGCATATATGATATGTATTATATTAAAAAAATAATATCCTAGAATATTTATGATACTATTGCTGTTATTCCAAGTTGGTGGAAATTTTTTCCGAGGATGAGGAGGCTGAAAAATTAACATGTGTGGTCTAGGGAATTACTTTGTCCTTTGGATTTCTCTTATTAAGATTCCCCAAAAGGAATCATGGATTTGTATTTTCATGAGACCATGGATTATAGGGACATGTGGTAGATGTGGTGAGATAATTTTTTAGAGATTTTATAAGTTCAATAAGTTATAATGTGTGAGTAGATGGTGGTGGTATATATAATGGTAGGAGATACATGTTTTTTGAATATCATATTCATTATTTTATTATTTTTGATGAAGACTACAAAAAATTACGTGTCTTGTGAAAATATATAGAAACTAGGGCATGTTAGTCTGATATAATGGCCCATAACACTAGCCATGACTCATTTTCAATGATTTTTTTCTTATATTGAAAATTACCAAATGTTGATATTTTTTCTATTCTAAAAATTTTTTACAATTTTTGAGAAATACTAAAAAGTAAGAATAAGTTTTTTGAAATGAATATTAATAAAATTAAATATATTTAATGAAAATAATTTTTCATATATGATAAAAATAATTTTTAATTAAAAACCTTATTTATTAACAAAATATCTATTTTAAAATTATGGTTAATATTCTGACCCATTGAAAAATTTATTATGGTCACATAAAGTTATATTTTCAATCTTTGCTTATGTTGTGGGAAAGTGGATCCTTTGTTGAATTATAAAAATTATATTATGATGAAAATTTCTTTCATTAGAGAAATATCTACCATCAAACATGGATATTTTTTCATGAAACATCGGATTTATAAACCATTGATCAATGGTAGATTGATCTACTGATGATGAAAGAAACTACCTATTAATGGATAAAAACAATAGTCTATTGAATTTTACCTACCATAAAATGAGGAAAAGGTACCACATTATATAAAGTCCAAAAAAACAAGGAAGACCACGACCAAATAACATTACATGAAAAATCCATATTCATCCATGAAATAAAAGTTTCAAATATGCCAAGACCAAAATGATACAAACTTATGATATTGGCATGCATTAAGAAGCCCAGTTAGATTCATTGGAGTTTTTTGTTTCTATTCATGGGATATAAGAGAAATTAGAAAAAGTTTGATTAATATAGGAGGAGGAAGATGATTGAAGGATTGATCAGATAGTTGAAAAAGAAATGATCTAAAAACACAAAATGTATCTATATTATATTGAATAGATTATCATTTTCTATGTGGTGCACATACCCCCTCATTATTGCGATGTGGAAATCCTATAATATAACATTCAATATGTTTTATTCCACTACTGAGCTATAAGTGGGGGTTTAGCACTATCAACCCATCATACACAAATATGGACTTCATTTCTATTGTATTAACAACCTATCCTCAAGTTCTCATGCATGTGTTCTCATGAGAACCCTAAAAATAGGCCCAATATCATTTTTCTGAGACTATAACTAGTCTACGACCGTGTCTTGTCCCTTTGGGCGACTCTCCCTTAGGAGTTAACTTAGAGTCCCCCTATGTTGTAGTTGGGGTGGCCTTTGAGGGCTTGTAATTTTTAGACTTGCTTTTTTTACTTCACATAAATAATTCATTAATATGATACAGTAAAATTCAAATGTAAATATAAAATTATAAAAGAAATTAATCAATTAATAAAATTATTTTTTTATAAAAACATAAACATTTCAATTATTAAATGTCATTAAAAATTAATAGAAAATTTAAAAACAAAGTTATTAAATTTTATAAATAATTATATTTTAATTAAATGTGATGAAACAATAATTTATCAAAACAATGAAAAATGTTAATGTATTGAAACCTGATTTTGGATAATAATAGTTTGTTGATTACAAAAGGCTTAACAAGGTGTCGATCAAAAATAATTATCCTCCACTGAGGATTGACAATCATTTTGTCTTATTGTGAGGTTATAACTAGTTTTATATGATTTTTATGTGGTCTGAGTATCATCAACAGATCTTAAAGCCGGAAGAAACCCCAAAGACTATATTATGATTTAGATATGGGCACTTCATGTTTGTAGTTATCCCATTCATTCTGATCAATTCAACAAAAATGTTACAGGGACTCATGAACACTAAATTTTGTGAGTTATTGGACTGGTTTATAGTAGTTTTTATTGAAAAAATTATTATATACCTGAGGTCTAAGGAAGAAAAATATGAGAATTTAAGGATCATGTTATAAATTCTCCAAATCCAATAACTCTGTGGATTTTTTTGGGATTATTCAATAAATGTGGGATGTGAATTTCCATATACTTTTAGTCTATTAAGAGAGAGTTTAAGTGGATCCATTAATGGTTTAGGTAGATTTTTCTTGGATGGAACCAAAAAATATAGCATTTTTTGATATCTTTCTTAGTCTCATGGGCTACTATCATAGGTTTATTTATGAATTCTCTCATATTGTGGTAGAATTGATAGATCTAACCTGAAAGGACCATACTTTATTTGTAAATGATCAATGTCAGACCATCTCTAAAAACCTAAAGTATCAGTTGAACACTCCCTAATTTATACTATTGCCTATGAATGGGTGATGTTAGAGGTTTTATATCCCATTTCTGGGTTTTTTCTTTCGTTGCATCATAATGTAGAAATGGGTGGTGATTATTGATGTTTCTAGAAAGTTATTCCCCCATCAGTGTAATTATACCACCAATGATCTCCAATTGGTGAAGGTTGTGTTTACCCTAGAGTTTTGGTGACATTACCACATTGGGGATTGCTTTTTGGTCTTCCTTGATCAAAACAGTTCATGGTTTTTTAATTCAGCTTGACCGAAATCAATATCAGTTTAGGCAGATGGATTTTTACCAAGACTATTATATCAATATCTTAAAAACCTCAAGGAAATGGATCTTTCTCCCAAAAACACATAGCAATAATTCATGAAGGTATATTCAATAGTATATTGAGGAATATTAGACGATGATTTTGTAAGTCCCCACCTTTTACCTATGCATTTTATATATTAATTTTTCTTGTTGTACCTATTTATGTCTTGTTTAACCATAAAAAACAAGGAATTTGGGACCCTTTCATGGATTAAAACATCATTACAATGGTGTTTGGGAGCCCAGGGAATCTAGAGTGGTTTATAATGGTTGTGGCTAGTGGGGGTCTTCATGTTCAGAGAAACTGCAGAGCCACTGGTACTCTAGTGCAGTCTACTAGCTAGATGGTGGGCTACCTAGTAGCTTGGTGATGCACCCGATTTGTCTATACATTTTCATATACTCTATTGAAAAATAAGAATAATATTTTAGAAATTACCTACTACTTAGAGAAAAAATACTTTGATTTTGGTGATCTTGTTCATTTCTAGGAGGTTTATGGCCACATACACAAGATAGGTAAGAACTGAGCAAAAATTTACAACTACACAACATGTACTTATATACACATCGTGTACATTCAAGTTCAGAAACTGGTTGACCGAGACAAGTACATGCCCAAGTAACTAGAATGCAGTACATGCTATGTGCACAATATACATGCCATGTATAACATTCTAGAAGTAGTTGGTGGACGAGAAGAGTCAACACACCATGTGGCCGGATGAATTGGACACGTTGGGTTTCGGTAATACACGTTGTGTATACAATTATAGAAGAGGTTGGTGGACTAAAAATAAGGCTACAGGCCATGTATGGTGGAGCTACATACCATGTACATTCACCTACCAGGTGGCACCATGTTCCTTGTCAAAGACGGTGTGTTAGGCCGCCTACCAGCAGAGAAAACGGAGGCAAAACAGCGTTGACAAAAGTACATAACATGTACTTTTTCCACACACTGTGTACTTATTTTTTCTATAAAAGGAGGCCTTGGTCTCTAGACTAAGGGGGTGGTGTGGAGAGAAATTATAGAGGAAAGGTTAAAGTCCCAAAGTATTGATGATCTGCCGTCGTACTACCACCATTCTTCCCTCTACCAATGAATTATTCCTTTTTCAAAGTTCCAAGAATGATTTCATCAGGTATCAATAGTTTTGTGTTTATTTTCTTCTCCATTTGTAACTAAACACCCAGTGTGTTGGGGTTGTGGGAGATGTTGAGTTGTAATTTGAATTAAGTTTCAATGAATGTGTTTGTTTTATTAACCTCTTCTTATTCTTTTTAAAACACTTCATATTATCACTGTAAATTCTGTACTGGACCAAGGGTATAATTTTTAGGGATTCAAAATAAGAATACCGACAAATAATTTCATGACCATTGGAAGTATTTGTCGACTCAAAATGGAATAATCCAAATAAAGATCTGGTAAATACTAACTACCAGACCAAGGAGTTAGTTACTTCAGCTCTAAATATAAAGTTTACCGGACCAAGGAAATGTTATTACAAATTAAACCTAGAGTGTTGGGTTATCATGAACAACAAACCCTCATAAGCAATTTGATTTAATAAAAAAAATTTCATTATCTTGTAACCCCAATGCACGTCTCTCTTTATCTATATAAAAATCAATTTTCTCATGTTTTACTTTTATTCTATTATGAAATTTGTTAAAAGAAACTTTAAATCAATTGTTCTTTTTATCCAAACAACCAACAAAAATCGACTCTAAATTCAGAAAACGTCACTTAAGAAAAAAAACTAAGTTAAGCAAGATAAAATAACCTCTTAGTTCCCTGTGGATCGACCCCTTACTGGTGATATACTTTTTTGGGTAAAAATAATTTGGGACACTGATAATATACTTTCAGTGAAACGTCTCACCACTTGGTATGTCTTTTGCAGCCCCAAGAGATTACCCATTAGACCCACCAGCTTGTAGGTGGGAATTGGGAAATAACATTCTCTTATATGAGACCTAAAAAACACCCTATGGGAACCCACCAGCCAATCAATGGGGTTCCAAGCCATTTAGTCTTACTATAGGACACCATCATCTTTCCTCTGGTGTTTGTTGGATACCTAATGGTGTCGAGCTGGGATAGTGGAAAATTGTCAAAGTGGTCTTTTTTATGACCTAAACCCATTTTAGCTCCTTTTAATCCCCTAATTTGATACAAATTTTAGATTAGAGAATTTTTAAGTTTCTCAAAGTCCCTCATAGATTGTCTATGCCTCTCTTTGGTTCTCTTATCCATTTTTTGATCCAAAAATGAAAAATTAGTAAGCCCATATGTATTTTATGAAATAATATTATTTCCTCCTTAAATAATATACATCTAAACTTGATGATATGTTTAAAATGATTTTTATAAGATATTATTGTGTTACATATTGATCTGGTGCTCAAACATAGAACCCATCTTCTCTATTCTTAAGGTAGGTGGTCTAGAAAAACACCATAAACTGTATTTTTGATTTTTCTATTTAGTGTAACCTATGTGATCATTATCTAAAGAAATGTTGATGACCTGACTATATTGGTATCCTATTTAATTTTATGATACCAAATGTATAGGCCACCAACCAACCCCATTATCTTTTTTGGAATTCTAACCAATCTTCAGCAACCAAAGTGGTGTTCCATCCCCCGACATTAAGTTGGAACTTGGAATGATAGAATTAATATCCCTATGAAAATTTGTAAATTGGTGTTCTCTAGGGATAAAAATGTTAATTTTATATCATTTTATTAATTTATTTGGATTAAAAATTTATTTATTAGCTTGTATATAGAAAATTTTCCAAAAATGGGATTTGTCTAAATGGAATGTTTACAAAAAAGAATAATTATTATGGGATTGTTATTTTGGATTGATTAATATGTGAATTGGAATTTCCATAATTAATTTGATTATTTTTAATATGGAATAATGGAATTATAATTTTTAATTCTTGAAGTTGATTATTTTTACATGATAAATTTTCATTAGTTTGGTTATGTGATATGAAACATGCAAGGGGATCCACTGTGCGAATTCACATGGGCTATATTATGATGTTGTTACATTACCCTTGGCATGGTCATTCTCCCTGGGACCATGTAAGAATCATAATGACGGGAATAAACATAGAGTGGAGTATTATTGGTTACTTAACTTTGGAATTGGTAATTCTTGATGGGAACATATAAGTGGATCAGGGAAGGGAATTATCATTGAACATATTATTTAGGAAATAAAGGGTGATTTATGGTGACTAGAGATATTTTATGGGTGATTCGTCCTTAGTAGGATGATCCAATAGTGGTATGGTTAATTTATCATTGCTAGGAGAATGCACCACTGGATCGAGACATTCAACATCATTCTAAAGTAGGTTTTCCTGACCTTGGGTGTAATTCTAGATATCCAGGGTCATCTGGATCATTATATGTTTTGCATTAATTTATGAACCAATGAAACTATTTTTCACTATTTCATATACAATTTATTAATGATAGATTTTTTATACTCTTTGGGTGTATTCCGACTAATTTGTACATACACCCTATTTGATCACTATTTGGTACCCAGGAATATTTTATAGATTAAGGTATGTAAAAGGGAAAGGGGACCTTCAATTGATTGATTGATTTAATTGATGGGACTGGATAATGGATTTGTGACTAGAAATAGGGTTTATGTCTAGGATTTGGAGTGTTTTATTATGATATTATTTATTCTATTACTTGTAAAACCTGAATCATAATAATTGATATTGGAATACATTATAACATGACATATTTTTTATTATTATTTGTAATTTTGGTTATTTATAATCGTTTGGTTTGAGATGGATATTTCTTATTATAAATTGTTTTTTTAAAAAAAAATTACCTTTTTTACTCAAATATTAAAACTCTCCACCAGAGGATTTTGTCTCCCCAATATATTCCCCACACCCTGACTGTTAGTCGGTATCCTCTAGTGTATGAGGAGGTGCACTTGATGTCTCGTAACTACATATGTCAATCACCTGAGGGTGTATTGGGAATGGGCATTAAAAATTATTATTATATCCATGTTATTTTATATTTCATTAATATTTATGAAAGTTATACAGGAGACAACAATGTATTGGGTCTTGTTAATAAGCTTGTTCATCAGTGTAACTAACCCTTATATTGGGGTAACCCCAAATTTAGAGGGATAGGATTATTGTTAATACTATTCATTTATTACTGTTGTGAAGTGATTTTACCATGGTTAATTCAATTTTAGTGTGATGTTACTATTTTATGAGATTTTACACATGGGAAGATATGGAAAATTTGGAATATTCTAGCATCATGGTAGGAACGTAGGGGAATTTGTTGACATGAATTGT
Source organism: Viscum album (assembly GCA_963277665.1). NCBI lineage: Eukaryota > Viridiplantae > Streptophyta > Magnoliopsida > Santalales > Viscaceae > Viscum > Viscum album. The sequence goes on from OY728121.1 coordinate 362,548,353, forward strand.
TCTTATTAGGGAATGATTTTTTATTCCATACAGAATATATGAATATATAATTTTGAAATTTATTCTCATGATATATCTAATAAAAATGATTAAAAGGAACTATTATGACATTCAATTTCACTTGGTAAACCATGTTATAGAGTAACCTCAGGACTGTTTTACTTTTTATGTTTCCTTGACCCTCTAAGTTTGATAATGTTGTGTATCTACTATTCTAAGATGTGTTTTTACCCTATTAGAGAAAATGAATCAGAGTAATCATTTTTTTGCCCATCAAGTGAGTGGTAATAATCTAAAACCTAACAAATATGATCTAGAAATTTTTATTTCTTCATGGAACTAGACAAATGAAAAACTTCATGATATTTTCTTTCTGTTTATGGAATCTTTGGAATGGGAGTATTCACGTAGTATACCTTTGATGTCCAATATGACCATAGAGTTATAGATGTATCACCTATACACATTTAATGGGGATGGATTCCCCTAAGAAAGTAGAGTTTAAATGGATAGACATTGAGGTGAATCTCCTAATCCACTTATATCCATATATTCTAGAAGATGATAAGGATTGTATGTTCATTCACCAGACACAATAGATCATGTTAATTATGAAATATCATGTTTTTTTCAATAACCAATAATGTTTTTATCCATATCTGAAAAATATGGGATATCTAAGGTGAAGTTCTTATAGGATATGATTCTTTATTAAATTAAGTGGTAGGTGGATATATTTCTCTTGATAAAATTTGTGGAAGTGATGAATAAATATCTCAACATCGAAGGAAACGTGAGGGGGACACCAAGTGGAAGGGGTTAGTCTTAACAGTATGTTCTAAGATCTCTTCTTTAGGTTGAAATATGAGTTGATATAACTATTATCACTAGAGAATTAACATTAAGAGTATCTAGGGGAGTGTATATCCATCTCAGGATTATAGCTTGGTGGAGTGATTTCAATGTGATATGGATGTCCAAAGACACTTCTAGTATTCGTTTCTTATAATAGAGTGTCTTGTTTTTGGTTTCATGGTCCTTCTGCAGTGGTTTTACAAGAGCATTCAACTATCATGTAGTGGAAGTCAACCTGAACATACACTAGATTATTGGAAGGACTCAACTACCACATATAATAAATTTAAATGATGTTTGTCTAGATTCTATGGTTGGGGTAAGGGAAGTGGTTCTCTAATAAATGATCTACAATATTAGATAGAGGGACCAGCTCAGTGGATTCAGACTGGAGCTCTGGGGAGAGGGGTAAGCCAAATGCATGCTATATGGTTAACTCCAACATGTCTGTATGTATATCCAGATACCTCTAGAGGTATGATTCTTGTTTCAGCTATCATTTCCGACATTTTTTTGGATAATCCAAAATGAAATTAATTTATATCTACAAAGTTTTCAAATGGATAATGTTTTTATATGGAGTGGTTGGATGGTGTCATGAATATCAACATGATAGTAGGGGTGCAATCATAGGATATCATATTATGTAAGGAGTTTTCTCTTAATTTTTTTGGCTATAATTTATTTTGGGATTTCTTTGTTATATAAATGGTAGGATATAATTTTATTTTTTGGTATGTATTAGCTAGTTTTATACTAGGATCATATCAAATAATACTGAGGAAAAGTTTCTCTTCCATATCCAGAATGGAGAGCTATATTAACCAGAGTGAATGATATTTTCAGGCTTTTCATGAAGGAAAAATTTAGTGCCTATTAGATTTTATCATTTAAATTTTTTCGATCAATGTCACTGATTATGGAAATTTTAAGGAGATTACTATTACAGTAGCAGAGGACTATTTTCATAACATTCTCCCTGAATAGTTCTTCATCATACCGCATGAGAGGGATATTGAGTTCACCATCAATTTTGTTAGTAGATATACCAATTTATATCCCACCATATAGGGTAGGACCACTAGAGCATCATGATTTGAAATCTTAGTTAGAAGATATAGAAACAATGGGTTTTACATAGTTTAGTTCTTCACCATGGTGTCTTCATATGATTTTCACTCGGAAGTTTGATAGGACATTGCACTTATGTGTGGATTATAAGAGACTAAACAAGATGAACATGAATTGACATCCCTTTCCATGAATCGATGATCTCTTTGAGTTGTTGAGAGTTTGTCAAATTGATTCTAAAACTCACTTGATGTTCGAGTACCATCAGTTGATAGTGAGACCCTATAAAATATCTTGGACTTATGTTAGTTGTAAATATAGACTGTACATGTTTGTGGTGATTTTGTTTGTTCTAAAGAATACACTAGTGGTATTCATGGACTTGAAAAATCTGATAATCCATCCATTTCTTGATCAGTTTCTGGTGGTTTTCATCAATGAAATTATGGTGTAATCCGAGTATAGATATGATCATTACCAACTCTTTTACATCATCCAAAATAAAATGATAGGGCATTTAGTTTCAACCATTCTATTTATATGAATTTTCTGGATCAACTAAGTGAACTTTATTGGTTATGTTTTCTTAGAGGCTGGAGTGTTTGTGGACCCAAATAAGGTTGCATCCATGGCATCTTGGAAGTGACCCAAAAACATCTTCATGATTTATATTTTTTTTGGTTTTGTAGGTTTTTATTGGTTTTGTATCTAGGATTTCCATGTTTTGTAATATCTGATGTCTCGAATGACCAAATAAGGGATGATGTTTGTCTAGATAAATTCTTACAAGTAGGACTTCCGGGTCTTAAAAATTAGGTTAAACTCGAAACTAATCCTCACCATACCTAATTTAGTAAGGAATGTTCTAGGTGTTGGTACCCATACAGATTCATACATGGAACAATTTTGATGTAGGAGGATCAATTTGTTTCTTATAGATCTTGAATGTTATGGTTGAATGAGAAGAATTATCCTACACATGATCTAGAGTTAGCTGTAGTAGTACACTCCCTGAGATGTTAGTAGAATAATATTTTGTGTGAAATGTTTTAGCGTACATAGACCAAAAAACCCTCAATTAAATCTCTACACCTATGGACTTAAACCATTGATATAGGAGGTGCATCAATTATCTTCAGTATTTCAACATTAATTTGTACTACACTCTAGGAAAGGGAAATATTTTTTCCAATTCCTTGAGTAAGATACCATAGACTATGGAAGTGTAGGATTCTTGGGAAGGGTGGTGGATGACGACACTCTATGATGATATGAATTTGGATGTTACATATTTCCATGGATGAAAATATCTTGATTCAACATCTTTTATACACATTCTTCAAAAATGGATCATAGGAAATAATTTATTTGATCTGAGGGGTTATCTGTAAGGGATAAGATATGTACTAGGGGCCACCATCAGGTTAGTCTCATGGAAGAAGTGATTTTATACTTATCTATTGACAAGCATGGGTTCCTAGGTTTTTTAATTGAGGGTAGAATGATGGAATTAAAATACACTATATGGGAAGTACATCATAGTTTGAAAAAGATATTTCTTGGTCTTCATAGGCAATTATCATTTCTATGGATGAAAATGAAGATAATAGGATTTTTGGAGCGATGCATCACCTATCAATAGGTGAAGGAAAATCATCCGAGGAATGATGGGTTTATATAGTATTTGTAAAATTCTTAAATGAAAGTATGATTACATAAATAGATATATCACGATAATATTTCCTTGAAAACCTTGGAAAATTACATGCGGTGGGTGATCATAGACCGACTGATGATGGTATCCCACTTATTTCTTGTCCTAGAAATCATCGTCATCAAATAGTGGTTAGTATCCCTATATAAGAGATAATTTAATGAAATGATGTTATGATGAGTATCATTTATTTTTAGATCCCCATTTCACCACATGCTTCTATTAGAGAATTCAAATGGTATTAGGATAAAAGGTTATTCTGAGTACAAAATATCATCATCGGATGGATGGGAAACCAAAATTTAAGATTAAGACACAATGGGACATGTTATGTGCTTTTTTTGTGGAATTTCTTTTCCCATATAATATGAATCTGTCACTTATGGAGTTTTTATATAATAACATATTATAGGTATCAATCCAAATGGATCCTTTCAAAGCCTTACATGGGAGTAATTCCATTAAACTTTGTTTTGTTTGGAGTCAAGAGAACCAATAATTGTTGGAACTAGCCTCATGTAGGATATTTATGAGCAGATTTAGTAAACCATAAAGTTACTGGTTACTACATATATCCAACATAAACCATATGATAACTATTGGAGATGACCTCTAGAATTTTATTTTGATCATTGAGATTTTATTTAGGTTTCACCTAGGTTTGTGAAATTCCATATTGAAAACCATGGAAGGTTTGAACCTCGATTCTTTGGTCCATTTGTGATAGTTGATAGGGTCATTCTAGTGGCATATCATTTGGACCGTACACAATTATATAATTCAATGAATTTTATTTTTTACATGATAAAACTTCAAAGATTTCATTTAGTCCTTTATTATGTGATAGATATTTATGATGTTGAGAATGATGATGCACCATTTAAGGATAATCCAATCCTTATCATGGACCACAGTGAGAAGAATTATTGAGGGAATAATAGAAATCTAGTTCAAATGCAATAGTAACGAGAAAGGTTTTTAGAGGTTTCCTAGGAAAGGTAGTTTAATATTTGGGTAGAGTGACCCTGGTTTTTCACTAACCCCCTATAGTGATTATTGGGAGGATAACTGAAGGTTTATTTTTTATATGGTGGTGAGGTTGTAAGATCTCATATTTTTTCCAAGAGAATTATGTTTAAATGTGTTTTTTGTTGAAAATCCTTAAGTCTTGTTGAACCATTTACCCATTGGATTTTAAACCCATTCATGGATTAAGATGTCGTTTTAGAGGAGTTTGGGAGATCAAAGAAGTTTTTATAGAATATTATTTTAGTTTCTAGGGTGGCATTCATGTTTGTAGAAACTAAAGAACCTCTAAAAAACTTGTGGATTCCCTAGTATCGTGGAAAGGCTACAGGATTCACACTGGATAAATGGTGAGACCCAACAAAAATCAAGGGTGAATTTGGATAAAAGGGTATCATTAATGGTAAATGTTGAATTTTTATGCCAGGGTACCCATTTTTATTTCATAGTGATCAACTATGTTGACGCTAATACCCCATTTGGGAATTTTGATGGTTCTCTAAGGTACTTTTAGATCCTCTAATACATCTCTTTGATTCTTTGATCCCTTATCCGATCTGGTGATCCAAAACCAATATATCTCCCTCATCATCAGTGAACTACTGTGGTTTTATCCATCAATTATCTTAGTAAAAAAATGTTGAGTTATATGAAACACTATTTTTAGGTGATATTTGTGTTTAAAATTAATTTGGTTCCCAAAAATGTTTCCCTACCTCGCTATTATTAAGGTGGGTGGTCTGTAAATACTCACTAATGTCCATTTTGATTTCTCTAGTACGTGGAACCTATTTGATCATGATAATATTCCATGCAAATAACCTATCTAATTTGGTAACCTACTAAAATTTATTTGACCATATAGATAGACCTCTCACAAACCAAGTTGTGTATGTTGGTGTTGATACTAGACTTACAACCACCCTAGTGGTCTTCTAAGAGTTAAAACTAGGTTGGAACTATAAACAATAAAATTTAGAGTCTTGTAAGGATTTGTAATTTTTGGCTCATCTTAGTAAGTTAAATTTTTTAGAATGTGAATTAATGTATTCGGAATGATAATTCACTATATGGATTGTATGTGGATAATAGGAAGGAAATGTTATTTGACTGAATGGAATGTCTCTATAAAGAAATAATTATTATGTGATTGGAAATATAGCTTGATTAATATGTGAAATGGTATTTTCATAATTAATGGGATAATTTGTAACATATAATTGTTTAATTAATGGATGGATAATTTTATATTTAGTGAATCGAACAATGTGAGTTGTGTTATATTTTTTGGAAATCATGGTTTCTAGTATTCATTTGGATTTCATGTATATGATGTGTTCTTACATAATAATTTTCCATTGATAAGGTTTTTCACCATGGGATGACACAAGTATGTCTAGAATGATAATTACCATAGATCCCATTATGACATGGTTACTTTTTCTATATCATTGTTTTTCTCTCAAGGAACATGTAAGAGGATCCATCATGGGAATTCACATGTATTCTAGTGTGATTGGCAGCTTTCCTTTGGCATGGGTATTGTTATATGGGAACATGTAAGTAGTTATAGCATGGGAATTATCATAGATAATAGTGTTGATACCTAAGGTATTATTTTATAGTCACATGAGATACATCGTGGGTGATTCATCACAGGTAGGAGAATCCCCTAGTGGTACGGGAGATTCATCCTATGTAGGAGAATCCCCCACTGGATAGAGACATCTGGAATCATATCAAAGCAGGTTTTTCTGATCCTGGTTATCAACTTGGATCTCTAGGATCGGGAAACATATTTGTTTATTGAATTTATTTTTAAAATCATTCCACTATTTACCAAATAATTGCATGAATTAATATTATATTGTTTAGAGACCTTGGGTGTTAGCATACAAAGGAATACTCTCACCCAGTTTGGGTATCATATGATACCTTGGAAGATTTCACGGATGTAGGTATAGACATTGTAAAGGGTCCCTATTCATGATTGATTGATTTGATGGATGAGATTGGAACATCGATATGGGATCGAGAATAGTGTTTACAACCAAGGTATTGGAGCCTTTTATGATTACTCGGTTTAGTATTTTACTTGTATTACATTCAACAAGACATTAATAAAGGCTTAAAGTATGACATGACATTGTAATTATTAACACATGGATTTTTTTAAATTTCTAATTTTATATTTTTTTATCTTATTATCTACTAGATGATTTTTTTGCTTAGATTATCTAATTTTCCATATAATTGGAACTCTTCACCAGATTGTATAATCTCTGCACTATATTTCTCACACCCTCACTAATATTCAGAAGCCTTTGGTGTATGTTGTGTTACACAATTGTGGTCCGGAATAGATATCCGCAATATACTGAGGGGTGAAATTTATATTAAATTTTTTTAATAAAAATAATCAATCAGAGTATAATACTGAATAATGAAATAGTTTAGTGTAGTGTAGTGCTTAGTAAATAATGTGGTGGAAATATAATATGAACACAATTTTTTTATAGCATTTTGAATCACGATGATCTTACTATAGTCATCAATATTTTCTAAATTATTGTAATATAATCACCCAATAATAAAAATCACTTTTAATAGTCTGATAACCTATTTACAAACACTGATTTTACAATACCCAATGTCACAAACAATACCTGACTTTTTATAGGATTCACAACATAATCAGACCTAAATTTTCTTCAAGGGTAAAAATTCAAGAAACTTCATTTATAATGGTATAATTACCATTAATTAACATAATTTTGTTTGGTAAAATAAAAAACCAAATATTTAGAAGAGATAAAAGTTGAAATTATTTAATAATGAAAAAGCCAAATGGAATTATGAATAAAAGTGGTGCATAAGAAGATAAAGGTGGATGCATATGAAGAATATAAATCAATTTAGTAGTAGAGATAAATTGATAAATTACTTCCCAATATCACCAATGAAACAGTAGTAACAATAGAGATTAAACACATCACTCTTCTCATATGAATCATATTTTTATGTATGTCTCATTATGTAAGGAATAAACTATGTTATGTTTATTCAATCATTTCCCCCTTGATGAAATTCCAATATAAAATATCACATCACTAATTCCATGATATTTATGAATATGAAGGGGAATATAAATAACAAATCATAGTATTCCATAGTTTAGATAGTAATAACGATTAGAATATTACCGTTTACCTTTAATTTGAATTATCACATTCAATATTATAAAATTCTCATTATCATTTTGTACTGTATAAAATGAATTAGAAATAATTCCTATATAATCATTTTAATAAATGAGAGTTTTTAAAATGTTTAAAATAAGAAAAAACACTTCCATAAAATTTCATTAATTCAATTATATAATTATGCATAAATATATTATAAAAATAAATAAAATGAAACTTATGATTTCGATATACATTTCCAGGATATTTATATATTAAGTTTTTTTATACAGTCATTATATTATATAATAATTATAAAAAAGAATAAAATGATTATAAAATCTTTAATATACTTTAAGTTAATATAGATCATGATGTAAAATATATATTTTCATAAAAATAAAATAATGTAATGAACTAACAGTATGCGTTGAGTGTCCATAAGGCATAATCTTTGTAGTCGGTTAACATACCATGCCATGAAAGTGTTTGGTTTATATAATAAGTGTGGTCAGTAGATATTTCAAGGTGTTTTTCATTACTTATGATATCTATAAAATATCTCATGTTTACACTTGAAAATAACTGATGTGATCACTTAAAAAAACAAAAACTTTCACTTAAAAAAACACAAACTTTCACTAAAAAAAACTCATTCGGCCAGTAGAAAAATCTCATATAGTTCATAAATCCTTATGGTATGTTGGTTTACAATAAATTTAAATATTATCAATGTTGTTTGGAAAGAAAATAATTTAAATATACCCCTGGTAGGTTGTTTTTCCAACACATGAAAATATACTCATTGCAAGTTGGTTTTCAATTGGTTTCATAACAATATTCTATGTGGTTCTTAAATAACAATGTCAAAGTAAGATATGTATATATTGGATACATCGATGAAACAACCATGTAGCCGAAATGGATACTTGGAAGAAATTGATACAGGGATGAAATAACTTTTTCGTTCTTCCCAAAACACCTACATAATTCAACTATGTGGATCTACAATAAAATTTCTATTTGGATATTTAATAAAATTCATATGTGACTGAAATCAGTTGTGTTGATAAAAAATGATTAAATATGTATTATAAAATAATGGCTCACAATATATATATATATATATATATATATATTAAGATAGATAAAATAGGTATAAAATATATATTATAATGTTTAATCATTAAAAACAATTTAATCTTATATGATAAAAAATATATAATAGTTAAGAAAAATATTAGGAACCAAATAACTGAGTGGTTTGTGTAATTTAGAAAAATAAACTAGTGAAATTTTAATACCCAAGATAAAATACTAACAATATCCACCTTTTATATTTAAAAAAGAAAACATTTAATTAAGAAAATATCAAAACATTCTTCACCTTTTTGAAATTTATCAAAATGAAAAAATATCAGTAGAAAGTAGACATTAAATATCATCCAATATATTTTAAACTATGTTATATAGATGAAAATTTTATACCATTTTTATTATAATATTTAAAAACAATTCTCTGGGAAAAATATTTAACATATTTTTTAATCTAATCACACAACATATAACATATTCATCAAAATGTTACAATTAATAACAACACTTATTAAAGAAGATATCTGAATATATAAAAAAAGTCGTATGAAAAACTATTAATTATCAATAATATTAAAAAAATATTATATCTATTACATACCATGATATATATTCTTTTAATATAACTAATGGAATCATTATTTTCTCAGATATTACTGATTCTAGTAGGTTGTTGAATATGCGATAAAGATGATTTTCAGTTAGAACCAACTCTAAATTTATATCTTATTTATTCACATGATCCCTTAGAAAATGAAATATGATATCTATCAATTTTTTTTTGTGTTGTAGAGGATTTTAATAAATTTAAATAGATCTAAAATAATCAAAGAATTTTGGAATTTTATCCAAACTAATATTAAAATCAATTAATGCTTTTTTGATCCAAAATAATTGAGAATAACAACTAGAGATAACAAAAAAACTCATACATAAGTGTTGATAATGTATCTAGAATATTTTCCATTTAAATCAATGAAATTAAAGTCATACTGAGAAAATTACACATACCTACAATGCTTTTTTGGTCAAACCAAAAATATCCAAATTTATTGTCATACTTGGATTATTAATCAAAATAATTCTAGAATGAATTAAATAAACTAGTATTTACAGTTCCTTTAATAAATATGATAATTATCCTTCCATATTTAATATTACTTTCCTTATGATTCAACTAAAATCTAGTATATATAAAAAATGAAAATAATATATCTGTCCCAGATGTGGTGAAATACAAAAAGCATAAAACTATTCCTCTATTTAGTTTAACATCAAATAAATTTCCAAATTCATCCCAATATAATTTCTAAATTTTAATCCTTGGTGTTTAAAAAATCATGAATCATGGAAAAATAATTTAACATGTTATTTATTAAACTTATATTGATTTATTAAAATGAAATTTTTTTTGGTTTAATTTTTAAGGTAATAAAAAATTTCATTTCTCCAGTTAATCTCATATAAAACTCAATAGTGATTGCATTAGAAAAAAATAGTAAGTATGTCATTTGTGGAACCAAATATTATATCATCGGTATACATATTTACAATCAATATATCATTTGATAAATTATTTATAAATAATTTAGGAACAACATATTCATTTTACAAAATTATTTTTAAGTATAAAATGATTTAGTCTCTTATACTAAGATATATGATCTTTAATAAGACATTATACATAATTGTTTTGTTTATAAACATCATTTGTAAATTTTCCATTTTCATATTCGGAAATATTAAATCAATAAAGATAAATTCCATAAATAATTTTACAAAATAAATTTATATTGTTTGTTGAATTGAAACATTTATCCCCATATATTAAACATTATAGTATTGGATATACCAAAGTATATGTTAAATTAAATATGTATTTAGAAATATTATAAAAAACATTTAAATGTTATATAAGGTTTAAAATATTGATTTAATCCTAGAATTTTTTCATAATTTCATTCACTAGAAAATAAGTTCACATTTTACAAAATAAAATAAAATAGAGCATAAATTATCAATCTAAACCAATTTGGAATTTAAAATTTCAATGATTAGTCCTGATTTTAAAATATGATAAACTATTTAGTAATGAATAAATTAAATTTAGATGTCATGTAAGACTTCCTAGAATTAGGAATGTTTAAAAATATAATTTAGAGAACAAATATACTAATAAATATTTAAATTAGATGGTAGTTATCTAGTTTAACAATAAAAAATCCCAACACTAATATGTTACATCAATCTGATAAAAACATGATTTACTAATGAAAAACAAATAATTCATTCCAAAGTATTTCAAAAGAGTTAATTAATACTGATATATATATATATATACTAAAAATATAGATAATAATTTAATATTCAGATTTCAGCATATAAAATAATGTGAAAAACAATGGGTAACTCCCCCTAAATTCATTATTTTCTAATTATAGATACAAAAATATTAATTCTCTCACATAATAAAAATATATGAAAATAAAATTTTAAAAATAACAAGTTCAAAATTCTTACTAACCAAAACAAAAAACAAGGAAATGTTATGGTCCATGATTAAATTCCATATATTAAATTATCATTATAAAGTATTTTCAATACTATACATGTCAGCATACCCGTTTATAAAATAGTATAGAATATGAATCCTAGTTGATAGAAAAATAATTACCTAGGCATGTTAAATATATTGGGTCAAATAATATTCGAGTAGGAACCCTTTGGTACCTAATATTCCATGGATTTAGTTAAATTGATTATAGATCTTTTAGACACACAAATATATTTTAAACATATATTTTTTTAGTATTTCTGAAAATAAATTCTTAGAGAATTTTTTTTATGTTTTACCGAATGATTTATTAAACTACAAAGAGAATTCATTGTAGTAATACCCCTATATTCTATGCTTACAAAATTTTACACTCAAAATACTTCCATTTGGAAATTTATAAAAATTAGTCTTACCCACCCTTGATGAAACCTAGTTATAATCAAATCCATTGTTTTCATACTTTGGTTTTCATCATAGTCATTATTTTATCATATTTATATTTTCCTTGAATAAAATTAGATAACATTTCTTTAATATTAGAAACTTTTTATTTAAAATATATATTCTATTTTTGAATATCTACTAAACCTGTATAAACATTGGTATTATAACCAAATATATATTTATGAATTTTTTTATTTTGTTTCTTGAGTTGGATACAGTCATTTAAAATTTATTCATTTCCTCTAAGACCGAATTAAATAATTTCAATTGAAATTTCTCATTAAATATATAAAAGTGTTTATTTGGTTTATTTTCTTCTTTTAGTTTCATTATTTCAGAATAAAAATTATTTTTAAAGTCTATATTCTGGGAAACACTAATATTCATGTTTTTAAATTCTTTTTTTTTCTGAATTTTTTAACGAACTATTTATTTTTTCTTTTTATATCAGTATATTTTTCAATAATATTTATATAATAATTCTTGAATTCCTAAATTTTCATTATATAGTTTTATGATTCTAGAATTCATGAAATCAGAATAAGAAATAATATTAGAATTAATTTCTTTTTTATGTTATGTTATTCCATTTTTTTCGACAATATTAGGGTTTATTAATTGAATAAAAAATTAATTTCGTATATGGAAATGTGTAACCATTAAATAAAGGTTACATATCTCCTATGAACATATTATGTCACTTCCTGAATTATAATTCAATTTAAAATTTTATCCTCTAAAGAAATATTTAGTTTTCATTATCTATTTTTTATCTATCATTGAATACTAGAGTTTGGGATAATCATTTGGGATGTTTCTTTTTCTCCCATAACTCTTAAGAAGTTATTTATAAAAGATAATTATTATTTCTATTATTACATTTATTTGACTCATTTTTTAAAAACCTTTTGAACTATCTCTTTCCTTTTTTAATATTCATAAACTAGAAAAAATTATTTCAATAATTTAGAACAAACATTAATATATTGTTTCCTATATCTATTTACGGATTAGATTTGAGTAGTTTATATGGTTTCTCTATGATTTTAAAATGATATAGACTTAACTACATTATCTTTTCATCTATTCAGTTTTTCTAATACCCATAATCAATTATAATTAAAAACAAGGTATTTTGAAGAATCTGACCATATAATTAATTAATACCTACTATTTTCATGAATGGAAAATTATTTATTATCTTGTTCGGTCTTGGATTTCCAGTTTAGTAAATTTGAAATATAAGAAACAAAATCTATATTTAACGGAACTCTAATCTAATACTAATTATTATTAAATGGGGATAAAAAACACTATCCTTTAATGAAACTGTAATAAAACCAATTATTATGCGTGAAATAGATATAAATAATAGTCTATATGTGGTCGATAGTCCATTAAAATAATTTATTGTAAATAATCACTAAAATTTTAATACTGAATAATGATACTAAGTAGCATTGTTTCATAAAATAGTGAAATGTAAAAAAATATGAATAGAATATTGTTTTAGTCATTTGGATCACCAAGATTCTATGCCACCCATAAATCTTATCTACATGCAAAGAATATTAGTACCCACTTAGAAACCACACATTAAATGGTGTGATAACCAATTAAAGACACTCCTAATTACAATACCTTGAGGCACAAATAATTCATGAATGGTTATATTATCCATAACCTAATCTAACATTACATTTATTGAGGATTAAAACCATTGAAACTTCCTTTTGATTAGTTAAATAATTAATAAAATATATTATTTCAATTTAGAAAATAAAAAAGTGAGACTTTAGAAATAATAGAAGAAGAAAATATTAAAAAAAACCTAAAATACGTTAGGAATAATAGTATAGAAGATGAAGATAAATGAAAATGTTTTTCAAAAAAATAGATCACTAAATTTTTAGATGATAAAACTTTAATTTCCACTATGACCACACTAGTGAAATAGTAGTCACAATAGGGATTATGCACTTTACTCTTCTCATATTCTTTGTATTTTTTTGTATTTATAATTCTTTATTAAATAAAAAATTTTGAGTTTATTTAATCACTTCCTCCCTTGATCAAATTCCCCTAAACAGTCTTGCATCATTAATTTCAGGATTTTATTGAAAATAAAGGAGTTTATAAATAAATTATCACAATTTCTAATAGTTTGATATTAATAATTCATATAATAACACTAGTTATCATTCATTTGAATTATCATGCTCATTATAGAATAATTCTCATCCTATTTTAATCATACAAGAATGAAATATGAAACACTACCAATATTATCATTAGAATAAATGAGAGTTTTTAAATTGGTTAAAACAATAAAAAAATTTTCCACACAATTTCATTAATTTGATGATAAAAATATGTAAAAATAGAGTATAAAAATAGATTGAATTAAACTTATTATTTTAAAAAAATCATGATATTTATCTATCAACCTATTTATAATATAGTCATTAAAATATATATTTATTTTACAATGAAAAATAATAATTATAAAAATATGAAAAAAACATGTATTAATATAGATCATAATGAAAAATATATATTTTCAAAAAATAAATAATTTCAGGATTGACTGTAAATGATGAGTGAACCTGAGGAATAAACCTTTAATTCGGTTGATATACCATGCCATCAAAGCATACAGATGGTATGATGACTATGTAAACAAAAATGTGTGGTAACTTAGTTTACTCTATACTATGTGGATAATTGATATTTTATCACATGGTCATATTCTTGTGATAACATGAAAATAAATCATGTGATAATTTAATAATAACTTATGTGGTCACCTAAATATAACTCAGGGTGTCACAAGAAAATAAATAATGCTGTTACATTAAAAATTAAATTATTGTCTCTTGAGAAATCCTCATCGTAGGTTGGTTTTTGGTGACATGAAATACACTCTCTGTATTTTATTTTTTGATTATATGAAATATACTCATAGTATGTTGGATTGTGGATTCTTTATATATAACAATGGTAGGTTAGTTTTCAATTGGATACATAGTAATATATTACCTCATTATTAATAAAAAATTTCAAAATAGGATATACTGAAATCAACCATGCAGTTCTTAATTAGAAAAGTTTAAATTTGGGTACATCACATAGTCAACTATATGGATGAAACTATGATGTGGCTGAAACGACTATGTAGTTGAAAAAAATACATGTCTGAAATGGTTATGTTCGTCTTCACAAAACACTTATGTGATTAATCTATATTTATCTACACTAAAATGCATACATGATTTATCTATGTTGTTCTACACTAAAATCATTCATGATTTAAATTGACTATGTAGATGAAATCTAAAAAAATATGTATTATAAAACTATAGCGCACAATGTATAAATATTTAATAAAAACTATACATGGTAAAAAATATGTATTGTATAATTATAACATTAAAATATAATTAAATATATAGTCTATAAAATATAAAAAATTACCCAAAAAAAATATTATATACCAAATAAGTGAGAGGTGTTTTCAACTTAGAAAAATAATCTAATAAAATATTTACACCCAAGTTCAAATAAAAACAAAAATATTAACTCCCAATTTAAAATACTAAAACGATTAAGGTGTTTTTACTACCTATCTCGATAATGTGAGGGTGAACCAGTCTGAGGATGTTACATATATAGGAGTTATAAGTGATGAACCTTGATATATGCATGGTTTATAGGGTACGTTTCATATTCCAGGTGATAGTGTAGTCATCCATGATCCAACATATAGAGATGTCTCAATGATGACACCAATAGGTGGAAGTGATGTGGAATTTAATTGTTCATAGTGGTTTTTCTAAAGGGTTGTCAAAGGATAACCAAGAATGACTAATGTTTTAGAGGAAGATGTTTTTACCAATGGTGATGTGCATGTGATTCCTTCATATGTTTAAGAATTTTCCTTTAGAAGTGAACCTATGAGTATCAATGGTGTACCAAATTTTAAATGTGTTGTTCTGGTGTCCTAGGATGAAATTTGTAGGAGGAGTGTTTGTGTCATGGTTTATGGTTTATCAACAATTTAATAAAGAAATTTTTGTTCCTTGTGGTCAGTTAAAACCCATAGATTCCCATGATGCTAAATGGGAAGAAAACGTGATAAAATTATTCATAAAAGTCAACCTAACTCAGGAAGGATATGATGTTATTAAGGTAATCACTGATTAGCTAAAATAATCAACACAGATCTTATCCATTGGGGAGTTGATCCTAATGGATGTTTTAGTAAGGAGGTTTGTGGAATAAGTTTTTCAAATACATAGAGTTCCATGTTCCATTATATAATACTATTTTTCTCATTTTACCTCAGGATACTAGATAAGATTGTAACCTAATTTATTCACTCATTTTTTCCTTAACACTACTTTCCACTGTCAGATAGGAAGGTGTGTAGAGAATACCATATAGATGTTGGAGGATATGTCATGGGAACATATATTAGAATTCATCGTACCATATAAAAAGAATATTCCCATAGTTTAGTTTCTTAATAATAATATCCACCACTCATACATTGACGTTGCTCCATTTTAGGTGTTTTATTGGAGGGTTGGTCGATCCCCTCTATATATGACTAAAGTTGGAGAGTCATCTATTCTATATTTCTATTCAATATAGAAGTTGATCGAGAATATCAAGAAGGTTCATGTTGGGATGATAAAGGTGACCATCAGTCAAAATTCTTATTTCGATTAGAGAAGGAGGCCATTGGAGTTTGAGGTTGGAGACTAGGTGTTCCTATAGGTTTCTCATCATTGTGAAAAGTGGAAATTGGGTCAGGGAATCAAAATTTGAACTAGGTTTTCCAAAACAATCATGGTGATGGAGCATAATGGTGATTTGGTTTATTTATTTTCGATTCCTCTATAGATAGACCAAATCTATTATGTCTTCCATATATTTTTTCTTCAATGGTTTCATGACTATTCCCATATCATTAAATGGTGAGATTTGGATACCAAGGACAATACAACATTTATGGAATGACCAATTGAGGTCTTATATCATTGAGATATGGTGATATATTAAATATTTAACCAATTAGTTCATGTTATATAGATAAATGGTGGATTTTAGGAATGTACTTGTGAGGATGAGACACAAATCCATTCTCAGTTCCCTGAGTTTTTTTAAGCTTCACTTGTTTCCCTTTGTTTGAGATGATGTATTTTAACCATTTTATTTATATGAGATTAAATCAATACCCTTTTTTATGGGTTTTACTAACTATGTGTTTTACTCCTCCCATGTGGGGATGTGTTATTTTTATAATTAAAACCATGAGATGTATCTCAAGGGAAATTTTCTAAACTTCTTTTCACTTTCCATTTTGGTTATATTATGATTTTCAAGGTAGACAGTTCTTTTATATCTATCTAATATAATTACCTTGGTTTCAAAAAATGTTACATTTTGGTTTTTTGGGGTTTGGATGTGTCAATGGTGTGTTTTGGGTATCCTTACCTATAATATTTCCCTGTTTATTATCTCAATCAGACAATTATTTCGCACGGTATCAGTTTTTTCCCACGATTAAAAAACTTTTTATCACAATCATTATTTTCTTAACACATTCAAAAAACATATTATACTGATAATTATTTGTTCAAAAGTTCAATATATTCCTTCATAACTTCAATCCAATTATTCTCACAGTCTCTCAATTCTGTCTGGCAATCACATTTTGGGTACATTATTGGAAAACCTGTTCTCGTGATTGTAGTTTTATTATCATGGTCACACCATTCATTCACACAACTACAGTTTTGTTTTCACAATTACACTAATACATCACATTCTCGAATTTATATTTTCACAAACAATCACTTATAATGACCAGTGACTTATCATAGTGTATCCCTTCAAAGTATATCCCTTCTAATGATTGATCCCTTAATTGTTGATCCCATCTCAAGGTCAACCACTTCATGGTTGATTCACCGGTTTTCAAAAATTACTATTTTTAAAATATACCATATTTTCCAAAATGAAATGAAAAACTAGTTCAATGAATAAAAAATAATTTGAGACATAACTACATATTATAACATCCATTTTTTGGGGAATAAATCTTGAAATATAATTCCGTAAACCCTATGGTTTGAAAAAGGGTTGTTCTTCATGATTTAAATGAAATGAAAGTAAATGACAATTATGATGGATGGTTGAACATATTATTCATTGGGAAATAATTTTGGCATATTAAAGTACGAAATATTATCCAAATGTATATATATTTTTTGTTTTCTTCAAATCAGGATGAACAAGAACTATGTTTTAAAATCACGAAGGGCTATCTGCATCCACCTAGATCTTTCATGTACTTGATTTCATTCATGTTTGACATATTTGTTTCCTCCTATTTTATAAATGATTGTCATACATGAGGAAATATATCTTTATTCACTATCATATCACCCCTTTATCTCTAAGTGTTGTATAATTTATCAAGCCCATACCTTCATGACAGATGTGCTATAACATCATATTCTTTTCCCCGATTTTTAGTGAAACTTTTTTTGGGATTTATTTTCTTGGATTGGGATCTAGGTTAAAGCATGACTTTATATGCATATATGATACAAGAAATATTTTGATTCATTTTTTGTTGATGGTAATATTACTCATAATGAATATTAATAATTAGATGTAATGAAATTGTTGGTGAGTGGGGGATATAAGATATTCATAATTATTTTCATTATATTGGTTCTCCATTACGTTGTAATAGATTTTATAAACTATCAAATGTGATCTATTCATAGAATATATTTTTTCTAAAATATAATAATGGAAATGACCACCTATAAAAAGGGAAATGCCCTTAAATATGGTAATTGAACTAGAAAATTATAAATAAGTAATAGTTTTGTTTCCCCTTTGGTTTTGAAGTTGACATGTTGTGACGATTTATGTGATAAATGTAATTATGGGAATAATTATATGTTTTATTTGAGGGTTTGTGGTGATTATGTATGATACCAAAGAAACTATTTGATATTGTGATTGTTTAAGATTTTTTGTGTTGTCTAGGTAGTTTACTAGTAGTTATGGAATGATAAATATGATATTCTTTATTAATGAATTTTTGTTGGACTAAATGGGGTCGGGTTGGAAATTAATGAAATATGGAATGGAAAATGGGGTATTGATGTAAACTTTTATTATTGGAAGACAATAAATAAATATTTAACTATTTTTTAATTTATTTGGTTAACTGATAACTTTGAAACTAATGTGTGGTTGTGTTCTTTCTTTGCTGGAATGGATTGGTAGATAGTATCATGTCATCGATGTTGGAATGTGATAATGGGGATGTTGCGATGGTTTTGGTTGTGTGTTTTTTGTTGTGTGAACCCATTTTTTGGGCCGATATGTAGTTATAATAGTGACACAAAGTTTCCATAGATAACTATTACCTTATTTTTACGATAAAAATCATAATAGTAATGTAATCAAGTGTCCAATAGTTTATTATCATGGGAAAATTTGTCTCATAAATCACATGTACATAATAAAACATAAAAATTATTTAAATTATTAGTCCTTATAACTATAAATATTACCAGAGATTCTTTGTACAAGTATTCAACCTAGGATACATATCAAAGTAATTTGTGAGCTAAAATCTCAGAAAGAGGAGGAATTAGGGACAAAATAAAAAGTACATGGGTGAGCATAATCAATATCATCATTCCATAATCATTAAATCATCATCATCATCTTGAGGGAAAAATTATATACAGTCATGGAATGTTTCATATTTATAATAATGAACCATCATAACATAGTGATCAAATATATATTAGAAAAAACATAGCATCATGTTCACGCATAACATACGTGCATACATTACGACATCATAAGTGTGAACAAAGATAACATCATGTTCACACATAATAAAAATTATGTTATGAAATACATCACATTACCCAATGAAATTGATGGATATATAAGTTTGGGCCCACCCGTCACATCATAAAATTTTCATATTAATTCATTCCACAGGGAACATATTACAATCGTAGACATGAAATAAACCCCTAAAAAGTGATGGGGGTTTATAAGAGTTTTAAAAATCATCTTTTATGAGAAATTATTTTGGGGTTTTCAAATGAATAAAGGAAATAATATTTTTTAATTTAACATGACCATTATTTATTGGAGAAGAAACAAATTAGGAGGAATCAAATATATATTTAAAGTAAAGGTCTTTTCAAAAAAACCTAAAAAATATTTTAGAAAACATTTAAAATGGGGATAATCATGTATATAACTAAAATGAAAAGGTAATTTATAGTGGAATTAAATTTTAATAATATCATAGGAATGAAAATAACGATAATATTTTCAATGAAAAGATAACCCAAGTGAATTTTAGTTTGATAATTCCCCTTACCTTAAATCCCACTTTATTTCATTGCATTTCCATCACTATAATACTAAATATACGTTCATTAAAACATGGAACCAAAAAGTAATTACTCTTATGTTTATCATTTTTTATCAATTATATTCAATTTATTATATTTTTCAATTACCTTCTTTAAATGGGATGTTTTTGGGTGTTTTGTTTTTTGTATAAAATTCCCATTTTTCTTCGATTTCACTATTTTTTCAATGCAATTTTTACAAAGGTAGAATTAATTAAATAATATTAATATATATATATTTATAAATTTATATATCATAAATAATTTATTATAACAAGAAATATGGTAGGTTTTATGTAAATATTTGGAAATATCCTCATTAGTATTTAACAAGCTGTTAACGAGACATTTTTTAAAGAGGAGGTGCAAGATGTATAATTTATGATTATATTGAAAAGAATTTTTAATATATTAAAATTATAGATATCATGATAAAATAAAATATATTTGGTTTAATAATGTTTTAATTAGAAAATATAAATAGGATATGAAATTATGAAAGGAAAATGAAATAATAAGATGAAAGGAAATTACCTCTTACTTAATGTCGTTCCTTTTATAAAAAACTTATCTTCTTAAAATGTTTGAGTTTTATTACTCCTTAAACTCTCTAACGGTTATAAGGGTTTTTGAGAGTTTTTTTGGTATAGGATTACATTTGGAAAGTATGGGATGACTTTATTTCCAATAGGAGGGATAAAGGTTATTTATACTTTGGGGAGCTTGGTATTTTTAGATTTAAACATTTAATAAAATACTATTTCAATGTTAAATGATTTACTAGTGAGTTATTGATACTATATATCATATATAAATAAAATAATATGGTTGTGGGAGTTTAAATCCTATTATAATTCTAATCTATTAGTTTATTTAAAAGGAACGTGGAAAAATGAAGAACTCTTTTTTTATGTGAAAACTTTCACTACTGGAAATAAAGGATATACCAACGGTTTAGAACCGTTGGTATAGGCTGGAGAACCGTTGGTATATTCTATACCAACGGTTGTCCAAACCGTAGGGAAGTAAGGCATGGGGAAAGATATATACCAACGGTTTGAAGTAAACCGTTGGGGTAGCCCACTGTAGGTGTGGATTTGCCAACGGTTCTTGCTGAACCGTTGGTATAGGTTTACCCAATGGTTTGGGAATACTATATTCTCATCTTATACCAACGGTTCACAACCGTTGGTATAGTATTTTTCCCAACGGTTTTCATGAAACTGTTGGGAATTCAATGGTTTTTATTTTATACCAACGGTTGTAAACCGTTGGTATAGATTTTTTCCCAACGGTTTCATGGAAACCGTTGGCATATGTTTAAGTATGGCAAAGTATACCAATGGTTTACAACCGTTGGTATTCAGTATTTTCAGAATTGTCAGCAGCTCCTCCTCCAGTGGCCCCTCCAGTGAACCTGCATAAAAAACAACACTGAAAAAAACACCACCTCTTTGAATAGAATCATGCTGAATAATTCCCCATTTGAATCTTCGTATGACAAAAACACTGACACAATTAAAACAACAAAAAAGAACACCACCTCTTTGAATAGTCATGGTGAATAATTTCCCATTTGAATCTTCATATGACAAAAATCATCCAGTATAGTTGAATCAGAGTTTCAATAAGTCAAATATTATTTACACCCATTTCAATCTTCATACGACAACCACTTTTATAATGTATAGTGAAAAGGTATTTTCATAGGAGTCTCATCACTTGTAACTCAGTAAGTGCCACACCATGCCTCAAATTGAGGCTGGGTTGACTGGTACACATCAAATATGATCCATGGATCATTGTCCTTAAGTTTCAACACAATCAAAATCCGTTTGATCGGTTTGGCATATGTATGTAAAATATTAATCCATTTGGAACAAATGAGAGGTAGTTTGGGTGGTCCCCGCCCGACGGTGACTCGTATTGAGGTGGGATTGACTAGTACATGTCACATATGACCCATGGATTGTTTTACTAAAGTGTCAAAAGAATTATAAGGTATTTGGTATGTTTCTCGTATGTCAGTTGTTGATATCACTTACAATTTAGTCCCTTTTCAAGAAAAGAGAGACAAATTGAGTGGTCCTGGCCACACCGTGGCTTGGATTGAGGTATGTTTGATTCGTAAAAGTCAAATATGACCCATGGATCGTTTTTCTAAAGTTTCAATAGAATCCTAATGCGTTTGGTTGGTTTGGCGTTTGTCAACGGTTGTTTTCACTTAAAGTTATGTCCATTTTAAACAAAAGAGAGACACTTGGAGTGGTGTCGGCCCCAAAGGACCTCGGATTGAGGCGGCGTTGACTCGTACATGTCACATATGAGCCATGGATTGTTATCCTAATGTTTCAACACAATCAGAATTTGTTTGATCATTTTGGCGTATGTATGTAAAATGTTGTCCATTTTTAACATATGAGAGACGGTTTGGGTGGTGTCGGCCTCACCATGCCTCGGATTGAGGTGGTATTGACTCTTACACATCAAATATGACCCATGGATTGTTTTCCTAAAGTGTAAATAGATTACGAAGGCGTTTGGTCGGTTTCCCATATGACAGTTGTTGATTTCACTTACAATTTAGTCCATTTTCAACAAAAGAGAGAAAGTTTTAGTGGTCCCAGCCACACCGTGGCTCGGATTGAGGTGGGGTTGACTCATAAACATCACATATGACCCATGAATTGTTTTCCTAAAGTTTATATAGAATCCGTAGGCATTTGGTCAGTTTTCCGTATGTCAATTTTTGTTTTCACTTAAAATTAAGTACATTTTTAAAAAAAGAGCCACTTTCAGTGGTGTCGGCCACACCGGGCCTCGGATTGAGGCGGGGTTGACTCATACACGTCACATATGAGGCATGAATCATTGTCCTAAAGTTTAAACACAATCATAATCTGTTTGATCGGTTTGGCATATGTACATAAAATATTGTCCCTTTGGAACAAAAGAGAGGCAGTTTGGGTGGTCCCGGCCCCATGGTGCCTCGGATTGAGTTGGGGTTGACTCGTACACATCACATATGACCCATGGATCTTTTTCCTAAAATATAAATAGAATCCGAAGGTGTTTGGTCAGTTTCCCGTATGTCAGTTGTTGATTTCACTTACAATTTAGTCCATTTTGAACAAAAGAGAGACAGTTTGAGTGGTCCCGGTCACACCGCGGCTCAGATTGTGGCAGAGTTGACTCGTACACGTCAAATTTGATCTATGGATCATTTTAGTAACATTTTAATAGAATTAGAAGTCGTTTGGTTGGTTTGGCGTATGTCAGTTGTTGTTTTCACTTAAAATTATGTCCATTTTAAACAAAAGAGAGATAGTTTGAGTAGTTCCGGCCACACCGCAGCTCGGATTGAGGCGATATTGACTTTTAAACATCACATATGACCCATGGATCTTTTTCCTAATGTTTCGATAGAATATGAAGGAGTTTGGTCCGTTTCCCGTATGTCAGTTGTTGATTTCACTTACAATTTAGTCCATTTTTAACAAAAGAGATACATTTTGAGTAGTCCTGGCCACACCATGGCTCAGTTTTTGGCGGGGTTGACTTGTACACGTCACATATGACACATGGATTGTTGTCCTAAAGTTTAGACATAATTAATAGGCGTTTGGTCGATTTCTCGTATGTCAGTTGTTGTTTTCACTTAAAATTAAATACATTTAAAAAAAAGAGAGGCACTTTGAGTTGTGTCGGCCACACCGGGCCTCGGATTGAGACGGGGTTTACTCGTACACATCACATATGAGCCAGGTATCATTTTCATAAAGTTAAAACACAATCAGAATCCGTTTGATCGGTTTGGCGTATGTACGTAAACTATTGTCCATTTTTAACAAAAGAGAGGCAGTTTGGATGGTCCCGGCCCCACGGTGCCTCATATTGAGGTAGAGTTGACTCATACACGTCACATATGACCAATGGATTGTTTTACTAATGTTTCAATATAATCCTAAGGCGTTTGGTCCGTTTCCCGTATGTCAGTTGTTGATTTCACTTACAATTTAGTCCATTTTGAACAAAAGAGAGAGAGTTTGAGTGGTATCGGCCACATCGTGGCTCGGTTTGTAGAGGGGTTGACCCATACACGTCACATATGACCCATGGATCATTTTACTAAAGTTTTAACAGAACTCGTAGGTGTTTGATCAGTTTGGCGTATGTCAGTTGATGCTTTTCACTTAAAATGATGTCCTTTTGAAACAAAAGACGGACACTTTGAGTGGTGTCAGCCGCACCGCATGTCGGATTGAGGCGGGGATGATTCTTACATGTCACATAGGACCCATGGATCGTTCTCCTAAAGTTTCAATGGAAACCGAATGCGTTTGGTTGGTTTTCCGTATGTACTTAAAATGATGTCCATTTTAAACAAAAGAGAGCCACTTAGACTGATCTCGGCCACACCGCAACTCGGATTGAGCCCGGGTTGGCTCATACAGGTCACATATGACCGATGGATCATTGTGATAAATTATCAACATATTCGGAATGCGTTTGGTCAGTTTTGCATATGTTAGTTGTTCTTTTCACTTATAATCCTGTCCATTTTAAACAAAAGAGACACAGTTAGAACGGTGTCGGCCACACCGCTCCTCGGATTGAGGCGGGATTGACTCGTACACGTCACATACGACCCATGGATCCTTGTGCTAAAGTATCGACACAGTCGGAATGCCTTTGGTCGGTTTTTCGTATGTCACTTGATGCTTTTCACTAAAAATGACGTCTTTTTGAAACAAAAGACCGACACTTTGAGTGGTGTCAGCCACACCGCGTCTCCGATTGTGGGGGGGTTGATTCATACACGTCACATATTACCCATGGATCGTTCTCATAAATTTTCAATGGAAACCGAATCCGTTTGGTCATTTTTCAGTATGTACTTAAAATGGTGTCCATTTTAAACAAAAGAGAGCCACTTAGACTTATCCCGGCCACACCGCGACTTGGATTCTTCCCAGGTTGGCTCGTACACGTCACATATGACCCATGGATTGTTGGGATAAATTATCAACAGATTCAGAATGCGTTTGGTCGGTTTTCCGTATGCCAGTTGATGCTTTTCACTTAAAATGACGTCCTTTTGAAACAAAAGACGGACACTTTGAGTGGTGTCGGCCACACCGCGTCTCCGGATTGAGCTGAAACCACCGTGAGACATTCTAATTATTATTCGTGACGTGTACGCGCATAGGTCACGTCAATCGGACGTGCGGTTTGCACGGTACGGCTCAATATTCGTGTATTAAG
This sequence comes from Viscum album, assembly GCA_963277665.1. Lineage (NCBI taxonomy): Eukaryota > Viridiplantae > Streptophyta > Magnoliopsida > Santalales > Viscaceae > Viscum > Viscum album. Next base: position 362,574,030 of record OY728121.1, read on the forward strand.
TGATGAGCGTGCTTCGTAAACGCGCGCGAGGGGGTCCAAACAGGCCGAACGAAGTCAGAATGACCTGAAATCAGACAACAAATACGGGTGAGTGATTTATGAAGTGGTCGAGCAGACGGCACGTCAATCGGACGTGTCGTGTGCCCGCGGTGACCGAGAACGCAGTTCGGGTGTCATAAACGGCCAAAACGGGCGTCAAACGGTCAAATTCATAGCAGACGACTTTAAATTCACCTGAAACCACCGTGCAATATTCTAATTATTATTCGTGACGTGTACGCGCAGACCTCACGTCAATCGGACGCGTGGTTTGCGCGGTACGACTCAATATTCGTGTTTTAAGTGATGCGCTCACTTCGTAAACGCGCGTGAGGGGGGTCCAAACGGGCCTAACGATGTCGGAATGACCTGAAATCAGACGATAAATACGGGTGAGTGATTTATGAAGTGGTCGAGCAGACGGAACGTCTGTCGGACGTGCCGTGTGCCCGCGGTGACCGACAACGCAGTTCTGGTGTTATAAACGGCCAAAACGGGCGTCCAATGGGCAAATTCATAGCGGACAACCTCGGATTGTGCTGAAACCACCGTGAAACATTCTAATTATTATTAGTGACGTGTACGCGTAGACGGCACGTCAATCGGATGTGCGGTCTGTGTGGTAGGGCTCATTATGCGTTCTTTAAGCGTTGCGCGCGCTTGATAAACGCGCGTGGGGGGGTCCAAACTGGCCGAACGATGTCCGAATGACCTGAAATCCGACGACATCAAAGGGTGAGTAAATTGTGATGTGGTCGAGCAGAGGGCATGTCAATCGGACGTGCCGTGTGCCCGCGGTGACCGGGAACGCCGTTATGGTGTCATAAACGTCCAAAACAGGCGTCTAACGGTCAAACTCATAGCGGACGACAACAGATTGACCTGAAATCACAGGACAACAATCCCATTATTATTATCGACATGCACGCACAGACAGCACATCAATCGGACGTGCGGTCTGCACGGGAGGGCTCATTATGCGTTCTTTAAGCGTTGCGCGCGCTTGATAAACGGGCGTGGGGGGGTCCAAACTGACCGAACGAAGTCCGAATGGCCTGAAATCGGACGACATCAAAGGGTGAATGAATTGTGATGTGGTCGAGCAGACGGCACGTCAATCGGACGTGCCGTGTTCCCGCGGTGACCGGGAACGCCGTTCTGGTGTCATAAAGGGCCAAAACGGGCGTCTAACGGTCAAAATCATAGCGGACGACATCGGATTGACCTGATATCACAGTACAACAATACAATTATTATTCGTGACGTGCACGCGCAGACGACATGTCAATCGGATGTGCGGTCTGTGCGGTAGGGCTCATTATGCGTTCTTTAAGCGTTGCGCGTGCTTGATAAACGCGCGTGGGGGGGGGGGGGGGGTCCAAACTGGCCGAACGATGTCCGAATGGCCTGAAATCGGACGACATCAAAGGGTGAGTAAATTGTGATGTGGTTGAGCAGAGGGCATGTCAATCAGACGTGTCGTGTGCCCGCGGTGACCGGGAACGCCGTTCTGGTGTCATAAACGGCCAAAACAGGCGTCTAACGGTCAAACTCATAGAGAACGACAACAGATTGACCTGAAATCACAGGGCAACAATCCCATTATTATTCTCGACGTGCACGCACAGACGACACATCAATCGGACGTGTGTTCTGCATGGGAGGGCTCATTATGCGTTCTTTAAGCGTTGCACGCGCTTGATAAACGCGCGTGGGGGTGGGGGGGGGGGGTCCAAACTGGACGAACGATGTCCGAATGGCCTGAAATCGGACGCCATCAAAGGGTGAGTTAATTGTGATGTGGTCGAGTAGACGGCACGTCAATCGGATGTGCCGTGTGCCCGCGGTGACAGGGAACGCCGTTCTGGTGTCAAAACGGCCAAAACGGGCGTCTAACGGTCAAACTCATAGCGGACGACATCGGATTGACCTGAAATCACAGGACAAAAATCCCATTATTATTTGCGACGTGCACGCGTAGACGGCACGTCAATCAGACGTGCGGTCTGCGCGGGAGGACTCATTATGCGTTCTTTTAGCGTTGCACGCGCTTGATAAAAGCGCGTGGGGGGTCCAAACTGGCCGAAAGAAGTCCGAATGGCCTGAAATCGGACGACATAAAAGGGTGAGTGAATTGTGATGTGGTCGAGCAGACGACACATCAATCGGATGTGTCGTGTGCCCGCGGTGACCGGGAACACCGTTCTGGTGTCATAAACGGCCAAAACGGGCGTCTAACGGTAAAACTCATAGAGGAAGACATCGGATTGCCCTGAAATTACAGGACAACAATACCATTATTATTCGCGACGTGCACGCACAGAAGGCACATCAATCAGACGTGCGGTCTGCGCGGGAGGGCTCATTATGCGTTCTTTAAGCGTTGCGCGCGCTTGAGAAACGCGCGTGGGGGGGTCCAAACTGGCCGAATGAATTCCGAATGGCGTGAAATCGGACGACATCAAAGGTTGAGTGAATTGTGATGTGGGCGAGCAGAAGGCACGTCAATCGGACGTGCCATGTGCCCGCGGTGACCGGTAACGCCGTTCTGGTGTCATAAATGGCCAAAATGGGCGTCTAACGTTCAAACTCATAGCGGACGACATCAGATTGACCTGAAATCACAGGACAACAATCCCATTATTATTCGCGACGTGCACACATAGACGGAACGTCAATCGGACGTGCGGTCTGCGCGGGAGGTCTCATTATGCGTTCTTTAAGCGTTGCGCGCGCTTGATAAACGCGCGTGGGGGGGTCCAAACTGACCGAATGACAAAACCAAATAGGAACACACCCTCATGTTATCATATTAATAACTCTTCTTGAATCATTGAGAGTCACATCCCAATGATCATAGGATCATTAGCCTAATTGATCACTAACCATGAAACACATGTATGTTGGTCATGTCACCACATGCATCATCACTCATGCCACCATATCAATATATCACAAGGAATTCTCCAGGATAAGACAATATTTGATCACACATCATTCACATTTAGTTATCATAATACAAATTATATTTACATGCTTATGATATAGAATGAATCCACATTAGTAAGACCCACCCCTCTCATATGTTACCATCACATCACTACAACCCATCCTAGAAAGCACCCTACCGCATACAAATTCACCCAATCTAGGGTCTAATACCCAACAGGATCTTACATACTAGGATACACATCATGGATCACTATCAAAACCATAAAAACATTGAAAGATCTCAAAAAATTAGTGCATGCCATCATTAGCTCATAGAATTGAAAAAAGGTAAGTAACAAGCAATATATCTCACTACTCCATACTCACCCAACAACATAAGGGTCTCACATTACTAGGGAATAATTCTATCCAATACTAAATGATCTTGATCTATTTTTCATATACATATATGATTCACCTCACCAATTACTAAATATTAATAACATAAAAAATTATGATTCCATTTAACTAGAATTAAACCATCAGGTTTTACAAGGAAATTCTATATAAGTATTTGTTTACACTTTAAATAATCTTACCCCATACCATAAATAAGGTGTTCAACAAAAATCAAGAACATGAATTTCATGTTAACACCCAACATTGATTCATTAATAAATTGTATTCGAATTTTATGGAAATACCAAAATAAATTAGTGAATCAATGTACCTATAGTGGTGCACATGACCACCATGAAACAATCATAAATTTTTACAAAAACCCTAATAATTGGGAATAACAAAATCAAGAATAGAAGTATATGATTTATAAGAGCTGGAACTATATCGTTGATAAAATATAGGAGTCTAACCTGGTAGGTGCTGATCTGATGGACGATGTGGGGATTGGGAGGTCCTTCCGCAAGAAATCGCTCCAGGAGGACACGAGGTGAATGCTTCTGTAATGTGGGGAGGCCGCTGGCTCGATTTGGTATTTGGGGCTTTTTTTTCCCAACGGTTTTTAATAACCGTTGGGAAAGACCAACCTTTCCCAATTTCTTCACCACTTTTCCCAACGGTTCTAAGAACCGTTGGAAAAAACCATCTTTCCCAACGGTTTCCATATAACCGTTGGGAAAACAAGGGTCCTTCACCACTTTTCCCAACGGTTCTTAAGAACCGTTGGGAAAAACCTATCTTTCCCAACGGTTTCATACAACCGTTGGGAAAACTATGCATTGAGGGGTTTTTCCCAACGGTTTATAGAAACCGTTGGGAAAGATATGATATGCCAACGGTTCTTTGAACCGTTGGTACACAACTGTTGGGAAAGATCCCTTTTCCAGTAGTGTTTTGACATTTGACATTGGAAAATAATTTCTATATTTGAGAAATAAGTTTATTTATTTCCAATGAACCATTTATAACTTCAATTTATTTGGTTAAATATTTAATTTAGTGTTTATTAATTCATTATTTTATCATAACTATGTTTTAAAACCCGTGGTATTTAAAAAATAATACATCTATTATACATATAAAAATTGAAGTATTAATGAAAATTAAAATGAATCACCATTACAATATTTAGCCATTATGATTTTCAAATTATCACCAATTTTATCTAAATAATTTTAAAACATAGATTTTAATAATTTTTTATTTAAAAATTATGATTTTTATGAATTGAATTAAAATATAGTTTATTAAAAATATTCTTATATTTTCTCTGGGTTTTAAATCATGTTATTTATTTTTTGGTATTGTAAAATTTTTATGTTCTTAGATTACTTATGATAAATATTATTTATATTAATTTTTTTATTATAAGTAAAAATTAATATTACAATAGTAATTTTACAATTATTAACGGGTCAAGTTACACATTCCATGAAGTCTAGTTATAATTCAAGAGCCACATTACATCCTATAAATACAAATTCATTTCATAATTAAATATTCACCTCAATTACACACTTGGTACTACATTTAAACTTTATAAAATGTTGAATGGTTTACTAATATTCATTTTCTTCTATATAGTTTTGTTTACGGGGGTGATGATTCTTGTATATTGGGGTGATCTATATTTTTTTATTAAAATTATCTATTTTTACACATGAAATGTTTGAAATGTTATTTGATTTAGTTGCTGACTAATGTAATTATTTTCATTAATGAAATAATTTTTTTGATTATACAATATGATATATGTTTAAAATAATATATAATAAAATATAACAATCATTTATTTCAAGAAGAAAATATTATTTATAAAATCTCAACTATTACATTATTCCCCTATTTAGAAATTTATTCATTGAAATTTTATCTCATATTATCGATTAAGAAAAGGACAATGTACTTATATATAATTTTTACCACTAGTTCCCATGTTTTATCCTTGTATTTATGGTTCCACCAAAAAACTTGGATAATGTATGTTATCTTATTATGTAAATATTTGTATTTATTTTGTAAAATATTCATGGACTTATCCACAAATTAGAGGTTATTCTGTAGTTATCAACATGTGGGATTAATAAATTTGAGGGATTGGGATGTGCTTCCCTAGAAGTGATAAATGGACCATATCATGAACATGAGTAATATTTTTTGGAAGTTATTATTGATATTATAATTCTTCTATATAATCAATTATCTCAAAGGCATTAATATTACTAGGTCTAAGCTTCTATTACTTTATAGGATTCCTAACTCTATTCATAGGGTGTATTTGAAGGGAAAACATATCTCTGACATCAAAATCCATCTACCATCGATGGTGGTCAACATAGATCTTACTCAAACACCTATAATATTTCATCTGTTTTTGTATTATGGGAATCATCTATGTTATCTATTAAACAAGATCAGGCCCATGTAGCTTTCATTCAACAACTTCATCACAAAAAAGTAAATGTTTGACATCTCTTACCATATAGAGAATTATATGTATCCATTTGAATACTTGAGTGGAAGTTGTTTTAGTATGTCAAATTCACTAATAGTACATGTTGATCCCATAATCCTTTAAATTTTATTGAGTTGGATTCTATCTTGTTATGAAGATTCTACATTTTTCATTTAGAATGACCATCAATTTGGGGGGAGAAGCCATATTTCAATTCAGTTTTTTATTTAAATATGGTTGAAGAAATATCTAGAATATAGATGTGAACCTTAATTCTTTATCATAGATGATTGAAAGTGGTTCCACATGAAGCACCATCACTTCATTTACATATATTATTGAATGTTATTCCAGAGATAAATCTTCTTAAATAGCGATGAATCTGACAGTCTTGGTGAGTCAATCCACCATAACTCCTACTGCATTTCTTCCTTGGGATGTATTTGGGAGACTACTAAAAAATGTATATGATTATTTTATATCATTTCCACGTTGGTATAGGATATGGTTTCATCATCACTATATAATTATATCACTTTAATTTAACATGAATACATACCCATAGAAAATTTGTATACTCATTGACCTCCATCTTCATGTTGTCCAACTAGAAGTTCCCTTGAAGATCATAATCCTTAATGGTACTTCAAATATATATAGAGAAATATGATCTATTAACATTATCCAGTAGATCCTTAATTATATCAGGTGATGATGACATAAAAATTATAGTTACGAATAAAATTACACCATATTCATCAATACAAAATTCATGAATCCTGAATTCCTTTACTAGATCCACCTTATTTTGATTCTTAGGATCACCCCTTTGTTCCTCCTTGATCTCCTATTGGATAAATTGTTGGTAAATCATTTTTGTAAAGGTAATATGTCTTCCTTTACATTACGATTTCATAAAAATCATTTTATTCTACATGAAAATATGGTATTTCTCAGTCTACATCATAGATAGGGTAGCATAATCTTTTCTGAAAAGAGAATCATTAATAGTGTTTTCTTTTCATTGATGGAAGTTATTAGAGAAATCATAGTCCCTTATTATCTTTAAACTTTTTTTATTCATATTGACCTCACTCTATGCGAATATATACTTTATACTCTTGTTGTATTTATATATGTCACAATTCTCAATGTAGAGATAGTTCTACCATATATTTATGGAGAATATCATTAAAGCTAACTGTAGATCACGAATTAGGTAGTTCTTCTCATGTATTATTAAGTTTTTTGAGTCCTAGGACATTTATTTATTATTCAGAATGAATAAACAACCCAATAATTTCCTTGATGAAACATTATATATAATAAAATATTCTCCACTTGATGGTAGTGTGAGCATAGGCTTGGTAATCTATAAAAAAACTCATTAATCCATCCCTTTTCTTTCAGGTGTTTTTTTGAGCAGTACATAATCTATAAAAAACCTCATGGATCCATAAATTTTCTTTACAAAGATCTTTAGTTCTACCCAAGGCAATACACTATGATGTACAAACCCTATGTCCCATTTCCCTTGAAGATTCTATAACTCCTCTAGTTTGATCAGGGCCATTCTATAGTGGAATTTGGAAGTAGGAGTCGATCTAGTTATAATCTCTTCTAATTGATCTAACTTGAGAACCAATGGAATTTCAAGAAACTCTTTAGGAAATTAATCAGTTTATTCAATAAAAATTGGCATTTCCTCAAGGATGATTCTTCCTTCAACTCAACCATTTAAGATATATGTGAACCTTCACTGGGTATCAACACTCATTCCATTGATGGATTCTCTGTTAGATATTTATAATCTACATTGAATTTTTATAGGATAATGGGATGGTTTATAATATGAAAATATATTTCCTTTTCAAAATAGTTAATGTGTGTTGAAGATAAAAAACCAATTACTACATAGTATAGAATCAAATTTCACCAAGGGAATTATTACAAAGTGTTCTAGATGAATCCTCTTATAGAAGTTAATAAGATAATATTCCAACACTTGGGTCTCTTTGATCACACCACTAATTGTTTTTTGGATATATCTACCTTAATGTATCAATGTTTTGATTTAACAGTGATAAAAAACTCTAATAATTTAATGAAATATATATACATAGAATCAATTAAATATTTTTCAATTCAAGAGTGAATAAGAAGTGTCCCTTATATGAAATCATCCTCTTCTTACACTACATCTATTGTAATGGAATAGTCTTTCTTTTGATCCTTTAGATTTAGTGATTTTTGAAACAGATTTTCCTTAATCACACATAATTATGTTCATTTTATTTCAAAGTTCCATTTCTTACTAGATTTGAAGTATTAAACCATGGGTAGTGCCTTTATTTCCTCTATTAAATTGGTTATCCATTCCACATTTCTCTGAAATTTTATGATTTTTGTTGAATTATCTCCAACACTTTAAGCATTTCCCTATCTCTTTGAGTGAATTTTCATGATGTTTCTTCCCACAGTTTTTATGATGTTTCTTCCCACTCATTTTCATACATTTAATTGTTTAGCCTGTTATTTTTTTTCAAGGTCTACCATTGATCATCCTCTCTATCTAAATGATAGATGACTAAAGTAACCTTATCCTTCTCTTAAATGTGGAGTATAGAAAAGAGTGTCCCTATTTTGTTAAAACACTATTCATACACAACTGAATTACAAGACCAAAAAATTTTTAGTGTTTTTTTACTTTATAAAAGTCTCGATAACCAATTTATCATTGTAAGTCTATGGTGAGAATTCCACACGGTTCAGGTTATTTTTCATAGCTGGAAATAACTTGGTAAGACTTTCTATCAACTTTTGAACTCTACCTAAAATTGAATAGGGAATGTTGGTTGTACAATAATTAAAATTTCTCTCATATAGTATGTTGGTATGGTTTCTCCTAGTTCCTAGTATTTTCTAAAATAAAAAAGGTTTGAAGACAATGTTTTTAGAAAATTAATAATAAAGAAGTTATTTTTATGTAAAAATTAATTCTAAATTAATATCTTATGAGATATATTTGTTAAATTTTTTTTCCTAATGATGATTATAGGATCATGTACATCGATCCTTCTACTTCATTAAGAGGAACAATTACAACAGTTATTTGTATTTCATAATTGATTCTATAAATTTTTCTATTAAATGAATAATATCCCCTAAGAATATCAAACTAGGTATTTTTCAAGGCCAATAATCATGAACTAGGTAACGATCAAGTCTAATCTAAATATACTCTTTTGGGGTTATTAACCCTTGGTACAACTATTCCAAACAATATAAATTTGTAGTATCAATATAGGTATTTAATATATATCAATCCTCACACCCACATATTTTACCAAAACATGGGATGTTTATCTCAAAACTCATTCCTATCCTTATGTTTTAACTAATTATTTATAATCATAACGCCCAAAATAACTAAATTATTTTTGATATAGACTATAATGACCCAAAATTTCTCATTTGAATATTATATCATTTGTAAGATTAAAAAAATATCATAAAAATATTTTGAATCCAATGGTTTTGTATCTTGGGAAAATTAGGATCACACATCAATTGTATATAATAAAACATAGACATTATTTAAATTATTTTTATTTATCCTTCAAAATCACTCATTATCTCCTCAGTACATGTAGTCACCTGAAGATATATATCGATGGAAGGGGTGAGATAAAAGCACTCTAAGAGGAGTAATATGGACATAAATCAATAGTATATTGGGGATCATAAAGAACATAGTACACTAAAATCAATAATTAGCAGTGGTTTCTAAAACTACTGCTAAAAAAGGTTCTAAAATACAGTGGTGTTTTTTGTAAAACTCATAGCTAAAACATTTATTTCTTTTAGCTATGGTTCTTTTTCCCTAACCCAACCCCTCCCCCCACAAACTAGGAACCCAATACCCTTTTCCCTTAATCTTTTAAAACCATATCCCCATCACTGGTGGGATTCTTCAGCATCCATCTCCACTGGGAATCTCCACCGTCGACGACCCCCTTCGTGCTCTACTCCCCTCGAATCCCAAACCTCATTTCCTTCCCCCACACCATCAATCCCCCAAGCCTGATCCCGAGCTACTTGACCCTCTCTCCCCTAAACCATCATTACCACTGCTCCCTTTGGACACCTCCCCACCACTGATCCACCTCATCTATGACCATTCCCCATCACCACCCCACTACTGCCCCATTGATTACAGGTTGTATTTTGGTTCATTATTCCATTTTGGATAAATTTTAATTTTGGTTTTCATAATTTTTTGGTCAAACATTGTTCTCTAGGGTGTCTTAGACCATATTAAAGTGGGAATGTGCCTCCATTCTCAAAGATAATGAGTTTTAGGTAAGAAAAAATTGTTTTTGGTATTTTAATCTTAAAACATTTCTTGATTTTTTAATACTTATTTTGAATGTCAAATAGTAATAATAATAATAATGTTTATAGGGTATTTGATGTGGGCCATGAACTATTATATTTAGTGATAAAATGTGATACATACGTGTTAGATGGTTAAATTTCATAAGAAGGTTTCATAGGAAAACATAGGCATGATGATATGGGAATGATGATTGGGTAGGTAAATTTTGTTGGGCATAGAAAGATGGGCATGAAAGTAGCCTTAGGTCAAGGACCATGGTTCCATCAGATGTTCTAAGGTAAAATGATTTTGTTAAAATATACTTCACATATGAAAAGTTATGGTTCCTTTCCATGATTTAATTTTCATCTTTCTATGGTATTAATAAATTTGAAATGTTTAGACCCACATACCCCCTTGGATTATATCTAACTGCATCAAGGAAGGTCTAAAATGAATGAAAATGTGACACTAGATTTAACATAACTTCACAAATATTAATTTTAGTTCTTATGATGTATTTGAGTGTGGTGGTGGCGTGATATTCCTATGTGTGATAGTGATTCCATACCATGTATCACTCAATTTCAAATGGGTGAATTGATGTATCTTTTTATAAATAATGGGTTGTCTACTTTAACACCCTATCGAGGGCATTATTTACCACCAATCTGCCCTTTGAATTCTAGATATTCATGATACTTAAGATAGGTGTTTTCTCCACCATCACCACCCTTCCCTTATAGAAATAGTGCTGTGAACATAATATTTGTACTGACCTTATACAAGAGAGAACTAACCAAGATAATTTTTTTGTGTGCTGGTTTTTATATATGTATCTAGGCTATCAAACTTGAAAAAAACCACGGTTGAAGGAATTTGGAGAAACCTATAGGCCAATTTTTGTTTACATTTTTAATTTTTATTCCCAGCGGTTTTATATGTCCCTTGTCTTTTTCTTGTGGAATTATTATACATTATTAATTTTTCAAACTGTTGAATCATTGATTCTAATTTTGGGGAAACAATGGATCATACTATGATAAGATCATTCAATATTGGGTTTATTTCTTGAAAGATAGAAATGGTTAAGATCCATGGAAATGGATATCATCAATAATTAAAATATTTCCCAACATGTCTCTAAAGAATTTCATTAATTCATTATAAAAAATACCTATAAAAAACATCCTCCCGCTTTACTGTCACGGGACTTTGAAAATTTTCATTTTCACAAAATTGGGTTACAAAATTCCACTCTCCTAAATTATCGAGTACACCAGTATAAGTAAGGAAAATATTTAATCCTAGGGAACATATTTAATTGGTGTGGGAACTATTTTAGTATTCCTGATTCATTATAATAAAACCACCTCCCACATGTAGTCACATATATTATATCCTCAAACACATTATGTCACTTCTATCTTCTATTTTTTTGAAACCATTCATTTGAAGGGTTTGAATGAGGATTGGAACCTGTGGAAACAAGGTAGTTTTAAAACTAAATGGATATATTCATATAGGTTCTGGAAGTCACACAATAGGTTCAGTGATGATAATATTTAGGTATCCATTTTCAAGTATATTTGGAATCTCAAACATTTATTTATAGTAAATCATTTTTAATACTATAGTTTTAAAGCCATTGATGCATTATAAGAAATACCATCCACATGAAAAAAGTAGAGGTGAGTATCAACATATAAAAAATATTCAAAATTTCATAATAATTCATTCTTAGAGTTATAGATGATGAATTTTCTACACCATGTCCAATATGTGATAATTTAGAACAAACTCCCCCATTAGAAAATGAGATGATAACACATGCCTGAAATTTCATTGGTATCATATCTCGTCCAATCGATACTATTAAATATGAATGAGGGATAAAGGGAGTTTTAGTTTCATGAGTTATTATCCTGAACTATATGTGAAAAAATAGTCCCCTTCAATATAGAGATAAATAGAAATAGTAACATAAGGTTATGTAATGGATAGATTCCATTATTAAGATTCAGGTTTAGATATTAACATTGACTATCCTCCATTGACCTACTAGAAGTATTTTTAGAAATGTGGTTGAGAAAATACTTACCTCAAATGCTCAATACACTCAATGGAAATATTAAGGGTATTTATAGAATTCAGACTAGTACAATGGGATCCAATGAGCATGGTGATTCTAGTGTTAGAACAGATTCACAAATGAGTATTTTAAATTTACAGTAGAATGATTTTTTAAGTCTTAGTGTTGTTTCAAGTGATATTGTGATATGTGGAATTGTATTTTAGTGTGTCCAATCTATATAGAAATTTTAACTTCCCATAGTATCACTACTACAAAACACTCCTTTAACAACATTGGAATTTATCGGTGCTAGAAAAATTCATTAAAAAAGTCCATATTAATCAGTGTCAAAATAAGCACTAATAAAGGGAAGCTTTTATCAGGAATTTTTTCAGTGCTGATAAAATGTATCCTTTATCAGTGATTTATTTTAGCACTAATAAAGGAAACCTTTATCAGTGCTTTATTTTTAGTTTTGATAAAATTTTCCCTTTATCAGTGCATTTTTATCACTAATAATGGTTTTCCTTTATCAATTATTTTTTAGCACTGATAAAGGTCTAGAGTAAAATAAAAATAATAATAAAATAATAATAAAATGATTAAATTAAGGAAAATATGAAATATTATATTAATTAAATAATTATTGATATAAATGAATAAATTTAATATACATATATATAGATTATAAATATTAATAAATAGTATATGCTTAATATATAAATATAAAATGAATATGGTAAATATATAAAAAATGTTAATTAAAAACATATTAATGTCTTATTCATTTTTAATTTTGTTTTATTTCTCAATTAAACCTATATCAAATGTCTTGTCTTGCATTTATTTCATATATATATATATATTAATGCACTTGTATACACAAATGGACACAAAAACATATTTATGCAATATATAGAAACACATATAACTAATATTTATGTAATTTATTCAAATTTTAGTATATTTTATAATTTTATTATAACGCGATACATTTAATATATATTGTGTCTTTAATCATAAATTTTTTTAATACTATAATTTGGGTATTCATTTTTAATGTTTTTATTTTTTATTTTATTTTTTAATTTGATCATTCTCTATTATTAATTTATATATATTTATTTACTATGTTTTTGTATTTCAATATGTATTCATCTACTTAAATATATATATATACATCCATATTTTTTTAATAACTTATAGTTAATTAATAAAACTTTTCAATTTTTTTCGATATTTTAAAAGTTTACACATTTTGAATTATTCAATTTCACTCATTTTATAACATCATATACTTCAGATTATATATCGATTATTAATGTTATAAATATATTGGTAAATAAATATTTATAAATAAATATGTCTATAAATTTATATTTACTATATTTATAATTTTTATAAGTAAATAATAATTTTTTTAAATATGTATTTATATAATTATAATTAAATAATTATATATATTAAAATAATTATAAAATTTGGTTAATTTTTTTTATATAATTATAAAATTTTAATTATTGTATTTAAATAATTATAATTATAAAACCCTTAACAGTGCCAATAATGATTAATCATTGTCGATGCTGAAATGTTAACACTAAAAAAATATGTCTTTTATCAATGCTTTTTTAGCACTGTTAGAGTTTGTGATTTATCAGCGCTTATAAATTTAGCACTAATAAAAGGGATCATTATCATCACTTTTCTGAAAGTAATGTTAAAAGTGTCCATGATCTATTTAAAAAATCCCTAATCGTGGCTCAATGTCTCTGGATTCTCAAGCTCTCGTGGAACTCCTCTAAAACCAACACGAATCCTCTATGTTGCCTCAGATTAATCAAGGATAGAATCCAATGTATTTTATTTTATACTATTCTTATATCATTGTTTGATGCATTGATTCCACATTTTGTGTTTTTGTGTTGATCTTAAACATGATGAACAATACATCTCTTCTCATCACTACTGAAATACAATGAGTGTGGTTCTAGTTCATCATCTTCCTTCATAGATAATGGTTCTAAAGAAAGAGATGAATGTTTTAATATGGGAAGGTTGTCAACTTATGTGTATGGGACTGTATGTATAAAAAAAATTGATTTTTGATCTACCATCTCTACACGTCCTCCCGTGCCACACCCTCTCCACTCCATATTTATTATTATTCTTCTCTTTTCATATGTTTTTGAGTGTCCAACCTATTTTTCCCTAGAGACACACATAGATGGTTCAATCTCCTCTCAAGATTAATAGATACCAAGTTATGGCCATAATTTATGGGTGATGAACATATAGGGACCATGTTAAGTGCAACCATCATTAAATCATTTTTGTGGAGTTTTGTTATTCATTTATATTGTTAAACCATGAAATGGGTTATTTAGATTTATGATTTTGATGAACAATTTTAAATTGAAATGAAAAGAATATTAAATTAATTAGTGAAATTCAAAAAATTATTATAGTGATGCATGTTATGATAGTTTTTTTAATTAATTTAAGATAATTATTAAATATTAACCATGGGTTACAAAGAATTATGGGGAATTTATTTGTAAATAAAAGTATGTTCAACAAATTTTTAAAAAATTTCATAGATTGGAGAGTATTGAGAAATCAGTGGGTAAATGGACTTAGAAATACAAAATAACATATAAATGTTATATTTCCAAAAATTAATTGAGTTTTCCATGGTTGGATAGTTGATCAAGAAAACTATGATATGTCATTTATTAATATATTTACTGACCAAAACTAAGAGATAATTAATTCATATGACAAAAAAAATAATTTTAAAAGTAATATATCATGGTGAATAAACATAGAGAGAACAAAAATTTATTAAAATATACTTTATATGGTTTGGATATTTACATCCTATAAGTCTTTTAATTGGTCATACATGTCCAAAATTCACAAAACCAAGATATCATATTTACAGATATCCTTAAATCATAAATATTAATTTAAGATTATATATACTTTTATCACAGGTTACAACATATTATAAATGTATATTTTGGTGGGGAATTAAATATTTGATATTATATGAATGAATTTTATACATTCCCCAAATGTTTTCTCATCAATTACAAATCATAAGGGGCATCATAGGTAGCTTGAAAAATTTATTGAAACACTCAATGAAATAAGTACTCTGACATGTTGAAATTATCAGTTTCCATGAGATGGTAGTCATTGATCTAGGCACCCTTTATTAAATTTAGAATCCCTATAAAGATATATGATCCCTCTATTATAATTAACCTTTTTTAATTCCATAGTCAAGCCTCTCTTCTTCACTGATCCATGATTTTCACTAGGTTAAGGCACTAGCACTCCTTATTCGATTTGGGGTCCTTAAGAATATTTCTATGATTGAAGCTAATGTAATATACTTAAAGGCTAGAATAATTTTAATTACTACTTCAATTTTACATACCTAAAATATTCTGTTGATGCTTACAATGGATTCTACTGATAAAATATTAGATGTATTCCATTGGTTTTTTTTCTTTATTTCCATTCACATTTATATTTGAGATAAATGTTCCATTGATTATATTTTTTATCCCTTTAATAATCATTGGATGATACCATAAAACTCATAAGTGGTATCAAATACATGTTCTTCATGGAAAAATATATTAATCTACTAGTCTTTTGAATAAATAAATGTTATATTGTATTATGTCAATATCATATATTATGATATGAAGGATTTATTTATTTATCCATAGAATATGGATATTATATATCTTATGTTATTACATGTATAAAATCTATGCATTTGAAATATTTTTATCATAGAAATTATGATATCATAAAATAGGACTCTATCCATGGTTTGTCTGAAAATAGAGGATCAAAGAAAAAATATAATATCACCTCAATTATTAAACAATATAAATGAAATATGATATCTCATTTCATATTTATGAGACCAGTCATGGAATATGATTAATGTTTGATCATAGAATATGATTGATTTGTGGGGATACCCCTCTCTAATGTTATATTTTATAGCCAATAATATCATTATCATTCCTAAAGTAGGACATTCCAAGTGGTAATTGTAAAACTACTTCAATCTTTGTGGTATAATTTTCAATGATGATAAGTATCTATGAATCCTATATGATTTTATAGTAATATATCTTAATAATAAATTTATGATTTCATAGAATAGATTCATTTAATTTAAAAGATTAAAAAATTATAGATCAATACAGAGAATAAGTTAAAAAATTCACCCTTTAAATAGATGTATGTTATTGGAGGTATTCTATGATGCATTTAAAAAATATCCAAAATTTGAAGGTGAGTAATCCTTTAGTAGACAGAAGTAATGTCCCGTTTAAGTGGTGTGAAATTTATTTCTTCAAGACCAAGAGAGTGGAGGTATTCTAATTCCACTTTAATTGAGGAAATGTTTGGAGTGATTCTAATATTGTAGGTTCCTTTAACAAATTAATCCTGAGACTCCTGACTATCTTCTATATCTTGATGATGGATTGCACCCCTATTTCAAACTAGCCTTCCTCCCAACATTGTGGTTCAAAATTTCATTTATATAATACCTCCAAAATAGTGATGGGAGAAAGACTAGTTTGAAAGAGGGGATGAGTAGCCACAAATCAAACATCAAGATATGGAAGGAAATCGAGAATCTAAGGATGGATTAAATAAAGGTAGTGAAGGTTAGTTATAATATAATATTGAAGTATTATATATTTTTTTCATTATAGTAACAATTTTATTGCAAGCTTCATACTTTGGTGCGTGGAGTGTATTGTATTGTTCTTATTCAATAAAAATTAAATGTTTGACTACTCATGCAGACAATATCTTCTAAACATAAATATGTTATAAATCATGAGGAAGAACATACTGTGGATGATGAAACTATGGATTTTTTTTGAATAAACAACATTATGATGGAAAAAACAACAATGATGCTAAAACATATTTTTGAATAAAATTATCAAGGAAATAAGTCATGGTATAAAATTTTAGGTTGGTTGGAATAAATAAGGTCAACCTATTAACCCCAATGAATAAATTTTCATTAGTTATCTTGGCGTTACAATGAGGATGAATTGGTGGATTAATATTGAATCTTGGCACCACATCCAACCTAAAACGAAGGAAATCCTTTCGAATGTTATAATGGTAATATTATAATATATTTTTTCGATTTTACTGAAAAATCATATAATGAAAAGTTGATATATTTTTCATTACTCATTATAGAATTTGTTTATTTAAAAATATTTCTATAATAAATTTATCTTAATGGCCACTAGGAAATCCCATAGTGGCTTCCAGACTCTTCTAAAGATGTTACCTCTTAAGGATGCAGAGGGGAAAATAAATCCCCACCCACCACTTAGTTATACACACATTATAATTCTGAAAACATTGGCTTCATTCAGAAACCATCATAATGAGAAGTAATTTCGGGTGCATTGTGGTCAATAATATATTTTTTTAAATTATTTATTTTATCCAACATGATTCAAAATTGTTAATTTATAAAATAGTAAAAGGGTGATGAAAATAAAGAACGTGCATCAAAACCAACATACCCCTATCACAAATGAAGGATGGGGTACGCTTCATTAGAGAAGAAATTGGTATATATTATAAATCAAATATAAATGTTTAATTATGTTATATTAAATAAAACATGTTCTTTTGTTTATATGTAAATTGATGAATCAAAATCTTGATCAACTTTCATCCCATGTAAGGAAACTCGTGTAAATAAGGAGGGTATATTTTGTTTTACTGAAAACAATAAAGCTGTATGGAATGAATGTGTAAGTAGAAAATAATTGAAAACAGTTATGATTTATAACAATATTATATAAAAATAAATATGTTTATATTTTTATATATGGTTTAGACACAAGAATCGACAACAGTTGTACTAGAAGGAAAGTGAATTTCTGTATATTTGAGGTGGCCTGAATAATATGGCCACGTTAGAGAATTAGGTTTTTGAGTCTCTCCTCGAACCTATTTCAGGAAGATAAAACCCCATGAAGATACATATAATATGATGAGACAAATGAAAAAAAATAAACTCAATGAAATATATTATTTTTTCTATCAGGTGTGGTAGACTAATGTATAATAAAGGATCAAGGAAAAGTGATGGTGGAACAAAGATCCGCACATGAACCAAATGAGTCCACTAGCTTTGAGTTTAGTGATTCCTCCAACAACATACCTTACCCTAGGTAATAAATTTTTTCATTACTCTTTCTCTTAATTGGGAATAAAACATCTTATGATAACATTATATTACTAAATTTTTATAGGGTATAGTTGTATGTGATTTTTATCTATCAAAACCCACATACCACCATATTTTAATGGGTATAGTGTATAATATCTAACGATACAAGATAAAAAATCGCCCCTCCCAAAAAATCACATGTGAATGGGGATTGAGGTAGCTTATGAGCCGCCTACTAAGTTTCATGTTCCACTTGATGGTTCGGATATAACAATGGTTGAAGCTACTATTAGAGCTTTCAAAGAATGGGGGTATAATCTTATAAATACACATGTGGTATGTCTTTAAAAAAAATTCATATGAAAAAATGTAACAATTGATGATAAAAGTCCTAAAGTGAGGTATGATATTATAGATGGAAAAATCTATGGAGAAATGAATGGTCAAATCAACAAAATCTAGTGAATCGACCAAGAAAGAAAAATGAACTCATGAGAGTACCATATCCCTGTCAGTTCCAGTGTAACATTTATTATCATTAAAAATTAATGTAGAGACCACATTCAAAGATAAATTTATGTCTTACCTTGAATATGAATGAAAATAAATGGAGATTTTTTGACAAACATAATTGGTCTCAAAAATCGAAATGACATTCTCATGCATGACTGGTTGGATATCTCAGTTGTGAATATGTTCATAAGGTACATTTCCATAATACATTTGTTCAAATAGTGAGACAAATATGTTTATTAATGTTATTTACTAATAATAGTTTTTACAGAATTTTATATTACAACTATATAAAGGTAATATCATGAAAAGAATTATTTGGATTCATTAATCCCTATATCATTTCTATGCTAGAAATTACTTTTAATAAGAATGATATAAATCATAAAAAGATGATTTAGTCAATGTTTTTAACAAAAAATCCTTCGATGACAGCCTCTTTTTGATGCCTACATTTCAAGAGTAAATCTATACGATGTAATCACATAAAATATATTTTTATTTTTTTATTACAAATTTTTTTCTTTTTATGAAGCACTATATGCTAATAGAAATCAACATAGACACCCTAAAAATTTAGTTTTTGAATTAAAAGCAATAAATACAACCAACCAACCACATATTATGTATATTGTGAGTATTTAATACTCTATAATTAAGATTTTATATATAAACATCAAATTATATTTTTATTCTATGTTTTAATGATAATTTTGTTATAATTGGGAGGTCGCTTAATAGAGGCTAGATCATGGAAACAATTTGCTGTATGAAAAGAGAAATCATATAGATTACTATAAAAGGAATACAATTGAGGTATATATTAAAATATTTGACTATCAAAACATTTCAAAAAAATTTACCTATTTTTTTCAATGTTTATAATGTGTTTGAAATAAGATAATGAAATTGATTGTGGATATTATGTTTGCAAATTTATGAGAGAAATCATAAATCATGAAAATGCCAGCATCCCCCAACTGGTAATTGTAATGCCCAGACCCCATTTACCCAGAGTCGTTGAATTATTACATAACATTGGAGTGATACAAGGAGCTATAGCGGGCTCCTCCCAGCACATAATAATTCCAATGCATTCCTTTTATGAAAATGATTAATAATAACATAAACATTCATATTAAAACTAGCATACAAAATGTCAATACTTTATCCATAAACCATGAATGGTGTAAAAATAACACATAAATAGTGAAATTGGATGGTATATCATATATAAAGAATCATTAACATGTTATATTTATTATTTACATAAATTATACATAATTATTATACCAATCAAAATAATAATGTATTGAATAACAACTACACCACGACGTGGAGACGGTAAGCCGTACGTACGCACGTATGGTGACATGTCATTAATAGGATGGATAAAATAATGAATATTGTTGTACCATTTTTATAAAAACATCACAGTATATATAATATACCGGATTTATTATTTTATAATGGAAACAACAAATAAATAGGAAGTGGAAGAAAAAAGGAACTTGAAAGAGGTTATTAAATATTTACCTCTTATTCGGATTATTCCTTTTGATTTGATCAAAAGGGCTCATTAGGTTGGATTTCTGACTAAAGGAAGGACTCTAGGATGAAGGGAGGACAAGTGGGAGGATATTTGGGCAGGGGTTGGCAGGGAAAAATGGATTTGAAGTTGTGAATTAGTGATAAGGGGAAGTTCCCATTTATAAGAGGGGAGAGGGGGACCTTAGGAAAAGATTGAAATATAATTTTATAATAAAATAATTTTTGGTTTATAATGGATCTAAAATGAATTATTTAAAGACTAAGGTGAGGATGGGTCAAAAAACTCTCAATAAATAGGTTTTAGACAGATTTGGGTCACTATATTAACCTTATCTTTTACATTTAACTCTTTGTTAAATAGTTTGACTTTTACCATGTCTCTTTGTATTTTTATATTATATGGTTAATAAACATACTATATAATTCCAAGAGAACCCCAAGTGATTCATTATTGATACACCTATCATTATATAAGTCTTTTGGCCAATCCTGAGATTTTTAGGATTATTATATCCCTGACTGAAATTATTTAATAATTGATTTTTAAAAGTCTGAACAACTTTATTACTTAGAAATAAATACATTTAATAAACCCTAAAATTCCATATTAGCCTATTAAATTATTGTAATCCATTAAAAGTCTCAAATTATATTTATTTGGATATTTATAATATCAATTATTTTAATCTTTCATTAATAAGGTAATTACTGTATCATCATTGTGTCATAAATAAATTTAATTATTTAATGTCTAAAAATTATAAATAAAATACCATTATGTAGGAAATATTTTTATCTTTCTAATTAATATTTATAGTATAATTTTTCTTATGTATAAACCTATATTAAAAATGGTTTATTTATTAAACATTGATTTTAACACTTTTAACTCTTCTTTGAATTAAATAATAATAAATGTACAAATCTAATACATGTGGACCTAAAGGTTCATATTTTATTCCTAAGGTTGTTTTTGGTAGAATTTAACTTATCCAATAGAATTAGGACATGTTTTAGGGTAATAATAATACTATTTTACCCTTAATTACCATATTTACTTTTAACCGTGGTAAATAAAAGTAAAAATTCACTATTTAAAAAAAATTATTTTCATCTCATTGAACCATATATTACTTACTAATATCAACTGTGTCTCTCGGATTTTCAAAATTCAACTCACAGAAGTGGTAAAATTAAGTTTTATATAAATTTGCAAATGCTCCTAGGAGGTGGGTAAAAGACGGTAAAATGTTCAATAAAATTTTTATATCTCTAAAATTATTTTAAACTGATTCTAGTGAATTACATTGAAATTATATAGGTATTATATATCTATTTTGACCTAAAATAAATTTAAATAATATAAATGTTTATTTAAATAAAATTTTGGTTTTAAAATATAACTCAGTGGTTTTCACTATTCATCAAAAATTGAATGTTTTCAGAAAAATACCAAAAATTCACCCAAAGCTATTTTAGATATTCCGAATCCAAAAATGAAGTCCATCTTGAGTGATAAAATTTATGAAATTTCAAAAAGTGGTATCACTATTCATAACGGTTAGTTTGATAGGTTGTGCTGTGTTATAACTCAAAGTTGCGTACAATACACGTTATGGTATTATTGAAAGAGAAGCATACTGTGAAATCTTGGAATGTTACATTAATTTTGGAAAGAAATTAAAATTTAATTAAATATATTTCATAATCATTTGTTTCACTATATTTTATCAATACTATCAGGATTTTCGAAAATGAAGTTACTCAAAAGAAGAAATAAATTTTTTAGAGATGAGTGGGAAGTACACATTTTCTCAAAATGTATGTCAATAATAAATTTATGCCATTAACTTCTATGTTTGTGATATTATATAAGTTATGACCATGAAAATATATTTGGTGTGTGAAGTATTAATGTTAGAATCTTTATATATTATTTTTTATCCCTTTCTTAAAAAGAAGAATAATGGTGGAAATCAATTTTTTAGAAGTTCTGAACTACAAAAAATAAATTTTTAGTAATCTGTAGAGATGGAGTTGGAGGAAGGTGGATGTGAATGTGGAAGTAGAGTTGAAGTTGGAGACCGATTTGGAGGAGAAGGTAGAGGTGAAGAATGAAGAAGAGGTGGATAAGAAGTTATAGATTAAAACAATAAAATTGTTGCGAAATGAGGTAAATAAGGATCATACAATGACTGTGTTTGAGAAAAATTGTTTTAATTGCACACAAAACCTATCACACAATATAAGATCCATTGTGTGACTTTCTAGTTTAAAATGACATTTAAAAAGATATATGTGGCATAGTCAAAACATAGAAAACTCATTCATATTGTTTTTTTTACTTTATGAAAACTACCAATACATAATTTTGATGTGTACAGATCAACTACACCTTAATCTAGTGCACAATGTGACCAGTATGTCGCCAAGTGTTAGTTATCATTTTAAAATTTTCATTTTGAAACAAAAAATGTCATTCAGTGAAAACCGATAAAAGATTCCTAGATTATCTTGATAATTTGAAAAATAATTTATAATTTGTTTTTTACATGTATGAATACATCTCATATAAAACCTATTCATGACCCCACCTATGTGGATTAAAGTTCATGATTCTTGTTTAAAATAAAATTAAGGTGAAAAAAAGCTGTGAAATACTCAAAACTAAGAAAACTCATTCTGATTGTTTTTATACATTAGTAAAATGATCCATGACTCATTTGGAATGTGTATCATTTAGTATCACCTCAATCTGATGCATGAAGTGACCGATATGAGTCCAAGTGTGTCTTTTTATTTTAAGGTGAAATTAATTTTAGTGAGAAAACAAATGACATACTAAAAATCAAAAAAATAAATTATTATCATTTGGGTACTTTAGGACAACAATATATACGCCATTTGTGACAAGTAGGGATCAACCACACCTCAATATAACACACAGTGTGACTGGTATGACTCCAAGTGTTCGTTATTAGTTTAAAATTTACATTTTAATACAAAAAAGTTTCACTGACTGAAAACTGAGAAAACATGCTCATATTTTCTTGATAATTTGTGAAAATGATTCATAATTCATTTGTGATGATTATGGAACATTTTCATGTTGAACCAACACACGATTCCACCAATAATGTTCAACGTGTGTCATTCCATTTTAAAATGACATTTTATTAAAGAATACATGTGGCATAATCAAAATCATGGAAACACATTATGATTGTTTTGATACTTTTGTAAAATGATCGATGAGTAATCTGGGAAGTGTATCATTTATGCGCGGATCAATATGATGCAGAGTATGAACGATATGACTTTAAATGAATATTTTTAATCAAAATTGAAATTAATTTTACTAAAAAAAGCATCTAACATACTCAAAACCCTGAAAAAAGATTCATATTATTTAGGTACTTCATGAAAACAATACATACATCATTTGTGACGTGTAGGGATCAGATTCAACTAAATATGATGCACGGTGAGACTGTTTTAACTCCAAGTGTCCGTTATCAATCTAAAATTGAAATTTTAATAAAAAAGCTTTCATTCATTAAAAACCATGAAAACATGCTTGGATTGTGTTGATAATTTGGTAAAATGATTCATAATTTGTTTTTGATGTGTATGAATTAGTCTTATATCATACCCACACACGATGCCACCTATACATCTCAAAGTGGATGTTTCTAGTTTAAAATGACATTTTAGTAAAACACACAGATAATGACTCAAAACCTAAAAACCACATTAAAATTGTTTTGATACTTTTGGAAAATGGTACATGAGTCATTTGGGACATGTATCATTTAGACACACCTCATTCCAATGCATGGTGTGACCAGTATGACTCCAAGTGCATCTTTTTATTCCAAATTGACATTAATCTTAGTGAAAAAAACTAACAAACTCAAAAACTAGAAAATGCATTCGGATTGTCTTTGTAGTTTAGGAAAAATATCCAGATGTCATTTGTGACATGTAGGGATTATTCAGACAATAATTTGATTAATAGTGTGACCAGTATGACTCCATGTGTGTCCTTTTATTCTAAACTGACGTTAATTTTTATCAAGAAACATCTAACATACTCAAAATCAATAAAACACATTTTGATTATTTTGGTACTTTAGGAAAATGATACATAAGTCATTTCTGATGTGTAGGAATCAATCACCTCTCAATTCGACTCATGACATGACCGATATGACTCCAAGTGCACCTTTTTATAAAAATTTACATTAATTTTAGTAAAAAAACTATAGGCATACTCTGTAATCATGTTTTTTTATTGTATTTGGGTTAGAATTTTTTTCACATAAATTCAGTACTTGTATATTATTTTGGTAATTTTTTTTAATATTTCTGTTGTTGTAGTGTGTTGTTGCTGAACACTGCACCTATTTCTAGTGATGTAGTTTGTTGCAAAATCCAACTACAGTTTTCACCTTTATCAGTGCTACTAAATGTGCTGAAAATAGTATAATTTATTAGTTCATTTAAAGGAGCCAATAAAGATACCCTTTATCAGCGCTGATAAAGGTACTTCTAATGTCTATATTTATTATAACTTTTAAATGTTCTGATAAATCATACTTTTATTAGGAAAAATGAAATAAAAAATAAATCATACTTTTATCAGTGCTATTTAATTTGCTGATAAAGGACATATTTATGATCCTAATATAAAAGCATTGATAAATGAAGTCTTTTATCACCACTTTTAAAAGTTCTAATAAATGTAAGATTTATCAGTTTGTTTATTTGAGTTGATAAATATACCCTTTATCAACTCTTTTTTAGCAATGATTAAATCCATGGACTTTTAACTGTGCTAAGGTAGTCACTGCTTTTCTAGAACTGATAATGGATGATTCTAGCACTGTTAAAGGCGTGTTCTGTAGTATTTTATGGATTTATACCTCTCATTTAGCCTATTTTTTTTATCATGAATGTTTTTCAAAAAAAATTGTAAACTTATATATTCTTTTTGAATATTTATAATACAATTTTTTCCTTACAATCTCCCCTACCACTGGAGTGAAAATTGAAAATTTTATTTTTGAGTTTCAAGATGAATAATTTATGATGGATTTAAGATATTTCACCTTAATTAATTGAGTATATGATAACAATAATTTTCAGGTAGATGTTATTTATTTGTTTTCATTGAAATTATAGTTCCTACAATTGCAAATAATTTTACTACCAATAGATTTCATATTAGAGAAATACCCCATGGTGGTGCAACTGATCTATGTATTAATTGGATATGAATCCAACATAACTATAATCATGTATCCTCTATAGAGTTTTCATTTTCTTATAACACCATATAATTCCCAATATTTGATCGATTCCTATATTTGGGGAATTCTACCAAACATTATCCCAAGGGTTATTTCTTGGAAGGACCTAGATGGGGGAATGAAATCCCCTAGACAGTTCCATAAGTGTCTAGACATTGATGAGGATCAATTTTCATTCAGTAATTCTAATCCAGAGTCTGATGTGAGACCTATAATTATAATTATTAAGAAACATATCAATGGGTTTAGTTGATTTATCCATTGATTATTTCAAGATATCACTATCAAGGATGAGAGAACTTAGATGAAACTGATGTCTAGAGACACCAAATTTCCCCATATCAATATAAAGATTTATAGTTATATTTTTTATCTATAGGTCTATCAATTCATAAAATATAAAACCTTATCTTCTAATATTAATGAATTATATGTTATCTATCAATATGGATACTTTATTAAACCACATGGGGATGTAATGGATTTTTTTATATTTATTTTTAATTTGACCCTTTGAAGGTAAAAATTTAAGACCCAAACATTATTTTTTATGGTATGGAATGATAGATACCTAACATGAGATGGGTTAAAGAGATAATGGATTGTATTTTTTTAGTTTCACCTTCACTTAGTGACCCTATGGTGTTTCCCCCATGATGCCTATTTTAAATTAATGGTTTTATGATTCTTATTTTGCTTCTATTTTATATAATAATATCCATGATTGATTTCTTTTTTTTACATCGAATATTTTAGTACTTACCTGAATCATCTTATAACTATTATGGTTTTATTTTTTCACTTCCATTTATCTCCTTTCTTACTTAGTAATACTTATATTTTTTTTTAATTTTTTTAATAATTTGAAGGCACATTGTGATATATTTGGATAAAAGCAGGATCTTATTACTGAGGAACACACCTCAGTACGCAAAATATTTTGATGTGTTTTTAGATTTTGAAATTTCCAATTGATCTGTTTATGGGAGAATAATATGTACATGTCCTTAATTTAAATTTAAAATATGGTTTAAGATATATGATGTTTATGAACAATTTATATTGAAGAAATTCCCTACTAAATATTTGATTTGGATTTGGAAAATAGAATCAAACGTTAAATAATGATTGAGTAATATTTTCAATAAATAGAATGAGATTCCAACATTTTAAAAAATGGAAAATGAAATAAAAAACCGTACAAATGATGAATTTGAAATTTCAAGACACCACCATCAAAATCAAAACATATCAGAACACCTAGTTGTGGGTGATTCAAAAAACTACATGACAAGTGATGTTTTTATGACTATGTGACAACCAATTAAAGATGATCACAAATCACTGGATCATCCTATTGATTCTGTATATAATAATGTTGATAAAACTTCACAGAGAAGAAATTTTATTTTTATGGTTTAGTTGATGATGGAAATAAAGAGTTTTATACTGGATGTTAGTAATATTCCAAAATTTCTTATCTGATGAAGTTTTACCATATCAAATTACTACGTGGAATTACAAATAATGAAATGTCCATGGTATTTGAATTGTTAAAAGAAGAATTTCATAAAACTAATATCCCTATATATTTTTATAATATTAAAATAGTTTTTAACAATCTTGGTCTAAATTATACAAAAATACATGTGTTTCAAAATGATTGTATGCTTTATTAGGGAGAGAATTCAAGCAGACTGGATTGAAAAAGGTTCTTCTAGATGGAATTCAATGGTTGATGTTGGAAATATGAATCAAAAACTACTATGAATAATAATAAAAGGAACACACCTATAAAGTTTTTTTTATTACTTTAATTTAAATCCCCATTTGAAAATATTATTCATTCCATCAAAAATGATCAACCACATGAAGTGGTATTATATAGATAATAAAAATGATGGGTTAATGGGACATCCAGGAGATTCAAAATCATGTAAGAAATTTGATTCATTATATCTAGATTTTTCTTCTAATCCTAGGATTGTTTGATTGGGATTGGTTGTCGATTATTTCAAACTATTTCAAACATTGAGCAACCATTATAAAATTTGGCTAGTTTTTTTGATCCCTTAAAATCTGCCTTTGTGGATATGAATGAAAAAAATGTATTTTATCATTTTTATTGTTATTCTTGGAAAACAAATTCTAGGAAATTATATTGATGTATACTTCTATCCTTTAACTGAAGAATTATAGGATTTATGTAGAAACTGTGTTAATACATATGATATATATTCTAGAACAATGTTTTAAAAGAATGATGCTCTAATGTGAACCATTAGTGACTACCCGAGACATGGGAATTTACTTGCTTGAAACACTTACACATATTTGTACTGTCTTATTTTTAACTATGGTCTTAATCTTGAATGGATACATCATATTAAAAAATGGTGCATCTTGTGTCATCAATGATTTCTCGATTCATATCATAAATTTTAGTTGAATAATTAAAAATTCAAGGGTAATATTTATTGTGGACCACTTAAATGTTGTTAATAGGTTCTGAAATATTAGTCAAAACATGGAAATATTGAAACATAATTTAGGAAGGTGCATCATTTTAATGATAGTGGGAAATGTATTCAGAGTGCATTGTCAAGTGAAATCTGAATGCAACAATTGTATAAAAAAGTTTATTAATCAAACGTACGTATTGTGAATTTAATTTTTTGAGGAATAATATTAATTATTTTCATATTGAGAAGAATTTTTGTGAAATCTTGATATTCACATTTATTAATGATCTTGGAAAATCATAGAACCATTTCAATTCTTGGAAAGGCTTACAATCAATTAACATGAAGTGTGATCTCTGTCCAGATGAGAATGAAAAGTATGATCCATCAATTTTTAAAATGAAAACTATGGATAAAGATACATTCCTTTGAATTTTAAAACATGTGAAGGTATATGATAAGTATTAAAGTAAAATATCAACATTTTTTGACTTAAATCATCATAGGTTACATAGATTCAAATTCTATGATTCAAATATTTTTTAACAATAGTTACTATCATTGGCATTTCATACATTATTACCTAAAAAGGTCACTTTTGATGTGCTTAATTTTTTTTCAATATTTAGACAAATATGTGAGAAAACTATAAAACCATTGAGGATTGAAAATCTTTAGGAGTGATTTGCATTGACACTTTTTGTAATGGAGATGATCTTTCCACTGTGTTTTTTACTGTCATGATGCATTTAACAATTCATTTTGTTGAGGAATCTAAATTTGGAGTTATCATACATTATCGATTGATGTATCCAATTGAGATGCACTTTATTTATTTGTTTTAAATTTAATTAAACAATTCATGTAAATTCATTAAATACACAATTATTAATTTTTATTTTATTTCACAGATATTTTGGGTATTTTAAATCATACATGAAAAATAAAGCTCAACCTAAAGGCCCTATTATTGAAGGATATTATGAAGAGGAGTGTCTTATATTTTGTTCTATATACTTGGATTATATTGATAAAAGATTCAATCGAGTGGGGCATTTTGATGAAACATTGAAAAAATATCGACTACACTGGAAATCAAAAATATTTCTTGTTATTGGTTGATCAGCTGATAAGAGATCAATAGTAATACTGATAAAAATGGAATTATTACAGGCACATAGAAATGTTCTTATGAATAATGAAATTTTACTTCCATTTATTAAAGTGTTGTGGATAAAAAAAGTGATTATCAAGAGTCTGAAGAATTAATGAGAAATATATAACAAAATATGCTAATAAAGAGCTTGTATAATGGTTTTGACAACATGTATGTTCATAAATATTACAATCAATATAGATATTAGGTTGAAAATTATATTTTTTAAATCTAATAATAGATATTACATTTTTTATATCAGGAATAATGATAATCGATCTTATTTTTTAGAATATTTGATGTTTCTTGCTAGAGGTCCCCTAAAACAGGCAAGAAATTTTGATTCTTATAACATGAAGGGAATTAAATTTTGTATAGTCGGTCCAAAAGAGGGTCTCAAAACATATAATAGTGGTATATTTATGTTATATGAAGTGGGATACTATACAAAGTTGATTGAAATTATCAAATTAAACTAAAATGGCAATTATTCTGTTCTTTATTTAAATTCAATTCGCTCAATATTACCAGGGGTGTTAAAAAAGATTATTTACAATTTATATATGTGAACTTCTCTCACATGATGGATGTTGGTGACTGGGATTACATGATCTGTATATCTTATCATTGCAAGTGTAAATGATTTATTTTGTGGAATATGTCATGGATGAAGTTTGGAGTGTAGTTGATCATGTAAAACAAAGTGACTTGTATTATATAAGCGATGGATTGGAAGATTTGACATATGACATTGAATCCCATCAAAAAGAAGGAGAAAATTTAATTTTCTATCATGATATTGAAAATATTATTCTTTCAAGGGTGGATGACGTGTATGAAGTAATTATGGGGAAGGAAAGTGACAAGATTGAAGAAACAATGATTGTATATGCTGTCATCCATTCATTTATCTACCATTTATGTTATTTGTGGAGCCATTCATTATCATAGCTATGGATGTTCTATTTTTTAGTGTTGTGAATATGTTATCATTTCTTATTTTTTTCACGAATTTTTTAAAATACTTGTTCTGAAATTAATTTTAATTGATTAAATGACATGAATTCCAAAGAGGGAGTGATATAATAATTCCATTCAACAGTTATTTGACATTCCCTAAACTATACAGATAAAAGATGATCCAATAGTATCCATCATTATAGTATCTAAGATACCCTCATTTTTCCCCCTACTCCATCTCTCACACCATCCATCAGTGTCCCCTTAGCAGCTCAGCCAATGCCTCCCTATTTAGCAGCCTCAGCAGCAAGGGCATAGGTCGCCACTCCTCGTTCTTCACAAGGATATTGGTGGGTGACATTTATATGTAATTTTTATAATATAAATGAATTTATTTCACTATGTTTTACAACAAACTATTTTTCAAAAAAATATGGAATTAATGATACTATGGAGGGAAATATGAAATGTTTAAATATCTGGAATCTGAATGGACTAAATATTGTTGTAACATTTGACTACTATGGGGTATGTACAGATTACTCCATGGGATTATTTGACTAGATTCTAGGCCACTTAGTGGCTAATCTAGTTACCCTTATAATTAAAAATGATGATTAGAAGCTTAAGCATTCATCATGGATAAATAATATTTTTTATTCACATATTAAGTTAATTTTAAAAAATTATGGTGTAATTTAATGTCAATATGTTATTAAATTAGAATATTTTCCATATGAATCTCTTTATAAAGATTCTTTCTCATCTTCCAATAGCTGGTCATATAGCCCAAAAGTGGACATTGAAAAATTTGGGTAAGAAATGGAAGGATTTGAAATAGAGATTATGGAACGAATTCAACGAAACATCATTGATCACCCATCAAATTTGTAATAAGGTACCCAATGGGGTACCTAGAGAGAAATGGAATGTTTTTGTTTATAGTCATTGTTTAGATAGTCATATGGTATTTAAATATATATTATTACATTAATATCATTTTACATTTATACATGTGTATGAAAAGGTGATGAATTTTCATACACTACTATTAAATTACATGTTATTTATTTCATGTTGTTTCAAGGAAGAATTCCATGACTTGAGCAATGTAAATCACCCCTCACACACCTATGTCAATGAGTTTTTCTAAAAACCACTCAACTCTGGTAATATTTTCATTAGTATAAATATTGATAAGACAATATTATTTTTTCGATATATTAAATTTTTTATTTATATTTATTTAATAAATTCACATAATTTAGGGCACCATATATCCTGAACAGAACTATGGTTGGATGTTTATAAAAAATATGATGTGAGTTATGTAAATGATCCTACTAAAGTAGTTGGGTTATGAATTCATTTTTAATTCTAATAAATTATTTTCAGTTTTATCTATGTTAATATATATTACTTAAAATATGAATGATATTTTATTTATAGGTAAAATTAAAGAAATATGGGATGCCAATACTACACAGTCCTTGTCAGTATCCCAAGATGACCTAGTTGGTAAAGTCCTTGGAAAGGAACATCTTGGTTGAGTTTATAGGATGGGTTTGAGACCATTACTATCTGAGTTTTTTCTAGGACATAGGGGATTGAAGCAGAATCTACTTCTAGTTGTATTCACTCCCTCCCCCTATATGCTCAGGAAGAGTTTATTTCTATTCAAATAACAATCCTGGAATAAAGGATCAGATATCCAATTTGCAGAAAGCATTAATTGATTTATATTAGAAGATGACCTGATCTGTGCACAATGATATTGCATCAATGAATGGCGGGGAGTATGTAAATCACACAACATACAAATCATTTAGATTACAATATTTTACTGGTTTTTAGTATAAATATAAATATTCAATAATATTTAATTTTCAGTATAGTTATATTCCTGGTGCTGGTAGTAGGAAGTGGAGATGAAGATGGAGTGGGTGACGAGCAGATTTCCTCATTGAGTAGTGATTAGTGGTCACTTTCAAGTGTTGGACCAATATTTATAGAGAGTTATTCTTCATGTATCATTTGTGTCACAGAGTATTCACATGAAATTTCAATGATTTCCCATGTTTTAATAGGTTTAATCCATTTATACGATGTTTTTTTGGTATAATTGTATGGTTTAATATTATGATTTGTTTAAATTAATATAACTGTTTATATATGTTTACTTTCCTTCATTCAGGTTTTAGGGGGCTGTGTATATAAATATATTCTAAAAACGATAGAGAAATATATAGGTTGTTTTTAGCCCTCTTAATTAAAAAATAAGTTCTCTTTATCATTACATGTAATTTGAATTGTAAGGTGACCAAGTCACCATTGTTAGATGGTACTGTGTAAGTTTAAATGAGTTGCTAGGTGGTATCTAGATATGATAAATGATGTGGGTATCCTTGGTTGGTTTCCCTAAGTGTAGTTTGATATGTATAAGAGTATTATAACCAGTGGAAAAATGGATGAGATGACTATATGGATCAGGATTAATGAGAAACTTCCTCATAAGTGTGGGTTGGGGATTAATCATCACTATGAGTGGGTTGAGTACTTTGGTATGAGAATATGTGTTATGTAGAAGGTTTATAACTAGGGTAACTCTTAAATGTATTCCTTAAGATATGGTAAATGGAACCAAGGTGCATGTTATGGGAGTTTTTTGATACATGGCCTCATGTTTCCAAGGGGTATGGAGCATGATAGGTTGGGATGATACTGGTGTAGTAGGAAAATAAGAGATAAGGGACTTTGTATAGTTGGACTAAGAACTGGGGGTTGGGTTAGGGGAGGTTGTGGGTAGGGGTGTGAATGATAGGTGAACAGTATGAGATCATATCAATGAGATTATATTATGATGGGTAATGGGGATCTAGTTGGTTCCCTGATAGGAAAGACCTGATTTGAGATTATGGTTTGGGTCTCAAGTGACTGGAACCAAGGGATTTTTGGGTTAGCTATGTGATTAGATTCATGCCATGTTTTTTATTTCATGTGTTTATTTGTTTTTCTGATGACTGGAGATAGATCAATTGGGGGAGAGGATCCTCAGGCCTGGCCTCGTTATGAGTTAGATAGATCAACCTTAACTACAATGGTAAAGATGTTTTACTTATGTTCATAAAGTACTACCTTTCTCGGAGTAGCCTTACGTTGGGATATTAGAAAATTCCTTCGGTAGGATTGGGCAGTGACAGTGGACTATGCCGATTGAGAGGGTTGAGTCATGGTATAAAGAGATTCATGGATGATGGACACTACCTTAACTGATGAGGTAGTGGGTTATGTTTCAGATGTAATATTTTAGCATTATTTTTTATGTAGTGAGTTAAAGACATAAATGTTTCCCACCTAGAGTATTTAGGTATTCACTAGGTTATGAGTAAAATGGCCCTAGGTGAGGTGATGTTGATATTTTTTCATGGAATCAATACATGTATGATAAGTTATAATAGTGTCCCAGTTAGCACATAATGACCAAATGAAAATAGATCCTTGGTATCCTAGTTATAAAATTATATTCATTATCTTATGAGATATATTTATTTTCACCTTGTTCAGACAAGTATATGAGATTATATTCATTTCATGTATGTTTTTATTTTGTTTTTCTATGGCTGTAGATTCAATAGCTATCTTTTTTTATAAATCATAATATAGTCGCGGGTTAAACCACCACTAAATATGAAATTTTTTCATGGAGGTTTAAACCACCAATATATAATGTTGTTTTTCTTGGTAAGTGGTTAAAACCACCTCTAAATGTGAAATAAAATTATTTAGTTGAGTATTTATTTGTTTTAGGAGTAGTCTTGTGGTCAAAAAATATTTTGAATTTAGCGTTTGTTAAAACCACAACTAAATTCTTGTCATTTTTTTTGGCCCAAAAACCACCGATAAAATGAAGAAAATAGACAATAAATATACTTTCTATGATTATTACCAAAATACACTGCTAAATGGGAAGAACTACCACATTTTGGATGCTAATACCAACTTTGGTGGTGGTTTTTGGAAACTATTTCAAGTACATTTGGCGGCCATTTAAACCACCACAAAACGGAGATTTTCTTTTAGTGACATCATCATATCATAATACAGGGATCCAAATTATAATCATGAGGGTATTTTTTTTTAAAAATTTCATGGTATGTGGAAAGTGAATAATAATGATATATAATAATATAGTGGTCAAAACCACACATAGTTTTGAATAAAGATAACATCATGTTTATACATGACATAAATATATAAATGGTAACATTATCATTGTGAATAGAGATAAATCATTTTCATTTACAATACTAATTATCACATGATATATATCACATTAACTAAAACATTAGATGGATATATAATCCTTTTCCACTGTTTACATCATAAATTACTCATAATCATGCATGCCACATGGAACATATAACAATCATATTCAAAAAATTAACCCATGAAAAGGGATTGGTTTACAAATAATTTCATAAATGATATTTTTAGAGAAAACCGTTTTGGTTTCTCAAATAAATAAAGGAAACCATATATTGGAATAAAAAATCATCATTCTTGACTGGAGAAGAAAAAAATCAAGAGGTTAAAAATATATATTTTATAAGTTAAAGGATTTTCAGAAAATCTTCATAATGTAATAAAAAATAATTTGAATGGGTAGAATTATGTATATCCCAAAAAATTAAAGGAATTGAATAATAGAATTACATTTTAATGATATTATAGGAATATCCATACTGAATATAGTGTGGAAGAAAAGATGACCCAAAAAAGTTATTAGGTTAGAGAATTCCCTATACATTATGTAGATCTTTATTTTTATCTCTTTTCCATCTCATAAATAATAAGTATAGGTTCATAAATACATTGAAATTGAAGTAAATTATTTTTTAGTTATATATATATTTATCAATAATTATCATTGGATGATATTCCATAATTTCCATTGTTAAATTGGAAATGTTTTGAGATCTTGTTTTCTTCAAAATATTTCATTTTTCTTCGAATTCCATATTTTTTTCAAGATAATTTATACATAAGTATAACTAATTTCAGAATATTAAAATACATAAATATGCACAATTTTATATCATAAATAATTTATAATAACCTATATTAAGATTTATGAAAATGAAAGAATTCACACCATCATCATTAGCGGTTAGCCATCCATTAACAGGGCCTTGTCCAAAGAGGTGGTGTGAGAAATATAATATATTTTTATACTAAAATATTTTTTAGTATATTAAAATCATACAGAACTTGTTAACAAACCTCATAATTTTTTAATAAGTTTTTAATAAGAATATGTAAGGAATATATTAAATTAGAAAATTAAAATTTAATAAAAGGATGAAGAGACATTACCTATTTCTTGAAGTGGTTCTTTTTATACGACCCTTAATATCGTGAATTTTTGGAGTTTTATTACTCAATAAAAAAATTTATAAGAGGAATAAGATAGAAGATCTGGAAATATTATTGTAAATTTTAAGTGGGGGAGGAGTGATTTTCCAAGGGTAAGAAGAGGGGTAATTTATACTAGAGGATAGTGTAATTTTTATAATAAAATATTAAATAAATCACTATGTCAATTGTAAACCACGTAATACTAAATTTATAAAACTATAAATCATATATTAATAAAATAAAATGGTTTAAAACATTAAATTCCATTTATATTTCTAATTGAATATTCTATTAAAAAGGAATGTTGAAAAAATGGAAAAATTTTATTTTAAGGGCTAATTTCCTATTTTATGCATTGGAAAATACACTTTAAGTGTGGAAATTGAGATTATTATTTTTTAATTACCCATTTATCATGGTAAATTATTTTTGGGATGAAATAAATAATTTATTATTTATTATCTAATTAATTTCACCATCAAACACATGGTATTTAAAAAATAATATTTTTCTAATTAACATAAACATTGATGTATTTCAAAAAACTACAAAAAAATCACCTATCGAAAATTTAAAATTGAAGTTTCAAAAATGAAATTAATTATATCAAAATAATCTTCTACCAAAGTTTATTATAATTTTTTAATATGTAAATTTTATTTTTTAAATACCTTAAAAATTGGTTTTTTAAAATGATATAATATTTTTTTTGATTTTTAATCTTGACATTTATTTAATGGTATTATAATGTTTTTATTTACTTATATATGTTATGAAAAATATTTTTTATAATAAATTTTTTATTTTAAAGTCTTATTAATATTTCAATGATCATGTTGCTATTCCAAACAGTTATTCTACTATTCCCAACAGTTATGTTACTATTCGAATAGTTACATTACATTTCTAACCGTGACATTATATCCTATAAATACCACTTAATTCCTTTATTTATTATTCACCTAAATTTATTATAAGTTTCTAAATTTAGATTTTCTAGAATTTCTATAGGTTTACTAGTATGATATTACTTCTCTATATTTCTATTTAATGAGGTGATGATTATTTTAGATTTGGGTGATCCATATTTTTAAATTGTATTTTTTATATTTTAAAATTTTTCTACTTTTAATATTTGTATTTTTAATGAGTTTAGTTATTGAAAAATATTATTATTTTAATTAATGAAATAATGTATTTTTGATTTAACTATCGGTTATATGAGTATAAAATATTATAATATAATAGAACTCAAAATTATTTCATGAAAAACTATAATAATTTACTCTGGGTTTTTGAATTATTATTATTATTTTTGATTTATATATTCACCTCACTTGGGTCACATTTTTAAACTTCCACCTAAATATTTTGGTTTCAACGAGTTTTCCCAATCATTTATAATAGAGAGAATGTATTTATGACTACCCTTCTACACCGATCCCTCTTACATATAAAATTGATACACATTATATTTTATATATTAATGATTTAATTCATTTGTACTAATGATTAGTGAGAGTAATTGATGGTTCATGGTTGGGGTCGGGAATATTAGGATGAGGTCACAAAGTTGATGTCCTTCATGTTTAGGATACCCAACCTTCTGTTATATGGTAGTGGATATGGTATTCCGAAGATGTAATGGTTATGGAATGGTTTGAGAGCTAGATATTTCCCATTTTGATGAGTCTTGTAATGTTATAAGGTTAATGGATATGAAATTTATGGGTGTTCTAGGATGTATGAAATTTCAGTTTGAGAGAGGAAAACCGATGGAATTGTTTTCTAGGGAATTTTTTTAGTATTCTTCCTATTATTATATTATACATTGACATGTTATTTAGTGAGGTATTCATGGTGAGTCAAGGAACTAGTTGACCGATATATGATCATTGATTACGTTTTTCATTCACTAGGTCATTGGTATGCACTTCACTAATTTTCATGAGAGTCTATGGGTATGATCCTACTTAGTATACATTTTGTACTCATCCCAATATATATATATATATATATGTATATATATGTATATGTATATATATGTATATATATATCTATATGTATATATATATATGTATATATATATATGTATATACATATATATAATTCAGGTTATTTGGGGAGAGATGGAGACTGAGATTGAAATTAATATCATAGAGTTAGGAGATGTTAAGTTTCTTCCATTAGATTTTCTTTTGGTACCTTATTTTGAGAGTTTGTTTTTATATTAATATGAAATTACCTAAATTGTGAGATATTACGGGTTTTACCATTTTTTATGTTGCAGATTTATTTGGTGGTTAATTTCATGTCTCGTGATACTATTTATTTCACTATTGAGAAAACTTTATCCCACATGTGTGACTTTCTTTATACGCCTAGTGATGGTCTCAAACCAGAGGCCTATTAAAGGTTGGGTTGGGGCCCATTATCTCTCTTCCTTTATTTATAGCCCATGCGGGGTCACTTTTTAGGGAGTGGGTATTAACACCTTCTGATTGTAGGTTATAATCATTAGAAATAACATTATAAAATATAAATTGAAATTTTTGTGTAATATAAATCTTACAATTGATGACAAGGAAATAAGAACTCATGTTCAAAAAAAAGGTTATATAAATAAAGGTGATTTTTTTAGAATACTGATTTCTACTCACCATGTATTTTTATCAAAGTATATTAAGTTAATCTCAATAAATGAATTATTTTAAGGAAATTTATAATTCTGATTTCTAATAATATTAATTACCATTCATAAAATAATGGTTACCAAATAAATAATGATTAAAAATTCATTTTATACATCAAAAGTACATTTTCATCGATAATGGGTTCAATTATATTTTGTGGTCAAATATTTTTGATTAATTTAAATTAATTTTATAAATTATATTTGAATACTTTTCATTCATTTTTTCCATCATCATTTAAAAATATTCTTACAGTTAATTTTTCTTATTTTTCTAAAATTTTTATTTGGAGGGGAAAAGTGAAAAATATATATTTTGGGGTTACAGTAATTTAACTTCATTTAATAAAATTGATTGTAATTTTATTTTTGGTATTTGATTTTATTTTTTAAATTTCACTTAATTATTATTTTATTAAAATTAATCATAAAAATTCAATTAAAATCGATATTATAACAGATTTTAGTGTAAAACAATTTTTTTAATTAAAAGGGTATTTTATAAATTATTATTTATTTAATTTTTCGCACTTATATTAAAATTATGTTTGAAAAATTCAAGAAATTTATTATTCTAGAATGGAATTAATATTTTTAATGAAAGTTTCAAATTAGTTAAATACTCCCCTTTTATTTTTATCTAGTTAAAAAATTTACCTAGTTAAAATGATATCACCACGATAATACAGAAAATGAAATAATTAGGATTTAAAATATGTGATAAGATAAAAAAAATATTCTCTAGAAATGGGTGTATGGGTATTTCTCTAACAATAACATATCACTACTTAATTAGGATCCATTCTGGATCCTCTTGACTTGATTATGACATCTCATTTTGTATTAATAAAGTTATATTTTAGAAAATGTCACTTTCAACCAATTTATAACATAAATATGCTTTCATGGAATCTACAATAGTAAATATAAAATATGAAAAAAAATAAATGAATATAATAATTTTAAAAAAATTATTGTTTTTGTATTTTATTTTTAATTTATAACATTTTTTATTTGTCTTAAACACTTAGACTGCATTAAGGATATGTTAATAAAAACGAGAGAATTTTCAAGTAAATAATTTTTTAAAAAATAAAAGTAATTTTTTTGATGAAAATATTATATTCTTGAATTTTTATGAACATTTTTGAAGTAAATGTGATGATTTATGTTTTTAAATTTTAATTCAATTCTATTTGATATGTTAAAAGAAATTTTTTGTAAATAGTCTATGAAATACATTTAAATAGAATTCAATGATTAAAAATTATTTTTCAATCATTATAAAATAATAAGAAACCAATATTATAAATAGGGGATGGATATATGACTATAATATAATTCATGGTTCTATATGTGATGGTTTTCATTTTTTAAGTTACATTAATGACAATTAAATATTTAGAAATTTGGAAAATGTCCTTGTTTTTAACTTATTAATGGGGACTCAATTTAACATTAATGAATAAAAAACAAAGAATACCTTTCATAAATAACTATACCAAAATACCCATAAAAAATTATATACCCACTTCTCTAATCCCTCAAAGTGACCATAAACCTCTTCTTCAAAAGCCTTAAGCTTAATTGAAAAGTGGATATCAAAAGGGGAGGCATAAGTCTTAACTGATTTTATTAATATTATTTATTTTTATCTATCATTAAAATATATCATAAACATTATTATATAATTGCATAATTAAATGAGTTATAATAAAAAAACTATGTTGAGGTAAAATCCCTTTTCCATCATCTTTTTTATCAAATAGAAAATGATAACTTCTCTTGTGTGGATGCACATACTAATGTATGTCTGAAGTGACCTGTTTTTCTTTTCATAATCACCTCTATTGGTTGGTTAAAATTATGGGTCACATGAATATATATTATATTTTTGAAATTATTATGATTTTTTAAAAATGAAATATTACTTACCATCTTACACTCAGACCCATTTGAAAATAATTACACCACTCATGCATACATGTTTACTACCACATTGATAAAGCGATGTGATTTTTTTTCCAGTTTTTCTTTACATGGATGGACATAAAGAAAGATTTAATTTTCAAATATGATATATATATATAATATAATTATAATTCCATAAATGTTAAAATTTATTTTATTTATTTAATTTTCATACATTATAAAAATAAACGTCATTCATGGGTTGGCATCGTCTACCATCTCTATAAAATGGGGTATAACATGTTATAGGGCCAAAATAAATTTATGGTTATAAAATTATATTAAATATATAAAAATTAAAATTATTTAGTGTTTATTACTATGTAGAATATGGAACCATGACCCTATTGTCCATTGTCAAAAAAAATAATGTTATGTTAAACATTAATGATTAAACAACCTCAAAATATCTTATATTAAATTAACCAATTTAGTGATTACACGAAACATGAAAATCATTGAATTAGAATGAAACAATATTATTAATAAATTCCGTTATTAATGTAATATTATTTCTCGTGGGTTATATATGATACCAATGTTTTCAGGACTCGAGGCAAGGCATTTATCAATGGAATATTATTTTAAATGTTTCAATCTTTTTATCTTCAATTTTCAAGTTATTTTAAAGGTTGGGTATATTTTTCATCATTTCAGTGCTGGATTAACTATATACTCATTAATATTTATATTTCTAATTTTTGGAAACTTATTTCTATTTCTAAGAAATATTGATAATTAATATTGTTAATTCAAAGAAGATATTTATTTTTTGATAAGGAATATTGATTATATATTTTGTTGTTAAAAAAATTAATTATAAATTTATAAGATATATGTAAGTTATGGGTCATTCATGCTTATAAATATCCCCTTGATGCAACAACTTCCCTTATGAGACAAAACTGTATTGATATTTCTATGTGTATATCATCCAATACAATAATAA
This sequence comes from Viscum album, assembly GCA_963277665.1. Lineage (NCBI taxonomy): Eukaryota > Viridiplantae > Streptophyta > Magnoliopsida > Santalales > Viscaceae > Viscum > Viscum album. The sequence goes on from OY728121.1 coordinate 362,615,594, forward strand.
TGTCTTGGATATAGGCCTTGAAAGCATATAAGATTTCATAAAAGGGCTTAATGGTAAGAATAATTATTTATTTCTATAATTCTATGGAAATAAAATTATGAATGTTTACCATTATTCATTCCCTCATTATGAAATTAGTAATTATTTTCTATTTTATTATTCACATTTTTCAATGGATATATTTTTGGTTCATGTTATTGAGGGGGTTTCAGGGATTTTTTTTTATTTCATAAGATAATAAAATTAGAATATGATTTAACAGAATATTTATGATCTTATATGGGCGATTTTTTTATTGAAGGAAATTTTTTCTTGTTTTTCAAAGAAACCCTCATGAATTATGATTATTTTCATTTATGATTTCTTATGAAAATTTTTTATAAATTTTTTTGACTAATGTTGTTATTTCAAGAATAAGTTATTGATAATGTTTAACTCAAGGGTTATTTCAAAAATGGTTGTCTTATTTAATAGTTTTCATTGATTTGAAATGTATTATTAGGATTCCTTTATTTTTATATCCCTTAATATAGTTTATTTTGTTCCAACCATGGCTTGAAATTACTTTCACAAGGAAAAAGGATGTGAAATAATTATTTCAACTTTAATGATTGAATTTTTTGAATAAAGTAAATGTGTATTGAAAAATTGGTGTAAGCATAAGAAACTATTTTTCTGGAAAATGTACTCACAGTTTAATAGTCTCCCAAATGTAATTGTGTGATTTTTCCAAATTCTCAAAAATAGTAAACCTAAACATCCTTCATTATATTAGTTACTCAATTTTTTTTAAATTATAATTTTGTATTGAAAATTTTGGATCACTTCCATAGGTTTCCAATATGTCATTTTTAGTTTATCATTTTAACACTAGATCTATGTGTATAGTTTTATTTAATTATAGAGGTGAAGAAGAGGATGTTTGTTTTTCAAGAATCCCCTTTAGCCCTATGTATCCACCCTTATAACTATGTATTTATACACCTAAAAGGATAATTTATTTCAAAAGAAATATATTTCTTGTTAGGGTGATATTAGGTAGAGAAAAAATAAAAAAGTACAAAGATGTTTCTTTATTTCATTAGGAAACAATCCTATTCACATTTTTTTGGGTTGGATATACATGAAAAAAATGTTACTTTATCAATACCATACTTTCCATAGGTGTTCATATGAAGCATAATAAATTTTATTTAAGGGTAGATAATTACAATAAGAAGGTAAAAGGAATAAATATCATTTTCATAGGAGTAAGAATTGAATAATTTCAGAGATAAAGAACACTTATAGAAGACTCAAGAAATTATGTAACAAGAATCCATATTAGAGTATATTATTGTAATGGGGAATATCACTATTTATATTGTTAATAATGGGATCAATATAGTTGTAAACAAATAAATACATTCATGGGAAAATGAAATACCTCATGAGATTATATCATTGAATTGAAATGTTAGATATCTAATAGTGAATATGAATAATTCTTCTAGAAATTTATTTTTTATCATTAATAATTAAATTCCTTGAAAATATTAAAAAAATGAATCTCTATTTATATAAACTCATAAAATAAAATAAAAATAATATTATATAATATATATGGTGATATTTTAATAAATGATTCTTTGGGAATGATATACTTTACCCATATATGTATCATTATAATGAGATTTGGATTGGATTTTTTTTAGAATTTATGATTTGATTTACTATGAAGGTGTGGATAACAAATCCTTTTACATCGATATTATCTCTGATATTTTTCTTCGTAGAATTTATTACAATTTACATTGGAATTTTTCAAGGAACATAACAGTCCTCGACACCTCTCCTACTAGTTTATATAGATTATCCAATTCCATATCAGTATATTTGGGGATTTTTAAGTTCAATGAATTTTTCCATATTGTTCATTTTACCTATAATTGTATTTAGATACATCTTTTCTGTTTCTTTTTTGATTTAAGAATTTTCTTGTTTTGATCTTTAAATTATTCATTTTTTATCTTATACATTATATGTTTTAAAGAGTAATCAATAGATTAATGCTATTTTTAGAAAATAATTTTTTGAATTTATCTTATTTCATCTACAAATAATTTAGTTTATTTATATTATTTTACTTCAAATAATCAAGATATGATTCTAAATTATTCATATTTTAATTCAAATCTGTGAACCTGGGGTTACATTATCATTCTTCTTCTTCTTCTTTGAAGGATGAATATTTTGTGAATGACTCTGATAGAATTTAATTAGAACATATATAATTTTTATAGATCATAATATCCATATACAAATATTTATTTTCATAGAATTTATCATATAATATCCTTTCCTTTATGTATATCTAATTTATTAGTAGATTTTCTTCATCTTTAATTGTTACTGTTATTTTTAAAGGACATAACGATGAAAAATTAGGCAGTATAATTTCATAGTTCAAATAATTCTTAATTATTTATAAAATTGAGTAATCTCTCTTATATTCATTGTATTTTACTCCTTTTCCTTTGAGCAGTGTTCTAAGGTCTCGATATATGGATTTTGATCATCAAGGTAATTTTTATGTATAATCTTTTTTTTACATCAGAAGTAGTTGTTCAATATAGTTTATTTCCAAAAAAAGTATCCTCAAGAAACTTTTATATATCTGGAATATTATAATGTTATTAAATACGTTTCTATACATTAATAATCATGTTAGATTTTATATTCATACATAAGAAAATATTAAATATTAAATTTAAAATTTCCTCATTATTAAATTTGACTATCTTCATCATAAGAGTGTGATAATGTCTTAGAGTAATAATTTATCTAAGTAGAAATTGATATATGATTAATGATTCCATAATGTATTTCTATTTTCAAAATTATTTTGGTCATACATTTTTAAAAAATAAATTCCATTTAAAAAATTATAATTATAGAGGAATATGATAATTTTAAAATATCTAAAAGAAAAAAAATTAAGATTAATATATAGACATTATGTTTCAGTAAAAAAATAATCCAAAATGAAAACTTTAAGAAATTATCTGACATAATCCTTAAAATAAAGTAATTCCCATTATATCATTTCTTATTCGATCTTTTCTCTTGCCTTGATAATGTAATAAATTTCATAGTGGTTAACTAATACCAGTTGGTGTAGATAGGTGATTTTGTAGGCTCTATTATTTTAGAGACTGATTTTCACGGAAATTATTGGTATTTATGATATGGAAAAGAGATGGAATTGAGTAGGAAATTTTAAAAGGGGGTTAAATTGGAATTCTAAAAACACTATATAAATAAAAACTCATGTTTTAAGTATAAATTAAAATAAAATAATTGTGTATACAAAGGAAAATAAAAAATTTATAAAAAAATATAGATATAAAACTCATAATTGGAAATCCAATTGGTGATGGGGAGACAAATTTATAAGTAATTTATATTGTTTTGTTTTAATCTTAATCATATGTTAAATAAAGGGAAGATAAATAAAGCAAAAAATTTAATCATTGTAGAAAAAAATAGAGGATGAGGAGGAAAGAATTTTGAATGCACACTCTGGTTTTATCCATTATTATATAAAGATAATGAATTTAAATTAGCAAAGAGATATGTTGGAAGTAAAATAGAAAATAAAAGAAAATATAAATCCTTGAATGATAGAACCTAGGAAATGATAAAAATAGTTAGTTTGAGGAATATACACATTTTCCTTCTGTTGAAAGAATTTCTTCATGTAAAATACAAATTAGTTTGAGGATATTTTTACAGGATTTTAACAACACTCATTTCATGATGTTCCTATTTTATATTGAGATGAAAATTACTTATCCCATTGATTTCATTGATATAGAATCCAATGTAAAAAATATTATATCATGAAAAAATATAGAATCAATGATTACAAGATAAAAAACCACTCCCCATAACTGATTCAATTATATATTGTTGGAGAAAGAATATATTCTCAATAATTATTTCATTTTAGATCAGTAGTAAAAATCCCTATATTCAGAACATCATAGATCAGGAATTAGAAGAGAAAGTACCTATCACTAGGTATTTATTGATCAAATTAACATAATAGAACTATTTTTTATTCCATTTTTGTTATAGGTAAAAAATAAAAATTAATAAATGAAGGAGTTAATGAATTGAGAATGGAATCCCAAAAGATGCGGTCTTTCTCTTTGAAGGAGAGATTGAACAAAAAACAATGTGTGGTGTTGTGTTTCATTGAATTCTTGTTTATCTCACTCCTCTTTATCTCTATATTTTTGTCACTCATTAATTCTTATCTCCAAAAGTTTTTTCCATAGTATTTCACTTACCAGCACTTATTTATAAATCTATATTTTTTTTGTTTAAGATCCTATGATGTCTTTTTATAGAGCTAGAATTTAATAATTGAAAAATATATCCATTAGATATTCTATGACGGATTATCATATGATTGTATCTTATAATATAATTTTTTATTTCATCGATTCATATATGTTTTATAAATTAATTAACCATCGAGGTTTATATGGATTGACCCGTGGTGTCTACTTCTATGATTTTAATTTTTATGGAGATTTAATTTTCTGTTCTCAATATTTGAAAGATAAATGTTGAAATACATTTCTAGAAAAAATATATTCTTAGATCTTATTTAGTCATTAGAGTCCATTTTCATAATCATGGTCATCATGGTATTATATTTAATCTAATTTCCATAGCTTATAAAAAATGGGATATTGTTAAATGTATTGGTTAGATATTATAAATTTCATAGATTCACTAAGATTCTTCATTTTTTATTTTTTTCCTTCATATTTCAACTTATTAAATATATTCAGATGATGAAGGACATTCTAGAGTCATCATCTGGCTCTAAGATTTTTTAATTAATATTTCATTCATTTTTTTGAGTTTCACTAAAAAATAAATTTCAAAACATATATTAAATTTTTCTAGAGTACATTTCCTTAATATATTTATTCTATCAATGGAATCATTCAACACCTTTATTTTATCATTGGATGATAATATTTTCTAAAAAAATTTTAATCAATAAGACATAACTTCATTTTTGGATTCATACATTAGTTATAATATTAATTATAAATCAACCTGTAATAGTATATTGATATATTTAAAACTTCCTTTACCATTAATATAATATCTCTATTTTTTCATTTTGGATTGTCTTTTCTACAAAAATTATTCCATTTATTGATTATAATATGAAATATTTTATTCAGGTTCATCCAATAAAAAGATATGTGCCCAATTATAATTAAAATAGGAAATTAAATAAGATAAAGAATGTGGTATTTGGTTGATACCTAAAAAATATCCATTTTTAAAAGATCATTAGGTATCTTAAATTAAATTATAAAATAAAAACAAATATATGAGTTTTGGTCACTAAAATTACTTATTTCAAAGTGTGTGGTATATAACGGACTACCTAACTAATAATTTTCTTATATTTACTTCAAATGCCTAAAAAAATTTCATGATCATCTAAAAATTTCATTTTAGGTCATCATAATTTCATATGTAGAAGTGGTATACGAATTATAAATAAACATATATTATCAACTTGTGATGAAATTACATACTCCTAATATAAAAAATCAAAAAATTTGGATACTTCAAGTCATTAATAATAATATCACATTAATTATTAGATATTACAATTTTGAAATAGTATGAAATATATATACTCATAATGGAAGAATATAAATGTTTTTTGAGTATTATATTTACACTCTTAAGACCGATAATGTCATGAGTCTCTGTGTTGTAAGTGTTTTCAATGTATACAATGTCACTAGTACAACTATTTTATTATATTATATCTATAGAAAAATTATACTATCAGTATGTGGTACAAATTTCAATGAATACAATGTCACTAGTACCACTATTTTTTTATATTATATCTATAGAAAAATTATACAATCAGTATGTGATACAAATTTATTGGTATGAAATTTCAAATATTGATTTAGATTTTCTAATCCAGTAATTTATACCTTATAATTTTTTAGCCCTATTTTTTTGTTTCTCCATAAATTGTTACATACAAAAGTTCATGCCTTTTTTATTCATCATAAAACATATAGAATATAATATATTTTTAAAATATAATACAAATTTTTTATAACATGTCGAAATAAGATTAAATTATTAGGAAATGAATGTTCTAATTAACAATTCTATCAGGGGAATACCAATATCATCAATTATAAAAATTATCTCAGATCAGTGTTCACACCTCTTACAACATGGTTTGTATTCAAAATTAATTTCTCTCTAAAATAAATTTTAAAATAATGTTATCATCAACATGTAGTTTTAAAAATATGATAAATTTTAATTTAAATTATTATTAACTTGCTAAGTGTTGGAATTTGAGGAAAATTCTACCATTGAAGTTTGTTATGTGTCACTTTACACAATAAGGTATTTACTATTATATATCCACTAAATATATAATTTATAATAATTATTTTTTCTTATTTACTTTTTCCCTTCAATGTATCAACTTTAGTATTTAATTTATTTATTTTATATCAAAACACTTTAGTGATGATTCTCTCCAAAAATAGTTATCCGAGACACCAAAACCCACACCTCCAATGCATCTATATTTTTTTGGATACTTCACATCGATAATAAAATGTTTATATTAACATATGGTAGTTATATTTTGTCTAAAATGGGTAAAAAGGGAAAATATTAAGTTATTTTTATATATTATTGAATTATCCAAATATAAATTCTTATTATTCATACTTACACATATTTTATAGATATTTTTTATATCTTTTTATTTTTATTTTTCCTATTTTTATTTACAAAATCCTCTTTCCATGTCACATGAAATGAATAAAGAATTATGATTAATATGATCGGTCAAATTATATATAATATAAAAAATATATTATTTTTGTGTGTGGTCATTAGCAATGGCACAATTAAAACACATAGACTAAAAAAGATGTTTTTTATATTAAACACATAATATATAGATAAAAATCATTGTATATGTAAATTAACTCAATGATATCAATGTTATACTCCTTTTATTTCCATTAGTGGTTAAATGGATTTTACCCTCTATCATTTATCCAAATCCTCCACAAGGGTACCCTATTGAATAAAAAACACCATCTACATTGGGAGAACTATAGAATAAATATGTTGTATCAATGAAATGATCATCATTTTAAGAATTTTTACTTAATTATACTTATTTTTAATCACCAACAGAACAATTATCCAATTTCGGGTTGTAGGATCCAAGAAATAACAATATTTTAAGAGTCTATTATTCAATTATAAGGGGTTTACCATTGTATGATTCTGTACTAATTTTATTATGAATACCAATTTATACATTTAAATTGAACACCTATTTTCAAGACATTGGAATAGAAATATCCACACATGAAATAAAATATAATACAACACCCATAATATTTCAATAATTCCCAAGTAATGAAAATTTTATTAAATTGAATTTTTTCCTAGTATAAGATACAAGAATCACTTCAAAAACTAGTGTATCTTAATTAATTTTATTATACTAAATAATACTGTTATTTTTTGTAGATTATAAAATATGTAATCTCATAAACACTATAATATAATACATGTACAATTGTTCCATTGGCTAAAAGGAAATTTATTTTGTATTTTTTGATAACTTCATAAAAATATGTCCCAAAAACAAATTTATAAACAATTAATTATGTATATCTCATATCAATAATCTATCTCATATTATATTAAATTTAAAAATTATTTCTTTTTGAGTATCTATATATATAAAAACCTGAATTATATAATATGAAAAAATCTGGTGAGATTCTCTGAATATTTTTTAAATATTATGAAAAATAACTTTTTGAAATTCCTTCACCACTAACACACCCAATTTGATGTGATTTTGGGTGCTAGTTCCATATATTTCAAATATTTATTCTCTAAAAAATTATAAAAATTGTTCAAAAATATAATTCCCAAGAATAAATCTATATATATGATTTTAAATTTTAATATGCCCCCTCAAAATCATAAAACACCATTCAATGATATACTTGAATTTATATAAACATGACTGTAGTCATGGATTACCCTCACCAATAAGTCCATATGTGATCTATAATATAATTCAAATATATGGATTTGAACATTTACAATTCAAATATTATGGTAGTAATTTTTATTTCCATTGTGGGAAACTTCACCAGGTTTGTAACATTTATAAATGTAACTTTTAAAAATAAATAAATCTTAGTAATTGTGTGTAGAAAATTTTCAAAACTATATATTATATAGACAAAAGTATTAAATCATGAATAAAAAATTACTATAATATTATTTTAAACCATTTTGTTTCATTCCAAACAATGATACAATATTCTTAATATTTTATTAATACCGCTGTAAAACCAAGAGAACATTTTGGATGTTTAAAATATAAAATCTGCCTAGGATAGAATCTTTATAAGCTGTTAGAGTAATAAAACATTACCTTTCCATCTTCCATAGAGAAAAATTTTCTACTATTCACATATTAATCATGTCCAACCTATCATTTGAGACATATTTCATCATTCCCAGATCATTTTTTAATATGGAATGTCTTTAACATATATATGTACAATTAAATAATAAATTTTTTTACACACATATATATAATTAAAATATGTTGGTTCAACATAAAATTGTTCACTTATTCTAGGAAATTTTTACACTATTTTTATGAATTTTCTAAAAATGTTACAATATCCTTTATCATCTAAAATTTTAATTAATTATTAATGGAGATTTTCATAAAAAAATTCATAATTCTCATTCAATATTGTATCCCATGATAAATATTTTTTTTAATTGGGGTATAAATATGATGCCCAAGAAATAATGTCTTTTTATAATGTTTTATCCTAATTGAGTTTGTAACTTCTTGATATATAGGGCTCCATAACATTATTTTAATATTTTACCCTCACAATTTATCATACGTGGGAATTATATTTATCTTTAGTAAAATAAAATCACAAAATGTAAAATAATGTTTTTTGAGCATCATATTCCTAACACCCATATCCCACATTAATGTTTTGTTTTAAATAAATATGGAAAAAATAAACGTGAATACATTGTTGAGTTATTTTAGACCAGAAATAAGTAAAAGGAAACATAATGTACATTATCTTTTATAAAAATGACAGTTGTAAATTATAATTTACCAATATTGTAAAACATGTACTATGAGTGATTTTTTGTGAACTATATAGATTCATTCCATTTTTATATAACAAAAAATGAGGGTTTTGTGTATCTTTTCAAAATCATGGATAAAGAAGATCGATTTTATTTCAATAAGGAGAATCAGCTGGTGGATGATGTTTCCTGGCATGAACTATTAAGTTTATGCTCTATATATACTGAAATCTTGTTTCAATTATTCCTTATAGTAACGAAATAATTTTTTGAAGGAATTGTGTCATTTTTCATATAAAAATATAAATTTCAATTAGTTGGTTTTTAGATGAAATATATTCCTTTTATAATAATAAAATATCATTAAGGTAAATTTTTTTTATAGATCATACCCATGGAAGATGACATTTTTTATTTACATATTTAATTAGGATGCTCAATATCATTCAGTAACATATTTATAAAGAGAGAAATTGGTTCTATAAATATTCCATCACTACATCCATTCCATGCATTCATATTATTTTGTTTTGGTTTGATTTGTACCATTTTATATTATACCCACAAAAAACATAAAATTAAAACATTAAGTTTTTATTTATATACATATGTGGTTTTTGGTAATGATGAAGTTTAACTTATACAACTTTTTTCATTTAATAAAATAGTCTATTCCAACATATAAACTTATTTTGAAATAACATTATTCCTATGTTTTATTTTTATTTTATCCACTAGTGAAATTTTTTCCCCATGTTTGGTCCAATATTTATAACTATGATCAATTTTATAACAAATTTATTTTTTTAACATAACTCAAAATTTTTTTCATGATTAAAAATTACATAAACATGTAAAAATAATTTAAAAAATGTCATTAACATGTCCTGATGAAAACATGGTAAACTCTTTAACCCCATACTCATAGTTTTATTCATAAAATTACAATCAATAAATTTTCAATTAATATTAATCTTTTTTGATCCAATAATATTATTATTTCTTATAATAAAACAATTATAAAAAATATAATTATTTATTCCATTGTTAATGGATAAACACACATACATATATAAATATACTCAAACACACAAATATATACACATATAATTTATTATTACATAAATATATATACATAATTCATATAAAGAATTTATATTATTTTAAACCCTATTATTTTTTGTGAAATATATATTTCTAAATAAATTTAATCATTTTGAGATTCTGACATTACAAAAAACATAATTTTTATCGTTCATTACACACATTACTATGATTTTATTTTTTTAAATATAACACTGAGTTTAGATTGTGTTATACTCAGTAATAAGTTTATAGTGGACCAAGCTTCTCTAACATGGATATTACATATTTTTAGATGAATATTAAATATTTTTCACAAAAACATACCTAAAGACCGTAATATTTTATTCCCATTAGAAATATGGAACATAATGTTCTAATATTTTGAATGACCTTCAATGTTTCCCCAAAATATCTTCTAAATTATTACTATTTATAGACATGCCCTATATAAAATAGTATTTTAAAACTTAGGTAAAGGAAAAATAAAAAAAATGATATCTCAAATGTAAATCAAGGGTAAAAATAAGAGATATAAATCATAGATCATATGAATGCATAAGTTAAGCCCAAGGTTATGTTATAATGAATATAACTTATGAATTTTACACCCAAACTATCATAGACCATAAGCATGAGTCATGGAATAGTAATTTGTAGTTCATAAGACATGAATCAAAAGGAAATCCAAAATCATTATCCATGATATGTTAAAATTAGAATAAAACATATATTTATTCATGGACATATGATTATAATGTTTTTAATATGTATAAATATAAATAGGCTGACTCATTAAGATTATGAAAAAAAATTATGACCTTGTATAAATGTATGGACATGAAACCAGGATGATGCATAACAATATTGAAATAAAATATAGGTCAATGAATAAAATTATGAAAATGTAATGAGGTTCATTCATAACATTATGTACCTGAAAGTAAGGTTCACACCTAACAACATAGTAGTGAAGGATCACTTCTAAGACCATCATAAAGGACAAAGTCTTTTACTGAAGAGTTTTCCTTCCTAATTCCATCCCAATCATACTAAACCAGGTTCACTCCCCATTCTTGTCCTATTTGACTAAACTAAGTTCACTCCTCATTACATTTCTCTATATCTAATGAGATATAAATTTTTACCCAATGAATTTTATGGGGATATAAGTACCAACCATCTTAGTTATTAAATTACCACCATCCCTGGGTTATTACATAACCACCATCAGATAATAAAAACCATAAATATGTACTCCACAATATCATAAAATATTAATCATATCATAACAAATGAAATTAAATTTTTTTCTTAAAAATTTCATCACATCATAAACTTGTTTCATAATCATTTCATCATTTCATCAAATCATAATCCACACAAAAGAAAGTAGTTTTCATAAGATTTGTTTCATGGTATAACCTATAAAAGAAAAAGGGGTTTTATAAACATATTATCCTCATAAACATAAACCATTTATAGAAATAATAAGAATTGAATCATTGGTTCATATCCCCATTAAATCATAATTAACCTAAAATATTTACATATTTTATGGAAATTAATTTTTGAAAGACTATATCATAAATTTCATGATGAAAATTTATTTTCATTTAAAATAAAATTTTAAAACATAACACATTATGAAAAATATTTTAATTTTAAAATAACCTTTAAAACATATAGTTTAGTCTTTTAAAAATAATCTTAAACTTTACTTGAGGAAAATAACCTTTCCACTTTAGAGATTTATTTTTAGAACCTAAAACATTTTGAAAACATTTTTCTTCAAAAATAACCTTGAAAATTTACAGAGGAATCATTAGAAGACATATAGAAATTTTTTTGAGTAAAATATCCTTTTTCATTGAAATCCCATTTATAAAAACTTATTTATTTATTTTTGAAATCATTGTTTCAGAATAAAATAGATTTCTAATAGAAGACATAAAAAAGTCATATTATATTAAAATAATTTTCTTAATAATTTTAAACACCAAATAGTATAAAATGGTAAAATTACTTGAATATATCATGAATAAATAGAGGATAATAAAATTCAGGAGAATTATATATAGTTATAACTTGATAATTAAAAATTAGTTACTTAACCATAGACAATCCTGACAAATGATGAGGTTGTAACGTTAAATCATTACCACTTTGGTAACATCGCATCATTATCCCCATGAAGGAATAAAATAATATTAAATATAAAATAACATGAGGATGAATAAGTTACATATATAATATGTCAATGGGTTTGTATATACACCTCATGAAATAATATAGGATCATAATATAAATCTATCTCAAAGATGTAAAATTAAGGCAAACATATCGTACCGATTTGTTAACATTTGTACCCTAAACCACAGAAAAGATACATCCCCAAATTGATATGTAAACCCAAATAGTTTTCCTGAGAATAATAATAATATAAATTCGTGTGTATTATATTCATAATAAAAAATAAATATGTGGTGAATATTACATTTGACTTATAGAAGTTAAAAGTGAGACATAAATCTCTTACCTTATGAGTTAAATTGTATTATAGTCATTCAAACATCTTGTATAATAAAAATATGTTTATTATAAATATATTAAATAACCATATTCAAACATATCAGGTCATATATGATTTTCTTATGTCCATTTATAACTCATTTATTAAAAATACCTCGTTAAAGTTATGTTTCGTGCAATATTTTTTGTGTTCTTTGTATATGTTTTTACTTGTTATTTATTTTTCCTTATAGATTGATAATGGTTTCATCACCTCCCTAATTATAAAATGATATAAATATAATCTATTTTCACTATATATGTATTTAGATAAATTCATTAAATTTATTTATGGAAAATAAAATACACCTTTCATAGAGACGGTTTGTTTTACGTAAACATGAATAGAGATTTTATTTTCTTATCAGATAGAAAGAAATAAAATAAAATGATATATTATGATTATTGAATAATTTTTTTGTCATATATATCAACCATTTTCAATATAGATATCCTTAATACATTCCATTAAATTGATGAATGAATCACATCACTTCGTGAGGCGGTAGTCTATCATAAACAAGAATCCGATTATCATATTCCCTAAAAATAAAAATTAGAAAATATGTGTTCCATAATAACTAATGAATAATAATAACATCATAAATATATTATATATATTATAAAATGAAAAAATACAAATCATTATGAAAATCCTTAAAAGGTCATGATGGAAAAACAAAAGACATTGGTTCGTGAGGCAGTAGTATTCCATACACACAAATGATGATTTTTAACACATTTTAGGGAAATAGAGAGATATATATTAAATTAACATTATATAAAATCATTTGAGTATATTTACAATATTAAAGTTATTATATAATAATGATATTAAATGAATTGAAATTGTTTTTATTAAGTAATAAAACAAGATACTTTTTGATGAATGTTACCTCTTCTTCAGGTATCCTCCTTAGTTTTGCACAAAAATCCTTCCTTTGATGGATTTATACACAAAATAATGCTTATAGGATGGGTGTTGGGAATTTGAGAAGTAAATTTGTTTGTTTTGTATTTATCCAAATGGATTGAAAAGTTGGAATAATTGAGGATTGTGAGTGCCTTTTTATAATTGAGGATGTGTTGTATTTTTATAAATAAAAAAATAATTAACTATTGGGCAGTCAATATTATGTCATATGTCTTCAAAATTGATTAATAATGGATTTTAGGGATTAATTGGATGATAAAAATCACTTATCCCAAAAAATAAAAATATTTTTAATATCTTATTACTTAGTCTTTCAGTTTATTGAGTTTTAGTAATTTATTTTTAACAGAGTTACTTGTTTATTTTTATTTACCTACGAAATTTATCCTTTAATACTATAATTAAAATTATTTTAATTATATACTTTATACAACATTATTCTATATATTAAATCCAATTCATTGAATAAAAATTATATGTTTTTGTAAAATATATTTTAATACAAATGCATGCAATGCGCAAAACACCATTTTAACCCTAATGATGTTAATTGGTTTTAAATATTTTCACAAATATTTATTGTAAAAATTTATGTTTAACTTGTTAGATAATATAAATGTTTATTATTAAAAATATGGAACCCATTTTTTTAAATTTCATTTATATATGTTGAAATTGTAATTTAAAATTAATCTCATAGATGCAAAGAGAAACCATGTTTTCCATGCAGAAAAGTCCAAAAGTTCACAATGTTTTTATATTCAATTTATAGATGAAATTTATTTCAATGAACTAAATTGTCTTAATATATATATATATATATATATATATATTTTAACTAATTATACTTTATAAAAATTTAAAATATATACTAAATTTATAAATAAATTAAGTGAAAATATAGTTTTCAATTAAAATTTAGTATTTTTCAGTACTTATTAAAAAATAATTCTTTTAAGAAAACACAAAAATTCACCCTTAGAAAATTTTTATATTATTATTTTCAAAATTAAATTTATTTTTTAGAAATAAATTATAAATTTTTTCAAAAAATATTTTTAAAATAAGTGACCCATAAAAAGGTGATAAAATAATTTTTTTAGGAAAAAATATTGTTTTAAGTGTAAAATTAGATATATTATTTCCTTTTTTCTAGAAACATAAATAAGTTGAATGTTAAATATTTTACTGAATATATAATATATAAATTTCATTAAAACTATTAACCTAAAGAGGTTTATTTATTTATTGAGGCAGGACACATTTGTTTTCATAAAAAATAGTTTCTCAGAAAAGTGTTTCCAATATTTTCAAGGAGTTCTTATTTACATTTATAATTAATTTTTCCCAAAATAATTCATCAGGTGTAAATAATATTTTCATAATTTATTAAATCCTATTCATACCCTCCATTACAACATCTAGGTGATGACAATCAAATTAAATAATAATATTTTAATTATATACCACATTTTGTTTAGACTTAGTGTTGTGTGTAACACATTTAAAACTCAGGATTGTGTGTAACATAAGGAAAAATTAGTGTTGCATGTAATGAAAAATATCAAAAATATTAAATTCATTTTCGAATAAAAAATTCACAAAATCTCATGCTGTAACATTCTACCACCCTTAAAATGAATTTCTCACTTTAAATTCGTTTCAATTATAAAAGGTTACTTACTTAAAGTTCCTTTAGTAGAAACCCACATCATAAACAGGGTTAATAAAACATCACCTTGATAAATATAATGTTATGTGTTAAAGGTCACCTAGATTAACACGTAATGTGTTTCCAAATGGGATAACATAGTCGTGAAGTTAAAACATGGGTATATAATAGGAAACAAGCCCCCAAATAATGATAGAGACTAATAGAGTACATGGTCTTGAGAAAGTTAACAGTCAAAAAGAAATAAAAATAACGAGTCATAAAGAATTTCATTGATATCATAAAAAATGAAAATAATACGGATTTTATTTCATAACCCTTTTCTTAATTTTTGATAATTTTCATGAGAAGATACACTTACATGATTTCATTGCATTTCATTGGAAAAATATCACACATTTGTTGGGCTTTGATAAATTTCCACTTCATCTCAAACTCTATGAAATGTAGGTGAATTTATTATTCCTAAATATCTAAAATATTATAAGACCCATATATTGAAAGATAATTCATGTTGTCTATGTGTTGGAATCATCACAACAAAATGGTTAGCACATGTTTCATAAATCATCATTTAAAAAAATTATACATTATTCCCTAAAAAATCATTAAAAGTTCAATATAACCCATTTCATACAATTTTTACCTTTTGACCTTTCTGATGATAAAAATACATAACATTTAAAAGTACACTAAATTTCTCAAAATCATATTAACCTTTATCCCCCATATATCATAATGGAGATCTTCATTGTAACATACCAAACACGGGATTACCTTCATCTTGTATTCTATTGGAACATGTTAATAACCTAAATAATCATAAAACCATATTGAAAACATATATTATTCTTTATTAAATACATACAACACAAATTACTAGATATATTACTTAAATCCAAAAATTCTATTATTCTATCCATGATAATATAAACCGCCTTTTCAAAAAATCATTGATCAATTCCACTGTAATCAATACTATCTAATTTACATTATTTTTATTGAACATAACCTTATAAAGATACAATTTTCTCAACATACGGAACATATTATGGGTTTCATTCCATTAATAATTAATTTTAAATAAAATATAAAATTTCCAGTTAATCAAATTTTTGGGTTATCAACATCTTCCAAAATACTATTTAAAATTCATAATAATGAAGTAATACTAAATAATC
The DNA here is from genome assembly GCA_963277665.1 of Viscum album. NCBI lineage: Eukaryota > Viridiplantae > Streptophyta > Magnoliopsida > Santalales > Viscaceae > Viscum > Viscum album. The sequence continues at coordinate 362,632,263 of OY728121.1, forward strand.
CTTATATATTCACAATTCTTGAATCCTAAAACAAAAATAATTCATGCATACCACTTACTTATTAGTATACTAATTAGGATTCAACATATCATCCCTTAATATAAACCACACTCCTTTAATATGTCATTTTTAGTCTCCAAATCTTTAAAAAATTGACTATTACTCATGCAACCTTGGTGATTGTCACTGCGAACATCCCCTTTAAGATGTCAATTTTCATAATGAGCATAATTTCCACATTTATAGAATTTAGTAGTCGATGATATTTTAGGGAGAATTATATTCCCATAGATTGTTTATAGTAAACTATTCACTTTTCATTTTTAATTACATTCTTTGAGTTCCAGTTTCCCATAGTCTAGACATCTTGTTTCTCTAAGATATTCACATAGGCATTTATTCACACATTCTTGAATCATAGGAAACTGAATACTCTTTCCTCAAGGGTATTCACTACTCAAGCTATCTGTGGAATCTTCCCTTCTATTGATTGGAGAGTCTGAGGGGTTTTAAGTTACACATTGTTAATCATGAATCATGAAAACTTATGAGTAATAATCATGATGTACATGACTCTAGCAATCATCTAATTTGATTAATCATCAAAATATTGTCTGTCACACTCAGCATTAAAACAATTCCTTTAGGTTCTAGATGTTTATGAAAACCAAATTCATATTTTGAGGAGAACTAATAATAGTGTGGAACTAAATAATCAAGATAAATCAGTTATATGATGTATAAATAATGAAAACTTCTTATATCTATTATATCTTTTTTCATTCATAGTCATCATATAATTAAATCTTTTATGATGGTTTGTAATGATTTTTATAATTTCTAAATGGTATCCTTTGGAAGTCTCAAACATGGTTTTTGGAAAGGCCCATTGTTTTTCACTAATTTCCAATATATTCTAGCTCAATATAGTGTTTTCAGGGTTTTTGTCCCAAGTTATTTATGTGTCAAACCCACATCCACTTATAGTACCCACAAAAGGATTTAATTTATTGAAAACCAATAACTTTATCTTTTATAAAAATTGATTATCATTTTCCTATACATTAACTCATCCCTATAATTATCCTTAGATTCATCCCTAGAAATTTTATAATAAATATTCATAGTTACCCAATACCATCATACATGTATATTATATATTTTTAGTGTATTTTTCATTAAATTGTGAAAACACATGCCTAAGGAAAATAATAATTTAGTTCCATTTGAAACACAGAACACAATATTCTAATATGGTGATGGATAATAAATGTTTCTCACAAATATCATTTCACTTAGTAATATTCATATATATACAATATATAAAACCATCCTTCATATCCTAGGGAAAGAAAAAAATAAGAAATGATGAGCTCAGATGATTATTAAGGGTAAAAATAATAGATATAAATCTATGATAATAGTGAAGAAAAATATAATCATAAGGGTATGTGATCTTGAACACAACTTATGAATTTTATACCCAACCTATCTTAGATAAAAAAAATGAGTCATGGAAAAAATATTGGTTGTTCATAAGACATGAAGCATAAGGGAGTCAAAGAACATGACCCATGAAAGGATAAAAATGGAATAAAAAAATATTTGTGCCATTCATAGTACCTTATAACATTGTGAACATGTATAAAAAGAAACAGTTTCACTAATTATTTTAAAGGAATGAAAATAGTCCCTTGTATAAATGTATAGACTTGCAACTAGGTCCAAATATAACATTATAGAAATGAATTATAGATCCACACATAAAATTATAAAAACATTTTTCAGGTTCACACATAAAATTATAAACATGAAATATTGGTGCACCCATAACATCATATTAGACATTATTCACTGCCTAGACTATCATATTGTACAATTTCCTTTACTAAATAGGGTTAAATCCCCATTCCAACCTTATCTTAATAAACTTCATTGACTCCCCATTCTTGTCTTGTCTTACTGAATGGAGTTTAATCCTTATTATATTCTTTCCTATTTCATGACATATAAATATTATCAAAATGAATTGGATATATATGTGTCCTACACATCTTGGTTATAACATAACCATTTCCCTTGGGTTATAACGTAACCACTATCATAGATTAAAAATATTATATATGTGTTCCAAAAGAATATAAAACATTCATCATATCATAACCCCTGTAATGAAATTGGTTTCATAAACAATTCAACATAACATAACATAGCTTCATAATCATTTAATTATTTCATTAAAGCATAACCCATTGAAATGGTTATGTGTTTTATAATAATTTTTTCATGTTTTAACCAATGGAAGAGAAAATGTTTTTATAAAAATATTTTCACCATAAAAATAAAATATTCAGATGGAGAATAATAATTGTATCATAGGATAGTATACCTTGTAAATCATAATTAACCTCAAATAATTTCATCTTAGATGTGAAATTATTTTGAAAGACTTATTGGGACATTTCTCGGGGAAAATAGATTTCTAGTGAAAATAAAATTTTAAAACATTAAAAATTTATTAAATAATTTTCTTTTAAAATATCCTTTAAAAGATTTAAATTTTTATTTTAAATTTGATTTAAAATATTTCATGGGAAAAATATTCTTTTCTAATGGTACAATACTATTTTGAATATAAAACATTTAAAAAAAATCATGAAAATAACCGTGAAAAAAATAGAGAAAGATTAATAAAAAATAAAAATAATTTATTGAGTAATATATATATTATTCATTGAAAAAACGTTTAGAACATTTTTAAAGAATTTTTAGAAAAAATGGTTTTTGATGAAAATAATTTCTGAATGAAGAGAGAAAATATAGATTTTTCTTAGAATGTTTTTATTAATAATATGAAGTACAATGGAGAGGAAAAATTTTAAAATTACTTGATAATATCAAGAATAAACATTGAATAAGTTATACATGAGAATTATTGTGATTTAGAACATTATATTTCAACATTAACTTAACTATAGACAATCCTCATAAATGATGAGGTCGTTACATAAATTTTTTACCACTTTAGTAACATTGAATCATAATACCCATGATAGAATATCATAAAATGGAACTTCAAATTTTAATATGATGAATAAATTCAATATATTAAATTTTAATGGTGTCTTATATATACCTCATGAAATAATATCGGTGCATAGTATAACATATATCTCAAATAAGGAAAATTGAGAGAAAAATCACCTACCGATTTTAAACGTTTAAATCGCAAACCCCATAAAGGAGATAAACTCAAATTTACGTGAAAAACACAATAGTTTTCAGGATAATAATCCTAATTTACACTCATTTTTAGTATATGAATCACTTATAAAAAATATTCATTGAATACGGTAGGTGTCTCACATAAGTAAAATGTGAAATAAAAATACCTTACCTTATGTCATGACTAGAATTGTACACATTAAAAAATCATGTATAATAAATATAATTTTAGTTTAAATCTACTAAATAATCAAATTCATATATATCACACCATTTATTATTTTTTCTATTTCCTTTTATAACATATTTTTTTACAATTTCATATTAAAGTTACTTTTCTAGAAATTACTACTTTGTTTTTCATATATGACTCAACTAGTTATTTATGGGCCTTCATACTTTCATCCTTATTTCATAATATAAATAACATTAAACATGATAAAAATTTCCTATATATTCAATAAATATGTAGTTATAGTAATTCATGATATTTAGTGTTAGCAAATGAAATACATCATTCATGGAGATGGTAGGGCGTACGTACACAAGAACATTGATTTAATTTTCTTAGAGTATTTATATAAATAAAATGAAATGAAATATTATAATTATATAATTGTTTGGTGTAATATATATCACATATTTTCATTAAAGACATCCTAAAAACCTTTGATTCAAATCATGAATGCATCACATCACTTCACGAGGTGGATGTCTGTCATACACATGAACGAAATTATCATATTCTTATTGAATGGAAAATTTGAATGTATGTGTGATATAATAATTTCTGAATAATAATAAAATAATAAAATAATATATATAATATTAAATAATAAATCAATAATTATTACAAGCTTTGATAAGTGGTAAAGAAAAAATTAAAGACATCGATTCGCGATGCAGTAGTCCACCGTACACGCAGACGTTGATTTTGACTCCCATTTTATGGAAGTGGAGATGGTTTTAGGTCATGAAATCAATATTAAAAATCTAGGTCTATTTATTATACTTAGGTTATTATATAATAATTATATAAATTTTTTTGAAAGGGGTTTGAGGAATAAATAAAATAAAAATTCTAGTTGATTAACTTTATTTATTCTTTAGTTATCTTACAAAGAGTTTCACTAAAACCTCCCCTAGATGGTTTTGTTCCAAAAATAATTCATCTTGTATTTTGTGAGGGAATTTTGAAAATTATTTTCTTATGTTTTTGTTTAGAAAATTGGATATAGAGTGTGATGAATTGAGAATAAATTTTCATTATGTGGTTTTTTTGAGTTCTATGGTGATTATGCCAATCTCTTCAATATGTTCATATAATTAGTGATCCATTATAGATTGGTCACAAAGTTAATGATTATAAAATAATAGAGGAATTAAATAAAGTATAAAGAAAAATAAATTCACTAATTATGATTATGTTAAGATAATTAGAACTCAAACTATATCCCCAAGAAATGATCTAATTTTATCATGTTATTGTTTTAAAAAAGTAAAAACTCAATCTATCTCTCTGGAAATGATGACAAGTTGATCAAACGGTTATCACGAGCCACATCCAAACAAAATTATTTTTATTTATAACAAGGAATTTAATATAGGGTTGACTAATTTCATATACAAAGGAGTACATTTGGGTTTGTTTCTCACTATCTCAATCACTTTTTAAATTTTTATTTTTATTCTTAATTTTTTCATCTATAATTGAAAGTGTTTTTTTATTTAAGAGAAATATGGAACAAATTGGAAATGTAGGTAAACTAAAACTAAATGTGTGAAGTGAATAGGGTATAAAGTATAAAATTAAGTGGAATATATTATTATTTAATTTTTCTCTAATTAATATGAGTCCACATGAAAGTTCAATAACATTCAAATAATCACCCTCTAATTATTTCTTATTTATGGAACCACAAATCCTATCAATAGATCCTTGAAAAAACTAAAAATTATATGTGATATTCTCAGTGAATGGGCATGACAATTCCTCAGTCAATTGAATTATATTACTCACACACCTTTAAAAAATCACATAAAAGTTTTATTTTTTAAATAAGTGGATCCACTGGTATAAACTGTAAAAAAAATTGAGGGTGACTTTGAAATATAACTATTTGAAGATAGTGATAGTGTTAATGGAATTTATTGGTTCAATCAAATCCTATAAACTCTACCTCTACCATAAAACATTCAATGATGAGGTGATATATTTTTAATTCAATTCATAAATTAAATATTATCAATGGGATTCCCTACAAACCACACATAATGGTTTTTTACTCCATGATCAAAGAGATTGAGATTACTAGGTACATCACAGGGCTTAGAAGGCACAAATAAATTTATGGGGAGATAAGAACCACCCAATTAATGGGGAACGTAAGGAGAATTAGAATAATCATGTATTAAAAATATAGATAACATCTATGATTATAAGGAGATTAATATTTCATATGTGTGATAAGAAACATATTCATAGACAACTACCTCCTTCAACATTTAATTCATCAGTGAATAGTGATTCACCCTTTATAAGATGGTTACCACATGTGCATATCCATGTTAAATTACATGAACCTACAAACCTAAATATTTTTTACCTTTTATCATGCTTTAAAAAATATTTGAGAATTAACTAATATGATTTCATGATAGTTCATGTTTTTAGAATAATATTTGGGAAGAATATTTTTTTAGACATTAATGTAATTGAATTTATTTAAAAAATCCTTTTTAATGGTCCTCATTGTGGGTGTATAAAATTAAACCTCAAAATTTTGTATATCTTATTCAGTTAAACATCATCAATACTTTTCTAGGCTTCTTTATTCATTACTAAACTAGTTCAGGTTTGGTATAACTTTTTAGAAACATGAAAATCTTGGTGGAATGTATAGTGTAATATTAAAGAGGGATGGTTTTCAAGGAGTTTTTAGTGAACTAGTGCATGTGGTTGGTGGAGTGGAGGATAGTGTAAATGAGATCATAGACTCGGAGATGGGAACTTTGGTATCAGGTCTAGCAATGGTCATAATATACCGGTTTGTTCATTTACACTAATTGAGTAATTTTTTGAGCATATTGTTGGTGATTTCCTTCAATATAATGGGCCATGAACTAGGGATGAATATAGGACCCCTCTATTTTCAATCCATCATATGGGACCATAAATACAAGAAATTGATTGTATTCATCAATATAAGCATCTTATTTTTGATTCAATGAGGTATATGTGGATTGTTGTTAGTGATACCATTCTCTAGATTTTAGAGCTTCCCATATCATTATTCTTTGTTGTTGAAATAATCATGATCATTCTTCTATGTTAATTGAGGTTTAATTTTCATTTATTAATGGAATCTTGATTTAAAAACTTTTTATTTTCACCACTTCTAGTTTGGAAATATTCACAGTGAGAATCTAGTATCATCAACCTTCATGACATCTCAGTCAACTAGTGGATATTGATCAACACCAAATACGACTGATATCATGGTCTTGATTGATATTTTTTCCATCCACTTTCTCAAAAAAGATTTATACAATTATTTATTCATGTACATCCATGAAATTCAATAGTGTGGTGTAGTATGAATCAAATTCTCAAAATCACCACGATCAATTTCTCAGAAATGAAATAGTCACATTTGAAATCTTATTTAGTTTGATGATATTTTAATGATCTAATTTATCTTCAAGATTCGATAGTGAACGATTTAGATTATTTAGTTATCAAAGAATCAATGAAGAGAATATGGAATGTAGGTGATATCACCTTAGACTTCCTTCTTGTTTGAGGAATATATAAGTAGAATGGGTTGATCAAGGATTCTTATACGGTAATCTTGAATTTTGAATTTGGACTCAGATGTGGTTCATTAGTTTTAAATATTTATGAATAGTGGGGATTTTGTATCATCAACTAGTAGAAGATGGGGGAGGCACTATCTGATGATGCTAAATCCACGTTAAGCATGAATTTTTAAATGGTAGTAGGTAAATAGAATCTAAAATAGATGGGAGTGGGTTAGAGGTATAGAAACATGGTACAATGGTTACAATAGTGAGGTTTGAATGGAAGAAATGTTACAATACTGGTAGATAGATATTTCAATGATGACATGTGTGATGGTAGCAGACTTTTGGGTATCAATAGCAGAATAGTGGTATTAGTACCAATAACATAACAATCCCAGTGGTAGAAAGATGGCAATATTAGTATCAGTTTTAAGTGGTATTAGATATGGATGGTAGCAAGGCCAATAGAAGCAAAAGCTGTACTAGAGTCATCTCATCTAATTTTAGAAGGGGATTTATTTTTGGGGTAGAAACCCTGATAGTAGTAGAATATTAAAAGAATTAACATCAGATAGCAGTATACGTAACTTCATACATCAATCACAAAAATTCTCAATATTAATTAATTTGAATAAAAAACTTTGAAAATATATTCCAAACAAAATTCCAATTCACTTTTCAATTAATCATTTTAAAACCATATTTTAAACAACTCATTAAATTTTAAGTATGTTATTTTGAATCATATATATAAACCCCATATCCATATTTAATTATTTTAAAAAATAATTTCCATAATTAAAAATTAAATCCAAACCGTGTCATCAAATCAAATTATGGGTTTGTAATTAAGTATAACAACTGAATAGAAAAATTACAATTAATGTTTTTATCTAACCAAAATATTATGTTTCCAATTTAAAAAATGAGTCAAACCATTCTATTTGAAATTATAAACCCAAATGTATGGATTTTCTAGATTAAGAATAGAAATAATTAAATAATGAAAAATCAACATTGAATTAATTTAAAAAATTTAATTAAAAAACAAGTGAATATGTTTTTGGATTCACAATTAATTTCACAAATTAAAAAGTCTTGTAAAAACTAACAATTAACCAATTTAACAATTATGTCTATAAATCACAAAGTATCAAAAATTGAATTAATTTCACAATACATTAGTTAATTGTGTGTTACATTACAATGATAAATAGAAAAGATCACTTTTTTAGCTCACATTAACCGCTAGGAAGGATTGACTTTATAGATACCTTGAGGGACTAGCTTGAAAAGTATAATACTGCCTATCATGAACTAACATAGGTTAAACTAGGATAGATATAAGTTAAACTAAAGTAATTATGTGATAATTTTATGGAATAAAAGAGTAAAAATATTTTAATGTTGAATCCCTTTATGTTGATCATTATTATAATCCCATTATGATGTTAAATGTTCATCATTATTGTTAACAATTTAGGTTTTTATGATGGATGGATCTAAATGGATCCAAGTTAACCATGGGTCTCAGGTTTGATACGATGATTACCTGAATGATCAACCCATTATAATGAGAGTTGGACCATGAAATATAGTGATTATACCAAACTAACTAAAAAAATCATCATTAACATTGCATCCTTTGTTGAAATACTGAGAACAAAAAAGAAGAGATTGATGGAGGCACATGAAAATTCTGGTAATTAAGATGATAAAAGAATGGATATTAAAAAAACAATATGTAATTATTTTTGGGAAGAAGCATCAAGAAAATTCCCTCAATAGGACTTGAAAATGATTTACTTTTGTAAGAAGGGGCTTTCAAGAATTAAACTCTTATTGGAAAAGGAAGTGGATTTTTAGAATGATGGGAGTGAAAAGAATGTATCCATGAGAATGAATAATGATTGAATTACTTATGTATTAAAAACATAGGCGTTACCTATGTCAGTGTCATAAATCCACAAATGATACTATTGTGAGACATGAACCCCCACTGAAACCAAGGGAAGAAGGTGTGGCCTATTAGATGAATACTGATGAGGTGGAATATGATAACAAAATCCCCCACCTCAAAATTGTGAATATGGGATCATTATTATAGACACTCTAGGTTTACAAAATTATTTTCTAAGTGTACCACCATGTAATATTTTTTATCAATTAAAAAATCTAGTAGTATGATTATTAAATTTTTAAATTTACATTTATGGTAATAAAAATATAAGTATTGGTATTTTAGATAGATTATACATTAGTCTAGTAAAAGATTAACTACGTTAAAATTGAATCCCAAATCATCATTTGGGTCTAGATTTTCCACATCATCCCCATTATTGTAAAAATTATATTGGGGTAGAGATAACAACCAGAATAAACCATGGAGAGATCTCAATGTCACTAAAACGGGTAAAAACAATGATAACAGATTGATTTAATCATCATCCATCAACCTACCACCACTACCGTATATTGGACTTGATTCTTCTGTAGTGGTTGATAGAACCATTCGAAATGGTGGACATATAATATGAACCTTAGTTGCCACCACTAGTGCAATAATACATTGTGGTTAGATGAAAAAGGAGGATCCTACCCTGTAATGAAAACTCTAGGAGTAGCTCCAGAATCAGTTTTGATGTCATAGAGAATATCATCCAATACATCATTTATAAGAAATAGTTAGGGACATGGAAGGAACTGTTTGGGAATATCAAGATCCATATAGAGTAAGCATGGTTGGGGAATCTATCCCTCACCATTCTGTAGTTGGTATAAATTCACTGATTAGTCAATGTTCTTACTAGTTTATTAATTGGACATGGATATGGGAAGTTATGTATTGATATAGGTGATGCTTGAAAATGATATATCGGAGAGGGAAAATTCCAGTACATTGGAGGCTGTAACTTTGAAAATTTACACTATTGGTCTATATATATATATATCTCAATTATCAATACATGTAGGAGGACCATTCTTCATAAAAAACCCCATTCACCCTCAACTTTCCATAAACACAGCTAAATTAAAGAACCACGAGGGATGAGAGTTAGGTATGTGGTGTATCTATAACAAAAATAGAGTGTTACATTTCATACCTTAGATCAATTTATGATAATATGTCCATAAATATCTCACTAAGAGCTAAAGTAAAAATAAAATTTGTCTCACTACTAAAGCCTAAGAGGAATTTAAATTCAATGGTTAAGTGGAAACATAATATAAGAATTATGTTTATTATAAGTGAATATATTTCATTGATACCTCTTCAAAAAATTAAATCTAGATTCTCCTTATAGACACCCCTATCTAATTTCATTACTATGTAATAATTTAAATTGTGGAGACGTATTTTATTTAAGGGTGGGAGAAGGAAACACCCTAGGATTTAGGATCCATTATTATTATTATTTATATCAATAATTTAAAATATCATTTAATTTTTATTTAAAAAGGATTGAAACATGATGATTAAATGTTCACTATAAGTTACGAAATAAACTAAATAGAATTTATTCCTTCATAAGTGGGAAATTACCATAAAATAATATAAAAATAATTTTTCCAAACTGGGGATTATTACTCACCATTGATTAAGTATATCAATTGAAATTTCATAACCTATATGGAAAATATATATAAAAGAATAAAACGTTCCTAAATTATAAATCTATTGGATCATTTCAACCATGATTATCACCAACAGATAAAAACTTATATGTAGGATGAGGACCAGGATTAGATAAATCTTTATTTCAGATCTATAATATGATATAAGAACTGTACCTTGTGGAGTGAGAGTCAAATGAATGAATGTCACCAAGTCTATATATATAACTGGAATCTAGATATTATAGATATGGTCATTACAAATTTTTTTAATGTAAACAATGTTCTTGATCACATATCCAATAGTTATACTAAAATTTTCTGTTGTTAAATAGAAATTTTAAACTAATATAACTCATAATGAAATAAAAATATGGTATTAAAATAATATATATATATATATGTATATATTTATTTATTTATTAGTTCTAAATAAATATTGGTAATGTTACTATTAAAATATGATATTATTTATATATAAAATTCATATAAATATTTTAATATCAATAGTGTGGTATAATTAAATTATAAAACATAATAAATTATTTTTAATTGTATTTTAAAGTGTATTCAGTATAAAACTATTTTATTAATGAATTTTTTTAATAAATATTATATGTTTTCCTAATGGATTAAATTGAACACATTTAAAAAATTATATATAAACAAACATATTAAAATATTAATTATAAATTTTTAGGAAATGTTATTATGGATATATAATGTTTTAAACCAAATATTTTTTAATAAAAGATATTTTTATTTATATTATTTGATTAAATTTAAAATATAAATTTAATATTTAATATATTTAATTGGATAAATATAACTTCATTTTTTGTATTAATAATTTACAATTTTCTTAACATGATTTTTTAATATTTTTCTAAATAATTTATTTTTAGTTTAATAGTTAAAAGTAAAAATTTTACAAATACTGTAACCATTAGGAATTTATTACACAATAAAACCATGAATATTTTTAAATTTTTTTAGTATATAATATATATTTAATAAAGTTAAACAAATTATTTTATAGTACTATGTTTATTTATGTAGCCCCTAATTATCAATCTTGAAAATTTAAGTAATATTCTAATAAAAACTACTTTACATCTATTTCTTTTTAAAAACTAACATAGGGGAATTCAGTTTTTTGACATATTTTAATATTAATTAAATATTATTTTAATATTTATAAACATTTTAATTTCAATATAATAAAAAATTTATAATTTCAACCAAAACATAACACTTATTCTAAAAAATTCTCTATTTTTAAAACAGATATTTTGCATGCCACATGCACCAATGTTAGAGATAATATTTTTTTTAAAATAGAATTTTTTTATGATAATTTTGATTTAATAAATAAATTTATTTGTTTAAAATTACTTAATAATGACCCTTTTATTTTATTTTATTAAAAATAATTTACTTAGTAAAAAAATAGTTACCTCGATAATAACAAAAAATGGTAAACATAAAAAATAATATTTATTGAATTAAAAACTTGTTTAAAACAAGTGTAGAAAACTATATTTGAGGATTTATAAACCTTAACCCTTTCCAAAATCTATTATTTTAAAAATTATTGCCACATTACATGTGAAACAAGTGACGAATTTTATTAAAAAGTTTAGTCACCACAATAGAAAAGGGTACTAGTGGTGGTTTAAACTACCACTAAATAGTTTCATGATGGTTTCTAAAACCACTATTTATGATGGATTTGGAATGAAATTACCACTATTTTATCGTATTTATAATTGGTTTCAAGTAAGTGTTGTGAAAAGATATTTATATGCGATTATTCCAATTTTTAGATACATTTTTCTCTCTCCAAATTGTTAAGGGTTTTATAGAGGATTAAAGATCCACTATGTAGAATAATATATAGTGTCAATTTAAAATACATGTAATGTTGTTTTACTATATATAGTGGAACAATAAAATGATGCTAATTTTTTTAACATATATCGAAGTTTTATAAACCTCCACTAATTTTTTTAATATTTATATATGAAGTTTAAATTGCTACTTTATATTGATGTTAAAAAAAATAAAAAATCCACTGCCCCCCATAAAAAAATGTATCATCAATAAAAAGAAACATCATTCTTATAATAAAATTACAAAACCTGGGATTACCAATGATTACAAAATACATAAAAAATAAAAAATTCAATGACTAATACATGGAAACAAAATAGAATCATACAAATATTCTAAAAACCATAAGAGGCCATCTATAAATTGAGATTCAATTAAAACATAGTGAAAACATGTGAAACATGTTTTCTAGAACCAAATATATACATTTCTGTAATGGATAATTATTTATTTTATATAAATAATTATAATAGAAAATTAGAATAAACAATAACAAAATAATGACTGTTAATATAGGCTAAACTAGGCCTATGATATTAATAAACACAAACCCAGGTTTACAAAGATATAAATCTAAATCAAATTTAGATAGATAAAAAAATAAGAAAAATTTAACAATAAAAAGATAATATTAAAATTTAAAATAAAGTTATTATAAATATCAAAAATTAGGATCTAATAAAAATTAATGATAATCATTATAAAAAAAATACACCATTCAAATTATCAAAATGGAATTTCTTATAAAATCAACTCACAATATCCCTATCATGTTTCATCTTTATCCATGATTCCATATAACCACATTTCCTAACATTACCATATCACATTACAATGCTATATAATCACATAACCCCATGAATCGTGGACAATTGTCAACTATCGACCATTCAATGGTCTGGTGCTCTGCTAATGTGTATAGTAACACTCAGGTCGAATCCTCAACGATAATATTTTTATAGTCAGTTGTTTTGGATTAATTTGTATTTTTAATGGGGGTTTGTTTTCATAGGTTAGATGAAAAGATTGATTAAATAATATTTATTTAATAATTTAATAATTATTGGGTAAGTACATGATTAGGGAGTTAATATTGTGATATCTTTGAGCTTTTATTTATATTTCATTAAATTGACACCCACTTCACAAGATGATTTTGATCAGAATTCCCATTTTTTAAGGATTTATTCGAAGACTTAAATTAATAAGGGTTATAATCACAGTCACTACATGTTAATGGTATTGTATTTATGGTTTCAATAATCTATAGAATCCACACGTTAAAAAGAACTTATCATTAATCCATGAAATTTTATGTTTAACATACACAATGTTAACCTAAAGAATACTCAATGCGAAAAACCACACAGTAACATAACATCCACAAATTATTACTCACATCAATGATAGATTTACTCATTCACTGATATTGATATTAATCTGGTTATATATTCCTTATAATTATGAATTATAAAGAGAATGGAAATAATGGGATAAAAAAAGAGTTGTGCACTGAACACACACATGAACAATGATATGAATTAAACACACAAATTTTATTAAATGATAAAGAAGAAGAACAATAGGGGTTTCAACTTGATTTAATATATTTTTCGGTAATTGATATTTAATAACAAATGGTGGACTATTTAAAGAGAATATGAATAATAATCATTAATTAAAATTGAAACAAAATTGAAAATAGCTTACACGATTACCAATTAGAAGAACATAAAAGATCATGACCACAAAGAGAGGAGAAAGGATCTATAAAGTGATAACCTGAGTTCAGAAGGTCCCCCTAGCCTTTATTAAGGATTTTTTCATTCTAATGTACCATCCTCTATTCTTAAATGTCAACTCCTTGAAAGTAGGGGAGGGGATACATTTTTATCCCAAGGAGTTGGACAGTTTGCATTCCAAATATGATCCTCTACATGGCTCGATGATTGGATAATCCAGATACATAATCCAGAGATATATTATTCTTACAAGTTATATATTTTATTTTTCAATTTACTCTAAAAATATTGTGTCCATTGGACGTTTTTAGCCAATGTTATGGATTTTTAATAAACACTGTGAAACTGCCCATTTTATAAACACTTTTTTGAAGGATAAAATGTTAATGGGTTTTGGAATTCTAAGATTCCATAAAATATGAACCATTTAATCTAAAAATTAGGCCATATATATGTTTTATTTTAAACTAAAAAATCTCAACATGAATGGTTGTTTATATTAGGAGAAATATCAATAAATGTGTTATGATTTTTATTCCCGAACAGAATGGTGGGATGAACATCCACACATCCTTTGGGAAACATTTTTGGAGTTGGGAGATGAATTTTTTTTGCATGATTACTTTTGATATTAAAAAATTTATTATGTAGTTTCATCAAATTTGGGCTCCCGTATTGAGCCCAAAAATTATATCATCATGGCTGGTCCAGTTTCTTCAATGATTATTTGGGCCTTCTTGTGTTGACCACATGACCATTCAAATTATATAATTGGCCAATTATTATTTCTAATGACATGTTTTAAATTTAATAAGGATCACTAAAATACAAGAATGAAAAAATTTGTATCATAAGGATGAGTTTCGTGTTTATAACATTAAACTGACTCGAATCTTGATTAATTCAAATAATGATCAAAATTATATTTAATATTAAAATATGAATATTTCACACCAATTATTCACTTTTCATAGGAAATTGGTAATGAGGGTAAATAAAAAGTTATGAATAAACAAATAACATCAAATCCCCCACACATATTTTGGCCATGTCCTTGTGTACAACAAATATAAAAACATAACTAATTTATTTTCACTTACCACCAAATATTCATATTTTGGTTTCCCAAATTAAGGGAGTTTTAGGCCATTTCATTCATAATTATTGAATTCCACCAAAAGTTGTAACTTAAAAATTTTCAAAAATTAATTCATTTTTCTTGCTCAAATTTAGAAATGGTAAATTTGGGCACTCACAACTCACTCCACTCAAGATGATTAAAACTTAATTATGTATGTTCACTCATTCACCATCAAATAGTGAAAATCATAGAGTTTGAAAGAGATCTCATCTTCCATTCCCTATCCTAAAGGACACAAGAATCAGGAGGTATTTTTAGAGGTGTTTTTTGGATATGGGATGGTAGGAATTTAATGTCAAAAAGAGAAGAAAATAATGGTAAAACAGAAACATGGGTAAAACATGTTACAATCTCATTTGAAAAGAAATATTTTAGGAAATGGAAACACATAATTATAATGGAACAATTTTGTAATGATAGACACAAAAGAGGAAGAAAATTTAAATGGGATGAGAGGTTGAAATATTTACAAATCCAAAAACATCTCTAAATGATATATGTGTTCTATTTTTTATTTTCTTAATTTTTTCATTTTTTGAATCTTGAACTGGAAACAGTTCACACACACATCCCCTAACCCATGTTTGATCTCCAAATGACACTAATTGTAATAGTTATAAAAATATCAAAGGTTGGGGAAGAGTTATTTTTGACCTTCTGAATACATGATTCATTTTTTAGATTTTTCAATTTTTAAAACTTGTTAATAAAATTTAAAAATGTAAAAAAATTAATATCCATTCCCAAAATCATCAAATGAAAACCTCTCCCCATACTAAAATAGATTATTTCCCTCAATAATATGATAACATGTTGAATATCAAGAAAAGGATATCCAACATTAAATTCATTACCCCACACTTAAATTTAAATAAATTATGTAATGTACTTCCATGTAGATGATGGGTGGTACAAGGTATTAGGTTTTTAATGTGGATATCAAGGAAATAATTTTCATATTCTCGAAGGGGCTTTCAATATGAGGATTAATGTATGGTTAATTGGAGGCTATTTTGATATTTTGACCCCCTTGTGGTTTAGAAAATTCCTCTTTCATATTAATGAACACTAAAGTAATAAATTTAGCTTAAAGGT
Organism: Viscum album; assembly: GCA_963277665.1. Lineage (NCBI taxonomy): Eukaryota > Viridiplantae > Streptophyta > Magnoliopsida > Santalales > Viscaceae > Viscum > Viscum album. The sequence continues at coordinate 362,648,778 of OY728121.1, forward strand.
TTGCAAACTCAAGGCTCACAATTGGGGCTGAAAAACACACATTTTGAAAATATAGTCATAGGTGACCTTGGATTGACTTTTAATGTTGATCGTCACAGTTGGGGAATAATCATTTTCCAAACCCAAAATTGTCAATTCAAAATTTATTAGATTGGAAACAATATTATTTGTCCAAATTTATGATGAAAATACTAAATTATTTAGATTAAACCATTCCTTTTTACCCCCTCCCAAAATGATTTGACAAAATTTCAAAAGAGGATGATGAGTAATTATGAATTTTTTGTTTTTTTTTTGATTTTTTTTAGTTTTTAGTTTTTATTTTTTAAATATAATCCCACAGAAAGAGAAAGAGGGAAAAAATTATGAAGAATTTGGGGAAAAAATAATTATATACGAAGAAGAAGAAATATAGAAATAGTGAAAGAGATGGAGTGGAAGAGAGAGAGAGATATAGAGAGAGTTAGAGGGAAAGAGGTTCTCCCATGTTTAGATTTGGTGGGTTGTCATCTCTATCCAGGGGTAGGTCAATGGAAGTTTATATGGTTCTTATGTAATGTCTCCTCTCTAGAGATGCTTTGGAAAAATGACTATTTCCTAAAAAAGAATAAAAATCAGAAATCATTATTTATTTAATGATAAACTGAAAAGAAAAGAAAATTTCATAAAAATAAAAGAAAGCATGGGTTGCCTCCTAAGAAGTGCTACAATTATTTTTCCAACATCTTGACAGTTTCAGATGACTACCCATAGTCCGATGGTGGCTACCGTATTTTCTCAACTTATATGTGATTCTAGAAAAACATCTCCTTTTAGATGCCTGATTGTTCGTTGTATAATTTCTTCCCTTCCTTGATGTTTCATTTAAAATTCAATGGGGGGTGTAAAGCGAACGTTGGTATACTCTCTTTGGTCTTCTACTTGATGTGTTATGCAGCCAACTGAGTATTTTTATAGGATTGGATGTTCAGAAATATTTTTCAATTTTGATGGTGCATTTATGTAAGGTTTAGATAATATGAAATCATATTATGAGATCCCAATTGTTTTGAACTCATTTTCATCATCGCATTCCAGTGTGAAGTAATGAGGATCAATGGTGAAATGAGACTCAATAAATTTATTCAGATCATTAATATCAATGTTGATCTCCAAAGAGTGTCCAATTTCAACCTCACCATTGATCACTCTATTAATGAGGGAAAAAATCTCACAAAATTCACTTCCATTGGGAAAAGATATGAATATTAGATCGGGGTTCTCCTCACATACAAGTGAATTTTGCGAATCATGGATTGGAAATGATTAATGATGGATAATCTGAATTAAATCAATAAATGAGCAATCTATTTCATTTTCATCATTATTATCTATGTTGGGGAAGTAGAGATCAGAGGTTATATGGGAAGGAAAATACTTTTCACGATCATTTAGATCAATGGATATTAAATTTGATATATAGACATCAACTTACCCATTTATTACATGGTTAATGATGATGAAATATTCACAAACTCCTCTATCTTTATAACAGGAAGAACATGCTGGATCAGGGTTCAACACAATATTAGAGAGACATTAAGAATCATGGATAGAGAATATTAAGTTATTCTCCAATAGGTACCACATAGACTAAAAAATATTGAAATTGATCAGTTGGACACCAAATTCCATTGATAAGGTGACATCATGGTCATCAATTTTGGTTCTACATAACATAGGAAAAGGTATTCTTTGAATTAGAGGATATTAGAATGTATTCATGTCACCTTCCATAAGAAGGACATAGAAGACATCTGGGAATATAAGATCCTTTACCAAAATAAGTAAATCCTTGAATATTCTTTATAGAAAGACTGTGATTCAATTGGCAAAGTGGATAACAACAACCTTTAGGTGTAAGGGACCTAGAACAAGGTAGGAGAATATGGAATTGGGAATGACATTTATTGAGTCTCCTATGTCTATGAGTGAATAATCGATGTTTAAACTTTTTATTTGGCATGAAACTGTAAAGGTATCCGGATTATTGTAATTCATGGGTATGGAATTCAGGTTTAAAACATTCTCGAAGGTCCTAACCTACCACATATGGTGGAATAAAACCTTAAGAAACTTATCATACTTAAGAAATTGTTTGATGGAATCTAATTATAAGATCCTGCCTATTTTTGGAGTCAATCTTGGGCATGTTTTCCGGTAATTTTGATGTTTCTAAGTACTTATATTTTAGAGTAGTGACTTGGGGTGCATTTGGGTGAAATTTCAAGTAAAACTAAAGGATAGTGGGTTGTGCACGGTTTGAAAAACCGTGCGACAAAACCATCCCAAAAAAGACGAACTGGGAAGAGAGGTAAGCACGGTTTGCGCATGGTTTGACAAACCATGTGACCAAACCATGGGGACTGTGAGAAACTGGACAATGTGGTCCGAACAGTTTGTGCATGGTTATTTCTAACTTTGAGCCACTGTCCAGGAAACCGTGCACGCGGTTTTTTATTTCCAAAAGTACTTTTTAAAACCACCAAACCTTGGGAAATCCATATTTTTCGACCTTGTCTTGGGCTTGGCAATTTCTAGGTGTTTCCAGATCCTCTTGGAGAGATTACAAGGCGATTCAAACACCTTTCCTCAAGATTGAAGGCTCGGATTGAAGATCTGATCCCCTTCCGATAAGTGGATTTCATCATGTTGTTTCTTCCATTCTTTCTTCTATCATTCCTTGATCTTCTCATGGGAGATTTCCATCATTTCCATGGATCTAAACCTATGAGTTAAGGTATAGATCTAGGATAGTGGATCTAGATATACTTTTTCAAGATCTTGTTTCCTTTCATCTTATTTTTTGGTTTTAAAGATTTAGATGTAGAACTTGATCGATGACATTGTACCGCTAGGATTTTTGGGATTTTTGTTGGGCTAACATCCATCAATAAATCGAGGTAGGTGGTTTAAAATCCAATCCCATAGTCTCATCTTGTTATGCATATGCAGTTGAATAAATTTCGTGGCATAAATAATTAATTGGTGGTTTGGATGTGCAGTTCTTTGTGAATTGTGGATTTAGTTGAATATGGTGAGAGTTATGATGCAAGGATAAGGATGATTAAACATTTGAATAATTTTGTATATGTGAATTGGATATTTGATTTGAAAAAGGGTTTTGGGACACGAACTGACGCTACTAATACCCACAAGGGTTCTAGACATGGCATTCTAGAACCAATGACATGCATGAAATTGATGTTTTATGGGACAAGGACTGATGCTCCAAATACCCATGGGGTTGTGAGACAAGGAATGATGCTCCAAATACTCACATGTGTACTAGACATGATTTTCTACACTCTTTCATTTATTTTGTTCTATAGTTTCATTTGGATAATCATAAACATAATATCGTGGCATAGTAAATATGAATTGAATAGGGGAAATGGTTTAGGCTCCTACACGGGATAAAGTTGGCATTGTGTTTTGGGTGTTCTCGGAAACCCATATGTTTAACATATTAAAGAAAGGATAATTGGATAAATATAATTGTTTTCCCAATTTCCTTTCTTAATTATTAATGAAACTGCATACATTGCTTATGACTGGATTTGTTTTTGACACTTTTGGTGGTGATCTACTGATTCCTACTCACACCCTACGCGGGATTCCTAATTGGTACCCGAATAGACATTGTTATTGCAGGATAGGATGAGGGAAAGAGCCCTGGTTAGAGTGTTGTTTGGGTTTGGAGCATGGAAGATGGAACCAGACATGGGTCGGGACACGTTTGGATTCATTGTGTCTTTACTTTCAGTTTCAATGTAGACACTTGGAACTTTCATTTTCATAGCATGTCTTACCTTTCAGTTGAGTATTGTATTTCCAGTTTTGATTATTCTAGTGACATTGTACTACTATATTTATATGGTTTCTGCTATTTCTTGGTTACTTTCATTGGTATTTTATTTTGATAACAGAGGGTATAGTCTCTCCAAGACTCACTTACTAGACCCTCGTTACTAGTCGGCACCCTCTGGCATACGAGGAGGCGCGCTTTAGGGCTTGTGACCAACCGACTCGGAGTACCGTTCAGTGGCTCCCAGGTCATAATGTTACAAAGTGGTATCAGAGGTGGGTTTCTTACTTCTTCTTTAGTCTTACTATTTCGGGAAGGTAGCTAGGGGATTAGGGAAAGTCGGGGCTTGATAATGAGCTTATGCATGGGAGTTACAAACCCATGTATGGGATAAAACTCAAGTACTCAAGGTGGGATTGCTGTTATTGATGTTTTTCATTACAGTTGAATATTATTTCACCTTGGGTGATGCACTTGTTGTGTGATGTGATTATTATTTATAGAATTTGTTGAGTATTGATTCATGGCCCAGAATAGCATGAGTGTTTCATCTACATTCATCATTCTAGGCACTCAGGATTATTGTCACTTGCATCATTTTAGGCACTCACGGGAAAACGAATTATGGGTAGATTGTTGAACTTAAACTATTTATTTTCCATGCTAGTGAAATTGAAATGAAAGTGGTGTATAATTTTGAAATTTAAAGAAATAATTGTGATGTTATATAAATAAATTGTTTGTGTGTAATTGTGGTAACATTGTGAACTATTTCCTAATATGCATGTTTGGATTTGTAGAATTATGTCTCCACGACTCTTGTTGAGAGGACGAGCGGGGGGTATAGTAAGAAATGGTCCTCCAGTGGTAGAACCCGAGGCACCAATAGTACCAACTGAAGAAGAAGGGGAAATTTTTTGAGAGAGCCCCACCCGTTTCATTTAAATGATTGAAAGAGACCTAGAGAAGGTTGTGAAAAGTATGTCTGATCTTAGGAGGGAGTTTCAGTTGTAGCACTCGCCGAATTTTACTAGAGAGGGTGGTCTGGAGAAATTTGAGTTCTGGATTGAATCTACCCAGACAATACTTGGACACCTAGAGACACCTGTTGATATGAGAATCAAGTTGGCAGCTTACATGTTGCACGGTCAAGAAAAACGTTGGTGGGACATCCAGACTCAGGATGGACAGCTGGAAGCTATGGAGTGGAAGGAATTTCAAGAGAAGTTATTTGAGCACTTCTATACAGAGACGCTCAGATAGGAGAAAGTGGCTGAGTTCATGAGGCTAACTCAAGGGAATATGTCTATAATGGACTATACTAGACGCTTTACAGACTTACAATGTTTTTCTCTATCATTGGCAGCAGATGAGGACACTTCAGAAAGATGATTTCAGGATGGACTGAAATGTTAAATTAAGTCTCAAGTGTATATTTTCAGGCTAAAGAAGTTTCCGGAAGTGGTAAATCAGGATCTCATCTCTAAGTGGAACCTTAAGGAGGCTTCTAGTGGAGGATAAATGGTTTTTAATATATGGTCAGGTGGTATGACTTTTGAGAGCAAGAAGCGACGTTATGAGAATGTCAGCTAGGGAGGTGGGAGACAGAGTAACCTAGTAGAGGGGTCAGTTACAAAGGACCTTACCCAAGTGTTTTTCCACTAGTGTGGATGGACGAGACACTATCATAATCAATATACATGACCCCCTGTTGAATGAAGATCCTATGGTAAGATGGGACATCTCCAGAAGTTCTGCAGGAACACAAAGGTCTCAGGTGGTGATGGTTAACTACACATAGTCAGAGTTTGGGAAGGGGATCTTCTGCACCTTTTCAGTCCCAAAGTTGGAGTTATACTGGCTGAGGTGGTAAAGGTAATAGATGTGGTGATCTTGGGCTGCAATGCCCATATCAGGATAGTGGTACAAGTTAGGGGAGTCAGATGGCATCATAGGGATGAGGAGAAGTATAGTTTCATGCAGTACACACTACACTTGTGGATAGTGAGGTTGGACCATCGACAATGAGAGTTACTATTCTTGTGACTTCTACTATAGCTAATGCCTTATTTGATACCGGTTCCTCTCATTCCTTTATATCTACAAAACTTGTTAATGGTTTGAGTTTGGAGGTGGAGTTTGTGAGCGTGGCTATGATGATAGTCACACCTTTGGGGGTACAGTCTAGGGACATCTGTATGTGCAAGGGATGTTCTCTTGATATTGGGGAGTACCATTTCCTATGGGATCTCTATATACTTGATATGATAGGCTTAGACCTAATCCTGGGTATGGACTAGTTAGTTACGTACCATGCCCACATTCAATGTTATCATTGGAGGGTAACATTTATGTCGCCTGTGGGTGACCATTACATTCACCATGGGGAGTGGGATATCCAGGAAGGTTGAGAAGGGCCAATTACTTAGCAACTGGGAGATCTCACAGCCCAAGTTTCTAGTCTTCTACTATATGAAAAATGTGTTAAGCAAGGTGTCCTTTCACCCGTGGTTGTTTTGTTTCAGCATGTCTTTTCGGATGACTTCTCAGGGCTGCCACCTAAAAGAGATGTTGAATTTACTATTGAGCTTACTACAGGAGCTGAGCCAGTATCTTTTCCACCATATTGAATGGCATCGACAGAGCTTCAAGAATTTAATGCTTAGTTGGAAGACTTGAAGGATATAGGATTTATCCTTCTAAGTACGTTGCCATGGGGACCGCCTGTACTATTTGCAAAGAAGGATCATAGAACTTTACATTTTTGTGTCGATTACCGGAGGTTGAACAAGATGACTATGAGGAAATGATATCCTCTACCGTGTATTGATGATATGTTTGACCAGTTGATGGGAACCCGTGTTTTCTCAAAAATCAACTTAAGATTGGGGTATCACCCGTTGAGAGTTCAGACTTCTGATATACCGAGGACTGCTTTCTGGAGTAGATATGGGCTTTATGAGGTTTTTGTAATTCCATTTGGGTTAAAAAACACACCAGTACTGTTTATGGCTATAATGAATAAGATCTTTCACCCATACCTAGATCAGTTTGTGGTAGTATTTGTAGATGACATCTTGGTGTACTCCAAGACTCATGACGATCATTCCCAACATCTTGACATCGTCCTGAGTACACCGAGAGAGCATCAGCTATAAGACATGCTATCAAAGTGTCAATTTTGGATTGATCAGGTACACTTCTTGGGACAGATCATCTTGAAGAATGGTGCTTCAGTGGATCCATAGAAGGTGAGTGTAGTGATTTCTTAGGAGCAGCCCAAGAATAATTTCGATATCCATAGCTTTCTGGGGTTAGCTGGATATTATAGAAGATTTATCAAAGAGTTTTCCCGTTTGGAAACACAACTTTCGGGCTTAACAAAAAATGGAGTAAAGTTTGAATGATCAGAGGATTGTGAGAAATCTTTTCATGAGTTGAATAATAATTTGACGTTGGTACCAATTTTGGCTCTCCCTGAGTCACGTGAAGAGTGCACAGTGTATTGTGTTGCTTTTGGGATAGGACTCGAAGCCGTGTTTATGCAAAGAGATAAATTTGTGGCATATGGGTCTTAAAAGCTGAGGTCACATGAAATGAATTATCCAATGCATGGCCTTGAGTTGTAAGAAGTGGTTTATTCTTTGAAGTGTTGGAAACACTACCTCCTGGGTGAAAGGTTTACAGTTTATACTGATCACAAGAGCTTGAAATACGTCTTTTCTCTGCATGATTTGAATCTTCGACAGCGGAGATGGGTTGAATGTATGCAGTCTTTTGATTTTGAGCTAGTATATACACTCAAGAAAGGAAATGATGTGGATGATGCTTTGAGTAGGAAGAATCAGACTCAGATTGTTTAAGAATCTAGTGCCGAGTGGAGGATGATGTCTTTTCTAGCTGAAATGCACGTTTTGGTTCAAGAGAGACAGGAGGAAATGACACTCATGTCGGTTGCAATGGAGTCTACACTTTTAGGACGGATCAGGGACAATCAATATGAGGACACTGGATGCTTATCCTTGAGGGAAAACTTTGAAGGCGGGGAGACACCTTTAGACTAGAAGATAAATGAGGATGATATCATTTATATGATGAATTAGGTAGTTGTTCCTATGAGCATGTGAGAGGATATCATGTGGGAATTTCATGCCTCAAAATGGGTGGTGCACCCTGGTGTGACCAAACTATATCGTGATCTGGGACGATAGTTTTGGGGGCTAGGCATGAAGAAGGTGATAGCTGTGTTTGTGAAACGATGCTTCAACTGTCAGCAGGTGAAGGAAGAGAATCAAAAACCTGGAGGTTTACTACAACCTTTTTCCATTCCAAAATTGAAGTGGGATCACATGACCCTGGACTTCATGATAGGAACTCCAAAAACAATTAGGATGAATGATGTTATTTGGGTCATTGTGGATCGACAGACAAAGGCGGAACATTTCCTACCTATAGGAGAAACTTTTACAGTTGAACAGTTGGGAGAGCTATATTTATAGAAGATATTTCGATTTCATGGGGTTCCACAAACTATAGTTTTAGATCGTGATTCACGGTTTTCTTCGCGCTTCTCAAAGGGCTTGAAAAAGGCACTTGGTATGAAAGTTTTATTGAGTACGAATTTCCATCCACAAAAAGATGGACAATCAGAGCGTAGTATAAAAGTGCTTGAGGATATGTTGAGGGCATGTGTGCTTGACTTCAGTGGTTCATGGTAGAAGCCCCTAGCTTTTGTGGAGTTTGCCTATAACAACAGTTATTAGGAAACTATATAGAGGGAACCATACGAGGATCTTTACGGTAGGCCATGTAGATCACTGCTATGCTGAATGGAAGCAGGTGAGTTAGAGTTATTGGGACCAAGTCTCGCACAGAAGACGAATAAATATGTTTAGCTGATTCAAAAACAAGTGACTACTACTTGAATTAGACATAAGTCTTATGATAATAGATGGAGGTGACGTCTAGAGTTTATAGTCGGTGATCGTGTTTTCCTTTGGGTATCGCCTAGGTTGGGTCACTTCAGGATACGAAATCAGGGAAAGTTGGGTCCTAGGTTTGTTGGACCTTTCGAGATCATGAAGAGAGTCGGTCTGGTAGCATACCAATTGGATCTTCCACAGAAATATAGTGCTATGCATGATGTTTTCCTGGTATCACAATTATGACAGTATCACCCGGACCCTTCTCATGTGATCGATATGGATGGTGTTGAGCTAGAGATAGATGCATCCTTTGAGGAGTATCTGATACATGTGTTGGATCACAGTGAGAAGGTGTTGAGGGGAAAGACCATACCGGTAGTTCATGTTTTATGGCAGCATGGACATGTGCAAGAAGAGACATGGGAAAGGGTGGAAAATATGCGGACTCAGTGGCCCAATCTTTTTAGCTCATAATCTGAGAGAAGTTAGGGAGTACATCTTGAGGATGAGATATTATAATGTGGGGAGAATGTAAGATCCCAAACTTTTATAGAGTCAATATTGGGCACGTTTTCAGGTAATTTTGATGTTTTTAAGTACCTCTGTTTTGGAGTAGTGACATGGGGTGCGTTTGGGTGAACCTTTATGTTAAACTAAAGGACCATGTGTTGTGCATGTTTTGCACATGGTTTTAAAAACTGTGCGACCAAACCGTGCCAACCAAGAAGAACTGGGTAGAGAGGTATGCACAGTTTGCGCACGGTTTGACAAACCGTGCAACCAAACCATTCGGACCATGAAAAACTGGACTGTGAGGTCTGTACGGTTTGCATATGGCTATTCCTAATTGTGTGCCACTGTCCAAGAAACCAGGCACATAGTTTTTTATTTCCTAAAATCATTTTTAAATCCACCGAACCCCGAGACATCCTTATTTTTCGACCTTGGCTCGAGCTTTGCAATTTCTAGGTGTTTCTAAAGACTCTTGGAGAGATTCCAAGGCAATCCAAACACCTTTCCTCAAGATTTTAGTCTCGGATTGAAGATCCGCTCACCTTCTGGTAAGTGGATTTCATCATGCTGTTTCTTTCATTCTTTCCTCTATCATTCCTTGACCTTTTCATGGGATATTTCTATCATTTCCATGGATCTAAATCTATGAGTTAAGGTACAGATCTAGGATTGTGGATCTATATACAATTTTGCACGATCTTGATGCCTTTGATCATATTTTTTGGTTTTAAAGATTTAGATCTAGAACTTGATCGACGACGTTGTGCCGCTCGGATTTTGGGGATTTTAATTAGGATAACTTCCATTAATAAATTGAGGTAAGTGGTTTAAAATCCAATCTCACAGTCTCATATTGTCATGCATATGCAGTTTTATAAATTCCATGGCATAAGTAATTAATTGGGGGTTTCGTTATGCGGTTCTTTGTGAATTCTGGATCTTGTTGAATATGGTGAGAGTTATGATAGAAGGATAAGGATGATTAAACATTTGAATAATGTTGTATATGTGAATTGGATATTTTATTTGAAAAGTGGTTGTGGGACATGGAATGCCGCTTCTAATACCCATAGGGGTTCTTGACATGGCTTTCTAGAACCAATGACATGCATGAAATTGATATTTTTTGGGACAAGGACTGATGCTCCAAATACCAATGGGGTTGTGAGATAGGGACTGATGCTCCAAATACTCACATGTGTGCTAGACATGAATTTCTACACTCTTTCATTTATTTTGTACTATAGTTTCATTTGGATACTCACAAACTTAATATTGTGACATATTAATTATGAATTGAACAAGGGAAATGGTTTGGGCTCCTACACGGGATGAAGAAGGCATTGTGTTTTGGGTGTTCTCAGAAACCTAGATGTTTAACGTATTAAAGAAATGTTAATTGGATAAATATAATTGTTTTCCATATTGCATTGCTTTATTATTAATGAAACTGCATACACTGCTTATGATTGGATTTGTTTTTGACAATGTTGGTGGTGATCTACTGAGTCGTACTCACACCTTACTCGGGCTACCTGATTGGTACCTGGATAGACTTTGTTTGTACATGACAGTACAAGGTCAAGGGCCCTAGTTAGAGTGCTTTTTTGGGGTTGTAGCATGGAAGAGAGAACCGAACGTGCATCGGGACCCGTTTGGAGTCGTTGTGTCTTTTCGTTCAGTTTCATTGTAGACACTTGGCACTTACATTTTCAAAGCATGTTTTACCTTTTAGTTGAGTATTATATTTCTGGTTTTGATTATGCTAGTGACATAGTTATATTATATTTATATGTGTTTCATCTATTTCTTGGTTACTTCCGCTGGTATTTTATTCTGATAATAGAGGGCATAGTCTCCCCAAGACCGACTTACTAGAACCTCACTGCTAGTCGGCACCCTCTGGCGTAGGAGGAGGTGAGCTTGAGGTCTTGTGACCAACCAGCTCGGAGCACCGTTCAGTGGCTCCTGGGTCAGAATGTTACACTAATAGGGGAATTTTCACTTTAACACCTCTAAACATGTTGAGAATTTTAGTATTGGGTTCCAAGGACATCTTTGGATTAGATAAGGCTTGTGGAAAAAGAATTGTGTTTTTTATAGGAATGTAAGGTTGTGATATAGTGGCTTTTAGTTCATTTTATGATTTATTTTTCTTTTCATTTTCGAGGTATAAATTTATAGGGGATTTGGAGTACTCATCATGATGCATATAAATTTTCTTTCCTGATATAAGTGAAATTTAAATTACATTACCCTTATGGTTAGGAAAATGTTGAGATGGGAGTTGGGAAGAACATGATGGTTTCTGCTGGCTAAGGTGGGATGCAAGAAGACCAATTTTAGTTTCATTATTTTTAAGGCTAGAATGGTTGTAGGATGAATGATCATTCACTGCACATTCCCATGGATTCATATAACAAGAGGCTTGTCCCAAATTGCTATTTCCTTGATTTCGGTTCCTTGTAATGTTCTTATATATGGTTGAAAATTGGGAAGGGTACTTATGATATTGTAATTTAGGAGGAGAAATAGGAGGATTGATCCTTTGAAGATGAGGAACAAAAGTGTAAGGATGTCGGATGTTACCAAAAACTTCACCATATTGAAATTGGTTTGTGTTTTTGAGGAGGGAATTGAGGGGGATGAGAGATGATATTAATATACATTAATCATAGGATATATGTTGAAGAGAAGGGTTAAAGTGGGGTTGGTTGAAGTTTATAATGAACTTACCTAATTGATGATGGTTGGTGTTCCTATAAGAATATGATACATTGAGCTCCATTGGACTTGAAGAATTAGATGGATCATATTGAAGATGTTGACATGTGTCAGTTGGATGAGATGATGAGATGCATATTCAACAATTTGGGTTGGTCTAGGGAACATAGATTGTGAAGAATATGTGGTTGGGGATTTGGTAGTCAAAACTAGTTATCTCACAAGAAATATAAGTTCACTCGTACACTCATTCATCTTGTTGGGATCTATGTATTGATTGTCTTGGAATTTTTTAAATTGATTATGTGCTCGACTATGTAATTCTTGCGTGTTTAAAACCACATTTCTTAGGAGATATCATACAGGTGAAAGAGTTTTTTCCACAAGACCACTGCTACATGCAGTATCAATGAGTTTTCTCTCTATATCCAATAACCCTCATAGAATTATTCGATCATGTGTTTGTTAGGGATTTGGTGGTGTGGGAATATTGACACAAGAATTTTGAACATCTCTTAGTACTCATGGAGTTATTCATTAGGGAATTGATAGATTCCACTCATTTCCTATCAAATAGAAGCGGTTCAAGAATTAGGAATTTTTTTTCTAAGAGTCACTTCATGTCATTAAATGTGGTTATGGTACAAGGTGGGAGGTAGTAGATCCATGAATTGGTGGAGTCAACTAAGGATAAATGGAATGCTTGAAGATTGATTTTCTCTTCAAAAACCCCTTGAGGATTCATGGAAGAGCACACTACAAGGAACTCTTTGAGATGAAGATGTGGATCATCACTAACTAGTACGTTGAAGTGAGGAGTAAGATGAATCAAACCCAATTTGAGTTCGAAATCAACCTCAATGGTTGGATGTGGAATACCATGGGATTGGTAATTTATATTAGGGGAAGGATGTTCTTTTAATGTTTTTCCCTAGGATTGGCCATTTATAGTTCAAATAGATAGAAAATGAATGGTTCAGTAGTGATTTGATTATCCCTAATGTTCCTCTAAAGACATAAATGTGTTCACTCTATTTCATGGTTACACAAATCTGATGGATATTTTTGGATGAAATGGGGAATTCAGTGAAAATTTGATAGAGAGAGAATAAGGTTTTTCATTGTTGGTTTTTAGTTTATGATTTTTTTGAGAATTCCTATTTTTCTTCATTTTTTTCAAAATTGTCTTATTAGTAATTTTTTTACTATTTTTTACAAAAACCAAAAAAATAGCAACTACATAACACACCATCCCCAGAAGAAGTGACATTTTAAGTGTGGAAAATTTACACCTATTGGCTGTTTAAATTTCAAGTGCTATTCAAATGTGTTTATCATCACTAGAGTTGAATCCTCAGCAATGTTACTTTTTTTATAGTTAATTTATTTTAATAAATTTGTATTCTTAATGGGGGGTTGGTTTTTTTGAGATTATATGAAATTATTGATTAGGGAAGAATGATTTAGAAATTTAATAATTTTTGGGTTGAGTTCATAATTAGGGAGTTAATCTTGTTATATCATTCAAATTTTCTTTATATTGAATTAAATTAACACCCACTTGACAAGATGTCTTTGATCGGAATTCCAAAGTGTTAAGGATTTAGTCCAAAAATTAAATTTATAGGGGTTATAATCTCAATATGTTATTGTTTATGGAATTTTACTTATGGTTCCAATAATCCATGTAATCCACATGTTAAAAAGAACATGTCATTAATCAATGACATTTTAATTTTAACATATATAATGTTAACCTAAAAAATACTCCACGAGAAAAAGTTCTCAATGACTTAACATCTCCAAATTATTACTCAACCCATTGTTAGTTTTTCTAATTCATTTATATGGATAGTAATTTTGATATATATTTTATATGATGATTAATTGTTATGAGAATGAAAATAATTAGATAAGAAAAGATTTGTGCACTGAACAATGAAAAACTATGATAATAATTAAACAAAAACATTTGATTGAATGAGAAATAGGAAGAAGTGAATGGGTTTTAAATTGATTTAAACTATTTTCATACCATTAATTTTTTATAAATGAAGGTGTATGATTAAAAGATAATTTTAATAGGAAACGTTCATTAAAATTTAAATTAAATAAAAAATAGCTTACACATTTACAAATGAAAGGAACAAAATTGAACATGAAAAAAAGAGTGAGAAAGAAGGGCGTCTCAAGTGAAAACCTGAGTTTGGAAGGTCCTCCACAGAAATTGGAAAAAATTTGGTCATTCCAATTTGACCTCCTCTAATCTGAAATTCCTACTCCTTGTAAGGAGTGGAGGGGGATGCATTTATTTCCAAGGAGTTAGACTGTTTTCATTGAAAATATACCCCTCCAATTGGCATTGTAATTGGATCATCCATAAAATAAAATCTTGAGATATCTTCTACTTACATGTTTTGGATAAATATTTTTTCTGTATACTAAGAAAATTTGGAGGTCATTGGACTTATTTATCCAATGTTATGGATTTTTTACTAAACAATGTGTAGTTGTCCATTTTATCAACCCATTTTCAAAGGCCAAAATGAGAATGTGTTTTTGAATTGGAATATGCCTCAAAGATGAACTATTTTTTTCTAAAAATTTGTCCAACTATATCTTGGATTTCACACTAAAATATCTCAGCTAAAATGGATGTTTATATCAGGATAAATGTTAATAATTGTGTACAGATTTTAATTCCAGAACTGAATGGTGGGATAAAATTCAAAGCATTCTTTAGGCCCCTTTTTTCAATAGTTGGGCCTAAATGTTTTTTCCCTAATTTCATTGGATATTAAAAAATAAATTCAATAGATTCATCAAATTTGGGTTACTGGATTGATCCCAGAATGTGTATCATCATGGCTAGTCCAATTTCATCACATATTATTTGGGATATCTTGTGTGGACCATATGACCATTCAAATGGAAGAATTGTCCAAATATTCCTTCAACTGATATGTTTTAAATTGATTAAGGAACCCTAAAAAACAAGAATCAAACAATGTGGATCAGTTTGATGAGGCTTATGATACGACATTAACTGACACAAATCTAGATTTATTCAAATAATGCACTAAAATTATATTTTAGATTAAAACATGACAATTTCACACCAATTATGCACTTTTCATAGAAAAACAGTAAAGGTAGTAAAAAAAAGTTATGAATAAATTAAGAACATTACCCCATAATATATCTAGAACCCCATAGTTCATTTCAAAGCATTAGCACCTCAAAATATTCATTGAACACCTATTTTGCATGTCCACCACACATACTCATACATTATTACTACAACATCACCAAAAAACTTCCACACAACAATAATCTAAAAATAACTTATAATAAATTACTATAATATTTTTTCCATAGAAATCCTTCCACCTGAGAAGAAAATAGTGAACTAATCCCCCATAACTTCATCGTCCTTTCCTCTATAAATCCCAAAAATATTACACAACTCACTATAAGAAAAAATATTTCCACCAAAACCCCCCTTTTAGTTTGGGAAGAAAAAAATAAATCCAATAAAACCATAATAATAATAAGAAAATGTGAAAAATGGATAAAACCTAAAACTTATACTCCCATGAATAACTTCTAACCTCCTCATTGTATGTGCCAACCAAATGCTCTATCCTAAACTATGTGTACTAAAATAACTTCTTTCATCACATTAATCATATACTAACCATCTCAACTATAATATATCATTTAGGAGAAGGGTAAATTTTTTAAAACTTCTCATACATTAATTATCACTCAACAAAACCCCTTGATCATAACAAAAACACTTTAGTATTATAACAACCACCACATATTTCCTTATTTTATCAGTCATTTCCCCAATATTAAGATATGACAACTTAACTTAATTGTATTATTCAAAACATAATAAATGAAATAAAATAATATCCCATCACAGACCCCTATTAAGAGGTACTGGACATCTATAAAAAATTCCACACCAACTCATAACTTCTAAACAAAATTATTATCCATTTACTACATTAAAAGAATAAAAAAAATCTCCAATAAATAATGGAAGATGTTATAAGGAATGATTTAAAAAAAATAACCAAAAATAGCTTAATATATATTTTTATAAAGGAAAATTCATATTAAAACATATATGCTCAAAAAAGAATATAGATTTAATATAATGTTTGATAAATATAGATATCCTCTACCCTATACCGAAATATGGTTTCTCAATCAACATTTCATTTTTTTAGTATATCATAATTTTAGTTACACAACTCCACTCCTGAATCCAAAGTAAATAATCATTACCAACAAATGAAAAATTATTGATAACATCTCCATCTAATCCCCCACTTCTTACAACCAGAACCTGTGTGAAAATTTTATTGAAAATTAAAAAAATTTCTACATTTAAATTTCAACTTAAATCGTATAATTTTTTAACTAAATGATTTTGAAATTTTGTGATTTACCTATTAAAGTAATCCATACATTGATGAAATATCACTGAGGAAACATAAAATCATATTTTTATCTATATCAATAAATTATTTCTATAGGGAAATGGGCATCACATCCTTCTTCTGTATATAATCACCCTATTTCTGGATTGAGATTCCCTATATTAGTTTTTTTTCATTTCAATAAACTTCCAATATGAATATCTATATATTCAGTGACTAAAACTACCATTAGTTTCTAATAAAGTTCCTATTGACCTTACAAAGGCCTCAAGTGGTAGTGTTCACAAGCCTTCCCGTAGACACGATCAGCACGCTCTTTCCCAATGACATGACCCATTAGCTCATCGGGGGAGAATGAGAAGCACTACATCAGATGAGAAACCCGTAGTTATTTTATAATTACATATAAGTAAAATACTTTTCCAATTTAATGAAATATATATTAACAAAGTCACAATGGATTATAATTTATTACAACTAAAAATGAATTCATAAACAAACTTATTCAGAAGGATAATTCTAATAACTCCCATCAAATTTTGGGTGAATATCCAACCAAATTCCTCCCTGTGTGAATTGGTTCCATAAATTATTTATCTAAATTAAACAAAGACAAACACAAATATTAATATATGAAAAAAATAATTTTATCATATAAATATTCAGTCTAATGAAAAAATGACCCTAACCAGTCTGTTTCTTGAAAAACTCTTTGATATAATAGTATGGAGGATTATTTGTTTCACAAAAATTGATACATTTTTTATTGAAACTTACTAAAATAAATAACATGAAATTTAATAGTAATTTGTATAATTTTATCTCCTTATCATATACATGTATCTATGTAAAATTATATTAATATAACTATATATTTTTAATACCATGTTATTATCATGGAGATGGCTATCAACAAACACATAACTCTACTCTCTAGGCACCCCCTTAGGTACCTTATCACACTAATATTAAGTGGTCAATAAGTTATCATTTAATTCATTCCATTATATCCATTTAAAATCTTTGTATTTCTTAACCAATTTTTTCAACATCTACTTTCGTGCGATATGATTAGAAATGGTAAAGTGGAATAACATATATACAATGAGATTTATATTTAAAATTAAAGATTTTAATTAAATAATGGAATTAAATTGATACATAATGTATCAAAATTACATTTATCATAAAATAAAATACTTCATTCTTCCAGGATTGTGGCATATGCCTCTAACCAGATTATGTAATCAGAAGTTTAACTAGATAAACCTAAAACTATCCTAGAATGTACCCAAAAAACCTCCACATCATCATATGTGGGGATCCCATAACTATAAAATGGGGAGAAATATTTTATACATTCAAAATCCAAACATCTGAACAATTAATATTTGTATCGCTAGTAACATTTTTTCCATATTTTATTGGAAAAATATTTAGCCTAAAAAATGTTTAATACATTTGTTCAAAAGAACATTTGTACCTAATACTATAACTCTATAATATCCTCAGGAAGAAATAAGAGTGACAAAATTTTCCCTTATTATAGAGTCACCGCATGCTGAACCTAGTGAATTGTGACGTAGTGTTCTTGATTTGGATGGGAGGGAGATGGAGTGTGTTGAAGACACTATAGGGAGGGAGGAAGAGGGTGTGGTAGATGTTGATAGTTGTAATAAAGAGGGTGTCCAATATTTTTTTAGGGATGGAGACATAGCTATCAATATTAAACAATGATGCTGTCTTTATGGTTGGGGGAATGTCAATAAAGAATCAACTAGGGTTAGTGAATCAATTCTTCCTTGTTATTCCTATCCATTAAACAAGTTAGAATTACTTCAAAAAATATATTTTGAAATATTAATGGATAAAAACAAATTTAGAAATGATAAAAAATGAAAAATTCTGAAAAATATAGATATGTATTATAATTAATGACTTCACATATAAAAGAAATATTATATTTAATTTTTCAAAATTGAATTTTTCATGCATAAAAATCAATTTAATTATTGTAATGGATCCACCATACTATAAATGAATAATATATAACATATGTGGTTGATAACTTAATATGTGATTTTCTAGAAAATAATTTTTTCCTTCAATCAGGTTGTAACCGTACTTTATCATTACATTATATACATTATCAACCCTTGAATGACTAATATTTTCAGTATCATGATGAAAAAATATGTCAATTTATTATTGTTGATGGGATTCAATTTCATAGGTCTGGTTTTCTAGTTCATTACCCATGTCACCCAAGAATCATTTTATTATGTGAATAAATAAAATCTACCATTCAACGAAACTTTATTACACATAGTATTACATTTTCACTTGTGATGAGAAGATGTAAGGATCTTCTAATTCAAGATCCCCAACATCCATCATGTGAGATAAGTTCACAAAAGTGAGTTGTATGAAATCTACTTTAATACCTCTGGTGATATTGACCCACTTGTATTTGAATAAAACAAGAGAAAAATTATAGTGGTAGTTTAACTTGGTAATATCAGTCAACATTCCCTAGTATCCCAATTCAGAAATTATAAATATACACGATTCTATGTTTTACAACCCACTTCCCCATCGACTATATGAAATTTGAATACATTCACATTGCACGAGGATAGATTTCTAGTCTATTTTAGAGGACCTCAAGATAGAATCATAAAGTCTCATGAAAAATCCGCCTGAATATCAGTATTTATGATCTATAAAATCTAATATTCTTTTTTAAAATTTACAAAATATATGTGTCAACCTAATAACTATTTTGATTATAATATTTATTAACTTTCATGATCTGAAAACCATTCTATAATAACTTTATTAATAGATTTTGTTATATATTTATGAGTTAATGTTTGTCATATCACATGTCACATTTGATGAATCTTAATCTCTTCTATAACTGGATCTAAAATTTATCTATTCAGGGACTCATATCCATATTCTTGTAATAATTCCATTTCTATCATTGTAATTATTGAGTTCCACTCAATTGATCAGTTAATAGTAGGAATGTTTTTTTATTTACCATGTAGTAGAGATTGAGTTGATTTATCATCAAAATGTTGACCTATCACTACTAAAAATCATGCATTTAATAGTATTGGTATTTATTAGTACTAGAAAAAACCCTGATAAATTGAATTTTTATCAGTACAAAAGAAAGAGATGATAAATTGAACCCTTTATCTATGCTTTTTTTATCACTGATACAGCATACCATTTATCAATGATTTATTTTTAGCACTCATAAAGGAGTCAATTATATGAGGTTTGTATCTCTAATAAAGGTATGAATAAATAAAATGAAATAATTAAACAATAAAAAATAAAAAAAATTGAGTTTATAAAGAAAAATATTATAAATATTTTTAATTAAATAATTATTCATAAAAATGAATAAATTTATAATACTATATATAAAATATAAATATTAATAGATAGTATCTATTAATTATATAGATATCCAAAATGAAAATTAATGAAAATAAAATTAAAAACAAGAAAATTGAGAAAAATATTCAACATTTTATTAATTAGATGATTATTGATAGTGATAATAAATTTTTTCTATTAAATATATAAATATAAAATAATTTATATAAATATGATTTATATATTACCAAATATTTAGGTGTTTTACCTTAAATAGTCATATATTTAGTGAATTATGGTTTATAATTAAAAATTAATATAAATTAATGACACTGATTAATTGCATAGTGTAATGGACATATAATTGAACGTCATTTGAATTTTCAATTTAACATAGATCAAATGTGTGTTATATTTATTCCATATATACATAATTAATGCATGTTTATATACCGTAGACACACATGGAAATTACCTATTTTTTCAATATTATTAATGTGTACTTATTTTTAATTTATTCAATTTCTCTCATTTTTAACACACATGTAGTTAAAATTATATATTCATTAATAATGTTAAAAAAGTATTTGTAAAAAATATTTTTTAAAAAATATTTATAAATAAAAATATTTAAAAATTTAAATACTATATTTATAAAAATATATACGTATAATTATCAATAAATTAATATTTTTGTAAAAGTATTTAAAGAATTATAAATAAAGAATTATATATATTTAAATAATTATTAAATTTAAAATAATTTTACTTAAATTATGAATATATTTACTATGTGAATTTTCATATATATATATATATAATTATATAAATATATATCCAGATATAAATAGTATTTTTTAAAATATGTATATAATTATAAATAAATAATTAAAAAAAATTAATAAATATTTTTAAATAAAGAATATATTTAATATATTTATATTTATATATAATTATTAAGTATATATATATATTTTTTAAAAATTATTTATAATTATAATTACAAATCCATTATCAGTGCTTATGTAATAAGAACAGATAAAAGAAATCTTTATCAGTGTTTTTTTAGCGCTGAATAAGATGAGGCTTTATCCATGCTAAAAAAGAGCTAATAAATGACATACTTGTTATCGCTAAAACATTAGCGCTAGTAAAGAATAATTTTATCAGAAATTTTTTGTGTGCAGAAAAATACTTACCTTTATCAGTGCTAAAAAAGTGACGCTAAATAGTCCTTTTATCAATGCTTGAATAATAAGAACTGATAAATGGACTCTTTATCGGTTCATTTTTAAAAGATCCCATAAATGTGTCCCGATCTAGTTAGAAAAACCTAACATGTTTTAAAACTATCGTGATATCATAAGCTTTCTATGGAAGCTACCCATTGTAGGGGATCCTCCTTGGTGAATCGAAGCTCGAATCAAAAAAATTCATTGCCTCCAGTTTCTCAAACAATGTCTCACATCTAGTGTTCCCTTTCATTTGTGGAGGTTTTGGATATTATAACCTTAAATGAATGTGAAAATTTATTTAGAAAACTAATTCTCAATTTGATGATTGTGTGTAACAGTAACAGAAGCTGATTTTATGAAATTCATTTAAGGGATATTATTTATTTAAATTCTATTTTAATATTCTAGTGTAAGGGGTTTTCCTTCAAAATATATTTTCATAGAATTATTTTATTTTACTTTAAGATAAATAATAGTATGGTTGATATGATATATATTTATTTTCAATGGATCTCAATTTTCAAAATTAGTTTGGGGTAGTACTTAATTTACTATCTTGTAATATCCTGCTATAATTGTTACATATATTTTTATCAATTTATTTTTATTTTATAAAGATATATATACAAATAGAAATATGTAAATATATATATTTATTTATATTTATTTTTGTTTTATATATTATAATGTAAGGGTTATTTTATAATTATTTATTAACAAATTATAATGATAGAATTCCAAATTAGAAACATATTATATTTTTTTCATTAAAAATTATGTTGAAAAGTACATATTTTTTGAAATCGTGTGTATTATAAGTTCAATTTTAGATATATATATGTTTAGAAAATGATATTTCTCCTATAAAAATATATTTTATAGAGGCCCTAAAGATTCATATATAATAAAATGTCCCCTCCAAGACCCCTTGAATCACATACTAGAATGTTTAGGCCCCAAAATCTATCCTTCAATAGGTCACAAGTTAATAACTAGTACGAATGGTGTAATTATCACAAATTGGAGGCATTTCCACTTTTAGAGAACAAAATAAATTACAATTTTCACCCTCATCGTCCTCATCTCCCAAATAGTTATTATTTCATTTTGTTGCCTTGAGACTCACCCCCATCTCATTTATGTTTCTTACACTTCTCTTAGTATTAGTAATCCCATGCATGACTATGACTTATTGTATTTCAAACAACATAGGTGTATGTCTAAAAGGGATATAGAATGTGTGTCAAACAACAAAAAGCAATGATAAATTTTTGGTTGATGAAATTATGAGAATGATAGTTGTCTATAGCATTCACAATTTGAATTAATTTAGAGGATAACACCAACCACAGTAAAGATTTTATTTTCTTAAAATAAATTAACCTTTTTCTTCAAATTATACTAAAATTATTTGAATCAATAAAATTTGGGGTTTCCCTTAATATAACTATCTAAAAAATTTACTTTTTATAATCAATATCTTATGTGTATTTATATATTTATTCTAAAAAATTAATATTTTATGAACCCAATATGATTGATATGAATCAAAAATGGATGCAGAATAATTTTTTGACAAAATAGAATGAATATGGAGTAAAAGAGCTGATCAAGTTTTCAATAGAAAATTCATATGACCCTTATCCAATACTTTTTCCATGCTTAATTTTTTTTATTCAAGAAAATTATTCTAGAAGAGTTAGAAGAACATTTTATTTATCATAGAATAGATCAGATCTATAAATGTTGGACTAAACATGTGAGAAACATGAATAACTTTGTATTTGTTAAAAAAATTATCAATACAGTTTTTTTAACTTCATTTTGATTGAATGAAATTTTATTATTCTTGTTTATCAGTTTTTTGGATTCATATTACTTAGTAACTGCCTATATTATATTATCATTTGTTTATTTTATTTAAGAATGACGTGATGTTTTCCAAACAATAGTTATTATGGCAATTTGTTGCTTGAGACTAATCCCCCATATCTTTTATAGAAAACTGTCATCCACATCACCTCTATCTCCTGAACCGAAGTTATTTCTATTTTTGCTTTAAACTCATCCCCCATATCTTTTATTTTACTTATACTACTCTCTGAATTAATCATGAAATGGATGACTACTACTCAGAGTATTTCACGAAACATAGGTGGATGTCCAAAAGAGATAATGGATGTGGAAAATAACAAAATGCAATTATAAATGTCTGGGAGATGAGGTAAAAAGGATGAGTTGTCTATAATAGTTACATTTGAATGAATTTGTAGGATAACACCTTCTATGGTGGGGTAATTAATTTCATAAATTCAATTACCCATTTTTTTCAACATTCAGAAATTATTTGAAACTTTCAAATGATAAGTGTCCCTTATTAGAATTTTCTACATCTTCCACCTTTGATAATGAATATCATCTATGTGTATTTATTTATTTTAGAAAATTAATCTTTTATGAATCCAATAGGATGGATATGAATTGAAAACTGATGCATGCTAATCATTTGATTAAAGAGTATAAATATGGTGTTAAAGAGTTCATCATGTTTGAGAAAGATCATGCATACGACCCTTATCAAATCCTCTATTTTCATTTAGATTTTTTTATTAATGAAAAATTAGTCTGGAAGAGTTGGAAGAAAATTTGATTTTTTATGGAATAGATGAGAGTTGTAAATGTTAGACTAAACACGGGGAAAACTGAATGTGGACACCGATTGGGATGATACTACGATTTATGGACCATTTGGTATGAATACCAATGTAAATAATGATGGATATCACATGGATAAAATGAAAATGGAAATTGAAGATGAGATTCATGATTTTCCAAAGATGTTTCAGGAGTTAAATTGTAGTGCAGAGAAACCATTGTATACATGTTGTACTAAATAAACAACATTGTTAGGTGTATTAATTTTATATAATTTGAATGTTGTCATAGGATGACCTAATGGTATGGAGGCCATCATTTTTTTTATTTTTGATAATCCACCTTTCAAGGGGTGAGGTGGATCCCTTAGAAGGCCCGAAGGCTCAAAGACAATTTCAAAACCCATAGGTCTTAGAGAGAATCACATAGACAACACAACTTAGAACTGCTCCTCCCCAGTTTATGTCCTGATGATTTTCACTCCACATTCACAGGGATGGTTAGATAACTATCATATGCAAATATTCCCTGGCTTGCTACCAATAGAAAATCCATACCCTCTCATTCTTTCAATTACGGTTAGCTCTACTCTAGTGAATGGGAATGCCCTAAATACACATCTAGAGCCTTTTCCATTGTAGTCTAACTAGTAAGTCTGCATAATCACAAGGCCTGGAGGCCTTAGGGTGGACCTAAGGCCTTAAGGTGATCAGAAGGCCTTATGAGACAACTCGCCTAAAGGCCTGCAGAACCCGAGCACCAAACTGGTGGCTTGGAGTTCCACTATATTTACATAACTACTTGGTCTCTTGAATAATATGCTACCAAAATAAAATGAACTACCATGCTGAACATATGATTCTAAATGAATGTTACGTTCAATAAGAATTATCTTTGAAAAAATCAAAGCTTTTCCAAATGATTACATATTGATTTTCAAGGACCCTGAATCACCCATGAATTTCCCATGTACGGTGTAGATCGATACAAGGAAAATAAAACAAGTCCATAAAAATATGTCTGATACATTCCTCTCATTCCAATGTTTAGAAGACTATATAGATATCAAGAAACCATGCGACAATTAACATGGAATGTAGATGCAATAATTAAAGATGGGAACCTACAACATCTATCATATTCTCCTCAGTGGATGAAAATTTGTTATCAATATCCAGAATTTGTAAATGAGTTGAGAAATTTCCTCTTGCGTTATCTTTAGACGGAATAAATGATTTTTTTTATAGAGTATTACTCATAGTACATGGCCCATCATGTTGGAAAATTGTAACTTTCCGCCATGGTTTTGAATCATGTGAAAATTCTTTATATTGTCTCTACATATAGTTAGACCAAAGAAACCAAGTAATGATATTGATGTATATTTGTATCCATTGAATGATGATCTAAAATTGATGTGGGATACAGGTGTTACAATGTATTATTCTCATATAAGTTAAGAATTCACATTTAGGGTCGGGTTGTACAAAATTATAAATGAATTCCCCATTTATTGAAATTTATCAGCCTATAAAATTAAAGGAATTTTGGGTTATCACATTTATAAAAAACACAAATACTCTATTTGGATGAATCATTTCTCAAAGAATTTATATTTGGGACATTAACTTTTTTACCCTGATGATATAAATAGAGATCTCTGATGGAATCTTTCAATGGGAATATTGAACAAGGTACAACACCGTCTCCAGTGATGGGTGATCAACTGTACAATAATGTAAAATATATTGAGACTCATTTTGGTAAACCATTTAAAAAAACCATAAGAAATTAGTTTAGAAAAAGAGATCAATTTTATTTGAATTACCATATTAGATTTTTTTTTATTTCATACATTTTATTGATGTCATGCATAAAGAAAAAAATGAATTTGATTGTGTTATTGGCATGTTAGTAAATGTTCCTGGAAAAGTGAAATATGGAATCAAGGGTAAGTTGGACTTGATTGAAATGGGAATAAGGGAATATTTGGAATTGGTGAAGGGAAAATAGTAGACTTTTCTACCTCCAATAGATTACACTCTATCCAGATAGAAAAAATTATAATTTTGAAATTTCATTCATAGTTTAAAATTTCCATAGGGGTGTCCAACAATTATCAAGAATTTTATGTCAATGAATAATTTTATGTTAAAAAGAACTAAAATCACAAGACTATCATATTTTGATGCAAGATTTAATTCCAGTTACTTTTCGTTGTATTCTACCACAAAATTTATGACATTATTCAACCAGAATCTTCATTTTTTTCAATTCCGTATGTAGTAAAGTTATAGACCCAAAAAAGATGTCCATCATGAATATGGAAGTTCCAATCATATTATGTGAATTGAATATGTTATTCCCAGCATTATTCTTTGGTATAATTTTCCACTTAATGGTTTATATGGACATAGAGGTTCAACAATGTGGTAATGTTCATTATAGATGGATGTGACCCATGAAACTCTATATGAATATTTTGAAAGGGTTTGTCAAAAATTAAAGCCATCCAAAATGTTTTATTTCATAACAATATATTGTTGAAGAAGTTATTAAATTCTGTAATGAATACCTATCAGATGTTAATAGCATCGATCTCCCAAAGTCTAGTCATAGTGAATGGCTTGCAGACAAAGATATTTCAGGAAGAGATGTTGTTACAATTACCATTATATAGTGGGAGCAAGAACACCGTTAGATTTTATAAAATAGTGAACATGTTGATCCATACATTGAAGTCCAGAAAAAAAATTATTAGATATTTGGATCCATCATGGCCTGTAGGATGATATCAAATACCTATAATAAATTGTTTATAGGATGGTTCTAAGATCAAATTTAGAAGGGGTTATCTGAAAGTCTAAATTCAATTGCCGAATGACTTCAATGGCTTGCTAGATGACTAAATGAAGATGTCATAACTTACACTAGTTTTGTAATCAACAGTTATATGTTCTATAAAAAACAACATGATAAATATAGTAAGAAGTAAAACAGTGTTGTTACAATAGTGGTTGAAGCAATGAACATATCTAGTTCCAAGGAAAGAAATCAAATTTATGAAAATATTTAATATTTTGGAATTATCGAAAAGATATATGAGTTTTATTATACTATATTTCAAGTGTTGATTTCTTGGAAGAAAATGGGTAGAAAATATCATTGTTGTGAAATTTGATGAAATGGGATTTGTGAAGGTGAATTTCAATGAGGAAGTGGTAAAAGACAGTACATTTATAATAAAGTCACAAGCAATGCATATATTTTATGTCTCTAATCCAACAAAAAAGAATTGGTCGATTTTCATACTAGAGAATAATACAAAAGTTAGATCTGATGAAAATTCAATCGAGGACAATACTTTTATTGGGATATCACAATCACTACATGTCAGCCATATTTTAGACTATATATTTTATATTAGAGGGAACCACAAGGATGGTATTGGGATTCTCAATAGAGGAACCAAATCCCTGAATACTTTAAAAATTGAAATAGAATTCAATGATTATGTGAACCAATTTTTTAATAAACTATATTATTTATCATAATGTTATATATTCTCAACTATATTAACATAATATAAATTAAATGCCAGACTACTCTTGCAAGAAATGTCTTCTTCACATGATGATGTTACTAATCCTTTAGAAGAATAAACTATAATTAAGGAAACCCTTTGGAAATATTTAAAGGTAATGTTACGATATAAATTCTTTATTTTATAAAAAAATCTGATGATGGAACGTTGATTTTATCTTCATTATATGTTGTTGTGTTCATTTATTTTAAAAGATTCCTATCCATACGTCATTCCTTTTTATGAAGAGAAACTATGTTGTATTTACTCAATCACAGAGGTAATCTTAATTTTTTCCTAGAAGAATCAATGTCCATGTAATTAGTGTATTATTTAATATTTATGTTTAGTTTATTTAATAATAGTTTTCTTATACATGTGTATTATTTTGATCGAGTTGGGTGGTCTATCTATCTTTCCTTCCTTTCTACCCCAAAAATTCAACAGACTTCTTCACCCTCAAAACATGTTCACCCCTATAATGTTTCATTTATCTCTTTCTTTCAATTTCTCTACATTGCTTTTACAATAAGAGAAATGATACTGCCTATACTCAATAATAGAGGTAATATTGATGTTTTAAAAGTAGAATAATTGTCCATTGAAATAATGTGTTGATTCATATTAATGTTTAATTTATTTATTTTTATTATAACTCATATAATAATTTTTTTCTTATACAGGTGGATACTTTTGTTCAAGTTGGGGTTCTTTGTCCATGTTTCATGCCTTACTACACCAAAACATCCATTGAATTCTTCTCCCTAAAAACCTTTTCATTGCTATATTTTTTCATTTAGTAATTTATTTAGTGTTCTCTCTACTTCCTTTACAGTAAGATCAATGATGCTGCCTCTATTCAGTCATAATGGTAATCTTGATATCTTAATAGTAATATCATTGTTCAAGAAATTAATGTATTGTTTCATATTTATAACTAATTTATTTCTTCTTATTATCACTCACATAATATTTTTTTTCATATATAGGTGGATTCTTTAATTCGAGTGGGGGGTGGTTTTTCCATTCTTCCTACCTTTATGCATGAAAACTTCCACAATACTCATGTCCCTCAAAACCTTTCACCCCTGCAATGTTGACATTTATCACTTTCCTTCAAGTTCCTTTCACTGCTCAATCACATAGGTAATATTTATATTTCCAATTTAAATTCATTGTCCATAATATTAATTTATTATTTCATATTTATTTTTAATTTATTTATTTTTAGTACTACTCATAAAATAATTTTTTTATATTGTTGAATTCTTTTTTTAGTAGGGGTGGTTAGTTCGAAGCTTCTCATGTAGTGTTAATAGTTTAATAAATAAATTCAATGGATTTCATGGTAACATAGAAGAGTATGATTTTTTGAGACTATGAGATGTTTAAGAATCTACCTCACATCAATCCAACTCATGGTGTGACTAGTATTACTCTATATACTTATTTCTATTTAAAATTGACATTAATATTAGTAAAATAGACAACTGGCATAATAAAAAATGAGAATAAATATTTATATTATTCTAATACAATATGACAACACTACCTAAGTCATTTTTTAAATTTCATAATTAGACTCACCTAAATTCAATACATGATGTGTTCAGTATGACAAAATGTGTCAGTTATCAGTTTAAAATCAATATTTTAGTTAAAAAAGTGCCATTCATTGAAAAATGATGAAGGAACTCATATTTTCATGATCATTATTTACAATGATTCATAAGTACATGGTGACTTATAGGAATGGTTTTCATGTCAAACTAATAAAAAATGTGAAAAAAATGATTCAAAAGTGTGTGTTTCCAGTTTAAAATGAAATTTTAATGAAAAAGAAAACTAAAGCACTCAAAAATCATAAAATGCATTTTTATTGTTTTGATAAATAAGTTAAATGTTACAAAAGTATTTTTTGAAGTTTAGTAATTATCTTCACCTCAATCCGAACCATGGTATTACATATATGACTCAAAGTGCATATTTTTGTATAAAATTGAAATCAATTTTAATAAATTGGACAACTAAACTACTCAAAATTGAGAAAACACATTTATATTGCTTTTATACTTTAAAAAAATGATCTATATGTCATTTTTTATGTGTTGGAATTAGCCTCACCTGAATATGATACATGAGGTTCCTTGTTTGACTTAATGTGTCAGTTATGAATTAAAAATCAACATTTTAGTACCAAAAGTGTCACTCACTAAAAACTGATCAGACCCATTCATATTTTATTGACAATTTATTATATTGATTAATAAGTCATTTTTTATGTGTAAGAATCAGTTTCATGTCAAAATAATACTCGATAGAATCATACTCAATCAAAAGTGTGTGTTTCAAGTTTAGAATTATATTTTTGTAAAAAAAGACATCTGATGTACTCAAAACTATGAAAACACATTCATATTGTTTAGATAATTTAGGAAAATCATTTTCAAGACATTTTATACTTGTAGGATTCAGACTCACCTTAATGCGATGCACCATGTGACAGGTATGACCCCAAGTGCATCTTTTTATTTAAAATTGACATCAATTTTTGTAAAATGGACAACTAACCTACTCAAAATAGAGTAAAAATTTAGTATTGTTTTGATACTTTATGAAAACAATCAATAAGTCATTTTTTATAAGTAGGAATCATCCATACCTAAATCTGATACATCTTGTGCCCGATTTTACTTAAATTTTCAATTATTAGTTTCAAATTGGCATTTTAGTACAAAAAGTGTCACTCACTAAAAAATGATGAAACATTCTCTAATTTTCATGATAATTTAGGAAAATAATTCATAATTCATTTTTGATGTGTAAGAATCATTTTCACGTCAAACTGATACATGATGTGACCAAAACGAGTCAAAAGTGCATGTTTCCAGTTTAAAATGACATTTTATTAAAAAAGACAACCGACATAGTTAAAACTAATAAAACACATTCATATTTGTTTGATACATCAATAAAAATGATCCATATGCCATTTGAGGCTTGTTAGAATCAGACTCACCTAAATCCAATGCATCATGTGATCGATATGACTCCATGTGTGTCTTTTTATTGTAAATTGAAATCAATTTTAGTAAAATTAACATCATTTTTAGAGTGATTAACACTTTATATTAATTTATTTTATTATATTATTACTAACATTATGAATTATTTTCTTATATAGGTGCATTCTTACTTGAGCAGGGGTGGTTTGTTCAGCTATAGCACGAGTCAGTGTTAGGATTTAAAGAAAAAGGAACAATAATGTTTTTGAATATATGTAACAGTTTGAATTTATGTAATTTTATAAAATAATGTCTTAAATATCTATAATATAGTGTTTCTTTCTTTTATTTGGGTTTTAAATTTCATTTTATTTAAATTCTATATTGGGACTTATTTTGGTTGATATCTTGTGAGTTTCTGGTGTAGAGGTGTGCTGTTATAGCAGAGTGTAGTGGTACTGCAGTGTATTGTTGTAGCAAACTATAGTACGAAGTTTTTTCAATTTAGTTAAATGAACTGATAAGGGACACATTTATCATCTATTTTAAAATCACTAATAAAGGACTCATTTTCCACACTTTTAAAGGAACACATAAAGGTGTACTTTTTTAGTTCTTACAGAGGAACTACTCAAAGTTCCCTTATCTGCACATATATAGGTTCCAAAAATAGTACCTTTATCTATTATAAAAATGCATTGATAAAAGACTAGGGCTTTTAATCTTGCTCTGGTAGTCAGTGCTTTTCTAGCACTGATAATGGCTATTTATTTCACTCTTAAAGACTTATTTTTTAGTAGTATATATTGAATATTTTATTAATATCAATGATTTATCTATAAAATATATATAAGAATCTCCAATTCTAAATAGCCTTCAGATTTATATCCTTTAGTCTGAGCTTCATTTTTCACGTATGATTTCAAATAACCAAGTTATTTGTAAAATAAAATTAATAAAATAGAGTTATTTGTTTAATGAAGTGTCAAGAACAGTTTATATAAGAAAGAAAAAACATAAATTAAGTACATATCAATTGGATATATCCCTAAATAATTCATGATACATCCTTATTTATTTTCCTCAGCTAAATGCACGATTAAATTCACCATGATAGTAAAAAATTACTATGGAAAGACCATCTCCATTTGACAAAGTGTTAGTAAAAATCTATCATGAAGGTTATCAAGATCAGATTGTTGTATATTTTCTCACAAGGTTTTTCGAATAACATGAAGAATTGGTTTTCAACTACTATATCTTTTTCATGTGTCAATTTACTCAATTAAAATGGTAGAAGCAACTGTAATTTAATATTGGAGTGATGACATTTATATGCTTGTAACCTATAATTCTTTTAAGTTTGAACACCTTGAAATTTTACTTGAATTCCAATTATATACATTCAAATGTTTTTAAATTCAATGGAATATATATCTATCCCTATTGTTCATTGAAAAAATTTCTAGATCATTCTTTTCATTATCATCTATCCATAGATCACCCTTTATATTGAATGTTTTTAATTCCTTATGAGCATTGAGATGGTCCTTCTATTTTACATGATCATTAACTAATGTGTATATAATATTATCAGAAACATTATTTTCAATGTTCATAACATCAATATTATGATGCAATAAATTACACTCCCAATATAGATATATAAAGAATATACTTTTTTAATCCATTTTTCATTCAGTTTTCAGCTAATGATGCACTTTGAACTCGTTTCGCACTATCTTTAAAATGTTTCACCTTCCCAAATTCTATTTCAACAATTAATAGTTGTAACCATATTTTTTAACCTAAAAAACATTATATGTGGTCTATGATCAATAGAACAATTGAAATTTGACTTGTTCAATCAAATTTTATGAGATGCATCTAAAAATATTCAATAACATGAGAAGCCCCATTTTTTCCTATAAGGT
This sequence comes from Viscum album, assembly GCA_963277665.1. NCBI lineage: Eukaryota > Viridiplantae > Streptophyta > Magnoliopsida > Santalales > Viscaceae > Viscum > Viscum album. The sequence goes on from OY728121.1 coordinate 362,681,046, forward strand.
AGACGTTCATGCACAAAATCAATGTTAAAACTAGGACCTGAAAAACCCGTGTAAGTGTTCTAACTAGACAAGATCCATAGTACATGGAAGTCAAAAATGCTCCACACTAGAGGAGGGTGTATCTTGATCATTTTTCTAGAAGAAACTTCATATTTCTTAATACAGTTACTCCATAATCCTTACAATTCATCAATTTAGTAAAATAAGTGTACATCTATATCATTTATAGACATTTATTTTATATGAATCATCATTTAAATGAAAAAATATGTTTGTTTCATACACATCCATGAAGGTATATTTTTAGGGATCAAAACAACATTCAAAATTCTAAAACAAGTACTAAACTTCAGAAATGTGTTGAATCCATTAGAATCCATCCCCAATCACATATTCCTAGTTTTTTGATAAATATGGCAGTAATGAATCAAATGTATTCCTTGATTTTTAATATATGGAATGATATATTAAACCATCATGGTTATTATATATAAAATTCCTCTTTGTGTGCTCATCAATTTTTTATGACATGAAAAAAACTTTGTAGTGATAGTTTTAAAGGGAAGTAATTTAAAACATTGATGATATGTTCTTCTTATTCATATTCATAGTAGTATGTTGATTTAGACACCCAACATCTCCCATCTACTATAATCTAGAAGGTAATTTTTTTCAATCCTATCAATTTTAATCCTCTTCCCAATAAATAATACCATCATTGGGACAAGCAATCATTTTTTATAATTTAGTAAAAAATTATTAACAAATTTTTTCAGATAATAATAATAATCAAGGATACTATTTTCAGGGAATTAATGAAGAAATATTTCCAATATCATGGACATCACATTATTTTAAATTTATCATAGAAATATGATGTGGTAATACTTTAGAAGAAAAAAACATTTTGAATATTTCAGAAATCCCCCACAAATATCATGATGTCCATCATCAATTAAATCATTGAACACATTTTTCATCCTACTAAATTTCTCTCTTACTTTATAAACTCTGTAGTATCAATAGGTTAATCCAATATTATTTTACGACCTGGATCTAGTTTTCTTATAGTCCAAAAAATATCAAATATCATGTTACTATTTTTAGCACCCATAACTAGTTTTTCAAATTTTTTAATATAAGATATTTTTCCTTGCAATGTCAAAAGAATCATTTATAAGGTGTTTTTACTTCAATGTTCATTTCCAATTGCATTGGGAGCTCTTTTTATTGACTGGAATCAATGCTCAAACATTCAGTATTGTTTAATTCACCATGTGAAATCCAACACCAATATTTATGATGGAATTTATTCAATATCATGTCTCTTGAACTATCTCCAAAATTTACATTTAGGTAATGAAAATATTATAGTCCCTTTAACAGATCGATTTGAAATTAAAAAACCAAAATTCTACTCTAAAACAATAGAAAATAGAGGTGTGTAATTTGATAATGAGATCATGGTTTTATCCATATGTCACATGGTTCCTAAAAATAATTAAATAAAATTAAATCATTTAATAAATATAATGTAGTTTAAATAACAAGTATGAATTTATTTGAAATCAAAAATATAAAAAATTATTTATAATGTTTTCTTTGATTACATTTTTGAATATCATAATTCTTCTAACATTTCAATTTTGATGAATAAAATACATCACAAAATTAAATCATGTCTATATTTATGTTAAATGAGTTTTGAATGAAAAATTAATGTGATAGTATGATGTTAAAAAATTATCAAATAATTCAATAACCATATAATCCACAGTCAAGTATAATTATAAAATCAAGCGTGTTTTGGATCAAACCAACCCTTAATTTTTATACATTATTCCATAATATCAATAATTAATAGAAAAACCCATCCTTATATTTTTTCAATAAGTAATTTAAATTTTACAATAAAGACAAACAAAATACATTAAAAATAAAACAAATAAAAGCGAAATGGAGAGATTTTGAAAATAACCCCAAAGTAGTGAGAAATTGGGCTAAAGAAGTGGTACACCAGTAGAGGATGTAGATTAATGAAAGGGGAATTATCTAAAGGGAGACCATGAGGTCGTGGAAGATGGAATAAGAGTATTGGAAATGGCTTGATGGGTCAGTGGTGAGGGCTGAACTCTGAGGGCTCGGGGACCGTGACAACTCGACAGTAGATGATATGTGATTATAGGTGGAATGGGGAACAAGGGAGAATGTGAGGATTTGGGAGAGTAAAATAGATAGGAAAAATGAGGTGTGGTATCGATGAATTGTAATAATGGGATAAAGTGGTTAGGGGAGCGAAAGCGAGGTCTCAGGGAGGGGCAGAAAGGGCTTGTGGAGGGTATGGTGAGGGCTCAGTGAGTGGCAGTGGCATAGGGAATGGTGGAATAGGGAGGGATTGTGAAAGTTCAAGGTTGTATTAGGGAGAAAAAATGGTGTGGGATCAGGGAAAGGTGGGGAGGGATTAGTATGGTGTAGAAAAAAAGGTAGAATATGGAGCGACAATGAGAAGGGATTTTTAGCAATGCTATAGACTCTATCAAGGATCGTCAGTGAGGGATCATGGATGAAAAAGAGAGTGGAAGAGATGAAGGCTCATTTAAATGATAAGGAATCTATTGGGAAATAGTGAAAATGGGGGAATGAGAAGAGGTGGTGAGGGGGAAAGGGGTATGATGGTTAGGAGTGAGGGCTTGGTAGAGAAGGAGGTCATGGGGAATAAGGTTATCTATGGGGGGGAGTGAATAATTTTATTATATGTAAAAATATATTTGGTAGTATGAAAATTATTCTAGAATTTTTAAATTATTTTTGAAGTGGTTTCATAAACTACATCTAATAAACCATCATTAAATGTTATTTTATGTAGTGTATGTGACAAGAATTTCCATCTCTTTAATTATAAAAGGAACCACCACCCACCTTCTCAAATTTCCAAATATCCATAGGCTTGACTATAAATATACACTTTTCCCTACTCAACACCTTCCCTAGGTCCTTGATTATTTAATCTTACCAAAATATAATACTATTTTTCTTCATGGTAGGGAGAAATGGAGAACATCTAAAGTTTGAAGTAATATTTTCCACTACTCGTTAATAATTCATTTCTATATCTACCTCCCAAAAACACTTTTATCAATGCACCTTGGTTAAAGTAATTATTATTTATATTTTTTTTGTAGATATAATAATAGACTACCAATTTATACCTTCCTCTAAAATCATTGAGAAAAGGGAAAAATTCTCTATGCATGTGTGCAGATTTCCACTTCCATGAATGATGTGTCCTATTTTCAGCATATATATTCATTGATGCTTAATGAAAAATTTATTTAATAAGATAATATTCTATTTATAACTTTTCAATTATTATTAAAAGATAATATATTTTATTTTATACCTTCATTCTATTCTAAAAAAATGAGAGCGACATCTAGGTGTACGTGCGAACTATCACCTCTACAGGATGGTGTTCCACTTTCATTTTCTATACTAACTAATAAGGGTATAATAAAAAATTTCAGTAATTTATAAAAAAGTTATTTACTAAACCATTAAAATTATCGAATGATAAAGCTATAGATTCCATAAGTGATGTTAACATTAAATTTTTATAGTAAATTGGACTTCAAAAAGGATGTGTCAAATTAACTTTTCTAATTTGAGACCGTTTATAGAAAAAATATTTACCTATATAAATTATAATACAATGAAATAATAAAGGACATAATAATATACTATTATGAAGATTATGAAACTATTTAAGAAAACATTTAGAGTGGTCAACATACCATGAACATTTCAAATAAATTAACTAAAGAACATTATGTAATCAACATAACTAGATATGATGAAATAAATTTTTGGACACATGATGATAAATATGACACAAAATAAATATATTTTCTAGCGTTATTCAAAAAATTTCCATAAATTACGTTTGATTATTTGTCAATTTATATGCATGTCCACATTGATTTTGGATATTAAGTAAGGGTTTCTGTCCCAATCACCCTTAATTATGGAATTCCTTGATATTATAAACCAATACTATTTTTTATAGTGTGATTAATTCCCTCCTGATTTTCAATATCATAGATTATTTTTATTCATATAAAATTTACATAAATTAACACCCTTCATTGATTTGGTCTATGAATGATGTCTTCCAAAAATTATAAGATTCTTTCATAACTTAATATACAATCTTGAGTATGTTTATAATGGAGTTTTATATTCCTTTCTTATGATATACAATATTTCTACAATCAGGGATAAATTTTATTTTCAATCCTCTTTATTTAGGAGTTTTAATCCTTATTGATAATTATATCATGATAGAAACTATTTCTATTCTCTTAATTGAGAGTTTCTATTGTCATCAATTTCCCTTCCCATCAAAATTATTCATTTTAATCGGAAACCAAATTAATTTTTATCTCATATAAAATTCATATTTAATTAATTATTTTTTAAACAAAGGGTATTTTTTTAATAATGTTCAGTTTTGATAAAGGGTTTTTAATACATAAAAATAGATCATTCGTACCATCCTTGATACCTTTGAGTTACATAGGCTCATTATTTTTTTTTATATTTTTATGAAATACTCTTCTCATGAACCTATTATATTTATGAATAAATATCTCTTACATGTATACCTATTTTTTATATCATTTTAATTTTTTTATACTATATTTTTTTACAACTATTTGAAATTCACACATTTATGAAATCCTGATTTAAGGAAACATTCCTTTTTCTGGTCTCATTTTAGGAATCACCCCATAAAATATTTTTAAACCATTAATATCTTCAAATAAATTATTACATTATGTATAATCCTCGTGGTTGAATTTTCAATTTATTGAAAACAATATTATCTTTCCTCTTTAAAATATCCCTTACTCATTTTATAAAAGCTTCACCCAAGATGTATATTTTGATTCTTTTATCTTCTATATCCTTCCCATGAAATATCTGTGTTGAGAATCAATGATCCAGACCAATTCTCCATTTTAATATATGAACATCCAAACTATTTACTACCTTATTATCTTGGGAATCATTATGAATTTTCATTTATTACTCCTTAAATCAAAATTAAGAAATCTGCATAATTATCATGGTTTTAATCATGATTATGATTTATGTATGATTAATTTTCATCATGTGGAACGTATATGTAATATTTTCATTTATGTGATTTATGGCCCTAGAATTATATATACCTGCAATGCATTTGGTAAAGCATAGAATCTCAAGAGTTTTTTTGTATGGTATTAGTGACATAACCAAATCAACCATTATACATCTAAAGCATTATGATGATGGTCACAAAAGTGAACTAAGAAATTTATTTAAGATGTCATGTTTTATGGTGTTTTTAAATTTTTATAATTTTATGAGATAATTTTTATATTCCATGTATCATGGTTTTTTATCATCCTCTTTGTTATATCCTTTTATGCCTCATGACTCTCATATTATTCTTTATTTTCTCGTTTATTACCTTACTTGGCATTCAAACCCATCCTTTTCCTTATGTATATCCTATAGGATATCCTATGTTGTTTTATATGATCTATGGTAGTTAGGACCACTATATCGATTTTTTAAAAATGATGATGTTTATATGACTAATAGGATGTATTTTTATGTCAAATAATCTAAATAACCCAATATTCTAGATCATAAGATTGTATTTATTAATTTTATATGTTAATAATTATGAAATAAAGTGTGTTAAAGGATTTAGATTCTATAAATAAGAAAAGGGGTATAATTTCTTTAGTATGTTTTAGTTTGATTACAAGGGAAAATTATAGGGTTCATAAGGACCATAAGACATTTTCTAGTAATATGATGTCTGGGTCAGCTAGAAAAGATAGTGCGTATATGGAGCCTATCCTAGAGGAAAATAAGTACTAATCTAATATAATGTGAAGGTGGAATTCTTGATAATGTATTGATCAGTGTAACTTTTCATAACCCATAAACTTCACTAAAATATAAACATAATATTTTAAATGTTTGGTAAAATAATTTTTATAGAAGACATTGAAGAAAAAAAATGAGGACATCAATCTATCATTTTAGGATATATCTAAAATGGGTTCTTAGAAATTTCCTTATATTTTGAAAAATCCATAAAATGGGTTATTCATTAACTTTTTTATACCTTTTTTCAATTGTATTAGATTGATTTCTCCTATGATGACTATCTAGTGGTACTGAAGATTATAGATTCTCATATTTAAAACAATATCTAGGTCGAACATGATATAGATATTAAGAATATATCTTGGAAATTCCATCCAAATTTTTAGATTGCCTATATTATAACTCGGTCCATGGTATCTCATTTTTAGTCTTTCTTTTGTGTTTAGTTGTCTTTCCTCTTTAGTTCCTCGAACTTTTTATGGATTTAGTGGTTCTCACTTATTGTAATTTTTTATTTCTCTTTAAATAAATAAAATAATATAAGTTGGAGTATCTTGATACTTTTATTTTAAATCTAATGTGATTGGATTGTCTAAAAAATATTACTAATAGAGCACTTGGTGGGATAATATACGTCCTTTTACTATATATAGACCTTTCTTTGGTTCACACAAGTAAGAGAAATGTATCATTTTGTCTTCATGTGTAATAATGTTAAATATGGTTTGTTTTAGAGTTTGTTAAATTGTGGGAGTGATGCCTCATCTCCCATGGAGATTTGTAGTGGTCATTTTTGGTTTATTTTATGACTTTATTATTGATGTTGATTCATTCACTTTATCAACTAATCATCTTGAAAACTATTTTCCATTTTATTTTTTTCCTTTTCAGGTACATTGATACTTTGTTGATGTTTACATTAAATATTCAGAATGTTCTTTAATATTTTTAGGGTGGTATTGTTTCTTTATTCTTTAATTTTTTTTAACTATGTTGATGTTAATTCTGTTATGGTATTTTTTATTTTAGTGAATGAATAAAAAAATAAATGGTGATGTTAATCTATGTTCTTGGTTTGGACCCCCATAATAGTATATTTATTTATTGGGATATATCATTCCAAATGGTTTTTTCTTGATTCCCAATCACTAGTTTCCATCCTATTAGGATCGAGAATTCCCTTTGGGCCTTATCGTGGATGGGATTAGGTACCATGTAAGGAGTAGGACAGGTTGGTCAATAAAAAATAGAAAATGTAATAAATCGTTTTGAATCATCAACTAATAATCTATTTAATATATAATATATATATATTTATGTGGTTTTTAAAATATTATTATTGAAAATAATTTCTTTAATGGATTTATATGAAAATTGTATTAACTTTTATCTCTTATTTTATTCATCTTTCTTGACATAATCTATCTAAAATCCAAATAAAGAATATATATTGAGAGAGATATGGGACCCCAATCCTAGTATAGAAATGTTGGGAGTTTTCACTAAGAATCAAAAGTATAATCACCCATAGATATGGTAGTATCCCTTTAAATGGAAACACAATATCACCATATATAGTAATTTAAAAAAACCAATAAAAAATTTATATATAATATATAATCAAATCATTTAATTATTTACATCATTATAAACATAAAATAAAGGGTATGAAAATAAATAATATATATATATATATGTAAATATATATATATAAATATCAACATTCATATTACATCATGAAAAATAAAATATGGAGCACCAACATTAATGAATAATTATGACCTAGCTATGATTTCCCAATAAAAAGTCTAAATTAAATTTTTATATCTAAATATATCTTTATAAATTTGAAGTATCATATAAATATTATTAAAAGGGTCATATTATAAATTCTAATTTGTATTTAAATTAATAATACTAATGTATCATTGAATAAATTAGGTAATAAAGGATTTTAAAACAACAATCAGTAGTTAAATATACTATGGTCTTTTTCCAATGTATCATGTCAAGAACACTGTGAAATTTAAATGAAATATATATATATAATTTAAATAACAGAAAAATAGTAGAAATTTCCTCCACTGAAGAATTGTTGGCTAACTCATTTCCAAAATCCCCAATAAAACAAATCAATATTCTTAGCCATAGGTAGACCATGTCATCATATCATTATTTTTATCTAATTAACCTTGTATTCATATTTTGGTTGATGGGAAAGGGAGGACATAAACCCTCAAATAGACTCTCCAAAACATTGATTTGTGTGATTGTCATGTAACTCATGATAAAAATTAACATTATCTACATGATGATGTAATAATAAGACAATAATATACCCATAAACCATGAATTATCATACCCAAATCAACATGTTCTTAAATGACTTATTTTCCAATAAACTTATTAATTTTGAATTTAATGGGGTAGGAATAGATTCATACTCACATTATCCATTCAATAATGAATTTATTTGGTTTAGAATGGATTCAGGCCTCTGACACCATTATATTATTAATTATATCATCCTCATCCATCTAAAATATTCCTCCTTGGGAGATAAAAATTGTAAATTTATTTTATACTAAACTCCCACATCAGTCATACTTAATATTGACTCAATGGAGTTAACTATATCGTATGTTATATCCATATCTTGGAAATCATCCAATATGTTTAACAATCTCATTATAATCCATTAAAAAGTTTCACGTATGATAAAATTTGTGACTTTATACAATATAATCCATATATCATACATATATAATTTAATATTAGCTCATAATTTATCATTTTTATCATTTGGTTTTAAAATTTTCAGTAATAATTATAGCTAGACTTGTGTATCTCAAATACAATGACACATCATGTAGAAATAGGGATAACTATGAGGTAGTAGAGAAGTTGGTGTCCTAGAACATGAGTTGATTCAATATGAATCCAAGAGTATTGTACGAAAGAATGTTATCTTTTTTTAATTTCAATCCACACCAATATATGTAATGGAACAAATTACACACATTGAAAAACTTATGTAGGCTATTGTTTCATCATTCAAAAAATTATCATCTCAAATAAAATTTTCAATAAGGTATCTTTATCTCCATTATCAATATCAAAAACTCATAAACACCTCATTTTAACCTAGTTAAGATAAATATATGGTTCGGTAAGTTAATATGATGATATATAGATTTTTTCTTACCCGTACATGGAGTCGTTTCAATTTGAAATTCTCTGGCACAATTTTGAATAAGAAAAAAATAAATTTCAACATCATGTTCATATAAAAAAATAAAGCATCATAATTTCCTTTCTAATTTAATAAATTAAACAATTGAATATAAAATTTATTTAACAATAATATTATATTTCCATGTATATGATAAACTATAAATTATCAATATAAAATGTCATTATTCATGATAAATGGGATCACCAAAAAATGATTAGAAACAAATATTTTATATTTAAAAGTTTGTGATAGTGGGTTATTAAAATAAGAAGCCTCCCAACACACCTAGTATTGTCAATAAAATAATCATGTAAGAGGATGATGAATAATATGGGTAAAATTAAATATTTTATAATGTATTATAAATAAATAATATAATTAAGTTATGGATACACCTAACATCCATGGAGACACAATACAATCCACTAAGAGAGAGGATAAATAATCTCTTTAGTTACAAGTGATCAAACTAATGTTTATATTTAATATTTTTTTTATATTTAGTAATCCAAATTTAACCCAATTTTTTCTAGCTAAATCCATGGTATTAGACACATTTTTAACAACACTTTTTCTAGGATTCCAAGAATCACACTATTTCCCTTATAGGTAATCTTATGATACTAAACCATAATTCCCATATATGGTGAGGGGGAGTTCGCTACTTTTTAAAAAATATAATATAGTATCTCTTCATGATCTCGAGGACTCTTAAATCCATGAGGTGATATGACTAAGTGGTAATATCATCATATGAGGGGTGGAAGAACCTATAGTTGGTGTCAAAGCATTGGGGGTATATTCAAACCCACTAGTAATGTTGATTGGGGATTTTTGGACCTGTAGTTAACCAGTGCTTTCTATAGTTAATTAATTTTATTTAACCCCCTTTTTCCTTTTTCCAAGAATCACACACTGAACCTAATAGATTATGTCGTGGAACTAAATTTTTAGTCCTATATAGTTTTATATGGAGTTCCATGCTTAGTATAAATACCATATGGGATCTCTCACACAATATAATGGATTTTAAAGACTTTTTATGGTATTAAAATATGCATCATATAATTTTATGAGGGGTGGAAAGACCTATCTAAATATTGAATAACTCCAAAAAAATTTGAATTTTTTAATTTATTAATATCAATGTGTGAAAGAATATTTTTGTGATTAAGATTAAGGTGAATTATCAATGTCTCGAAGGTATTTATTTAAAAGTTACTATTGTATTCAAATTTATTTGTTACTAAAATAAAAAGACAATAAGAGAAATTGATACTAAATTATAGATGAAGACACTTCATTCTATATTCTACATGATCCTATATGTTCTTTAGAAGCACCAATTCTATTATAAAGGATGGAATAAATTATAGAGAAGTTAAGTGGTTGATGTTTTATAGAAGATATTATAGAACATAATTTTAGTGATTCAACATTAACATTTAATTAAATCAAACATCATTAAGACTGGTGAAAGAACTGGGATTCATTTTGAGTTGAATTAGAAAATCCATTTGGGGTTCAAATAATGAAATTTTTTGGAAATTGTCACTTGGGAATTTTTGGATAATGAATCTTGTTGCTAGGGAAATAGTATTTTATATTGATGATTATGGATTAATATAAATTTATTATGGGTGTATATTATAATTCAAAACCCCAAAAAGTAGAAAATAAATTTGATTAAAATTTAGGGATGTTTTACGATGGAAAATATAAGAGGTGAAGATGATTGGAAATTGATGAGACTGAAATAAAATAAAATTGAATGTCAAGGCTGATAAATTTTGATAAATGATAGACTCATTGATGATTACAATGTTGTTTTTATTGAATTTTAAAATTAAAAAAGTGATTATTTTTGAAGGTTTTGTATGTGTGTAAGACATGATGGTCATGATTTATGTGTCCTAGAAGAAAATAATCAGTTGTTATGGTAGGTCAATGTCGGTACACCAATGGTCATAGATAAAATGAGTTCTTCTGGGATAAAATAAAAGACGAGGAATAATATGGCACAAAGATAAATCTATTGATGTCATTCTATTTGAACATTACAAGGGACTTCACATATTCTGAAGTGAATTGAAATTAACTGTGATAATTATCATCTAAATGTTAATGATTTAACATTCACAGATCCAATATCATGATTCATGTTAATAACTATGATATCATTGAATTTCATTGATGATAGGATTTATAGAGGATTTTACCAAGAGTGTGTACATTGATTATATTATATTTATTGAAGGTGTTTATGTGAGAAATAAATGAATTAGAATACATAGTGATTATAGTAATCACTCAATGTATTTATTGGAAAAATAAAAACTATATAAAGGATTTATTATTTGGAACTTAGTGTTGAAAGATCTTGAGTGGTTAGTAAATAGAGAGATTGACTTGGAAGTCTAAAAATATTTATGAGGTTGAATAAGAAAACTTCAGATCTTATATTATTTCCGAGAAATGGATGAAGTGTCTAACTCCTTAAATATCATTTATTTTAGGGGCATAAAATTAATATTCTTTTAGTTTATATTTTGGACCATATATTATATAAATTTACAGTGCAATTAGAAGTTGATTTTGAATATTAAGAATGATTTGTGGATAATCAATTATGTTTCCAAGGAATCATGGAGTAAAAGTTGTTTGGAACAATTAATTTGTTGGAAACATTTTTAAAATGAATAAAATTAGTTTGAAAATAACTTTGGGCTATACTTTATTCCTTTATTCATTTTTATTGGGTAACGTGTCACTGCTTCCCTACCCACTATTTTAATATATGATGGATAGTATTAGAAAATTTGTGTTGTAGTATAATAAAAAACACATTTAATATTCAATAATCAAATTGGGTTCAAACCTTCTATAAATTCATGTCCCTTATATTCTTTAACAAATTAGTTTCATGCAAGTAAAAGTGAGATAAAATATTGAGAGGATCGTGACTCTAATAAATCATAGAGGTTATAATATACTTAATTGAAGTGATAAAAATGATACTACTAATTCACCTACCACCATATAAATAGTATATATTACCTATGAATATATATATCATATAAGGAGAAACTATTAATTATCAAACAATTTAACAATGGATAAATCAATGTTAGTTCCGTTGACATAACATTCATATAATATTATTTTATAATTTATAATTTTAACATTAATTTTCACTAAAATACTTGTTAATAATGTCGAAAAAATTACTCCACCAACCAATTAGCTCAATAGATTATGAAATTATTCATAATCCACATAATAATTCTATAATACCTATTTCCTTAAATTTAAAATTTCAATTATCTATAATGCCCATATCCTTTAAAAACCCAAATAGTACTTACGGGGACTTGTGTCCTCTTATTTCAATGGAATTGGTTTGAAAAACCTTCTATTTAATGTTGTATACTATTTATTTTCTTAAGAATATTAAATGAATTTGGAAATTATATGATGTAATTATTGGTGTTTCTACATGTTTTTAGTAGTTGCATTGGATGATTGATGGTTTTTGTGACGTTTTCACGTTGGGATGAAGTATTTATGGTCTATAGAGACCACTGTGTTCTTGAAAAACACTCAATATGTACCCGATGATTAACCAAAATGAGGGGGTGATTTAGAAGGTCCATTATTTAGTAAATGGTCTTACACTAGGTTCCTTTTATGCTGTAGGTGGGACTTTTTTAAATTTTAATTAAAAAATTTTTTTAATTAAAAAATGAAATCCCACGTTCCCTCTCATTCAAAAAGTGAAAAAATTGGAGGGAAGGGTATAAAAAACTCCTCTCCTCCCCTAATATATATTCTATCTTATATTTATATTACCAAAATAAAGATTCATTGGAGTTTCTAATGTCACCGTAGTGATTCTCCACTCCTATGCCCAATTCATAATTATTATTTCCACTTTCTCTCACTATACCATCAAAATATGTATTCATAGTTTTTGGATACTTTGTTTTTTTTAATTTAAATGTGAATAATACCTTAAATTCGGGATATATTAGTCTTTATTGTTTATGGTAGGTGTTTAATTGAATTTTAATCTATTTATAATAATTTTAATGTATAGTCAGATGATGATGTAGTGTAGATAGGTGTCTGTGACCCATGAATTGGTCGGTAGGTATTAGGATGGTTTACTAACATGGAGTATTGTCTTTAGTGAATGGTATTCAAGTGTACCTTGAGTAATATCTAATTTTCAGCATTGTAAGTATATTCATTTATTATATGATGGTTTTTTATAATTATAATATGATTCATTCATAGTTCTTATATCCTAAATTGATATTGGAGTGGTATTATAATGTTAAGGGTAATAGTTTTGGATTTTCAATATTGGATTTGTGATATTTTTGAGTCAGGGTTATGGTGTAGAAATGTGTTTGTGATTAAATGGTGTGTAATGGTATAATAACTAGTTTTTGCTCTATTTTATTTAATATAATAATGCTAATAGTCCATATTCACTTTTGAATGTGATTTTTTTTAAATTTTGGTGATTTGTGTTGATGGGGAGTTCTTGAATAATTATATTTAACAAGAATATAGTAGTACAATACATTTAAAATATGAACTGATGGATTAAGTGTTTTACGGAATGTGGTATACAACTCCCTTTTTATATATGATCTCTTGGTGTTTTTGATTGGTAATATCTTATAAGGACTACCAATATAATTTATTATATAAATATTTAAGCAATGACATAAATAGATTCCATTATTTTTATGATGATTTTTGTAATTTTATATTCCATGGTAACCCAAACTATGTGTTTTTTGGGTGGATATCTTTTTTGGACGACAAATCCCATTATATTTCCTATTAGAATGCATGTTTTGACCTAGGATGTGGCATAAGATATAATGATAACAATATTGGAAAGGGATTAATCTTTAAATCCTAAAATAATACCGTTTATTTTCTTATAAATAAATAAATGGATTTATTGAATTTTTTTTGATAAACATTGTTACAAGACAAGTTATTTTCATATTTTTATTTCTTTATATTGAACAAATTATTCATTAGTATACCTATTATAATGTTTTAGTTTTATGTTGTACATGTTTAATATAAATGATCATGTGTGAATTATAGAATGACATTCATTGATACTAAATCTGCATTTAAATATTGACTATTTATAGAGAACAATTTAATATGGTTATGCCTCCAATATATATATATATATTGCCTATTTATTTGACATATGATTATTTATATAGTGTGGAAAAATGTAAAGGTACATAGGTAAAATATAAATCATTTTATGATTGGGGGTATTTGATGAGTGTAGGAATATACAAAATCCCCTCATGAAGTTAATGGGAAAACTATATATTTTTGTAGATATCTATCAATATATGGTCATGGTGGAATTTACATTATACTGAGAGTTAGATTACTCCCACAAACAACATGATATCATATAAAGTGGTGTTTATTAAAAAATTACATTATAGGAATGTTATGACATGTTTCCCGATGAAACTCATTCCTAGGTTTTGAAGTTTTTCATGTTTTATTTATTTACAGAATGATAACAAATGAGTTAAATTCCCATTGTAGTTGAGTGAATATTCAAAAGAAATATTTTCTGTAGATTCGAATTGTATTATGTAATAATGGTTTTTTTGACTCATTATTTGAGTGTTTTTTTGAATATTTTCATCCTCATGTGACAACCACAATGTACATGGGTTTGATAAATTCTGAAGTATTTGATATGGAGTTGATCCATGTTTTGGTCAGGTATATTACATTATAAAGGATGGATTTGAGGGACTATGAAGATGTAATATCACCATGACTCCTAGACTATGAAAATTAGTTTTATCTTTGGTTTGGGATCCAAATTATATCACATAGTAATGTAAAAAATCAAAAAGTAAATGGATGGTTCATTTTGAAGTGGTTGTTCCCTGATACTTCTACATTGCACTTGAATAAGTGGTTAATGTGCTCTTGCTATCGACACTACATCTACTATATAATAGGTATTCCATAAATAAAGATTGAAATATATATATATTTATATATAATTTTATAATTTGTTCAATTATAATTTTTTTCATTGTAATATCTTAATATTTTGAAAATAAAGTCTACAGTGTACAAGATATGAAACACTGAGTTTAAATGAACAATGAAATTTTGTTATTTAAATGTGAAAATTATAAACAAATAGTTAAAGCTATGATTGTGAATAAGAATAAATAATTTATGAAATAAATATAAATTTATAATACAATATAAATTTAACGAACAATTCTTATGAAATAATGGCTTCATTTTTATTAAAGTTGTTTTATTCTTTAAAAATATGTGTTCTTAAAAAATGTGTTTTTAATCTTTTTTATGAGTGAATAAGAATAAATTTATACAATTTTTAGAAAATATAATTTTAAAAATTCATTTCATTTTTAATTTATTATGTAAAATTTATCTTAAAATTTATTTTCTAGTGTTTTCTGAAAAATTTATTTTTCAATGAATAAGGTTTTTTTAAACTATATTTTTATTTTAATGTATTTAAAAATTTATATTATTTTTCATATTAGTATTAAAATTTCGTAATATTATTTTTATTTAAAATAATTAAATTAGTATTTTCAAATGGATTTTATAATTTAGTTTAGAATAAAAACATTTTATATTTATGAATAGTAATTTTCTGAACAATCATTTTTCGATGAATTTTTCTTGTTTAATTTTAAATTGTATTTTTCCACTTTTTTTTTAATTTTGAGAAATTTATTATATTTTTTAAATAATTGATTAAAAGTTTACTAAGTAGATCCAATTTATTTTTTGGTCAATATGAATAATAAACTTAGTAATTCTGATTAACATGATAAAGCATAAATTGGGTAATTAAAGGACAAATATAAAATGATAAGGACCATAAAATAACATTAATTGGTGAATTAGTCTTATTTTATGATTATATATAATCTATAATTATCCAAATTACAAATTTATAACCTTTTGGAGCCACTTCAATTAGATTATAACTTTAATAAAATTTTGTTTAATGAAAAGTCAAACATGTGGCCCTCTAGTTTTTTAATAGTAAACTATTTTTTACATGAGGTTATCTGAATGAAATTGTATCCAATAAATATTATATTGATTTTTAAAATATTTATCTTTATCTTGGAAATTTAATTTTAATTTTTAGTGAATAATTATTTACCTTAAATTCTTACACAACATTAATGTAGTAATTTTTGAATTATTGAAAAAATAAAGAAAATAATATTCAAAAAATTATAGTAAATAACATTTTAGATACATAATGATATAAAATAATTTTATAGATGAACATGAAATGTTAGGGATATAATAAAATATTTTTGTTTAAATTTTATATGTTTTCAGGATTTTATTAATGTCAAAGTAATGAATAGTTCTAAAAATTAACATTATAGATATTTTATAGTAAATAATATTTTATTAAATTATTTAAAATTCATAAAAATTTTAAATTATTAAAATTTATTATGATAATGTTTATAATATATCAACCATGGTCTATTTGTGGGTATTATGATATTTTATAGTAACTCTTCACTTTCAAAGAGTAATAATTCATCTTGTCCCAATATGAGTTAAAGGGGATAAATAGGGGTTATAACCGACAGATAGGGGCATAAATATTGTAAAAAAGTGTTTTTTTATTTTTTTATATTATCCTGACCCATAATATTTTTATATTCGAAATAACTGTCTTTTTATAGATTTTTAATTTAATATTACTTAAATATTTTGTGAAATTCCAAGAGTGTCCCCCCCTCTCTTAAAAAGGGAACCTTTTAATCTCATTTGTTCACACTTAAAGAAGAATTTATTTTATCCATTCACGTACCAAATACATTAGTATAATCCATAGTCTTATTCTATGGGATATATTTTAGTTAGAACACTTTACTGAGATTGCGCAAGTAATTAATAAAAGGAGGTTTTCCCAAAAACGGTTAAAATTTTTATCCACTTAATTTAGTTTTTTTTCTATATTCATCTCATTAACATATTATTAAAACATGATAAAATAATAAAACCAGTATAATAAAAATACATAGACAATATTATATTAAAATAAGAACTGATACACATATCCAACATCTATCAAATGGGAGAATAATTCATCGTTTGTGTGTACAACAGACTACCACCTTGCGAACCGATTTAATTCATTTTCCGTCACTATATAACATGAATTTTATTAATTAAATAAATAATGTTTATATATTATATTCATGGAATATTTAACATTAAAAAAATATAATATATCACTTTTCGTCTTACCATTCAATTCACTGAAAAATCATTTTGTCGTTTGTACATATGTGTAGACTACAATATCCATGAAGCAATATAATTAATTTTTCATCACTACATCAGAAGGATGATATATATAAGTATATTTAAAGAATTTAAATTATATATATGATATAATAATTATTATGGAAGTATTAAATAATACATACCATCTTCCTATACTGATCGTTGAATAATTGAAATGTTACACATGTGTCTGTACGACCTACCGTGTCCACGAGTGTAACATTGTTTATTCTTCATAACCATATTTAACAGAGGGATTTAAAATAATAATATATGTATACAAAATTTAAAAATATTTCATTATTATTATTCTAGATATAATTGAATAATGACCCCTCTGACCACAATAAACCTACCTACCAAAGCCATTCTGGACTATTGAACAGAATATCATCAAAATGTCCAACATAAACTTAAATTATTATGTAATTATATATTACATGGAAATAACTGATATTAAATGAATTAAAAAATTGAAAAAATTTCTTAGGAAAATACAATTATCATATGTTTATTATATAGGATGATAAATACTGTACTTGATGAATCTGATAAAGGATAATGGATTTTACTCTCACATTAAATTCAATGGGACACACACCTTATCCATTACACATGTCTTTTGTGTGTTTTATATACTTCCAATGAATTTATTTTATGATTATTGTTATGAAAATACTAGAAAATAAATGCCAATCTATTTTTTCCCTTTCATGGGGTTTATGATTCAAAATTTACAAATGTGGTATTGGTTTATTTCACAATCTCTTCATTATTCTAGATTTTATATGTTTAAATTTCAATTTGGGAAATATTTCTATTCCATGTCCATGTTTTTTAGAAATTTTTTTATTTTATTTACTATTCTCTAATGATTTTTAAATATATTTTTACCCATTTTTTAATTCTTACAAAGTGTTTTAGAAAGAATCTTGCTGTAATTTTCCAAGTGAGGTAATTTTTGACTTTTATGATTTTTTTAAAATAAAATATTTCCTAAATTATACACAATTTGAATAATTTCCCACATTCACGATTCATCAATTATTTGAATCTACCATTACACGTTTATTTTCAAAGGAAATGTTTTCATTAATATATATAAATAATTTTAGTGAGAGAAATGATTTTAAAATGTTAATGTTTTTTTCCTCAACAATTATTTCAAGTTATATTTAAAAATAATTTTTCATCTAAGTTAAAATAAGTTTTTGTTTCTTACTCTTTAATAAGGATATGTTCAAATGATACCATCCTTAGTATTTATCTGGATGGTTTATATTTATGATCGAAATATAAAATGCTTATGAAATCCATTACATCTATTTGGTTTTGATATGATGGATGATTTAAGATCATTTGACACACATACGTATGGTTTTCATTGTTTAATAGGTGTGACCTATAAATTATTCTAAGAAATTCGGTAAATTATAACGAGTTATGAGATATTTATGGTAAACAAGTTGATGTGATTGATTTGTTAAGGGAAACCAGTCGATGTGCTTGATCTGTTATGGGAAACAATTCAATATCATTGATCCACTATAAAAAAAATAAGTTTTTATTATTGATTCAATGGTAATAGTTGATAAAATATAGATATGAAATGGTTCTATATTTATGATTATGCCACACACATTTATGACATGAAATCTTGGTTCGCGAATAAGTAATGATTATTCGTTATTCTTATTATTCATGTCTCTTGAATTTATTATATTTTTCCCATAACACCTATTAATGATATTTTTTCAATTACATATGAAAATTTTATGTTATAGTCAGGATCTTATACCTTTGTGATTTTTTATGATTTCATATTCTAATTGATTAATATATTTCATTTTTACCTAAATATTACATCTATGATCACACTTTCATTGGTTTCATTTCCCCAGTTCATACAGAATAATGAAAATTAATATTTTTTAGAAATGTTTCATAAGTAAGTTATTTTAATGGAGGAGTTGAAGACTTTACATCAAATTGGAAGAGAAATGTATAGTAGTTTGAGATTTTATCCTTTGTTTACATGTTTTTTATGAACCAAAGTTGTTATAATTTTTTCATAATTATCTAAAACAATAAACAAAAAGGTCCTTGGTTGTGTAAGTGATCAATTTTTTTTTGATAATGTGAATTTTTCAGGGAAAAAATTGTGACTCATTTACTGGTATTAAATCAAGAAATTTTATGTTCTATTTTTGGAACTAAATTCTGGAGAGTAGGTCTCAACTTATTAGAGTCGGTATCAGATCAGTTTGTAGAAAAATTTAGAGAATATAATATTTTCATGAAAAATTATTTTTGGAGTTGTAGATACCATCATGGGTATATATTATTGATTTTGACCATATGTTCTGAGTCTTAGACACCCCATTTAAGGTTTTAAGTGATGGAAATTTATCGAGGCTAATCATATCATTAGAAAGGTATATGTAAACATTTGGTTTATATGAAGTAAAATTTTTGGAAGAACACATTTACGTTTTTTTTGAAATATGTTTTACTTTTATTTATAAATTGTTTGTTATATATGTTATTTTATTATGATGTAATTAAGGATTATAATATATTTTGGTGCAAAATGAATGATATGATATTAGCATGGAGGTTAAAACATGTATTTGATATTGAATATACTAAGGTTATTTTTTAGGATATTTATCATGTTTTGGAAAATTTTATAAGTATTATATTAATACAATATTATAAAAGGGACTACCCATAGGTAGTGTGACTACCCATTACATCTATAAAGGCCGTGATGATAAAACCCCCAATTTAATAGAGATAAGGGTGCATCGCCTACCGTTAACCATTGTTATTTAATTGTTAGTATGATATTGTTTTGATTTACTTAACATATCTAACAGATAATATAGATGTTCATTTTTGGAACTTATGTTTTTTTATATAGATAACAATGGGATTGGAAATTTATTTGGTGATAAGTGATTAATGTTATTTCAGAAGATATTCACTATTTTGGGAACCCTCTATGATTAAGGTAAATAGAATATAATGAGATTTAATTTATTGAATAATGGTTGAATATAATTTTGGTGGAATATATGATTTTATTTTGGATTTTGGGATATTCAGGTTATTTATGGAAATGATTAGAATATTTTTTAGAATATGTTATTAGGGTCATTATATTTATTGAATGAGACACTAAGACCTGTTGATGTTACTTGGTGATAAATATTAAACTTATCTTGGAAGACTATGTTATAAAATGATTCTAATTCTTTGTTTTGTATATTATTATGGAATTTTATGTATAGTTATTTATTAAATGATCAATGTTGAACATTGAGTATCACTAATAAATTTTGGAGATTAAAGTTGTTTTTCTCATATAAAGGTTTGTTACTTTTTGAGAATCATTTTACCATGTGATAACCATTGTGGTTTTTATTATTTAATAAATATAATGGAAATAATTATATTATTTTTTGGATTATGAGATCCATTAGAGGATGATATTAATGATTCAGGCATGACAAATTCATCTTAAATACTCATTGTTTGGAGAAAAATATGAGATTATGGCAGAAGTCGATTAAAGTATGAAACTTTATGGGTCATGTATGTATATTTACTCTTGTTATTAGTATATGAATTAAATTAATTTTTCAACTCTTGTAAATGGATATTAAAATAATACTTCTATATATTTACTTTTCATACTAAGAAATCAATGACATTTTCACCCACTATATATTTATGACATTGTGATGGTTAAATTTCTCATTTACTTGTTCCATATCAATCACTATCATTCATCAAGAGTTATATTTCTCTTACATATCCGTATTATCACATGCCACCAATGTTTTTATACCTAGAAAACTAGTATTTGTTAATACAAATAACCTCTATACTTTCCTTTTTCTCTAATTATCTGGAATTTTTATTGACTCTTTTTATAATTTGGGATTTCAACAAAGGAATTTTGAAAATTCAAACCTTGGTTTCCAATAAAATGTTCAAACTATGAGGGATAAAAGTATTAAATTGTGGATTAATGTAATATCTTGAGATTTTATGAATGAATTATATAGCATATAGGATACACAACCCCGAGATTAAAAGAAAAAAATTATTTTTATTTACTAGTGACAATTAAAACCAATCCATTATATTGGTGGGCATGAATAGGAAACAATTCTTTATGAAATAAATATATATTTACTATAAAATATAAATTTATTTAAAAATTCATAGGAAATAATCGCTTAATTTTGACAAAATCCATTTTATTCATTAAAAATGTGTTTTCTTCCAAAATAAGTATTACATGATTTTTATGATTGGATATTAATATTAATTTCTAATAGTTTATGAAAATATATTTTAAAATATAAATATAAATTTTTTAATTTTTCTCATCTAAATTATTTTAAATTTAATTTTTTGGAATTTCAGAAATGATTGATTTTTCATTGAAAAGTGAAAATTTTATTTGCCTAAAGTGTATTTCTATTTAAAAATATTTAAAAAGAAAATTTATATTCTTAAATAGTATTAAATTAAAATTACATAATTTTTTTAAAATAATTATATTATAAAGTATTAAATGGATTTTGTACTCGAATTTAGTCTAAAATTAATTTATATTTAAAAATGGACATTTTTTGAAAAACTATTTTATGTGGTGTTTTTATTGTTTTATTTTAAAATAAATTATTAAACTATTATGTTTTAAATTTAGAAAAATGTATCATATATATTTATTTAGTGATAAAAAATTTATTAAATTGGTCTTTTTTTCAATAAGATTGTAAACATAGTATGTTTTTACCATGGTAAAGGTAAAATCAGATATTTAATGGGTAAAAATTGAATGATATGGACTATAAATGTTTCATTAAACTTGTAGAAATCATATTTATTTGTTATTTATTTTAAAAAATAATCCAAATTATTGAATATATGACCTTTTAGGGCCAACAGAAAGTTATTGTTACTTTTATAATATTTTATTTAAAGAATACATTAACTAGTAACCCTCTTGTTTTCAATAACTAAAATATTTCTATCATGGGGTTATCCAAAGGAAATTTCAAACTATAAATATTATATTTTGAAATAAATGATTTATATTCCTCATGTTAATTTACTTTTAGTTTTTAGTTATTATATAATTACCTTAATATTTTACACAACATTAATACTATAATTATTAAAAAAACGAAAAAATAAAATTAAAGATATTAAAAATATTATAATAAATATAATTTTTGATAAATAATGTGATAAAATTATTTTATATATTAAAAAAAATATTTTTTATATGAAAAAATATCTTCTTCTAATTTAATCATTTTTCTTGATATTATTAAATCCAAAGTACTAAATAGAACTAAAAAATAAATTATAGATATTTTATAGTAAATAATAGTTTATTAAATGCTAATTTCATAAAAATGATAAATTAGGCCAAGTTATTAGGGTAAGGTTTAAAATATAAACCAAAATCCATTTATGGGACTTTTTTATTTTATATTTACTATATTTACCCTTAAAGAGTAAAAGTATATGTTGTCATGGTAAGAGTTAATGGTGTTAAATTAGGGTTATAACCCAATTATATGGGTAGAAATATTTACAAAACATGTTTAATTTTTATTGGATGATAGGACTTAAAACCATAGTCATTTTATATATTAATTAAGTAACTTTTTATCCATTTTATGTGACTATTAATTTATATTAATTTTACATTATGGGATATTCTAAGAATGTCACTCCCCTCTCTTATAAATAGAAACCTATTAAACTAATTAATTCACACTTAAATACCAATTTATATTTAATAATAAATAAAAAAAATACCTTCCTATAATACATAATGTCATTTAATAGGCCTTATATTAGTCATAACACCACCCTTTGATTGCTTACGTTGTTAATCAAAGGAGGTTTTTTAAAAAAGATTTATAATTTTTAATCTGTTTGTTTTAGTTCTTTTTCATCATATATATCCTTAAATTCTTCTAAAACTGACATAAAATAATAACACCAGCATAAAAAATAATAATTTGTTATTATGTTGATATCATAATATATATTCATATCCCACTTCCATCAAATGGGAGAATAATTCAATATTCCTTTGTACGACAAACTACTGCCACATGAGTTGATATAATTTTTTTTCATCACCGCATATCATGATTGGTTATAATGATATAATTAATGTTTTTATATGATACAATTAAATTTTTATAATTATTAAAATATAATATTTCATTTACCTTCATTCCATTCAATGAATTCTGAAATGATAACATTGTTTGTGAGTACGTGTAGACTACCACCTCCAAGAAGAGATGTGATTAAGTTTTCATCACCAAATCACATGGATGATATATAAAAGTATATTTAATGATGTAATATTATATATATTACATCATCAATATTATTAAATGTGAAATAATAATCACCTGATTTTTACAATGATCAATGAAATATTGAAATGATACTTACGCATACGTATGACCTACAATCTCCATGATTGTAACATAGTTCATTTTTCGTGACAATATTTAGTGGTTGGATTTAAAATTATAATTTATTTATAAAACATATAATTTTTTCATGATTATTATTCTTCATATGATGGAATATTGAACTCTTTGACTATAGTCAACCTGTAGAATTCATTTTTGACTAAAGAACCAAATATCTTAAAAACATCTTATTCGAACTAAAATGATTTTGTAACTTTATATGGAATGGAAATAAGTGATATAAAAGGAATAATAATTTCTAAAAATATATTTATGAAATTATAAATTAACTTAAATTTATTACTCAGGAATATGACCAATGTACATGATGGATCAGGCTCTAGGTAAGTGATTTTCGTCACACTTTTTTCTATATAACACATTCTATATACACTACTTATTTCTTTTGTGTTTTGTATATATTTCCAATGAATTTATTTTATTAATTTTATCATTAAAATTATCTTAAATAAATATTCCTCTAAAATTCGTTATTTCATGGGTCTTATGATTCAAAAGTTATAAAATTTATTGAGAGTTTATTTCACATTCTCGTTATTATTTGGGATTGTATATGTTTATGTTTTCATTTAGGGATATTTCTCATCAATGACCATGTTCTATAAAAAAAATTATCAATTTTTATTCTATTATATAATTATTTTCTAAATTCCATTTTTATGTTTGTTTGAATTTTTCAAAAAAAAATTAAATGGGATCTTCCTGTAGTATTCCAAATGAGGTATTTTGATATTTTTATTTAAAATGTAAGAAACAATTTTTTTAAAACATATATAAAATTAATGGATTTCCTACTACAATTATGCTTCAATGATATGAAGGTACATTTATATTTCCAAAAGTTTATTTTCATTGAATGTGTTTTAAATAATTTTTTTCAAATTTTTTAAAAGGAGAAGTTATTTCAAAATGGAAATGCTATTTTCATCAATAATTATCTGAAGTGATCTTCAAAAATAATTTTCAACCTATGATGCCATAATTTTATGTTACATATACTTATCTAGGGATATTATCTAATGATACATTCCTCATTATTTCTCTATATGGTTTATTTTTATGATGAATAGATGGAATTTTTACAAAACACATTTCTTTTCTTAGGTTTTGATATAATTAAGGATTTATAATCATGTAAAACACATAGGTATTATTTTTCTTACTTGATGGGTGGTACATATATCTACCTCTAGTTCATTAGGTAATGTATTATATATCATGAAATAATTATGGTAAAAAAATTGATAATCTTGATCCATTTAGAATAACAAGTCAATGTGCATGATTTATTATGGGAAACAATTCAGTGGTATAGATCAACAATGTGAATAGCTGTCTATGAATGTTCCGATTTTCATGGTAGATAACCCCAAAATATAAATGTTTTTTAATACATATATTTATATCACACTTTTTATAATATGGTTTTATTGTTTATCATTAAGTTATGTTTATTTCACATTCTTATGATTCATGCCTTTTGAAATGCCTATGTATTTTCCCATAAAACATGTTTATGATATTTTTAAAATTTTGCGTTAACCCTTAATGTTACATTCATGGCCTTATACCCTTTTTATTTTCTTAAACACTCTTATGATCTAACCCTTTATTTTTTTTCAATCCTTCGGTTATTAATAGTTATGGTAAATGATATGTTATTAGAAAGGTTTGATATGTGATGATTTTTATTGTATATGTTGAAATATTTAAATGTAATGTGAAAATATCAGTAATGTGGGAGATGATGTTGACCATTTTGAACATATTTTTTATGAACACCCATTGTTTAGTGTTTTTTTCTAATTATATTAATCATTAAAACGAAATGTTCTATGGGTTTGTAAGTGGTCCAATATTTTTTTCCATTGTAATTTTTTATATAAAACATTTAATCACATTTATTGATATTAAAGATAGATATTTATTGTTTTTGTTTTTAGAACTACAATAGGTAGTGTGGGTCTCATGATATTAGATTCTTGTAACTATTTTATTTTGCAATCATGTTAAGATGGATAAAATAAATAAATTATAATTCATGAATTATATACAAATTAATGTGTTTTTTAAAAACAAAAAAAGTTATTATGATGAAATATTTAGTTATCATATCATTCATTCTAAGGAGAAATTGATATTATTTAAAGAGAAGATAAAGAATTCATAGGAAATAATAATTATATAATCACCCGAGGTTGAAATATTAATGATAGATTTACTTTTTTATTCCTATTGTCCTATTATATACTTATGTTTTTGGGGTTATATCCCTACTACATTCGTAGTTCCAAGGGAATATAAAATAATAATTTGGGTAATGGGATTAAAAACATTGCACTCTAAGGATTAACCACTTGATTTTAAGAGTTAAGGAACCATGTATCCCCCTTGGGACATGTGTGTTTATTTTTAATATTTCAGTCATACTCAAATTAACAACATCAATATTCTTTTCACAAGAAATAGTGTAGGGATGTGAGAAGAGAGTTTATATTTTTTGTAAACATTGATTCACCCTTCCATTCTTATTGGTGTACCACTCTCTCTTAGGCCTTTCAATTAGCCTCAGAGAAAGATCTAGTTATATAAATTTTTTATATTAACAATCTATTATTAAATTTTTAATCATAGAAGTTCAACGAAAATTCTTATGGATTTTATTTTTTCTTAACTAATTTTATCTTAAGTGGATGAAAATATATATTTAATGAACAATGTCGACAATAGAATAATTTTTCAATTCAATGGAAATGTATTAAATCTATGGTTTGAGAGGATGATTTCATATCTTCTATATATTTTATTAGATATCAATGAAATCTTCTTGATTGGTGTATATATTCCAGGAGATTGAATAGTATATAAGTCACATTATAATAATAATATTGTAGATGATGGGTGATTTGTAATACACCACTTTAATCTATCACAAATTTGTATATGATATGGGTGAGAAAGTCGAAAATATTTAATGTAATATAGTCAAATCACCTTCCTATCTAGGAGGAATATAATGTTGTTGAATTGTCAGGGATACCTATTTTTTGGTCTAAAATTGAAGATATGAAAATGGTTGAAGATAAAAAAATGGATGATTTTTTTGTTCAGTTAAAAAAATTTATAAAATCAATTAAATTATATGTAGAAGATATATATTATATTACCATTATGAATAAATGAAAAATAATTCTCCCCAATAATTTTTTTGAGGTAAATTATATTAAAGAGTATTTTTTAATCGATGAGAAAATCATTGTTATACTGAGAAATGTTATTATTCCTTATTGGATGATTATTGGGGGAGAATTTAAATTTAAATTAATATTATAGATCCAAATATAATTTAAAGTATCAAATTTACGGGAACATTTTGATGCAAGGAATTCTCATATAGAGGGATACAATAACAAATATGATTATGAGGATTTTAATAAACTTACAAACTTATATTAAAATAAAATTATGTAGGGGGAAAGGAATGTAAAATTGTAAGAATCCATTTATGAGATTTAACTATTAAAATATTTTACATTTTCTAGGAAAATTTACCTCATTAATAACATGAATAGAAAGACGATGACCAATATCAAAGGTTTTAACGATGAAACAAGTTGGTAAGATTTCATAGTGCAATAATGTTCCACATAGGAAAAAATGAAATCCAATACCAAAAATAGGAATAATTTTTTCACAAAACATCATTCTAAATATTCAGATGAGGTTGTGGAAAGATAAGAACATGACATTGATGATTATGGTCAATTTAATTTATATATAAATAACATAATTCTAATGATACCTTAAGTAAATTAGAGAAATGGATTATTGAATATGATAATGAAGAATAAAAAACAAGTTATAATGAGACATCTAATATTTAATTTATATAAAAAGATATTTTAGTATAAATTATGTTGAATAAAAAGATATATAGAAACTAAATCACTAGAATATATGAACGATTCATTGAAAAAATATATTTTTGAATCAAAATCCCATGTCATTTTCTATATTTATATAAACTCTATTGAAATAAATTGATATATCATAGAATTTGTGAATATATGGATAATAACCATGATATTACCATAGTTATCAAATTTTTAAGAATAAATATGTAAAATATCTATAGTTAATGTTGGTTCAGACAAAAAATATCTTGAGGGTAACTCACCATATGTTTTAAAAATCTATTAATGAAATTAGGGAAATATCCAATGTTTTGACAAAAGTTATTAATGTTACTAAGAAATTTAGAGATTTTCCGATGGTACTGTGAACCATTATGAAAATTCCAAAAGAAATATTGCGTGGGATAAGAAAAAAATTGAGACTAATTCTTATGGGAAGAAAAATTAATATCACCAATATACTAATCATGACAATCTAAATTAAAGTAGATTATATTAAATCATGTATAAAATCAATATGTAAATTTTGTAGATTCAATTTTTTTACCCAAGTGGATTTTAGTTAGATAGAAGATATTGGTGATATAGAGAGTATATGTGAATGGTATATGTGTGATGGTATAATTTTTCCCTTTCTTTGTTTAATAGAGGACACACAACAAGAGGTATTAAACCTAATGTTTTTGAGGCCATCCAAGACAATATTCTAATGAGTAGGTACAAGTTTATACTACATATGAATCTCTTAAGGATATTTGTAGAACTATAATATACCAAGACACACTATTGATAGGTATCCCATAATGCAACCAAGGTAGCTAATGAAAAAAATGTAATTTGAAATCTATCAAGAGGAGGAATAATGAAGGGAATGTAATGGTGTTATAGGTTTCGATAAAATATTAAAAATGATATATTAATTGGATAATCAATAGTATTTATACATCAAAAATTAAATAATATAAGAATCTATTTATTTAAATCCATTTGTATGATAGAAAATATCTTACATTTAGTAAGGATGATCAGTAATAGTTATAAAATTTATATTCATATTTAATTGTTTTTGAAAATCCTTCAACATATTATTTATCAATGGGTTAAAGCAAAATATCTTTCATGTCTCTAATATTTATAAGAATGTGAATAATGTGATTTTTTTCACGTAACATTGTGTTATATGGAAGAGTAAATATTGAATAATATTTTTTATGGTTTGGTAAAAAAATGATAATCAATTTTAAATTTCCAATCATAAAATTTATTGTTACATGAGTTTTAAAGAAAATAATTAATTATGGAAGTGAGTAATTATCTATTTGGTGAAAAAACATGGATACGTTATGTGATAATGATTCTTTAGGGAATATACAAATGATAAATCATTATTGCCTCAATACATGTGATATATTTCATAAAAGTAAAATGGAAAACACAAGTAAGAAGATGATTGATGTAAAAATAATGAAATTGCTTAAGTTGATTCACTTATATGTGTATGACAAAGATTATAATTCATAAAATGATTATATTTATTTCATTAAATTCATTAATTATTTTACTCAAATTAAATATTTTAATTTTATGTAATGTAAATCATAAGCTCTTGGGGGTATTGAAACCATTAGAGTTATTTTTTAATAATCAATTAGGTTATCCTATTGAAATATTTTATTCTAATAGTGGACCCAATAATAAAATTTGAATACATTATTGTGTATATTGAGAAGAAAATTATAATTCATGATTATAGTTCTCACACACACTTCAAAAAAATTGATTCTAGGTTTGGAAGAACTAGATCTTTGTCTATAAGGGATTAATAATACAATTAGGGAATGTCGGCTCAATATTCTTCTTGTAACAAGAAAAAATTTAAAATTTCATATTTTTTTTATCATTTTAGGATTCAATCGAATTCAATAAATTGGTCTTATGAGTTGTGGTTTGGAATGAATCCATGATTAATAATATTTATGGTTTTTAGAATCCACTTTTAATCATAATTAAAATGTAACGTCTAGGAATGCTTTATGAGTTATATGAATAAGTCATATTTCTTAATTACACACTCAATGGAATTTTTAACTATTACTACAAAAAATATGTTGAAATTAATTTATAAATTTTTTGTTATTATGTTATAAAGTAAAAAATAATTCACAAATATCACTATTTACTGGCATTGATGTTGATAAAATACATGAAAAAATAGTAGACAACATGGGAGTATTTTATATGTACAATTATTTTTTTAAAATAGTCTTGATGATTGAAAATTATATTATGAAGAGAAAATACAAAGGAAATGTGAAATTTTTTCCCATTTCTTAATAAACGTATTCAATTTGAGAACATTCTTAATGAAATTATCAATATCGTTTAAGCATATAGTAGTTTAAGGAATTCCAATCAAAATAGTTTTCTTTCACTAGTTTAACTAAATAGTCTCGAATAATCCTTGAAAAATAAAGATTATATAGTAGCAATGGAAGAGGACCTGAATAATATTTTAAAAAATTAAACCTAGGAATGTGATTTACATCCCAAAAATAATAATGTGATCCATAAAAATGGGGTAAAAAAATAAACCCAAAAATAATGGAGATATAGGATGAAAAAATATTAACATATTTTTGATGCATACAATAAAATTGAGGGTATTTATTTTTATAACACATTTTAACTATATACAAAATTTGAAATTGTTTGAATCAATAATGGAAATGTGCTTAATGGAATTATAAGGTATTCCTAAGGGACGTGAAGTAAGAATTTTTAAATGGTGGACTTCATAAAGATGATAACAATGAAGAAGTGAAAGTATTAATCATTGTAGGTTATGTTTCATGAGTATTCAATAAAAACACATTATAAGGGCCCAAAAAGAACATAGAGCATGATATTCATATATAGAAAATATCTCTATGGAGAATAAGATTTATATAAAGAATGATGTATTCTAATATCAATACTTAAGGTGTAAGAACAAATTTTCTCATAGTTACTACGTGCTGATGAAATAATTCTCTCCCAAAATTAGGAGGTGACATGTGGGGATATTTTTATCCAAATGAGGAAACCCATTGAAATTTTAATTGTTAGGGAAATAACATTCTTCTTGGGATTTTATTTCCCAAGCATAATATATCTATCTATTTATCATAAGGAAGGTATTATCATAAGTTATTAAATATGTTTGTAATGGAATAATTAAGAGATGAATCTACTCTTATAGCTACAGGGATCAAGTTGTACATTTATGGATAAGGATAGTTTATAGATCAAATTTATTTTTTGGATAATTAGTAGTCTACTTTACTTTACTATATCTAGAACAACCACTATATTTATTGTTACAATTTTTTCATGATTCCAATGAAACCATAAAGAATCACATGTTTAAAAGTAATATAGTTCTTATAATATATCAAAGAGACTCTAAAAATTGTCCTAAGTCATTATAATAACACATAATTTCAACATTATGTTTATTTCTATTATGAATTTTCTGTAGATGTTAGTGATTTAAAGTATAATTATAGATGTGTAATCTATATTAGTGGAATATTTGTGGCATGGAACTCCGAGAAGTAAAATTTGTTCACATCAAGACAATATAAGTGGAATATATTCTAGAAACTTAATCCATGACATAAATAACATGGATTAAGATATAATATAATGAAATTAGAGTGAATTTATCATACTCATTGATGATTAGGTGTGGAAATCAAAGATAAATCCAATTAAAATGTAATATGGTGCAACATTAATAGGAAAATCATATTGAAATTAAGTTTCACAATGTCAATGTGAAGGTGGAGCATGGTGAACATTCATTAGAATATGTTTTTACTAAGGATAATGTTGTGGATTTCCTAAAAAATATCCTAATGAATGATTTTCTCAAGTACATTAGTCTGTTTTTTAGAAGTGTATTATAACTTATAATTATTTTATGTTTTATTATTTTTTCACTCTTTCATTTCCTTTTCATTTGTTAAAAAATGTGATGAAGAAAAAAATATGTTTTCATAGAATGGGGGGATACTCTAGTTTCTATTTTGTAGTTTGATTTGGGGGAGTGTTGGGGTATACATGAATTATTTCTATTTAAACCACAATGTTTTATATATGTTTCATATATTTGATTATATCTAAAAAATCAAATGGGGGTTATTTATTGTACATGGGGATATTGATTAGTCATTGAACTTTGGGGTCAGATAATGAGTGTTGAATTTTTTTGATGTCTCCCATGAAATTAATTGAAGAACAAAATATGTGAGTTGATCTCAATTGGTAAAGGTTAAAATTGGATTTCATCTTTTTTTAAGAGTTAGAGTATTCTTAAAAACCCAATTCTGTATTATAGTGTGGTGTGTTGATAAAATTAACATTTAATGTATGCTATGAAATGTTTCTTGATTAAAACCATTCATTTTATTTAAAATTATTTCATATAATATTTATTCAAAACATGCTCATGGTTGAGTTGGAGGACATTGGGATTTGAGTGAAGATAAAATAGAATGAATATTTTTAGATTTAATGTGCACCACCATGTAATAGATCTAATTTAACTATGATAAGAGTCTTGTTGATGAATAACTTCACTCTGATTATAAATCTCATGCCATGGGTGGTTTGGTTGTTCCATCAAGGATTTGAGATAGAGGGGAGTCACACTATGGTAAGATAAATTACACTATTAAGGATGTATATAAGGGATTTTAGGGAGATGATTGTTAAATAGGTTATAGCATATGAAAAATCAGTTATGCGCTAAATTATGAGAGAAATAGTCTTATGCCATAACTAAAAAACTCATGCTGTAAAGGTTCAGTTCAGACCACACTATCTATTATATAATATTTCTATGTCTTACTAGAATTATAATTTAATTTTATCACACTAAAATAACTATATCGATGTTATAAAATTTCTATTATATATAAAATTAGATATGAGTGGATATGGGGAAGATCCCATAATACAACGCATCACCCCATAACAGTGGTCATGTTCATAATTTAGTTTCCATATCTCTTGGATATGGGAGTTACAAAATGGTGGATGTAGGCATGTCATAATTTTTTTTAATATAAAATGAAGATTTTATCACCCAAACCAAATAGTGATTTAATATAAAAAATACTTAATTTTGGCTATAACTTATTTTATGTTTAATTTCAAGTATTTTTTGTCTCAGCATTGTGGATAAGAACATGCATCACATGTAATCCTTTTTATTTTGAAGAATATAAGGTCAAGGAAAAAGAGATCTATAATTTCTTTACACTTATCAGTCTATATTGTACTTGAGAGTACATAGATAACTCTATTCTACTTTCCCTATTCTTATTGATAATAAAATTTCAATGTGGGTAGTGGTATTGAAATAGTTTCACACATGGAATTATCAAATTTCTTATAAGTGATGGTGAAACATTAATATTACATTATACCATATGAGGTATTTAATACTATTTCTCTAATCATTAAATCAATACAAAAATAAGATCATTTTCATAACTAATTGGAATCAGAGAGGGATATAAGATTTTTTGGTTTTAGTAACCAATGATTCACCCCTCATGATTCCCTACTCACTAAGAGCCTCTAAATGGGGAATTATATCTATAATTATTATTATAAATGTTTTTCATACGGTAGAACATTAATAAGGAAATGTGTAAGAATATGTTCTGTATAATATATTTTTTAATGTATCTTCCTATTATAAGATAAATCACGAGTGATAATGATAGAGAATCTCCATGTGTACTTCAGATACTTAATGCTTGGATGAGTATTTTGACTCCCAAATTTGGTATACCCATTCCCATTTTCCATTAGAGAGGATAAATGATTTCATAGAGTTAGTTATCAAATTTTCTTTTCCTTAAGGAAATTATTTCCCCTTATATGGTATTACATTTTTTCCCTTGAATACTAATTTTTGGCTAAAGGAATGTATGGTGGTATACACATTTATTTAGTGAGGAATTATGAAATTGGTAAAAACTGTTTATATTAATTTCATTAGTTATATTATATTCATGAAAAACTATTTCTCTATGACTTGTTTATTATCATTATATTTTATGAAATTGATGTATATAATTTCATGTCATGATTGAACTCACATATAAAATTGATCATGTTAGCTATATCTAGAAGGCCTTGACCTTATACATTACATAATATTAAGTTGATTCAATAATCAGACTTTTAATAACATCAAGGATCTTTATAGGTTTAGAGATTTAGAGAATTATGTTATAACTCATACATAACATAAAATATAAAAGTAGACTGTTATACTCACAATCCATTTTTACCAAAAAAACTATTTAAAAATAAACATGGTATTGTTTCATATTTTTACAACATAAATTTTCCATGATTCCCACCTTGACCCTATACTTCTTTAAGTCCTATGAAAAACATTTCAAAACATGGGATGAGCATAAAAAGATAAATAAAGGATAAAAAAAGAATGAAAACAATTATTGATGTAAAAACATAAAAACCATGAATACTTTATCATAATTTAATAATATTTACCTTTATGAAGTGGTAAATATACTTCACTAAATATAAGCTTATTTCTTATCATTTTTGTAACAAATTGATTACCATAAATCCCACACAAAGGAACATATTACAAATAAATGTAACATGGGACACAAACATACTTTAATGGAATAACCATACAGTCAACTTCCACACATATCACTAAATGGAATACCCATATGACCGACTTCCATACCCATTGCATTGGAGGTTTAAACGTAACCACCCATCCTTGGTTTATCACGGAAACACCTGTCTTTGGTTTATCATGTAACCAACCATCATTGCTTTATCACGTAACCTAAAATTAAATATCTATATACCATTATAAAATCCAAAAATATAAAATATTTTCATTATCAACATTTCACTCAAAACATTTCATAATAAATCATTTTAATATATTGAAATATTAAACCACTTTAAAAACCATTTAAAACATTTAATTAAAACTATTTTGAATCAATATGTCCTATAACACTTTGAAACCTCTGAAATAAATTTAAATTTTAAAAATTTCATGTCCATATAAATAAATCCTTAAAACCATTTTCAAAAACATGTACACTAATGGGAATGATTTAGAAGAATAAATCTTTAAAACATTTAAAGCAATGTTTTTATAAAATAACCCCTTGAAACTTGAGAAAAATTGCCACTTGAGAAGCACTTGAATAAAAATAATTAAATAATAACATTAAAAAACTATAAATATAATCAGAAAATACTAATTCATGATATAACGTATCAAAGGGGATTTATATACACCTTATAGGATAATAATTGCGCGTATTATCAAGATATGCCTCAATGAAAGGAGATTTAGACGAAATCCCTTACAAAGACCATATCATTAGACTAAGGATAAATAAATGAAATATCTATGTGTGAAAAAATATAAATAAACCCATTAAAAGTGTATATTTAGTGTTAAACAATCAGAGTTCAATCACATATATTCTTTCAAATCAAAACCAATGACATTGATATTTAACTTAATAAATGGTGATTGAGTTTAAAAATTCCTAACTAAGACCATTTTTTTAATAAAATAGATCAATTATGTGTATTAACTATAAATAAACATAAATAAAGTTTAAATACAAGATCGTATTTAAAAATTTATTTCTCACATAATCATAGCACGACATAATCAAGAAGCATAAGATTAACCCAAAGAATGGAAATTGGGTTAAGAAATTCTCATACCTCGTATCCGACTTGTCTCGTTCATTCCCCCTATTCCTAAATAATAAAAATTGGTTAATCTAGACTTGCATAAGAAAAATTTTCAAGTATATTATTAATTTAATATTACTTATTATTATTTTATAAAAATTTCATAATTATTTTAGTCCATATCAATTGTTTTGTCGATATTCAGTACTTGAGTGGAAAATAAACTTGTTTTGATGTAAATTTATCATGTGGTAAAATTAAACCATCTAAATAATATTATTAATGATTTAAATATATTATATATCAAGTTTATATGTATTAATAATAGTCCATAAAATTTAGATATATGAAATGAAATGCATTGTTCATGGACACGGTAGGTCGTATGTACGCACGGACACTACATTCATTTCATTGTCATATTAAAATAATAACAATAAAATAATATAATTTTATATAATAATACCTGTGTTATATTAATTTCATTTATAAATCATATTTTTAATAAAACAATCCTTTATACTTTCCATGTATAGAATGAACGAGTCATGTCACTTTGAGGGGGTGGTAGTCCATACTCCATCAAACAAAATTATCATATTTACACGACATGGAAAGAATAATGATATGTTATAAATAAAAATTACAGAAGAATATGGACAATAAAAATATAATATATATAATATATAATTTTTTTTACATCAAAATGGCCACCATGATAGGTGGTTGGAGAAAATTGAACAATCATTATTTCCTAAAGCAGTAGTTCACCGTACACAGATTCACTATGTTCTATTTCCATTAGATAGAGGTGTGTGTAAGTGTAGGTCAAAACCATAGCCTAAAATCATGATATAATATTGGTGATACTTTTTGTTTTAGATAATAATGTAATAAATAGTGGTTAAGAGGCTGGATAAGGAAAAAATGATATGATCTTCAGAGAATACATTACCACTAAATCGATCAACTCCTTTTAATTTGAGCCAAAAGTCTTCCTTGAGGTTACTTAATCCCAAATTAAGGTATATAGGTGGAAGGTATGAATATTGGGAGAATATTTGTACAGAATACGAGCAAGACAAGGGGCTTGAGAGGTGTGAGAAAGTGGGTACAAGTGGTGGCCTTTTATAAGAGGGATAAGGGACAGTTTAGGAATGTATTAAAATATTATTTTATTATAAATTTATTTTAGAATTATAATGGCTCCAAAGTGATATATTTCTAGTATTAGATGAATATGGGTCGAAATACTCTTAACCAATAGGTTTTAGACAATTTTAGGTCGCAATTTTAACCATAGATTTTTTATTTAACCCTTAGTTAAATAAATTAACTCTTACCGTATCTTCTTGTAGTTTTACACTATATGGTTAGTATGGTTACTATAAAATGCCATGATAACCTAAAGTGGATCAATAATGAATTTTATGAAAAAATATAAGTCATTTTCCTTAATCTATGATTTTTTTACTATTATATCATATAATAAAATAGTATTTGTTTTAAAAACTCAATTATGTCATTTTTGACACTATTTAGTAATTGTTTTTTTAAAGTCATTAAAAAATTATTTCACTAAAAAAAGCATTAACTGAAAGATAATATGTCATAATCATCCAAAAAATTATTTTTTCGCATCAAAATGTTCAAATTACAATTACTTTAATATTTGTAATATCATTTATTTGAATCTTTCATTAATAAGGTAATCACTGCATCATCACTGTGTAAAAAATGAATGAATGAATTAATTGTATAAAAATTATAAATAAAATACCAAGATGTATGAAGTGATTTTTGATTTATAATTACAATTAAAAGTCAAAGTGATCAGTTATATATAACCTGATATTAATTTTTTTTAATAAAATATACCTGTTTATGTGATATATCTCTTTACATTAAATTAAATATTATAACATGTGAT
This sequence comes from Viscum album, assembly GCA_963277665.1. Lineage (NCBI taxonomy): Eukaryota > Viridiplantae > Streptophyta > Magnoliopsida > Santalales > Viscaceae > Viscum > Viscum album. The sequence continues at coordinate 362,718,753 of OY728121.1, forward strand.
TATCAAATACAAGTGGTCTATGGGGTCTTAAAATCAACACAAGGATGATAAGGGTAGGTTATATATAATACAATAGGATTAGGACATGTTTATGGTAGTTTTATATTATTATAATATTATTTTTTACCCTTATTTACCATATTTACCTTTTAAAAATGGTAAATAAATATAATAACGAAAGTTACTATTTAAAATGTCAAAAAATAAAAGGTTATTATTTAAAATATTTTGAAATTTTAATTAAAAATAAGGAATCTATTTTTCCAAATTTAAGACATAGAAATTATAGTAATTAATTTTAAGTTAATTCATGTTGTCAACACCAGAAACTGGGTTTTTAAGAAGTAAAAACAATCAAAATATTGACATCTGTTTATGTAAAATTAAATGTGAAGTTACATATAATCAATAAAATAGGATTAAATGATAAAAAATAATAATCCAATTACACATTAAAACCAATTAAAATTATAATCTAACTATATAAATAAATTAGTTGAAAAGAATGTTTTGAATTAAAAATTAGCGCTTTGCAATAAAAATTAAAATATGGACTTTATCATAAAAAAGAAAAAAGATGAACTAAAGTAAATTTGGATGTCCCTTTTCTAAAAAAAAGATTATTTTGTCAAATATAACATTTAAATGTGACAAAAAACAGTATTTAAAAATGGTTCGATAATAAAAGGTGGTAAAATGAATTTGTATACAATATTAGAGTATTTTATGCTTAAAATTGGATTCATTCTCATCTTAAGCATCTAAAAATTATAGGATCAATGTAATTTTTTTTAACAAACATGTTTAATCCTTTTATTGAAAGTTATATTCATTACCACCAATAAATAGGCTAGGCATTAACTACTATTTAAAATTAAAACAATATTACTATATTATTTTTCGGTATAACTCGATGTTATCTGCAACGTAAGATTTCAAAGAAACATGTTGCTGAGTGTCGAGTATGTTATAGGAAAGAGTATCCTTTTTAATGTAAAATAAATACCTTATTCAAAAATATGAATAGATATGAAGTTGTATTATTCTAAAAATACTGGAATTTTACATCCTTCCCCCCTTTTGGAAATTGCATCCTTGCTATTTTAAATTTTTTCTCAGTAACATCATTGAAAATCCCACTTCAAAAAATGATTCAACAAAACTAACAATTTAAAAGACTGAAAGATAAGTACAAAGGTAACCTAAGATGAAAAAAATACGATTCCATGTAGAAAAACATGGATATGGAAGAAAAATTGACCATATTATTCTGATTGAGAGTGATAAAAAACATGATCAGGAGAAAGTTAACAATCAGAAAGCCAAAAACCTGTAATGGATTAACTGGGTTTTGATTTCATATAAAGAAAATTAAATGGAAAACATTTTTGTTTTATGTTCCTTTTCATAATGTTGAGGAATTTATTTACAAGCATAACTAAGAACATAAGGAAGCATACTTACTTGTCAATTAGAATATCATCCTTTAATAAATTTATACCAAAACTCATATTTTCTCTAAATAAAGAGTATTCAAGATGACTTGGTAACAGATAAATAACAATAATCAACTTTTAGAAAATAAAATAATCCAAAAAATATTAACTATCTATTAATCCTATATTAGAACATTAACTAGAACAAATTTTTTTTGTATAATATAAGATAATTCCCCAAAAATAATAATCATTTATAAGGAAAAAAGACTAAATTTAATATCCGAAATTCAACAATAATAACCAAAGTCTAACATAGATCATTCGAAAAATAATTTTTGTATAATTACTCAAAAATAATCCAGATTATCTTTGAAAGAAAAAATTTATAAGGCTTTGATTACATATTATTCCTATAAAAATTTTAACATTTATCTCCAAATAACATCAACCACACTTAATGGCTCATACCAAAAATTAATTTTGAAAATCACATATTCTCTAAGATAGCATAATCATATCCATAAATAAAAAAATCTTCTTAAATCCATAATTATATCATTGAATTCTCAAATGAAATAATTCAACCTTTATTTCTCCAAATAAAATTCTATAGTATTCTATTAAACTTTATCATAAAGGGCTCCGAAAATAGTGAATGTATTCTAAAATAAAATTTATCTATTAATCCCCAAATCATATTTCAATATGTAGGATATCCATTTGATAAAACATAAGTTCCCAATGTCAACTTATTATTACTCTATCAGCTCGTTTAACTGAATGTATAAAGTCATACTAACAAGGGACTTCACCCGGACTAGTGGTAGGTAATACACCCTTGTCACCCTCAGTTGTGGGTTCGATTTCTGTTGCCTTTCCAGACACAATGGGTTATCAGCCATCCTGTGATTTGTTCTTTTTATAAAACTATATATTTCATATATCATTTCCATTATGAGATAAAATCTTCCAAAATAACCATAACATGTTTTAACCTCAAAAGTTATTTCATACATCAAATTTTTCATCCCAAAAACTAATAAAACATAATTTAATCAATGTTCAATTTCTCAAAAAATTCCATTATTTTCCTTAATATTTCAAATTATAAAGCCTCAAAAAGGGGTTTCTAAGACATTGAACTTATGATCAACCTTAAAATTATAAACACATGATTATATCCCTAACTCTTAAGAAAACATCATCATCTCAAAATTTATCTAAACTGAAATTTAATACAAACTAAAAGGCCTCAACCTTATACATTACATAATATTGAGTTAAGTCAATAATTTGACTTTTAATAACATAGAAGATCTTTCCAGGTTCATAGATTTAGTGAATTATGTCACAAATCATACATAAAAACTTAAAAATTACATGTAGAAACTTGTACTCACTATCTATTTTTTTCCTTCAAAACAAACTCTTTAAAAAATGACATGATATCATTTCCTATTTTTACAGCACTTATTTTCCATGATCCCATCCTTGACTCTATTCTTATTTATTTCCTGTGAAAAACATTTCAAAACATTAGATGAGCATAAAAAGAACAATAAGGGATACACAAAGAAGGAAACCTATTAGTCTTGGTAAAACATGAAAGCCATTAATGATTTCTCATAAAGTAATACTTTTCACCTTTAAGAAGTAGTAAATACACTTCACTGAATATAAGCTCATTTATTACCCTTTTTGTAACCAAAAGATTACCCTAAAGCCTATAGAAAGTAACATATGACATATAAAGGTACTTTAGAAAATAAACCTACATAAATGAAATAACCATATGGTAGACTTAAACACATATCATTAAATGGAATAGACACATGGCTGATATCCATACCTAGTGCATTAGAGGTTATAAAATAACCTCCCATCCTTGGATTATCACAGAACCACCTGAATTTCATTTACGATTTAACCACCCGTCATTGGTTTATCACGTAACCACCCATCATTGATTTATCACATAACCACATGTCAAATTCCCACATAGCATTATAAAGTTATAAAACATAAAATATTGAAATTATCAACATTCACTACCATAAAATTAGGTTTCTGAAGCGCTTCCATTTAACAGCGCTAAAAAAGGTGCTGATAAAGGGGGTGCCTTTATCATTGCTAAAAAAAAGACCTGATAAAGGGTTCTTTTAACATAACTAAAAATAGTGCTCTTAAAAGTGACACTTTAACAATGATTTTTTACCTTTGATAAAGTAACCCCCTTTATCACTGCTTTTTAGCACTATTATAGTGCCCCCCTTTATCAGTTCTTTTTTAGTAGTGCTAATAAAGCGGTGGCTTTATCAGTGCTTTTTCCCTAGCACTGATAAAGTGAATATTTCAAAAAAAAAATCATATAAAATAATATATTGATATATAAGTGTATTTATATCAATATAAATATAATATATATTTTTTAAATATGTTTTAGATCGATTTGATATGTGGTAGACGCCAAATGGACACCCGGAGCAAAATTTTTGGTCATTTGGAGGGATTTAGGAACTTTTCAGGCCATGAAGAATATGATAAGGTATTGAAGTGGTCACAAGAGTTTATGTTTATTCTCATGCATTGATAAGATATGCGGTGGAGGAATAATGGACACCCATAGTGGAAGTTCTGGAAAAATAGACTCTCGGAGCAGAAATTATGACTATTGGGAAGAATTATGGGCATTTTTTCTTTAAAAACACGAAAAGGGGATCCAGTGGTCACCAGAGTGTAGATAGTTTCTAAATATTTAATTTGATATGTGGTAGAGTGAAAATAGCCACCCAGAGTAGAAGTTATGATTGTTTGAAATTGAGAAACCCTCCCAACTCCAAAAAACCTAAGAAACCTGTAACTCACTAAAACAACCATAACTTCTACTCTGGGAGTCCATTTGAGTGCTGCGACCAGTAAAATTGAATATTGTAAGATTATTGAGGACCACATCGATTATAAACCATGGTAAGATCAAAGAATCAGATGATATATTAGTTATACCACTCTAAAAAATTCCAACTTTAAACGACCATAACATTCACTAAGAGTGTCCGTTTGTGATCTACCACTTATCAAATCAAAGGCAGTGAAGATGTCTATGTAGAAATCTGACTATAAAGTGGTTATAATCATGTTATGGAACCTAAAATGAAAAAAACGCATCATAATGCCTCCAAAACTCTATTTTCATGCCCGGTGCCCTATCAAAATTCCATAAAAATGTAATAACTCTCGATCCATGTGTCTATTTGGACTCTTTCACCAATTATTTTTTAATTATTTCGATGAGATTCGGTTTGGATGGTCACAAATCTGAAATGGACCCCTTGAATCAGAAGTTATGCCTGTTTCAGTGACTCTATGGGTTTTTAGGGTTTTCATGCCCCCATTTCTAGCACTTTTTTTCTGTCTGCTATTTTTTTCATACAGCTATAACTTATGATCTGTATGTCTCTTCAGCCTCCACCACCTATCATATCAAATTTTGTTTGATGATATTAGATTTGAATGATCACAGAGCTAGAATGGACTCTCATATCATAATTTTTCATCGTTACCCTGAGTGTAGGGGTTTTTTTGAATTTCTGACTGCATTTACAGATTTTGAGTGTTTCTCTATTTTTACATGTTTATCCAGTTTTCAGGTCTTGTTATCATTTTTCATATTGAACTATTATTTATATTCAAATATATAACAATATATACATATTTTTTATATATTCAGACATAAATATTTAATTTTATAAATAAATAATTAAACAAATTTACATATGAAATATATTTATAAATATATAAGCCTTATCTAAATACAAAACTAATATCCATATGAATAAAAATAAAAATATTTGAATATTTATATATCTATATAATGTGTACTTTTATATATATATGTGTGTGTGTGTTCACGTCTTTATTGACAAACTGATATATATTAACTATATATTTTATACATATGTATATATATATATTAATATATAATATTTGTAAATATATATAAATATGTATAACTATACATACAGATACACAAATAATATATATATATATATATGTTTTTGTGTGTGTATTTAGTATATATATATATATTTATTTATTTATAAACTCACCCAAAAAAGAATATTTTATAAATATATTTAAAAGTGATCTAATAAATATATTAATATATAAATATAACTATATATAAATTAATATATATATATATATATATATATTAATATAACAAACAATATGTATATTAATATAACTATATATATATATATCTGTTAACACTACTGGAAATACAGTCTTTCCCAACGGTTCTAAACCATTGGGAAAGGCTGCAGAACCACTGATATATGTTATACCAATGGTTCTGCAAACCATAGGGAATTAAGCCATTGGGAAAGATTTTCCCAATAGTTTACTCTGAACCGTTGGTATAGAGTGGGGGAAAGCTAACCTATCCCAACTGTTCTGCCAAACCGTTGGGATAGTTTTTCCCAACGGTTTGGCATGAACCGTTGGGAAATCCCAAGGTTTCTCCTCTTTCCCAATGGTTTCTAAACCATTGGGAAAGGTTTTTTTACCAATGGTTCAATGAACCATTGGTAAAAAAAAGCATCAGAGATGCTATGTAAATGGTTTGAAACCCTTGGCATAGCCTATGTTATGCAAATTGCACAGCAACCTGCAATTTGCACAGCAGGTCTGCAATTTGGACAGCAGGCCTCATTTTGTGCATTCCCTCCCATTTTCAATCTAATTATTGTACCTGAAATAAACTAACACATACATATACAATTATTGTACCTCAAATAACCAACTAACACATAAATATAGAGGACAAATTCATACACATTTAACATATAATGCATCCTGGAACTATACACATCCATAATTAAATTAGAATTCATAATGTAATTATAAACATACATAATTCATTTAGAATTCAATTTAAAATTTAGATGACAATTATATGTGGAATCTGAAAGTCAATTCATAATTTGATCAGTTTTTTGTATACCATATATTTTTACCTGAAATGATTTACATTTTAAACAAAATACATACACCTAGAGTGATACCGACCACACTGCACCTCATATTGAGGTAAGGTTTACTCGTACACATCAAATATGACCCATGGATCATTGTGCTAAAGTATCAACACAATGTGAATGCGTTTGGTCGGTTTTCCGTATGCCAGTTGATGTTTTTCAATTAAAATGACGTCCTTTTGAAACAAATGGTAGACACTTTGAGTTTTTCCGGCCACACCACATCTTAGATTGAGGCGAGGTGGATTCGTACACGTCACATATGACCCATGGATCTTTCTCCTAAAGTTTCAACGGAAATCGAATGCGTTTGGTCGGTTTTCTGTATGTACTTAAAATGTTGTCCATTTTAAACAAAAGAGAGACACTTAGAGTGATTCCGGCCACACCGTGCCTCCAATTAAGGAGGGGTTAACTCATAAATGTCACATATGACCCATGTATCGTTGTTCTAAATTATAGACACAATCGTAATGCGTTTGGTCAGTTTTCTGTATGCCATTTGATGTTTTTCACTTAAAATCCTGTCCATTTTAAACAAAACAGACAAAGTTTGAGTGGTGCCAGCCACACCGTGCCTCAGATTGAGGTGGGGTTGACTCTTACACGTCACATATAACCCATGGATCTTTTTTCTAAAGTATCGACACAATCCGAATGCATTTGGTTGGTTTTCCGTATGTCAGTTGATGTTTTTCACTTAAAATGATATCCTTTTGAAACAAAAGACAGACACTTTGAGTGGTGTCGGCCACACCGCACCTCAAATTGAGGCATGATTGACTTGTACATGTCACATATGACCATGGATCGTTCTCCTAATGTTTGAACGGAAACCGAATACTTTTGGTCAGTTTTTCGTATGTACTTAAAATGTTGTCCATTTTAAACAAAAGGGATCCACTTATAGTGATCCCGGCCACACCGTGCCACGAATTGATTCTGAGTTGACTCATACATGTCACATATGACCCATAGATTGTTTACCTAAATCATCAACACAATCCGAATGCGTTTGGTCGGGTTTTCGTATGTCAGTTGTACTTTTCACTTATAATCCTGTCCATTTTAAACAAAAGAGAGACACTATGAATGGTGTCGGCCACACCGCACCTCGAATTGAGGCGGGGTTGACTCATACATGTCACATATTACCCATGGATCATTTTCCTAAAGAATCAACACATTTCAAATGCGTTTGTTTGTTTTTTCGTATGCCAGTTGATTTCTTCACTTATAATCTTGTCCATTTTAAACAAAAGAGAGACACTAAGAATGGTGTCAGCCACACTGCGCCTCGGATTGAGGCGAGTTTGACTCGTACATGTCACATTTGACCCATGAATAATTTTTCTAAAGTATCACCACAATCAGAATTCGTTTGGTCAGTTTTCCGTATGTACTTAAAATGTTGTCCATTTTAAACAAAAGAGAGCCACTTAGAGTGATTCTGGCCACACCGTGCCTCAGATTAAGGCGGGATTGAATCGTACACGTCACATACGACCCATGGATCATTGTTCTAAATTATAGACACAATCTGAATGCATTTGGTCAGTTTTCCGTATGCTAGTTGATGTTTTTCACTTAAATTGACATCCTTTTGAAACAAAAGACAGACACTTTGAGTGGTTCCAGCCACACCACATCTCAGATTGAGGCGGAGTTGACTCGTACACATCAAAAATGACCTATCAATCGTTTTCCTAAAGTATCAATATATTCCGAAAGCGTTTGCTTGGTTTTCCGTATGCCAGTTGATGTTTTTCAATTAAAATGATGTCCTTTTGAAACAAAAGACAGACACTTTGAGTGGTGTCGGCCACATCACGTCTCATATTGAGGCGGGGTTGAATCATACACGTCACATATGACCCATGGATCGTTCTCCTAAAGTTTTAACGAAAACCGAATGCGTTTGGTCAGTTTTCCGTATGTACTTAAAATAGTGTCCATTTTAAACAAAAGAGAGACACTTAGACTGATCTCGTTCACACTGCGACTCGGATTGATCCCAGATTGGATCATACAGGTCACATATGACCAATGTATCGTTCTACTAAAGTTTCAAAGGAATCCAAATGCGTTAGGTTGGTTTTCCATATTTACTTAAAATGTTGTCCATTTTAAACAAAAGAGAGCCACTTAGAGTGATTCCGACCACACCGTGCATCAGATTAAGGTAGGGTTGACTCATAAATTCACATATGACCCATGGATCATTTTACTAAAGAATAAAAACATTTCAAATATGTTTGGTCTATTTTGCGTATGTTAGTTTTTCTTTTCACTTATAATTTTGTCCATTTTAAACAAATGAGAGACATTGTGAATGGTGTCGGCCACACCGCGCCTTGAATTGAGGTGGGTTTGGCTCATACACATCACATATGACCCATGGATTATTGTGATAAAGTATTGACATAATCCGAATGCGTTTGGTCAGTTTTCCGTATGCTAGTTGATGTTTTTCAATTAAAATGATGTCTTTTTGAAACAAAAGACAGAGACTTTGAGTGGTGCAGGCCACACCACGTCTCAGATTGAGGTGGGGTTGATTTTTTCATGTCACATATGACCCATGAATCGTTCTCCTAATGTTTGAAATTAAACCGAATGCGTTTGGTCAGTTTTCCGTATGTACTTAAAATGTTGTCCATTTTAAACAAAAGAGAGCCACTTAGAGTGATTCCGGCCATGCCGTGCCTCATATTAAGGCGAGGTTGACTCGTACACGTCACATATTACCCATGTATCGTTGTGATAAATTATCGACACAATCTGAATGCGTTTGGTCAATTTTCCATTTTCCAGTTGATGTTTTTCACTTAAAATGAAGTCCTTTTGAAACAAAAGATAGACACTTTGAGTGGTGGCGGCCACATCGCACCTCGTATTGAGGCGGGGTTGACTCGTACACATCACATATGACCCATGGATCATTGTGCTAACGTATCGACACAATCCGAATGCGTGTGGTCAGTTTTCCATATTCTAGTTGATGTTTTTCAATTAAAATGGCATCCCTTTGAAACAAAAGATAGATAATTTGAGTGGTTTAGGCCACACCACATCTCAGATTGAAGCGGGGTTGACTCATAAACATCACATATGACCAATGAATCGTTCTCCTAAAGTTTCAACAGAAACCTAATGCCTTTGGTCGGTTTTCCGAATGTACTTAAAATGTTGTCCATTTTAAACAAAATAGAGCCACTTAGAGTGATTACGGCCATATCGCACCTCAGATTAAGTCGAGGTTGACTCGTACACGTCACATATGACCCATGGATCGTTGTGATAAAGTATCGACACAATCTGAATGCGTTTGGTAGGTTTTCCGTATGCCAGTTGATGTTTTTAACTTAAAATGACGTCCTTTTGAAACAAAAGACAGACACTTTGAGTAGTGGCAGCCACACTGCACCTCGGATTGAGGCAGGGTTGAATCGTACACGTCAAATATGACCCATGGATCGTTGTTCTAATGTATAGACACAATCCGAATGTGTTTGGTCGGTTTTCCATAAGCCAGTTGATGTTTTTCAATTAAAATGTCGTCCTTTTGAAACAAAAGACAGACACTTTGAGTGGTGCCGGCGACACCGTGTCTTTGATTGAGGCAGGGTTGACTCGTACATGTCACATATGACCCATTAATCGTTTTCCAAAAGTTTCAACAGAAACCGAATGCGTTTGGTCAGTTTTCCGTATGTACTTAAAATGTTGTCCATTTTAAACAAAAGAGAGCCACTTAGAGTGATTATGGCCACACCATGCCTCAGATTAAGGCGGGGTTAACTCGTACACATCACATATGATCCATGGATCGTTGTGCTAAAGTATCGACACAATAAAAATGTGTTTGGTCGGTTTTCCGTATGCCAGTTGATGTTTTTCACTTAAAATGACATCCTTTTGAAACAAATGACAGACACTTTGAGTGGTGGCTGCCACACCGCACCTCGGATTGAGGAGGGGTTGAATCGTACACGTCACATATGACCCATGGATCATTGTGCTACGGTATCGACACAATCCGAATGCGTGTGGTCGGTTTTCCATATGCCAGTTGATGTTTTTCAATTAAAATGACGTCCTTTTGAAACAAAAGAGAGATACTTTGAGTGGTGTCAGCCACACCGCATCTCAGATTGAATCGGGGTTGACTCGTACACATCACATATGACCCATGAATCGTTCTCCTAATGTTTCAACGGAAACTGAATGTTTTTGTTTGGTTTTCCGTATGTACTTAAAATTTTGTCCATTTTAAACAAAAGAGAGCCACTTAGAGTGATTATGGCCACACCATGCCTCAGATTAAGGCGGGGTTGACTCATACACATCACATATGACCCATGGATCGTTGTGCTAAAGTATCAACCCAATCCGAATGCGTTTGGTCGGTTTTCCGTATGCCAGTTGATGTTTTTCACTTAAAATGACGTCCTTTTGAAGCAAAAGACAGACACTTTGAGTGGTGTCAGCCACAACATGCCTCGGATTGAGGCAGGGTTGACTCGTACATGTCAAATATGACCCATGGGTCGTTGTGCTATGTTATCGACATAATCCGAATCCGTTTGGTTGGTTTTCCGTATTCCAGTTGATGTTTTTAAATTAAAATGACATCCTTTTGAAACAAAAGACAGACACTTTGAGTGGTGTATACCACAACGCATCTCCGATTGAGGCGAGGTTGACTCGTACACGTCACATATGACCCATGAATTGTTCTCCTAAAGTTTCAACGGAAACCAAATACGTTTGGTCAGTTTTCCATATGTACTTAAAATGTTGTCCATTTTAAACAAAAGAGATCCACTTAGAGTGATTCCGGCCACACCGTACCTCATATTAATGATGTATTGACTCGTACACGTCACATATGACCCATGGATCGTTGTGCTAAAGTGTCGACATAATCCGAATGCATTTGGTCAGTTTTCCGTATGCCAGTTGATGTTTTTCACTTAAAATGACATCCTTTGGAAACAAAAGATAGACACTTTGAGTGGTGGCGGCCACACAACACCTCGGATTGAGGTGGGGTTGACTCTTACACATCACATATGACCCATGGATCATTGTTCTAAAGTATCGACACAATCCAAATGCATGTGCTCAGTTTTCCGTATGCCAGTTGATGTTTTTCAATTAAAATAACGTCCTTTTGAAAAAAAAGACAAACACTTTGAGTGGTGCCGACAACACCACATCTCAAATTGAAGCGTCATTGACTCGTACACGTCACATATGACCCATGAATCGTTCTCCTAAAGTTTCAACGGAAACCGGATGCGTTTGGTCAGTTTTCCGTATGTACATAAAATGTTGTCCATTTTAAACAAAAGAGAGCCACTTAGAGTGATTATGGCGACACCGTGCCTCAGATTAATGAGGGGTTGACTCTTACACGTCAAATATGACCCATGTATCGTTTTTCTAAAGTATCGACACAATCCGAATGCGTTTGGTCGGTTTTCCATATGCCAGTTGATGTTTTTCACTTAAAATGACGTCCTTTTGAATCAAAAGACAGACACTATGAGTGGTGGTGGCCACACTGCACCTCGGATTGTGGCAGCGTTGACTCGTACACGTCACATATGACCCATGGATCATTTTACTAAAGTATGGATGCAATCCGAATGCGTTTGGTTGGTTTTGCGTATGCCAGTTAATGTTTTTTCAATTAAAATGACGTCCTTTTTAAACAAAAGATAGACACTTTGAGTGGTTCCGGCCACACCGCGTCTCCTATTGAGGCGGGGTTGACTCGTACACGTCACATAAGACCCATGAATCATTCTCCTAAAGTTTCAACGGAAACCGAATGCGTTTGGTCGGTTTTCTGTATGTACATAAAATGTTTTCCATTTTAAACAAAAGAGAGCCACTTAGAGTGATTCCGGCCACAATATGCCTTAGATAAAGGCAGGGTTGACTCTTACACGTCACATATGACCCATGGATCGTTGTGGTAATGTATCAACACAATCTGAATGCATTTGGTCAGTTTTCCGTATGCTAGTTGATGTTTTTCACTTAAAATGACGTCCTTTTGAAACAAAAGAAAGACACTTTGAGTGGTTCCAGCCACCCCGCATCTCAGATTGTAGCGGGGTTGACTCGTACATGTCCCATATGACCCATGAATTATTCTCCTAATGTTTCAATGTAAACCGAATGCATTTGGTTGGATTTCCGTATGCCCGTTGATGTTTTTCAATTAAAATGACGTCCTTTTGAAACAGAAGACATACACTTTGAGTGGTGCCAGCCACACCATGTATCAGATTGAGGTGGGGTTGAGTTTTACACGTCACATATGACCCATGGATCGTTCTCCTAAAGTTTCAACGGAAACCGAATGCGTTTGGTCGGTTTTCCGTATGTGCTTAAAATGTTGTCCATTTTATGGGAATCCCCATGTTTCTATTAGTGGAATGGTATTTACTTAAAATCTTATGGACATTCATATAAAATATTTTTATATCATTCTTAGTATGGATTAGATTTTAGTTTATCATGCTATGAAACATTTAAGAGCTAACAATGTCATGCCCAATGAATACATCTCTTTTATAACATACAAAGAATCTATGATATTGATTAGATGTGTAAATGTGATTTACATTGATTATCATGATGAAAATAAATAAAATATATATTATAGATTTTATAGTATTAAATGAAATAATGGAGGGTGGGGGGGCTGTCCGGTGGGGCTGTCCGGTGGGTGTCCGGGGGGTTGTCTGGGGACCAAGGAGGAGGGTGGGGGGGGGTGCGGGGGGCTGTCCGGGGGGTTGTCCGGGGTCCAAGGAAGAGGGGGGGGGGGGGGGGGGGGGGCTGTCCGGGGGGGTTGTCTGGGGTGCTGTCCGTGGTCTAGGGAGGAGGGTGGGGGTGTTGTCCGGGGGGTGTTCGGGGGGTTGTCTGGGGTCCAAGGAAGAGGGTGGGGGGCTATCTGGGGGGATGTCTGGGGGCTGTCAGGGTGGCTATCCGGGGTCCAGGGAGGAGGGGGGGGCTGTCCGGGGGGTGTCTGGGGGGTGTCCGGGGGGTTGTCCGGGGTCTAAAGAAGAGGGTGGGGGGGGGGGGATGTTTGGGGGGCTGTCCGGGGGCTGTCCGGGGGGGTGTCTAGGGTCCAAGGAGGATGGTGGGGGGTTGTCCAGGGTCCAGGAAGGAGTGGGGTTCCCAAACACACAACCACTAAATGGTAACAACATCCATAAAACATATAATATATAAAAATTACTCAACTACAATACTATACTATGAGTCTAGATAAAACTAACAACTAGAATAGATTAAATATCAAATCTCAGTAATATTAGTCAAAAATGTAATGGATCATTTTGTACCACATAACCATCACCATCACCATCACCCTCTTCATCATCCCATTCATCGTCCTCTCCCTCTTCAGCTCCCTCCTCCTCTCCCTCGCCCTCCTCCTCGCCCTCGTCACCCGTCACGCCCTCCTCATATCCCTCCTCTTCCGCATCAGACTCCTCGCCATCATCATCGTCAAGATGGAAATCATCCTGACAACCACTAGAACTTCCACCTAGTGCACCATATATAGAACGTATCAACTACATATATTAATCAAAAGCTGGCTGGCCTCTGCTGGAAGTGTTGGACGTAGAACTTCAATAAATTTTATAAACGCACTGTTTGCCCTAGCAGACTATTCCGCCGTCTCTGTGGCCCTTTTCTCAGTCTGTTCTGCCTGTGCCCTAACTTGCTGCAGCTTGGTTGCACTACAGCTCGTACCTGAGGAGGGCCAATACCTCATTGGGGCTATCCTAGGTTGGCAGCGTACTCTGCCAGAATGCTCCTCTCCCAACACCTGATGTAAGTGATCTGTTGGCCCAAAATTTTCTGGTTCTTGGGCATTGAGGGCCTCTAAAGCAGCCAGTTACAAATATAAATATATTATTAAGTTAAAAAATAGATATTAAAATATAAATTCAATAGATTAAAACTTACAATCTGCTACCGAGTCGCTTCATTGATGGCACTTCCATCATTTTTCCGTCTACTCGAGCAAAACAGTTTTTCTCAAGGCACACATCCTTCAATATTTTGTATTTTCCTCTACAATGACATTGAAAACTAACATTATATGAAAACTTTAGAAAAAAATTAAATAATTTAGGAATCAAAAGAAAGTGTAAGTCGTAAAGAAAACTTATAAACAATTTTCATACCTACTTCCTCTCATGATTAGGCATCATAGTGAATCCTAGTGTGTGGAGGTATTTTTTTGCATCAATGTTCTTTTTATTTTTTCCAGATGATTCCTAAATAAAATTCAAAAATTAAACAGATAATATTAATGAAAAACATGAATGTTATTATTTAAATACCTCAAATGTTATTAATACCTTAAACTGGGTACACATCCAATGAGTAATCATCTGACGATACTGCTCTATAGGAAAATCATTACCACTAGTACCGCCTCTAACTAAGTGCCAACTCTAGAAACCCATCCAATATACAACTCATGCTTGTAGTCTCTCCAAATCTCTCATAAATCTTTTAGACATTCCGGTCGTGCACCCTCACCGTCGGGAAAATTAAATTGAAGCTGACATCAAAATATTAATTCATATAAATACAAAAATAATTCATGGAATTAAATAGAACATATTTTTTTACCCATATCTCTACCCAAGCACTATCCTTGACCTCATGTGGAAAATGTCTCCATGATAGCGGGCTAACGGGAATGATGTCAGAGTATTTGGCAAGCGTCGCCAAAAAACTCCGACATTGCTGCCCTGTTTTCTCAACCATTTGGTTGTCTTTATTATAATCCACCATAACCTGTGTGCAGCGGTTCCACACCGAATGCATGCGTGTATTCCCCCGCCCATGCCTCCTATCAGTTGATGTATCTCTCATGAAAGAAAAAAAATATTTTATCAAAACATGTTATAATGAAAATAAATATTGCTATAAAAACTTGTTAGGGTTCTATAAATATTCTTGTTCCGGTCTGATCGCTGAGCGCCGCTGGATCCACAGAATATGAGGGAACACCCAGTGGTGGAACAGTAGTTGAAGACGATGGAATATAGAAGTTCAGAGAGACAGAAGTAGAAGGAAAAGAAGATGGGATAGCTGTCTGACCAGATGTTGAATGGGGAGTGGGAATCATCATGAGATGTGAAAATGATGGGCCAAAAGATGCAGAAGGTAGAGAAAACATGGGAGGCCTAAATATCCCGTGTGTCCCAAACGACACACCGAGGTCAAAATGTGGGAAGGATGACATGTCAGTGGGAGGGGCAGGGTCTAGTCGGGTACGCACAGCTGCTCGTCCACCTCGGGTACGAACCCTCCTCGTACCACCGGCCTGAGTCCTAGGACTAGTACTTGGCTCATCTTCGAATAACTATCGATGTATAGGTGGATCTTAAAAAAATGTTTACAAAAAAATTTAACACATGACATTATATATTCTTTAAATATATCAATTTGAAATAAATTACTCACTACAAGCACTAATGATGGAATTCCAAACTCCATCATTCGACGATTGTTCTCCATCATTTTTTCCTTCGTCTCTCTTCAATTGTCTTCATTTCCTACTTTTGAAAAAATATATGAAATTAATTATAAAAAAGGAAACTAATGTGTAACCCAAAAAACTAAATATATGAGGGAATAGGGGGATTCATTGGTAATTTAGTTATAAATTGTTTTAGAAGAGCTTGAATGGATTTAATAATTCATACATGT
The DNA here is from genome assembly GCA_963277665.1 of Viscum album. Taxonomy (NCBI): domain Eukaryota; kingdom Viridiplantae; phylum Streptophyta; class Magnoliopsida; order Santalales; family Viscaceae; genus Viscum; species Viscum album. The sequence continues at coordinate 362,734,984 of OY728121.1, forward strand.
TTTAATGTTCACCAAGTTAGAAATATTGTTTGACTATATTTGAATACAGTTCAATTCCAAATTAGAAAATGCAATTCAAATAAAACTACAACCAATAAACATTGAAAATTCACATAACGGTAAAGTCAGCTATCAAATTGTTTTAGAAGATCTTGAATGGATTTAATAAATCAAACAAGTTGTAATGTTCACCAAGTTAGAAATATTGTTTGACTATGTTTGAATACAGTTCAATTCCAAATTAAAAAATTCAATGCAAATAAAACTGAAACCAATAAACATTGAAAATTCACATAACGGTCAAGTCAGCTAAAACATATTTGTGATAAATACTAAATCAATTTGAATATTACCAACCTTAACAACCCAACTCGAGGTAAACCAAAAGAATTGAGAACGTGGATGAATGATTCTATATATTTTCAACCACAACTTCAGGTTCACAATCATCTCTCAAAATTGAGCTATTGGAGTCATCAAAATAAATTAATGGATTAGTTCCAATAGAACTAGGGACAGTGTCAATTCCATCATCACCATCATCAAAATTATGTTTTGGAATTACTTCAACTATGACCCCAAATTCATGTCGAAGTTGGTCTTTGACATAAAAAACTTGTTTACCCATTGATGCCAATACATATGGTTCTTCGGTAGCAAGAGTGTGAGTCATATTAATTACTCGAAATCCACAATCATCAATAAATGTGCCATGTCTCGTCATCGAATCAAACCAATGGCATTTCATCATTGTGACTCGTCCATGAGAGTAATAATCCAATATTATTATATTCTCAACAACTCCATAATAACCCACTTTTTCAAATCACAGTCTACTATCTCATGCGCTGGCATAACAATATGTTGTGGCAGTAACCATAACAGCATAATGTTGTGTTCTCAAGTTCTTTCCTCGTTTAGTGACAATAAATTTGTACCCATTGATAACAATTGATTTACAGTCACGAACCATGGTATTAGAATCAAAAGCCAAAGCTCTTATTTCCTCAGAGACATAGTCAACATAAAAAATCAATACCTATAATATAAATGACTATTAAACTTAATTAAATATTTATATAATTATTTTAAACATTAATTCTTTTACGTTCAATTTTAACCTAGCAGAAAACTCTTTGCTATGCAAAGTCTCTCTCCTTATCAAAAATAAAGAACGATGCTTCCTATTTATCATTGTTTTATGTTCCTTGTAGATAAAAAATAAGAATACTTTAACAGATATATATGTAAGATATACATAATCAATATAGTTACCTGATATAGTCATCGAACAAATCACAGTTAAACCAAACTATACGATGTTCTATCTCCCGCTCTTCATGGCTTAATGTCTTCAATGTATATGATCTAGGAATTCCTCCTGTTTGAGGAAGTGATGGAAAACTAGGTTCAATTTTCTCATACTGTTCTTCTTCATTTCTCATTGGTCTGTCCAATATTGTAGTAAGATCAGAAAAATACATCGAGCAGAAATCCATACATTCTTGAGCCAAGTAATCATTCACGATAGAACCTTCATGATGATTTCTGTTTTGGACAGAAGACTTTAATTTGAAAATATTTCTTTCAGTTGGATACATCCAATGAAAAGAAACAGGTCCTCCGAGAAGTATTTAAGTGGGAATATGGACAGTCAGATGCAGCATGCATGTGAAAGATGATAGAGGAAATATTTTCTCTAACTCACACAAACTTAATGGGGTATCATTCAACATTTTTTACAAGAAATACTTGGAAAACTTCTTAGCACAAAGATCTATAAACAAATGGCACAATCGAATAACAGCCACCCTTACATTATTGGACAAAAATGACAGATTTCTATTGGAAGCAACTCATGCAGTAGAAAGTGATAATCACGAGTCTTTAAAGATTTTAGCTTCAAATCTCTTCTGTTGACCCGTTTAGATATGTTTCTTAAATAGACATCAAGAACTATAATAGTCTCTAATACTTCTAGAAATTGTTTTTTCCATAGGTGTGATCACATAAGAAGCACATGGATGTTTCCATTTATTTTCACTAATACGCACATGATGTAATTTTGGTCTGATGCCCCAATCCACCAAGTCACGCCGAGATCGTAAGTCATCTTTTCTCTTCCCCTTGACATTTAGAAGAATTGAAAGCAACATTTCACATATATTCTTTTCAATATGCATTACATCTAAGAAATGACTTAACAAATTTGTTGACCAACAAGGAAAATAAAAAAAGATACTCCTCTTCCTCCAATTGTAATAGGTTTTAGTGGAAACATTCTTTCTCTTTCCAGATTTCATTTGACCCTTCCCGAATGGAAAACTGAAATCTTTCAATTCATTAAGCACGTCAATTCCATACATATGTTGAGGTGGATCATCGGTCTCTATGGTATTATCAAATCTTCGATAATTCATTCTATATGGATGATCCTTTGGCAAGAATCGTCGATGTCCCATAAAACTAAAACTACAGCGATGTTTCAGTCTTCTGGATCGTGTATTCTTCATAAAAACTAGACAAGAAAATTTTCCCTTCGTGCTCCATCCAGAAATCATTGCATAAGCTAGAAAATCATTGATCGTCCACATAAGCGCATCACACATATGAAATATTTCTTTCGAACATGCATCGTATGTGCGCACACCCACATCCCAAAGAAGTTTCCACTATTTTATTAAAGGTTGAATGTATACATCAATATCAATGCCAGGATCAGAAGGACCAGATATGAGTATACTCATGAAAGTGAAAGGTTTTTTTATACACAACCATGGGGGAAGATTATAAATGTGTATAAAAACTCGCCATGTGCTGTGCGAAGTACGAATCTGCCCAAACGGATTAAAATCGTCGCATGAAAGACCCAGACTCACATTACACACGTTAGATGCAAAATCAGGATGTCGAGCATCAAATCTATGCCATGCAAATCCATCTGCAGGATGAACCAACTCATCATTAGTCTTTTTTCTTATGGTATCATACCATCTCATTTTTATTGATATGTCATCAGACATAAAAATATTCTGGAGTCTGGGGATCAATGGAAAGTGCCACATTACTTTATATGGAATGCGGGATGGTGTTCCATCAGATTTTGACTTCTAGCGGGATGTGCCACATTTTATAAAATTAATTCATTCAGTGGTTTCCTCCCAGAATAAACTGTAATCTTTCCAGCAAGAATGAATTTTGTTTCTTGAAAATCAAAGTTCCTCAACTAACTTCCATTCCATATAGTGGTTTGAGGGAATATATGAATCATCTGGAAGTAAATCCTTCAAGAGGGTAATAATGTAATCGATTGCTATATTAGAAATCCCATACATAGTTTTCCCATGAAACAATCGGATTAAAAATTCCATATTTTTCATTTTATTTCATTGTCGAAATACTGGAGTCGTGGCAGCATCATTCAATTTTTTCACCCTATCAATATCATCATTTTCACTAGATGCATCGGATGTCCTCATATCAAAGTCTTCTTGAGTCGAAATCCTTTCTTTTTCATGATGACGAATAAAAGGAAACCGATTATCTAACAAATTCTCCATTCCGGTCCTTTCATTTCGATCATCACCAATTTGATATTTCATTTTCTCCCCATTATGATACCACACAAAGTAGTTTGCTTGAAATCCATTTTTGTTTATGTGGTGCTGACTTCTTCACGGCTCAACCAAGGTCTACCAACACAATTGGAACATGGGCAGTGTATGTGACCACTATCTAAACCATTGTGAAATGAAAAATCTATAACGCTCTCCAAATTGTTTTGAAAATCGCTTGAGATCTGATCGGTTTCATACATCCAACTTCTGTCCATTCTGTAAAAAGAATTTATATAAGTCATTTTGTCATAAATAATTCAATAGGATTAAACTTTAATAGAAAATATCTTTCAAAATCCATTTTAAATAATAAAATCCCTTTGATCATTTTTAGAAAATATTTGGAGTATTCTCAAGGCACCCACATTTGGAAAAGTCACATTAAATGTGCAATTTCCACACCAAACTATTGGAAACAATTAACATGAGACAATCATCGACCACAAATAACTTATCTAGAAATTAAAAAAACAGAAACAAAATGTGATATAGAATTTAATGTTAAGTTAGGAGAAATGAGATTAAATAGAGAAAACAACATCATAAATGGTTCCGACATTATAAATTTTGATTAAAAGCACCCATAATAGGAGTGGGAATGCCTCATACACCTAATCCCTAATAAAACAAACCAAATCTCCAATTAAAACATTGAATTTAGGGTTTCCACCCCACTTGGAAAGCCCTACCCCCACCCCACCCACCCCACGTGGACATCCCTACCCCCACCCCACTTGGACAACCCAACACCCCCACCCCACGTGGACAGCCCTACCCCCACCCCACATGGAAAACCCAGCCCCCCCCCCCCCCACCATATATACCTGGACACACCTACCCCCCACAACCCACTTGGAAAACCCAGCCACCCCCCCACCCCACCTGGACTTCCCTACCGTCACCCCACTTGGACAACCCATCCCCCCCCCCACCATACCTAGACAACCCCTCCTCCACCCCACCTACACACCCTCCCCACCCCACTTGGACAACCCTACCTGGACACATTCCCCCACCCAACCTACACACCCTCCCCCACCACAAACAGCCCTACCCCCACTGCATTTTGACACCCAGCCCCCTTCCCCACCCTACCTAGACAGCCCCCTCCCCCACCCTACCTAGACAACCCCTCCCCCACCCCAAAAAACCCTACCCCCACCCCATTTGGACAACCCATCCTACTCCCCCACCCTACCTAGACAACCCCTCCCCCACCCCAAACAACCCTACCCCCAGCCCATTGGGACAACCCAGGCCCCTCCCCCAGCCTACCTAGACAGCCCCCTCCCCCACCCTACCTAGACAGCCCCTCCCCCACCCAAAACAGCCCTACCCCCACCCCATTTAGACAACCCAACCCCCTCCCCACCCTACCTAGACAACCCCTCCCCACCCAACTTGGATAGCCCTCGACATCCTCCCCCACCCCACTTAGATATCCCTCGACATCCTCCCCCACCCCATCTGCACACCATCCCCCACCTCATACTGAAACATAAATTCATCCAAATCAAAATCCAATTTTCAACTACAATAAATTCCACCAAAAGGACCATATCACCCCACTAAAAAAACCATTTATGTTTGAAGTGTAGAACAAAATACATAAAACAAATACAAGGGTTCCGTAGACAGAAACCCTAATTTAGCCTAAATCAAAACATCAAACACCAAAAAATAGAGAAATAACGCAAAAATTAAGGTAAAACTTACTAATTTTGAAGTGCCCAGATCAGTGTGAATCACTGAGAGGGGGAGGGGGTGAATCAGTGATCCCTTAAAACTTTTTACTAATTGATTCTTTATCAATTAAACCTCTATGGCTGGTTAAAGCCTCGATCAACTCTTCTTGTATCTCTCATCTTTCCACGAATGATGCAGTAAATGTAAAGGCACTGGACACAAGGATTTACAAGGTTCGGCACCAAAGGCCTACATCCTTGCCATGCTCTCCAAGCATGGATTCTTCCATTATAATCTGTTAGTATTACAATGGTCGATACAGAGTCCCACTGTATCTCTCCTGAGTCCCACAGGAGGGTCTTTATACTGCGTCCCACAGTGTTACCAGAGTCCCACTGGCCTGCTCCAGAATTCCACTGAAGACTTCTTCTCCCTGAGTCCCACAGGGTCTTCTACTGGCTCCTCGAGTCACACGAGTAGCTCTTCTTCACTTTAAGTTCTTCAAGTATCCTCAGCAGTCTGGGATAAAGACTGCTGGCCTTGCTCTGTACCTCTGACCACTTGTGATGATCAAGGTCTTCTCAATCTACTGAATGCTCAGACAAATAATATCTTTATCTTCGGTCTGGTCCAGTCTCAATTGCACACCACTGATTTAGCACTGTTCACGTGTGCACGTGCATGCATGCATGCATGCACTTCTCCTTTCCTCTTCTTGGTGCAGTAGACCCACAAAGGGTGTAGTCAATTGTTGCACACACCTTCTCAATTGAACTTCACACTTTGTTCAATTTGTTTACACACTTAGAGTTTGTTCTACTTTAGTGTGGATGTCCTCCTTTCAACTTCTTCTAAGTGTGTTCACTTTTAGTGCACACTTAGGTTCGGCCTACTTCTTTAATTTGCACACAAAACTTCTTCACTTTGGCACACACTTTGAGCTTGGCCTTCACACTTCTTGTTGCACACCCTTAAATGGCCGTAGGGTGTTCCTCTTCAATTTGCACACACACACACTCAAATGAGGTGTGGTTTTCAATTCACCCACACAAGGCTACGGCCTATTCAATTCTAACACACAACCAAAGTGTGGTCTTCCCTTGGTGCACACAAGGCACTAAGGCCTCGGCCTTCTATTCTTTTGCACACACACAAATGTGGTGGCCTTCCTCCTTATGCACACACTCGGCTTGGCCTATTCTCCCACTGTTCTTATTTTCACATTCACCCAAAGGGTGTGTTCTTTTACTTCACACAAGGTGTGGTCTCGGGTTCTCCTATTCTTGCACACTCACGGCCTCGGGTCCTATTCTGTTTTTGCACACACTTAAGTTGTGGTGGTCTTCTTGTTTCACACACACCCAAGGCTACTGCCTTAAGCAAGCCGTGAAAGAGGGTGCGGCCAATTCTTCTTCTCCCATTGCCGCATAGGTCTTCAAGATGCACAAGGGTATGCAAGGTGCGACATATCTTCACTTCTTGTCCGCGCAAGCACAAGGCACAAGGATCTCGGGCGTGGGCGCGCAAGTGCAAGGGTGCACTTGGCCGTGCAAGCGCTCGGGTGTGCAAGCTTGCAACACCGCGGGGCTTCAACCGTGGGCGCGCAAGGCTTGGTGCGACCCCGGTTCTTCCTGCTGCTCAAGTGAGGCGCGCAGGGAACCCTTCTTCTTGTCGCGCAAAGGTGTTGCGCGCAAGGAACTTCGCAAAGCCAAAAATGGCTTCGGACTGCTGCCGCGCAAGTGGTGCGCGCAGGGCAGTTCTTCGCGAGGCAGAGCTCTCACGGGACACGGATTTTCAAGAAGACTTCAGCAAAAAGCTTCATGCCTCGGGTGATCCTTTTATAGGCAGAGAAACGCTTAAAACTTCCGCGTGATCTAACATCAAAATCCCGAGATATTCGGGTCTTTAAAAATCTTCCAAATCTTGAATTTACTCCTCTGTTTCACGCGGGATCTTCCTCTTTAATTTCCTCTACGTGCATGCGACTTAGAACGCATGCACGGCCTTCTTTAAACCCTATCCATGCAAAGGCACGAACACCGAATGGCCTCGCACCTCCGGTTGCTTCGGCCTCGCTCGAAATCCTCCTTTCATCGCATGCATGCTTATTTTATTGCATGGTTATGTTCAGTAGGCACAGACGATCACAATGGAGGTTTCGGATTCGGAAATGGTGGCCGAGAGCTCGAGATAGGTCGTCGGGATGCCTCTGGTTCAGCGGCTGCTCGCGGGAGACTTCGGCTCGAGCTCGACGAAGGAGATGATCTCGCAGCCGTTGGATCGTCGATTCAATTGATTTCGGACGGCCTAGATCAGATCGCCTCGCCGCGGATGAATCGTGCGGCGCAGATCAAGCGCGCGATGGCTCGGACGGCCAGGATCTCTTCCGCGGAAAAAATGCGCGTCCCACATCGAATCCGCGGCCGGTTTTTCCGCGCTTTATAAGCCTGGCGCTCCCTCAACCCGCCAGTTGAATCTCCTCCCCTCTCGGTGCCGCCCCGCACCGAGTTCTTTAGCGGGCGCGCTCTTGCGCCCACCCTTTGCTCCTGCGGGCGCGCTCCTAGCGCCCACTATGCTCCTCCGGCGGGCGGGTTTCACCACCGCGTGCCCTCGGGGGCTTATACACGGCCCCCTGCGCTCCTCCGGGCGTGCCCCAGGCGCCCATGCGGTGTCCTTGGGTGCGCCCCATGCCTCAAGGTTGCTGCCCTGGCCTTGAGGGTTCCCCATGGGCGTGGTGACCTTGAGTCCCACAAGTGCCTTGGGTGATGACCCTCGGCTGGCCTCCTTGGTGGCCAATTTTTTGGCAAAGTAAAGAATAATACTTTGTCAAATACAAAGTTCTTCCATAAGTTCAAGCCAAATGCCACATTCCAAGCCATCTTCTTCCCATCTCTATTCTTCTTCTTCTTAGAATTCCTCCATACTTCTTAAACAAATGTTCATCACTTAGGAATGGAAATTCTTGAAGGTTCTTCATCTTCAACCGAACTCCTGAATCACTTAAATTATTCAAAGTGCTTCATTGATCTAATCAGAGATCAATTGGGGCTTCTTCTAATTCTCATGCACTAAGTAATAGTGCATGGACTTCTTCAGCTCACTTCATCCACTTAGGAGGTGTGGATGGATCTCTTCAACTCCTCATGCATTGTCAGTACAATGCATGGTCTTCTAATCATGTTGTGACTTTGTATCCAGTTGATACACGTTCTATGAACTTAAAGAACAGCTCCACAATCGTCTGATTTAACTAGAGAATGTTTCAACCACATCTCTTATGCCACTTAGTGAATCTCCTAAGTGACATGCATCTTAGTACTATGGCCATTCTCTCTTCATCACCAACACCATCACAACCTTTGGCATTCACATCTTGACATTCCCTGACTTCCATTCATTCCAAGACAACTTCATGCCTCATTGACAACAAATGCAACACAATGCACTTCAATCTCCCCCTTTGTATTTGTTGTCAATACACTCCTTCAGCACATATGAATGGGTCAATATGTGTGCCAATATTTTCTCCCCCTTATTGGCAATCAAATGCAAAGGTGTGGTGTGGTTCACTTTCAAAAATCTCTTCCTCCCTTTGAAAAGTATTTTCTTGAAAAACACTGAGAGAGGGATGATGTCACATGTTCACTTGAGCAATGAACCTTTAGTAAATCAGCTCTAAGTCTACTTGGGCTAACCCGGTGTATAAAACAAGAGTGATATGACCAAGGAATTCAAAGCTGTCCAAAATTCACTGTACATGTGAGATCATGCTTCAGGGGTTTGAAATTTTTCAGATATACCAATGAATTGCTAAATCCTGCACATACTTCACAAAACTCATTAGAAAGTTCAGTGCAAAGATAAAGCTCCCCCTTTCATCTACTTTCCTTCAATCCATACTCCCCCTTAATTGACAAGATAAACTCAATTAAGAAACAAGGGATGAAAGTATGATTGGAATACCTTCAGCTTTTCTCAAGATAGTATTAAATCTTATAATACCATCTTCTCCAGATTGGCTCCCCCTCAAGGGGTGCACTCCATTCAATCAAAACCATCCTCCAGCTGAGAATGATCATCATCTTCAATTCCCTGCATTGTTAGCACATGTAAATACCAATGTATAAGGGAATAAGATGGAACCTCCTTGGTTCATCAATGTGAACAACAAGGTTGAGAAGATTCTCTCAACCGAGATGTCCCATTTTCACCATTCTTCACACTTGCACATTTGATCTTCAGTGATGATTGTGCTGGTGTGGATCTCAACCCATCTTCATGTGAAATCTTTTTCTTCCCTTTTGCTTTAGCAAATGCCAGAGCTTCATCTTCAGCTCTTTGTAGTTCTCTGGCAAGTTGCAACTGATGTGGCCATATGACAAGTATATCATTTGGAAGAGTGGCCCCAGTTCTGGATGTTTCACATGGTTCCTTAGATGCTGTCAAGCTACCTTTCTTAGGCAACTTGTTTTCAATCAATCCCTTCTGCTTCTTCTGGATTGATTGTCTGTTTGAGTTCAGTCTGCCTCTATTGAATTTCATGGCTTCTTTACAAAGATCCATGATATGCCCTTTCTTTCCACAGTAGAAGCATTTCTTGGTGGTCCTTCTGGATGCATCACCCTTCTTGGACTCAGACTCCAAGGACTTCTCTTCATTTCTAAAACACTTCTTGGGAGCATTTTCTACTTTCTTCTTGCTTCCCAAGGAATCTCTCTTAGCCAGGTTCTGTGATCTTTTCTTCTTTTGAGCTCTGGATACAGTTGGAGATTGACATGTATCTATTTGACCACTTTTGCAATCATCCCAGATGTTGTCAAGTAATCCAAATCTGTTAGCAGTAAACAGATGTCTCTGGACCTATGGATGTTGCTTCTTTTCCTCTGGCTTGCTCCCCCTTGGCATGGGCTTCCTCTGTGCTTTGGCATTCAGTGGATTGTACCAACAATTCTTTGCACAATGCCCATACTTGTTACAACACCAGCATTTCCCACGAATCTTGACCTTTTCAGTCCTTCTGATTGTATGGCAGTTTTCTTGACCTGTTGTGCTGTTTCAGGAGAGCTCTCTTTCTTTACTGTCTTCATCCATACTTGTTTGGATTCATTCTTCCATCCTGCACTTTTAGTAGAAACACTTTTAGAAGCAAGAGTACAAGATGGTATGGATAGTACCTTCTTTCTAGAAGATGTTGCACTTTTATTGGAGGATGTCTTTCTCTTAGAATCATCCTGCTCAAGGTTCACTTGAGTAGCAATATTTCTTCTTTCAGCTGACTGGGAGGATTTAGCTTTGGGTGATTGCTGATTTTTCAATATCACCTCTAGTTCTATGTATTTCATGTTGAGGGAGTTCTTCTCATCCTCAACAGTTCTTAGCTTTCCTTCCCAATTTTCTTTCAGCTGATTCATCTGGTCATCATGCACCTTCTTTAATTCTTGCAATGAATTGTCCAGCTCCTTCACCAATTTGACTTTTTCTTCAAGTTGAGCATCTCTGACAACCATTGACACTTTATGCCTCTTTTCCAGTGTATGGAAAACATCTTTGACCACAGTCTTAAAGAATTCTTTCTCAGAAAGGCTTCTTTGCAATTCTTCACAAGTATCTTCATATCTTTCATTGCAAAGAGATACTGTTTCATCTTTAGCATTTACCAGCTTTCTGAGAGTGTTGGTTATGCCAACCCTTTTAGCCAGCTGATCTTCCATAGCATTGGCTTCTTCTTCTAACTGTGATTTTTCTTCTTGAAGATCATGGATGCCTGTAGCTATACACTTTGCCACTTCCATGGGAACTGTCTTCTGAAGATAGTTGAGTGCACTCTGAAGATCATTCTTTCTTCCATCTTCATCACAGCTAGAGCAGGCTTCATCAGAAGAATGATAAAAGGAATTGTCATCTGATGTGACTTTCACATTTCTTTCCATAGAAGGAGTTTCTCTGATTGCAGCAACCTTCTTCCTCATCTTCTTTGCCTGTTTCTTCATTCTGTTTTTCAGAGTCTTGGCAGATATCTCCATTTGAGGCTGTTCTTTCATTTCCTCAAATCTGCACTCCATATAGACTCTCTTGGATCTTTTAGAGGCAACCTCCCTCTGATACCAATTGAAGTGCCCAGATCAGTGTGAATCACTGAGAGGGGGAGGGGGTGAATCAGTGATCCCTTAAAACTTTTTACTAATTGATTCTTTATCAATTAAACCTCTATGGCTGGTTGAAGCCTCGATCCACTCTTCTTGTATCTCTCACCTTTCCACGAATGATGCAGTAAATGTAAAGGCACTGGACACAAGGATTTACAAGGTTCGGCACCAAAGGCCTACATCCTTGCCATGCTCTCCAAGCATGGATTCTTCCATTATAATCTGTTAGTATTACAATGGTCGATACAGAGTCCCACTGTATCTCTCCTGAGTCCCACAGGAGGGTCTTTATACTGCGTCCCACAGTGTTACCAGAGTCCCACTAGCCTACTCCAGAATTCCACTGAAGACTTCTTCTCCCTGAGTCCCACAGGGTCTTCTACTGGCTCCTCGAGTCACACGAGTAGCTCTTCTTCACTTTAAGTTCTTCAAGTATCCTCAGCAGTCTGGGATAAAGACTGCTGGCCTTGCTCTGTACCTATGACCACTTTTGATGATCAGGGTCTTCTCAATCTACTGAATGCTCAGACAAATAATATCTTTATCTTCGGTCTGGTCCAGTCTCAATTGCACACCACTGATTTAGCACTGTTCACGTGTGCACGTGCATGCATGCATGCATGCACTTCTCCTTTCCTCTTCTTGGTGCAGTAGACCCACAAAGGGTGTAGTCAATTGTTGCACACACCTTCTCAATTGAACTTCACACTTTGTTCAATTTGTTTACACACGTAGAGTGTGTTCTACTTTAGTGTGGATGTCCTCCTTTCAACTTCTTCTAAGTGTGTTCACTTTTAGTGCACACTTAGGTTCGGCCTACTTCTTTAATTTGCACACAAAACTTCTTCACTTTGGCACACACTTTGAGCTTGGCCTTCACACTTCTTGTTGCACACCCTTAAATGGCCGTAGGGTGTTCCTCTTCAATTTGCACACACACACACTCAAATGAGGTGTGGTTTTCAATTCACCCACAAAAGGCTACGGCCTATTCAATTCTAACACACAACCAAAGTGTGGTCTTCCCTTGGTGCACACAAGGCACTAAGGCCTCGGCCTTCTATTCTTTTGCACACACACAAATGTGGTGGCCTTCCTCCTTATGCACACACTCGGCTTGGCCTATTATCCCACTGTTCTTGTTTGCACATTCACCCAAAGGGTGTGTTCTTTTACTTCACACAAGGTGTGGTCTCGGGTTCTCCTATTCTTGCACAGTCACGGCCTCGGGTCCTCTTCTGTTTTTGCACACACTTAAGTTGTGGTGGTCTTCTTGTTTCACACACACCCAAGGCTACTGCCTTAAGCAAGCCGTGAAAGAGGGTGCGGCCAATTCTTCTTCTCCCACTGCCGCATAGGTCTTCAAGATGCACAAGGGTATGCAAGGTGCGGCATATCTTCACTTCTTGTCCGCGCAAGCACAAGGCACAAGGATCTCGGGCGTGGGCGCGCAAGTGCAAGGGTGCACTTGGCCATGCAAGCGCTCGGGTGTGCAAGCTTGCAACACCGCGGGGCTTCAACCGTGGGCGCGCAAGGCTTGGTGCGACCCCGGTTCTTCCTGCTGCTCAAGTGAGGCGCGCAGGGAACCCTTCTTCTTGTCGCGCAAAGGTGTTGCGTGCAAGGAACTTCGCAAAGCCAAAAATGGCTTCGGACTGCTGCCGCGCAAGTGGTGCGCGCAGGGCAGTTCTTCGCGAGGCAGAGCTCTCACGGGACACGGATTTTCAAGAATACTTCAGCAAAAAGCTTCATGCCTCGGGTGATCCTTTTATAGGCAGAGAAACGCTTAAAACTTCCGCGTGATCTAACTTCAAAATCCCAAGATATTCGGGTCTTTAAAAATCTTCCAAATCTTGAATTTACTCCTCTGTTTCACGCGGGATCTTCCTCTTTAATTTCCTCTACGTGCATGCGACTTAGAACGCATGCACGACCTTCTTTAAACCCTATCCATGCAAAGGCACAAACACCGAATGGCCTCGCACCTCCGGTTGCTTCGGCCTCGCTCGAAATCCTCCTTTCATCGCATGCATGCTTATTTTATTGCATGGTTATGTTCAGTAGGCACAGACGATCACAATGGAGGTTTCGGATTCGGAAATGGTGGCCGAGAGCTCGAGATAGGTCGTCGGGATGCCTCTGGTTCAGCGGCTGCTCGCGGGAGACTTCGGCTCGAGCTCGACGAAGGAGATGATCTCACAGCCGTTGGATCGTCGATTCAATTGATTTCGGACGGCCTAGATCAGATCGCCTCGCCGCGGATGAATCGTGCGGCGCAGATCAAGCGCGCGATGGCTCGGACGGCCAGGATCTCTTCCGCGGGAAAAATGCGCGTCCCACATCGAATCCGCGGCCGGTTTTTCCGCGCTTTATAAGCCTGGCGCTCCCTCAACCCGCCAGTTGAATCTCCTCCCCTCTCGGTGCCGCCCCGCACCGAGTTCTTTAGCGGGCGCGCTCTTGCGCCCACCCTTTGCTCCTGCGGGCGCGCTCCTAGCGCCCACTATGCTCCTCCGGCGCGCGGGTTTCACCACCGCGTGCCCTCGGGGGCTTATACACGGCCCCCTGCGCTCCTCCGGGCGTGCCCCAGGCGCCCATGCGGTGTCCTTGGGTGCGCCCCATGCCTCAAGGTTGCTGCCCTGGCCTTGAGGGTTCCCCATGGGCGTGGTGACCTTGAGTCCCACAAGTGCCTTGGGTGATGACCCTCGGCTGGCCTCCTTGGTGGCCAATTTTTTGGCAAAGTAAAGAATAATACTTTGTCAAATACAAAGTTCTTCCATAAGTTCAAGCCAAATGCCACATTCCAAGCCATCTTCTTCCCATCTCTATTCTTCTTCTTCTTAGAATTCCTCCATACTTCTTAAACAAATGTTCATCACTTAGGAATGGAAATTCTTGAAGGTTCTTCATCTTCAACCGAACTCCTGAATCACTTAAATTATTCAAAGTGCTTCATTGATCTAATCAGAGATCAATTGGGGCTTCTTCTAATTCTCATGCACTAAGTAATAGTGCATGGACTTCTTCAGCTCACTTCATCCACTTAGGAGGTGTGGATGGATCTCTTCAACTCCTCATGCATTGTCAGTACAATGCATGGTCTTCTAATCATGTTGTGACTTTGTATCCAGTTGATACAAGTTCTATGAACTTAAAGAACAGCTCCACAATCGTCTGATTTAACTAGAGAATGTTTCAACCACATCTCTTATGCCACTTAGTGAATCTCCTAAGTGACATGCATCTTAGTACTATGGCCATTCTCTCTTCATCACCAACACCATCACAACCTTTGGCATTCACATCTTGACATTCCCTGACTTCCATTCATTCCAAGACAACTTCATGCCTCATTGACAACAAATGCAACACAATGCACTTCAAATTTGAAGTGTGAAATAAGATTTTGTTTGATTGAAGATGGATCTTGGGTGGAAAGAGTGTCGCGGCCGAGAAGAATTCAGGAGCTCTGTCTGCAATCGGTCTACAATCGGGCTGGGTGGGGGTTTGCCTAGTCTATATTTGGGGGAAATCTGTCCCAACGGTTTGTAAAAACCGTTGGGAAAGATAGAGTTTTCCCAACAGTTTCATTAATCCATTGGGAAAACTTATTTTTTCCCCATCTTTCACAAAGGTTTGATGAAACAGTTGGGAAAACTAATTTTATTCCTATCTTTCCCAACAGTTTCATCAAACCGTTGGAAAAAATCAATATTTATAGATTAATACCAACAGTTAATGCAAACCATTGGTAAAGATCACATATACCAACGGTTCAAAAGAACCGTTGGTATACAACTGTTGGGAAAAACATGATTTCCCGTAGTGTAATATAAATACATACATGTTAATTTAAAAATATATTAATATATGAGTAAATATAAATAAGTACATATATAAATAAATAAATATATTAATAAATGAATATAAAAGTAATAGGGTGTAGTGGTAAAGGCTTAGTTGTGCAAGCAACATGTCCTGAGTTTGAATCCAGGGAGAAGTAGGTCGTACGTGTGGGTGGAATAACGACTAGCACTATTATAGGGAGGGCTTGCACTATTAGGGGGGTTGCGGTTGGGGCATACGGGTTGGGGGGGGGGGGGGCCGCTGTTGAATGGGGGTTCAAGTGCTGTTAAAGCCCCTCCCCCAGTTACAGATTTTTTAGTGTTTTTTAATTTTTATCAGTGCATTTTTAGTGCTAATAAAATATCCCTTTTATCAGTGATTTTTTTAATGCTGATAAAAGGGGTATTTATCACTGATTTTTTAGTTTTGAAAAAAGGGACCCCCTTTTATCTTCACTAAGATTTATGGCTCTTTTTTAGTTCCATAAATAAATTTTTATAGCACTGATAAAGGAAATATTTTCTATAGTGATTTCACTCAAAAAATTTCAGAAGAAAACATTTTTCAATATTGAAATATTCTATCCATTTCAAAAACCATTTAAAAAATTTAATAAAAAATATTTTGAATAAAAGTGTCCCATTGCACATTGAATATTTTGAAATAAATTTACATTTTAAAACATTTTTTATATAGAAATAATTCTTTAAACTCAATTTGAAAACATGCACATTAATGAGAATGATTTTAAAGAATAAATCATTAAGACCTTTAAAACAATGTTTTATTTAAAGATGTACTTGACACTTGAGAAATACTTGAATACAAATAATTATGGAATAACATTAAAAAAATTTAATATCATAAGAATATACTAATTTGCGACATAACATATCAAAAGTGTTTTACATACACCCTATAGGATAATAAAGGTGTGTTACATCAATATATGCCTTAATGAAAAGAGATTGATATGAAATACCTTACAAAGAGCATATCATTAGATTAAGGATAAATCATGGAAATAATTATGTTTGGAAAAAAATATAAATAAACCCAATAGAATTTGATATTAAGTGTTAAATAATTAGAGGCCATTATCACATATTCTTGTAAAAATGAAACAAATGACATGGATATTTAACTTAATGAATAGAGATTGAGTTATGATTTCCCTAATAAATATTATTTTCTTAATAAAATAGAGAAATTTTGTGTATTCACTATAAATAAAAATTAATAATGAATAAATAAAGTATATGATATCAAATGTTATTTCTCACATAATCATAGTAAAACTTAATCAATAAGTATAATATTAATCCAAATAATTGAAATTGGGTAAAGAAATTCCCTTACCTTGAATTCCACTTGTCTTGTTCATTCTTTATATTCATGAATTATAAAAATAGGTTAATTTATACTTTATTCAGAACCTTTTTCACATTTTTTTATATTACTTATTATCATGTTATAAAAATTAAATAATTATTCATGTTCATATTGGTATTTTTGTTGATATTTGGTAAGTGAGTTGAAAATGAACTTATTTTGATGTAAATTGTCCGTCTGGACAAAGTAAATCATCTTAAGAATATTATTCATTATTTAAATATAATATATATCCAGTATATATTTATTTATAATAGTTCAAAAAATTTGGAGATAATTCATGAAATGCACCGTTCATGGAGACAATATTCCATATAGACACATGAACACTACTTTCATTTATTTTTCATATTAAAAGAATAATAATCAATTTATATAATTATATATTATTATACCAGTATTATATTAATTTCATGTATGTCTCATAGGTATAATAAAACCATACTTTATACATTCCATATATATTGGGAAGAAGTCACATCGCTTGGAGGTGGCAGTAGTCCAAATTTCCTCAAACAAAATTACCGTATTTACACAACAAAGAAAGAAAAATTTTATGTTCTAAATAAAAATCACATAAGAATTTTTTAATTATAAATATAATATATACCATATAAAAATATATTTACATTATAATTTCCACCATGAGAGGTGTTAATAGAAAATTGAACAATCATCATTTTATGAGGCAGTAGTTCATTGTTCACTGAAACAGTTTTCTATATATCCAATAGATGGAGGTGTGTATAATTTTATTTATAAAAATTATCCTAAAAACATCCTATTATATTTAGTATACTTGTTTTGTTATTAAATAATGTAATAAATAGAGGTTAGGGTTTGGAGAAGGAAAATAAATGAAAGGAGATTGAGAAAAGACATTACCTATAAATCACATAACTCCTTTCTATTTGAGTCAAAGGGAATCATTGAGTTTTCTTCTTCCCAAGGTAAGGCTCATAAGAGTAAGATAGGGATTTTGGTATCTTATTTGGAGAAATTGGTAGACCCAATTAGCTTTATATGTGTGTGTAACTGGGTAGAGGTGGTGTTCTTTTATAAGAGGAAGAAGGGGAAATTTAGGAATGTCTTGAAATATTATTTTTAATGAATTGATTTTTGAATTATAATGGCTCAAAAGTGGTATATTTCATGGATAATATTATTATGGGTCAAAATAATCTCTTAAAACAGGTTTTAATCATGTTTAGGTCACAAATTTAACATTACATTTTGGCTTTAACCCATAGTTAAATAAATTAAATCTTTCCATGTCTTCCTGTATGTTTATAATATATGGTTAATATGGTCACTATAAAATAGAAAGTGAACCACATGGGGATCAGAAATAAAATTTTTATAATTATATAATTCATTTATACAAATATATGATTTTTATGACTATTATATCCTTTAATAAAATAGTATATGTTCTAAAAACTCATTTATGTTAATTTTGACACTTTTTAGTAATTGATTTTTTGTCGAAGTCATAACTACTTGATACCTTCAAACCTATATAATTCACTCAAATATAATATTTCATAATAATAAGTAAAATTCATGAATGGAATATAAATGTACAAATTACATTTATTATAATATTTATAATATAATTTATTTGAGTCTTTTATTAATAAGGTAATCGGTGTGTTATCATTGTGTCATAAATAAATTTATTTATTTAATGTATAAGAATTATATATAAAATAGTATAATGAAGTAATTTTATTTATATTTAAAAATAATATTTATAGACATAGTGATCAGATATATAACCCTATATTAATATTTTTTTATTCAAAGATACATCTTTATGTTATAGTTCTCTTTACTTTAAATAAATTATTATAACACGTCATTATCAAATCCATGTACATTCATGGGGTTATAAATCCGACATAAGGATCCTCATGGTCGTATATACCTCATCGAATAGGATTAAGACATGTTTTAGAGTAGTTTAATATTATTATAATATTTTTACCCTAATTTTCTATATTTACCTTTTAGCCATGGTAAATAAAAATAATTATTGATGTTTATAATCGTAATTTCTGAAAGTAAAAGGTACCTATTTAAAAATTTTGGAACCTTTAATTCCAAATATGGAATTATTTTTTACAAATTCAAAACACATAAATTGCAGAAATTAATTTAAAGTTAATTCCCATTGTCAAAACCAGAAAGCATGATTTTAAAAAGTAAAAACTATCAAAAGATTAACATGTGTATATGTACAATTTAAATGTGAAATTAATTATAACAAACAAAATTGTATTAAATGATAAAATAATAAACAAATTAAATTTTAAAACTAATTAAAATGACAATCAAACTTTAAAAATAAATTAGATAAAAACGTAGTTTTGAATTAAAAGGAAGTATTTTTTACTATTCATTAAAATATGGATTTTATCATAAAAATACTTAAATTTCAAGAAAAATAAATTTTGATGTCCCACATATCAATAATAATTTTATTTATTCAAATAGAACTTATAAATGTGACAAAATAGATTTAAAAAGTGTTCTCCATCAAAAGTCGGTAAAACAATATTTTTTAAAATATTAGAGTATTTTTTGCATAAAACTTGATTCATTCTTATTTTAAGACTATAAAAGTAAATGAATAAATGTAAAAGAATTTAAATTCTTTTTAATGATGTTGTATTTATTTATGTTCATTCTCGCCAATACAATGACTAAGAATTAACTACGATTTAAAATAATAATAATATTATTGTATTATTTTTCAGCATAACTCAACATTGTGTGCCACATAAGATTTCAGAGAAACCCGTTGTTGCTTGTTGAGTACGATATTGGAAAAAGAATACCCTTTAATGAAAAATTAATGTATTATTCATAAATATTAATAGATATGAAAATTTATTATTCTCTAAATACCTGGGATGTTATAATAGTTTTTTTCTGGCCTGTTATGTTTTATACTCACACATTCAATATACATCTTGCGGTAAGTTAAGTTTCTCATACTGCATTTTTGGTATGATAGGATGAAGGGAATTGACGAACCTAAAGCTCATTGTATGTGATAAAATAAAATATATTATATTACATGATATACATATGATTAAAATCAGCCATGTGGATATGTAGTTGAAAATGTATCCTTGCGCAAAAGTTTGCGGATATGCAGCTGCTAGCGTATCCTTAAGAACAATCTTGGGAGTATGTTGTTTAAAAATTATTATGATATGAATAAGATTAATATATTTATTCTATGTTTTATTAACATTTCATTAGATAATATACAGTAAAAATTATCATTTTTATTAACATTTCTTGAATGCTATCATTATGAAAGATTTGTTACTTGAGATATACATCAAGGGAGAGTGCTTCACACATATAATGCATGTGTTCTCTTAGAAATTATATAATGATATAAAATTAATTATTTAATGAATGAATTATCTAGGGTCATCCTAAAAGAATCTATAAAGATACCACATCCATTTAATGGAAATGTTGGTGTGTTTTCTTTGTGAATCGTTGAAACTCATTGAAACCCAAATATCTCCTAATCTACCTTATTTATGCCGAAAGTTATAGAACACAACAGATGTTAGAATAATATGACACTAAAAACGTGTGATTTAATATCTCATTGATACACCTTAGAGGATGGATGCCTTAGGGATTAATCTTGGGGATCTTCTATGAATGCGTCAAATAAGGATGGTTGTGGAAGATTTATTGTAATGTATACATAGTTCCTTAGTTTCTTTATTTCAAAATTTTCCATGATTTCTATAATCTAGAATGTAAATCTATTTAGGGGTTTCAAATTTTATTATTCATGATATAATATATTTTATTAAACCCATATGAATCCAAATAGTGGTATCATAGACCACTATACTTCTCCGTTAATGAAATCAGTTTTATGAAATAAATAATTGTAGCCTAGAATTACATTTAGAGTTAATGTAATCTGAAGATAAAACATGATGTTATGATTATATAATAACGTAACTATAGTATATAGATCTTCAAAAAAATGTAATTAAATAATATATTCTCAATAGATTCTCTTTTATTTTTTTGACAACATAATCTATTCTAGGAATAAATATTATGTTATATTGATAACATAATATAGATTTTTAAGTATAATATACATTATTTGATAATGTAGAATGTGTTCCTTGCCCCCAATATAGGGTACTATAAAACATATCTTGACATTATGATCTGAGAAAATGTAATGTGTGGTAATTCTCTTGAAACTATGTTATAAAATAAATTTAATCTTGATTTAGACATTAATATAATGTTTATGAGATAACACAATGTCTGCTCTGAATTTTTAGTATTTATAAATAACTTATAATAATGAGAAATTATATTTTGGATATATTTGTTAGATTATAGATTTTTTATAAGTTAATATATTTAATTGAATTTATAATTAATTAATAATAATTTATAATTCCCAATAGTAAATTTTAATATTAAAAAAATTTTATTATGAAATTATATGGAATGACATAAATTTTTTATAAAATATATATATATTCTTATAAGAGTAATTTATAAAGGATTGAAGATATAAAATAATGAAAATATATAAATTTTTTAAATTTGATGATATTAAATTAATTATAATAATTAATTTTAATTGATTAAATAATTGTAATAATTTGGAATTGAATTTATATCATATTAATTTTTATTATGATTGTTATGATCATGGATTTAATAAGGATAATTATATGATTTTTAGATTATGTAAAATGTTTTTATAATAGTAATTGGAATGTAAAATTTATATTATTCTTAAACAATCATACATTTAAAGTGAAATTATATAAAATGTATAATATATGGGAGTTTGTATTATATAATTAATTGAAAGTGTTATATTCATGTTTATGAAATATCCATAACAACAAGTTATATTATAAAATGTTCCTTGTTATAATTTATTTATGGTAATTGTTTGTAAATTATTACCTTATATTTAAATATTTTAATTTTTATTTATTTAAATGTTTTCTTATACATTTTTCATAGTTAAATTTTTTTTATTTCTAAATAGGTGTATGATTTAGTTTAATCAGTTAAATATATTTTTATAAAAAAAGCTATCCTTTCATTAAATTCATGATACAACTACATAAGATTTAGTTTTCAAAAGAAATTAATTTGGTTCTTAATTAATGTTATTTTCTTGTATTTTGTAAAAATTCATTATTTTTTTAATTTATTTTAAAAATATCACTTTTTGGGATAATGTGTAGTACACACAACAGTGAGCATACACAAACTTTGAAATAATATTATTTAAATATGAATATTATAAACTAGTCATTTAATTAATGGTATTGAATATGAGTAAAACCATTATGGTATATATATATATATATATGATGGTCTAAATCCATAGAAATGTATTGATAAATGATTAGGAACGAAGTACCCAGTTTCTAGTAATGTTGTTTTATGCTCAAAAAAATTATTATTAATTATTGGTATTTATGGAATTTTGTGGCTGATTATTTTAATTAATATCAAAAAAATTTATAAACATTATTTGAAAAAAATAATATCACCTTTTAAACCATTATTTTAATATAATATTATATATATTTTTTAAACTTTTCTAAAAAGATATGTTTTTAATCAATAGTGGAAATTAAATAATTAATTTGTAAAATTGTGTTTTTGTTTCCTTAAATCACTTAATATAGAAGAATAATTTCGTTTTGAAATCAGTTTTAAGGTAATATAATTTAAATTTTTATAAAAAAATTCTAAATAATTAAAAATGAATACATACTATATATTATTCTACTATAAAGGTATTTTCACTCCTAAAAAACAATTTTCAGACAACTATTTTTAAGTGGATAATGTATTCCAATTTTACTTATTTAAAATAATCCCTATTAATGAATAAATTAAATTATATATATATAACTTAATTTAAAATAAATATGACTTCTATAGACTTAATGTAAGAATGTATTATGCTTGAAAAAGGAAATTTCTAAAAAAACATGTTTGTCATCAACTTTTGTAGGTTTATTCTTAAATTAATGTTTTACAGATAAATAAATTGATTTTCATAAAATTTAATCCATATTGATAAATAAGATAATAAAATTTGGAAAATATACCTTTTTTATAATTTGTAATTATGAATTGTAACCATGGAAATTCTTTTTCACTATGGTATGGGTAAATTTATTAATTAATGTTAAAAATAATACGATAAAGCACTGAAAAATTTATATAACACCAACCTCATATATATTATATGAGATTATTTGTAACATAATCATTAAATATTAAATTCCAAAATAATTTTGTGCCATATTTATTTGATAGAGACCTTAATATTATTTTACGTGAAGTTAAATTCCAAAATGTAACGTTCTTAATTTTAATTTCTCATATTTGTTACCATTGGGATAAAAAGATGTTATGAACTAAAGTAAAATAGTATCTGAAGAATTATTAAATTATTTATATTATAGTAATATATTTTTAATTTTCATTGATGGTATAATTACAATAAATTCCAATATAACACTAGCAGAATGCTAGTGAATGCAGTAGAAAAATCAAAGTAAAATATTTTAAAAAGATAAAAATTAATATTTTTTCAAGTAATATTGGGTAACATGAATTTTATGTCTAAAAATAATTTTTAATTTATGTTAAAAAAGGTTATATTATAATTATATTCAAGTATTTATGTCTTTAATGTTAAAATTTGTGAATAGTTCTTATAATAACATTTGTTGTATTTAATATAAATTATTATTTTATTAAAGGATTTGAAATTCATAGAATTATTAACCATTAAATGTTAACGGGGTATGTTATAAAATTTTAACCATTTTAAACTTATGGTTTTATTTTCCTTTTATAGTAACATTGTTGACCTCTAACAATAAAAAACATTGATATCAATGTAATCATAAAAATGGTTAACTAGTGATTATAACAAATAGATAAGTGTTAAAACATAGTATGAACTTATATAAATTTTCTTTGATTATATTATTTTGAATTATATATATATTTTATTAAAGGTTTACCTATTTTGATCCATGTTAACATGAAAAATAATTTATATTAATTTAATACTTTAAGTATTTCAAAGGGTTCCACTCCCCTCACTTATAAAAGGGAAAATCATTCCTTCGCATTTTCACATGACATGAGATATTTGGATAAAAAAATCCCAAATAATATCTCCAAAATATAAATAAACTCGTTATATATGTTATTTTTTCTCCTAAAATCATCCACTAAGCTTCTTAAAAGGTGATCAAAAGGCACTCTTTCAAAGAAGAGGTTGTAATGTTAACTGAAAATTTTTATTTTTGTTACTCTTTCACCAACATCAATTTTGTATTAACTATTCAAATATAATAATAGAAATATCTCCCATATAAAAATTTGTTATTATAATGATGTAATTATATTTTTCAATCTACTTCCTTATCAAATGGGAAACAAAACCACGACTCATGTGTATGGTGTACTTCCACTTTATGAACTGATGTAAATTGTTTTCCATCACAGCCTCATACAGCTATAGTATAAAGTGTTATTTAATGAAAAAATATTATATTTATGATATAATTTTAACTGTTAATTGTTAAAATAATACCTAAATATTTTCCCACAAATCTATTGAAAAACTATAACATCAATCGTGCGTACGTGTGGACTACCACCTCCCTGAAGCGATGTGATGCGTTTTTCATACCAAAATTATTTGGATGATTTTAAAAATGCATTGAATGAATAATTATTTTGTTAATAATCTTAATATTACTCCATATATGAAGAAACTATAACCTATTCACTAGAACTAATGTATCCATGATGAAACATGCGTGAGGAAACTAAGCAGTTAACTCCTAAAACAATGATAATAATTTAATATTATTAACTAATGGGTGATTATATGTAATAGTTTGTTCATATATGATATTATATATATTTATAAGAGTTTATTATGTAATTATAATAAATATAAATTTATTATTAAGTAGGTTGAAGTGATTTTAACTAAGTGGAATCTTAATGTAAGGGGTTTCTTAGCTCAATTTCTTTTGATTGGGTTATATTAATTTTTCACTATATATGTTATTCCATGATTATTTTTGTAATATAATATTATAAATTTTTGATTTATTTAAAATTTATTTATTTGGATTTACATTACGAAAAATAAAAACATAAATTTTGCATTTAGTGTTACTATCCTTGTGTGCGATTTCATCTCAATTTTCACTCCATTGAAACATATTTGGTATTATACAAATATTTTTATCAGGTGTATATAAATACCATTTTATGTATTTACATGAATAAATATTGATTAATTTTATTTAAATTTTTCAATTATAGTTTATACATTTATGGTTTAATAATTTAAATGTTTCCATGGATGAAATAAATTATTTTATAATCACATTATTTGGGATTTCTTATATTTTTTGTAGAAGTAATATTATAATTTATAATTTATAAAATCCATATATTTTCTTATCTTATGTATAATTAAGTATTTTCCATTTTTATTACATCTTTTTATCTTTTTAGAACTTTAATCAATTAAATAAAAGTAATATCTGATCTTAATTCACTTTTCGTTGAGGTATATATTTTTTTCAATGTCCATATTTTCAAAACTATTTTAGAAAAGACTTTTTATTTAATTATTCAATTTATAAAATAATTTTATGCTACCCTTGAATTTTTAAAATGTTTGAAAATAATAGTTCAATTTTTTTCAAAAAGGAAAATTATCAACTTTATTTATAATATTTCAAAATGAATGTTTCTTTTTATTATGGATGGAAGTAATATTTTATCTCACTGCCATAACCATATTATAATTTTTATATTTATTGACATATTTTTTATTGTTTAAAAAAGAAAAATATTTAATGAAATCTTTTTTTATTATTATCATCAATTTTCTTTTATTCTCTAAAAGCATGAAATTATTGCAAAACCTATATTTTTGATGATTTATGGAATCCAGTACATCTTATTAATTTATTGGCCACTAACATTCTCATGAAACATTTTTTTCTAGTGATAATATTTCATTCGAAATATCCATTTTTTTGAATCATTTATTTGATTACAGTGTAAATTTTATATAACTTGCTCATATGTTTTTTAAAATTAATATTATTTTACTGACTAGGGAAATCTTGATACTATGTATTATTTATTTGACATAAATATTTATTTATAAGACATATTTTTTATCAATTTAATTGATTATTCAGTATACAAGGAATGTGATAGACATATATTGATTTTTAAGGCCTGAAATAACATATCCCCATGATGAATCAACAAGTCCCATAAGAAATTCTTGTTGGATACCCTTATTAAGTTAGGTTTTTTATAGATACCTACCCCTCAAATTTAAACTATCTGGGAAGAAGGTATTGTTAGTAATACATCATGATGTATTGGATCTTGAATGCCAAAATTAATCTTTTTTATTTAGTGAGAATTTTTTATTCTTATATACTGTATCATTATTCTAATATTATAAATTAAGTCATTCCATGCTCATGTTATTGATTAAATAGAATGTGTTTTCTGTTATTTACCATTCTATATTAATTATTCCTTATTTAATAATAAATTCATCTTTTATATGAACCCCTCATAGATTTTTTGAACTCCAACTTAATTTGTTTTATTTTTGGTTGTTTTTCTGAACATCATGAACTAGTTATGTTTTATTAAATATTATGTATATATATTATCTATATAACATTAAATAAGTTATAATATAAATATTAAAGTCTTATTTATACATAATAATAGTTTTATGACTATATTTTATGGGATTAATGGAAAATGAATCATCATTATCCAAAGACACGGTTAATCATCATTATTTTGACAATGATTTAATTTATTTGAATAAGATGGGATAATTAAAGGGAGGGATATCAAATATTCAATTGGAAACATAAATTTATAGTATATAAACTATTTTGGAGTAATACTTCCTTTATTTATGATGGATATGTGGATAAAGTAGATGATGAAATGAAATTAAGAGATTTTATTGGGAAAAGTACATCTTGAATATCACCACATAGAAGGATCCCTTAAAGACCATGGAATTTTTCTTTGGGTGAGATAATAATAACATGGAAATTTGAATAGTGGGTAATAGTGGTTTTGGAATTTATTTTATAATATTCATGAACTTTTAGGATAAATGGGGGTGGTTTTATACTTAAGGTGGGGGTTTTTAAGTGATTAAATAAAGGTTATTTTATATTTAACACTAAATATATTTGAGTGGATTTAATTCTACTGAATTATGTTGATTATTAATTTTTTATATTATATTTAATTTCTTTAAATAAAAAATCATTGATTTTTTTATTTTTATATATTTAATAACTTTATCATTTATTACATTATCCGGTTTCATTATTTTACCTATACAGTGGTAAATCCTTCTTTTACCATAGTAAATTTTCATGTCTAAAAATGAAAATGAGAATAAAAATTAATTTTCAAATTATGATTCTAAATATTGAATACATTTTAGCAAATTAATTTCACATAATTGAAAAAAATTATATTTAAAATTAATCCAATAAATACAATAGGATAATAAGTTTTTTAATTGAAAATGGTCATGCGTTAACAATGTTTTTATATGTAATTTCAATATTAAATTCATTAAAATGAAACAAATTGAATTAATATATATATATAATGAAATAATTATTACATTAAATATTTTTTAAAATAAAAATTTATATTTTAAATAATTTAGAAAAAAACATTTTTCAATTAAAATTTACCATTTTTCACAATTTATAAAAGTTGAAACATCACAAAAAAATTCCAAAAATATAGCCTATGATAATTTTGATATTACAATTTTAAGGATGATGTTTATTTTTTCAAAAAAAATTCTATAAGTGAAAAATTATATTTTTAAAAAAGATGATCTACAGAATGTTGAAAAATTACCTTCTAACAAAATATTGCATTTCGTGGTTAAAATTAGATTTTCTTTCTAATTATAATCTTATAAAACTTATTGGATGAATTTATAAACATTTTATTCGATATAAAACACATAAATTAAATTAAATTATTAAGATAAAATTCCATTTTGGGTATAATTTTTTTTAATAAGAACACATCCTTTACAACCAAATGGATTTTTTTTCAATTCTAATTAAATAGTAATGAATGGATTAATTTGATAAATGTGTTTAAAATATATTCTTTTAATTTAGTTAATCATATTCATTTTCACCATTCTATTGGGTTGGTGATAACTATCACATTTAAATAACAATATTTAGTTATTTTTTTTAAATCTTGATGTGGGGTATCTTATTTGAAATTAAAAATAGTTGTTCCTTTTAAAAATGTATAGATTTTAAATTTACCAATTCATGGTATTATGATTTAGGACCCCTCCCACTAGCATATAGACATATTAGTACCATAATAACATAGAATCAACCATAATTTCATCGTAACAAAATTGAACTGTGGAATGAATTGGGTTTTTTAACAACATTTAAAAATATAATCATAATAAGACATATATAGAATTGAAATGGATGATATAACAATTTAATATCCCTAGGGATATGTAAAAATTCTTAGAATAGTATTAAATAATAAAAATATCTTCTATAAAAGATATAGAAATGTTCACAGAAAAAGAAGAGAAAACATTATTTTCATTTGATATATTTGAAACTAAATAAATTCTAAAAATAATGGGAACAATATTTCAATTGAAAACCAATAGTAACATTTATAGGATTACTTCTAATTAATAACTGTCATGATAGATGTAAAATGTGGTGTATCATTAAATGTTAAAAAAATTTCTTACTTTTTAGTAATTAAAAAGGGTGTCTTATGTAAAACATTTTGAAATATTCATTTTAAATTTTTTTAAATAAAATAAATCATTTTAGAAGATATCGTTAATAAAAATTTATGTATAGATAAAACTATCCCCAAAAAAAATTTATGATCATTGTGATTTGGGGGAGAGATAACCAACATAAATGTATATATATGATCTGTTTGTCTTAGAAATATTATTTAAATTATTTTGAGTGGCATATAATGGTTAATAGAATGAATAAATCAAAAAATAACCAATGGACCATTAAATATATCTAGTTTACAGAATAATGAAAAAATAAATTCCCACAATGTAAATTGAAACATTAACCATCCCTATAAAAGTGATATTGTAACATAAACCCTTAAAAATCTTGTAAACATATAATTAAAACTACCTAAAAAATATAAATTTAGATGTATTTGTAAATCCGCAAAATTTTCATTGGAATAATTATACAAAAATCACGGTTATTATATTTGACCTCAAAAATTAAAGAAAGTGGTGAATATAGAATATATCATAGTGAAGTGGGACTGAGATGGGGAAATCCTAAAATCATTATTATCACTAGAATTGAAATCTCATGAAATATCGATAATTATATAGACTATTAAATCCCAATAAATTCCAATTATTATGAAAGAAACATCCATATGGTAGTATATACATCATAAAATATAAAAATATTTTTAATATGGCCTCTGAATAAATGAAATAAATGCATGATGAGAAACCCTTAGCTTAACTCTCGACTTCCATGAATGAAATTTAACATTCTATTTATTAAAAAAATATCTAAAAAACAACATTAAGGAAATTATTCAAATACATAAACATTTATAGCATCTAATAATAATAATTCATAATCTATTAATTATATAGTTATAGTTTATTTTAATAATAATTTGTTACAAATTTCAATTATTCCACACATATGTTTCATAATTTTGATTTAGGACCCAATTCATGGACAAAAAGTTAATCATTTTAGATTATTTAATGTAACATAATAGTAGTTCCAAGATAATTTATAATATTCCAAAATAATTTCCTAATATTTTTAATTCAACATTATATAATAATTTTTTTTGATATATTAGATGTATATTCATTTATGATATCCTTATTACTATCCATGTCAATATATAATGAATAACGTATCCCATCAATTCAAGGAGGTTGTAGTGTAGATGTACACACGACTGACATTATTGTTTTTAGACTAATTAAAATTGAAGAAAATATATATGATATTATAATTCCATAAGTATAATTTTATCATAAATATAACACACATATATAAATATATATATATACATTAAATCTAACATTGTATCTATCTATTAGAGGTGGTTATAGAGGATGAATTACATTAGTTTGCGAGGAGATTGTCGGCCGTACACACGATAAACAATTTATTTTCCCATTTGATGGAAGATAAGATGAATTTACGTTATGAAATAAATATAATGACATATAATTATATAGGATATAATTATGTTATTATATCAGTATAGATTAATAATAATTGAAAGGGTTGGATGAGGAAATAAAATAAAAATGCTCGGTTAAGAATAAAACATGTTCTTCAGAAAACCTCCTTAGGTTAGAAATAATAATATTCATAGGAGGATTTACTATTTAAACTAAGTGATCATGCATATGTGGATGGAATTAATGATTTTTTTTTGAAGATTGGAAAAAACCGAGTTTTTTGAAAGTGTAAACAATATAGGGGATAGGGATCCCTATTATTAGTGGGAGTGATGACACACCTGAAATTTATGAAAGAAAAAATGTGTACCCATATTTTGAACATTCCAAAAGGCTAAAAAATGGATCATTATAGTAAATTATATGAAATAATTTCAAAATATATCCATATAATGGGATTTGAACCATTTTTATGGTCGTCTCTTTCATTATTTTTTAAACACTTAGTAAACCCTCTTTAACCTTAAACGTGTTACTTAATTTTTATTATTTTTATATAATTTTTGAACCAAAATTTAGTTGAAATTATTTTATAATAAATATTATTTTTATTAAAAATATAATATTTATTTTTTCAAATTACATTCTCATAAGTGTAATAGTTTAATTTAAAATTAAACTCGTAGACACCATGAACAAGATGTTTTTCCTAAGAAATAATTTCATAAGTATAATTCTTTTAATATAAATAGTCAACATGAATATAAGGCCACGACCTTAAACATTACTTATTATTGAATTAAATGAATAATTCACATTGAGGATCTTTTCATGTTTATAGTTTTAGAGAATTATGTCATAACTATTACATCTCAAAAGATTACAAAGTAGACACTTCTACTAAGTTTCCATAAATAAAAAAAAACTCTTAAAAGAAACATGTCTAGTTCCATGTTTTAGATAACATGCCTTTCCTTGATCCCATCCTTGACCCTATTCATCTTTAAGTTCTGTGTAAAACATTTCAAAAACTTGGGATGAGCATAAAAATCTCAGTAAGGGATATAAAAATATGGAAAGGAAACATGAGTACATGTATACATAAAATCAATGAAATCATACTTTACTCATAAAACATAAGAACTTTAACATACCACATCAAATCATGAATAAAACATAGAAATCATAAGGCATAAAGGTAACTTGAGGCATTCATAAAATTCTTACGTAGGAGGTAACCCTCTTGGTTATGTTTGGAATACCCATCACAGTATATTCCCTAAATATCTTCAGAGAAACCTTAATGTTTAACTCCTTCACGTTACCCCATGCATTAGAGAGCTATATCGGGCTCACCCGCCCTTAGTTTATCACAGAACCACCCATTTTCACAACAATTCCCAAGAACCATAACATAAACATATCACATAAAACATGCATAAAGTAAACATAACATTTCCACATTTCAATCCCAGTATAACATTTTAGGATATTGAAATAATGAATCCATTCAAAAAAACCATTTTAAAAAACATTTAAATTTAATAAAGACATTTTTGAATCTAAGTGTCCCATACCACCTTGAAGCTTTTAACATTTTAAACCATTAATATCCATATAAATAAATCCTTAAAACCATTTTTAAAACATGGATATTAATAAGAACAAATCATTAAAACATTTAAAGCGATATTTTGGTTAACTGGTTTTTACCAAAATTAGAGACACTTGAATACAATAATTTAGGAATAACATTTAATAAGATCTTTATTATATCATGAGAATAAATGGATTCATGATATAATATTCCAAAGGATAGTATATACACCATATAAGAGTGAATTGGGGCATAACAACAATGAAGTCTCAATAGAAATATAAAATGTGATGAAATCCCTTATAAAGAAGGTATATTTAAATGAAAGATAAATAAATCTCAAAATTATGTGTGAAAAATATGAATAAACCCAATATAAGTGGATATTATTTTTAAAAAAATAAAAGGTCATTCACACATATTCAAAGGATGACATATTCAATAACTACATGTTGAACCCAAATAAATCGAAATTGGGTTAAAAATATTCCTTGGTAAAATTCGACAGCCTAACGACGCCACTTCAAAATTCATAAAATGAGTTGATGAGAGGAATGAAGGGTATCTCATTACTTGGAAATAAAATGTACATTAATAAGGATTTATAAGAACATATCCCAACATAATAGTATGTGAATTAAAATACATAACAAAAGAAGTCTTTTAAAAAGAGGAGGGTGAAAGGTTCTCTTACCGACTTGGGTAAGTTTAGAAACGTACACCCCATTGAAGAAGGGTTATACAATGAATATGTAAATACCCATAAATGAAATTATATTACAAAAGGAGTATAATAATGGGAAGTACGTACACCAATCAAAAGAAATGGTGGAAAATGTAGCATAAATCTCACGGGAATAAAAGTGAGATGAAAAATCCCTTACGAAAACTCGGCAGCCTAACGGCGCCACTTAAAACATCTAAAAATGGATTGATGAGATCAAATAGGGTCTCTCATAATATTAAAATAAAATTTAAAGCAATAGTAATATAAAGTAACATCCCCCATCATAAAAAGAGGAGCTTAAAAGAAGTGACATAACAGAGAGTACTTAAAAAGAAAGAGAGAGGTTAGATCTCTTATGAAAATTCGGCAGCCTAACGGCGCCACTCAAAACATCCAAAATGGATTGATGAGAGAAAATAGGGTCTCTAATCATATTCACATAAAAATTACAGTAGGAGTAATATATAATAACATCCCAATCATATGAAAGATGATCTTAAAAGGAATGACATAAAAGAGTGTACTTAAAAAGAAAGAGAGGGGTAGGATCCCTTACCTCGTGTCCGACATGACTCGATCATTCTTTAATCTCATGAATAATAAAATTTGGTAAATTTATAATTTCTTAAGGACCTCCTTTAAATATTATTATTCAGTTCATATCACATATTATAATGTTATAATAATTGTTTAATAAAGTGAGTTCATATCAGATGTTTTTGTCGATGTTCGGTACATGAGTAAAAATCGAACTTGTTGGAAAAGAAATATCCATGTAGTTATATGTACATCATATCCAGAATAGTACTGATGTTTTAAATATCATATATATCCAGTATATATTCATTTTATACTATTACATATCATTTGGAGATAAAAAATTAAAAGCACCGTTCATGGAGACGGTAGGCCGTACGTACGCATGAACGCTACTTTCATTTTTTGTCATATAAATGGAATTAAAAAAATGAGATATATATATATTATAATTCCAGAATTATATCAATAATTTAGATGTAATTTATTACATATATATCCATTATATATATGTACTTATAATAGTACATAACATTTGGAGATAAGAAATGAAATGTACCGTTCATGGAGACGGTAAGCCGTACGTACTTGTGAACGCTACTTTCATTTTTTTTTGTATTAAATGGAATGAAATAATAATTATATAAAGGTATATTATAATTCCAGTAGGATATCATATGTAATAACCTTAATTCCATCCTTTATACGTCCCACATATGGCATTAACGAATCAAATCACTTTGAGGGGGCGGTTGTCCGCACTTCCTAAAATGAAGATATCACGTTTACTCATCTTGGAAACCATAAAGGTATGCCATAAATGAAAAATAAAGAATCTTAAGGTAAAAATAAACATATTATATATCATATATAAATATAGTTACATCTTAATGTCCACCTTTTAAGGTGTTAAAATAATATTGAACAATCATCATTTCGTGAGGCAGTAATTCTCCATCCACAGAAACAATATGTTCTTTAACCATTATACGGAGGTGTGTGAAAGTGTAGAGAGAATAATTATTATAAAAATATCCTATTATATTTAAGATACTGGTGTTTTTACAAAAAAATTTAATAAAAATAGTTTAGGTGTTTGGAGAATCATAATAAAACAAAAGAACACAAGGGAAGACATTACCTTTAAATCGGGTAACTCTCTTTGATTTGAGCTCAAAGGCTTCCTTGGAAAGAATTTTTCCCAAAATGAGGCTTCAATGATGAAGAGAGGGATTTGGAGAGATGAAATGGGAAGGGGTTGTCCGAGCCAAAGGCTTGAGATGTGTGTGTAAGGTGGTAGATGTGGGGGCCTTTTATAAGAGGAGAGGAGGGGCGCTCTTGGAAAGTTATAAAATATTACTTTATTATAAAATTATTTTCAGATTTAAAAGGTCCCAAAATGATATATTTCGAGTATAAGGTGGTAAGGTTTCTAAATACACCAATCCAATAGGTTTGGGACAAGTGTAAGACTTATATTTCACCCTATTTTCTCATTTTATTTAAATCGTTCATTTATGAGGTAATCACTGCATCATCCCGGTGTCATAAATAAATTAATTTATTTAGTGTCTAAAAATTATAAAAAAATATAATGATTTAGGAAATCTTTTTATCTTTATAATGAATATTTATTGTCAAATATATGACTTATATAACCCCAAGTAAAAATTGTTTTAGTAAAAAAACACATGTTTGTGACATTTTAATTTTAACTTTAAATAAAAAGGTATTTATCTCATTTTCCAACCGAAGTGGCTCCATGGGGTCACCAAGTTGACCCATGGATTATCTTGGTCAGACATGACTCATCCAATGAGGGTAGGACATGTGTGTAGGTCATTTCCTATTATTAAAACATTATTTTTACCTTAAACTACACTGATTACCTCTAATCGCGATTAAAAACTTAAGAGTTACTATTCACCAAAAAATTATTTTAATCCCATTGAACCAAATTTTACATCATAATGACAACCATGAATGAAGTATTTTTGAAATTCAAAACACAGAGGTGGTAAAATTTCATTTAAACGAAAAATCAGTTTTTTGAGTACCACTTAGTGGTTTCACTATTCATCAAAAATTGAAGTTTTTCAGAAAAATACCATAAATTCACCCTAAGCTATATTTGATATCCTGAATTCAAAAATGATGTCTATTTTACAAAATTCATAACATATATGTTTCATTAATTAATTTAATAATTAATTCCTGCTGTCAGAGCAAATAGCGTGTTTTTATGAAATAATAAGTATCAACAGATTGACACTAGTTTAAGTCCAATTTCAAAGTGAAAATAATTCCAATGACCACTATTGGATTAAATGGTAAAAATATTTTCTAATTTGACTCTAAAAACAATTCAAAATATATTCTAATCATATAAATAGATTAGATTAAAAAGTGGTTTTGAATTAAAATACAACATTTTCACTATTCATTAAAAAATGAACTTTATCGGAAAAATACCAAAAATTTACACAAAGTAAATTTTGATGTCCCGATTCTAAAGAAGAATTTTATTTTTTCAAATATAACACATAAAATTGTCAAAAAGTTGATTTAAAAGAGGTTCGTCATCAAAAGGCGGTTAATCGACCTTTTAAAGAATATTAGAATGTTTACACTTAAAATTGGATTCATTCGCATTTTTAATCCTCTAACATTTTTTGTAAAAAGTAAAAATATTTTACAAACATATATAATAATTTTGTAGTTAGTTCTATTCATTACCTCCATTACAACGGCTAGGCGTTAACTACCATTTAAAATAATAATATTTTATTATTATAGTGCAACGTAAGATTTCAAAGAAACTCGTTGTTGCGTATTTGGTACGCCATCGAGCATAACATTCCCTTTAAAGTAGTATTAACATTTTATTCAAAAATATTGATAAAAATTAGAATGTAATATTATTTATTTACCTGGGATGTTACATCCTTCCCCCCTTTTGGGAATTACATCCTCGCAATTTCAAAATTGGTCCTGGAAACTTCATTGAAAGTCCCACATCAGAACAAGATTCAATAAAACTATCACTTTAAAAGAAAGGGAGAGAAGTACAAAGATCACCCGAGTTAACCCATACTAGGATTCCAAGTATGATAATGTTGATATGGAGGAGAAAACAAAGGGTCATGTTCTGATGGAGAGTGATAGTAAACATGTCTTGTAGAAAGTTAACCATTAGAAAATCACAAACTTGTGATGGGTTAAATGGTATTCGATTCCCCAGTAGGAAAAGTTAACAAACAACATTTTTGTTTTAAGTTACTCTTCATTGAGGAATTTATTTTTGAGCTTAACTAAATCATAATGAAACATATTTATTTGTCACGTAGACTTGCAACTTTTACTAGATTCCTTAATCAAACTCATATTTTCTCCAAAAGACGAGTATTTAGGAAAACTTGTTCGCATTAAGAGTACTATAATAAACTTC
This sequence comes from Viscum album, assembly GCA_963277665.1. Classification (NCBI taxonomy): domain Eukaryota; kingdom Viridiplantae; phylum Streptophyta; class Magnoliopsida; order Santalales; family Viscaceae; genus Viscum; species Viscum album. The sequence continues at coordinate 362,771,334 of OY728121.1, forward strand.
TTGAGAATAACCTAATTCACAAAAGAGAACTATATATTTCCCATGTATTTAGACAAAAACCAAAACTAAAATTGTTAGTATGAGATCAGATAATCCACAAAAGTATCATCCTTTATAAAAAGAAAATCTATTCTTAATCTCCAAAATTTGTCCATAAAAAACCCAAAGTTCAACAAAGACCATTCGATAAACAATTGTCCATAAAATTCTTCAAAGTAAACCAAACTAAGATTGAAACCCAAATATTTGAAGGATTTAATCACATAGTCTTCCAAGGTACAAATTAACTTTTATCTCCAAATAACATCAGTTGCTCTTAAATTATCATATTGAAAAGTAATTAACCTAATCACATATCCTCCATGATAGGTTAATCATTTCCATAGATAACCCAAAATAAACTTACTCTTGATTCCTAAAATCATCTAGCTAAAAAGAATTAGTCAAACTAACCAGGGACTTAATGTAGTCCAGTGGTAGGTGATAAATACCAGTCGCACTTTGGTTGTGGGTTCGATTCCCATAGCTTTGTCAGACGCGATGGGTTGTCACACGATCTGCGTGTTGTCCTTTTTCCAAAACTATATAATTCTTAAAACATTCCCCAAAACGATATAAAATCTTCAAAAATAATCATAACATATTTTAAACTCAAGTTTATCTCATGCCTTTCATTTTCCATCATAACATATAATAACCCATAATTACCTCAAAAGTAAGGATCATATAAACCCTAATGGTTACCTTTATAATTATTACCTGAATTTCCACATCGATTGGTCATCTCATACAAGATGCATTACAGAACATACCAAGGTTCAAGTGGTTGATCATGACTCCTTGATAGTTGGTTTAGAACAACCACAAGTTTCCTCATTGAATCCCCCATTTCATCCAGTCTCTTAATCAGAGAACCACCACAGTTTCCTTCAAACCTATTGTCACATTGGTGCATGCTAGATCCATCCATTCACTAAAAACACAAATTTTAGTCTGAGTATATCAACAAAACCATCATGTTCTAATGAGGAAGATAAACACTAAGATATACTTACTCATTCACTTTATCAAAAACTAGGACTCTTTCAGAAATCCTTACCATTATGGTAATGTCACTTATGCTTAGAGAATACCCTAACCTCTAAAGTTATCTAAACCGACCATTGGTACCAACTATAAGGCCCCGACCTTAAACATTACTTATTATTAAATTAAATGAATAATTCACATTGAGGATATTTTCAGGTTTAGAGTTTTAGAGAATTAGGACATAACTATTACATCTCAAAAGATTACAAAGTAGACACTTCTACTCAGTTTCCATAAATAAAAAAACTCTTAAAATAAGGCATAAAGGTAAATTGAGGCATTCATAACATTCTTACGTAGGAGGTAACCCTCTTGGTTACATTTGGAATACCCATCACAGTATATTCCCTAAATCTCTTCAGAGAAACCTTAACGTTTAACTCCTTCGCGTTACCCAATGCATTGGAGAGCTATATCGGGCTCACCCGCCCTTAGTTTATCACGGAACCACCAGTTTTCATAACAATGCCCAAGAACCATAACTTAAACGTATCACATATTACATTCATAAAGGAAACATAACATTTCCACATTTCAATCACAGTATAACATTTTAGGATATTGAAATATTGAATCCATTCAAAAAAACCACTTTCAAAACCATTTAAATTTAATAAAGAGATTTTTGAATCAAAGTGTCCCATACCACCTAGAAGATTTTAACATTTTAAACCCTTAATATCAATATAAATAAATCCTTAAAACCATTTTGAAAACATGGATATTAATAAGAAAAAATCATTAAAACATTTAAAGTGATATTTTGGTTAAAGGGTTTTTACCAAAATTAGAGACACTTGAATACAATAATTGAGAAATAACATTTAATCAGATCTTTATTATATCATGAGAATAAATGGATTCATGATATAATATTCCAAAAGATAGTATATACACCATATAAGAGTGAATTGGTGCATAACAACAATTAATTCTCAATAGAAATGTAAAATGTGATGAAATCCTTTATAAAGAAGGTATCCTTAAATGAAGGATAAATCAATCTCAAAATTATGTGTGAAAAATATAAATACACCTGATATAAGTGGATATTAAGTGTAAAAATATAAAATTCCATTCACAAATATTCAAAGGATGACATATTCAATAACTACAAGTTGAACCCAAAGAAATCGAAAATGGGTTAAAAAGTTTCCTTGGTAAAATTTGACAGCCTAACAGAGTCACATCAAAATTCAGAAAATGAGTTGATGAGAGATAAAAAGGGTATCTCATCACTTGGAAATAAAATTTACATCAATAAGGATATATAATAACATATCCCAACATAATAGTATGTGAATTAAAATACATAACAAAAGAAGTCTTTTAAAAAGAGGAGGGTGAAAGGTTTCCTTACCGACTTGGGTAACTTTCGAAACGTACACCCCATTGAAGAAGGGTCATACAATGAATATGTAAATACCCATAAATGAAATTATATTTAAAAAGGAGTATAATAATGGGCAGTTCATACACCACTCAAAGGAAATGCTGGAAAATGTAGCATAAATCTCACAGGAATAAAAGTGAGATGAAAAATCTTTTATGAAAACTCGGCAGCCTAACGGCGCCACTTAAAACATCAAAAAATGGATTGATGAGATCAAATAGGGTCTCTCATAAAATTAAAATAAAATTTAAAGAAAGAGGAATATAAAATAACATCCCCCATCATAACAAAAAGGAGCTTAAAATAAGTGACATAACAGAGAGTACTTAAAAAGAAAGAGAGAGGTTGGATCTCTTACGAAAATTCGGTAGCCTAACGGCGCCACTCAAAACATCCAAAATGGATTGATGAGAGAAAATAAGAAATCTCATCATATGAAAATAAAAAGTACAGTAGGAGTAATATATAAGAACATCCAAATCATAATAAATACAAGCTTAAAAGGAATGACATAAAAGAGTGTACTTAAAAAGAAAGAGAGGGGTAGGATCCCTTACCTTGTGTCCGACATGACTCGATCATTCTTTAACCTACTGAATAATAAAATTTGGTCCATTTTTAATTTATTAAGGACCTAGTTTAAATATTATTTTTCATTTCATATCACATATTATAATTTTATAATAATTGGTTAATAAAGTGAGTTCATATCAGACGTTTTTGTCGATGTTCGGTACATGAGTAAAAATCAAACTTGTTGGAAAAGAATTTTCCATGTAGTTATAGGTACATGATATCTAGAATAGTATTTATGTTTTAAATATCATATATATCCAGTATATATTCATTTTATACTATTCCATAGCATTTGGAGATAAAAAACTAAATGCACCATTCATGGAGATGGTAGGCCGTACGTACGCATGAACGCTACTTTCATTTTTTGTCATATTAATGGAATTACAAAAAATGATAGATTTATATATTATAATTCCAGAATGATATCCATAATTTAGATGTAATATATTACATATATATCCATTATATATATGTACATATAATAGTACATAACATTTTGAGATAAGAAATGAAATGTACCGTTCATGGAGACGGTAAGCCGTACGTACGCATGAACGCTACTTTCATTTTTTTTGTATTCAATGGAATGAAATAATAATGATATAAAGGTATATTATAATTCCAGTATGATATCATATGTAATACCATTAATTCCATCCTTTATACGTCCAACATATGGCATTAACGAATCAAATCACTTTGAGGGGGTGGTAGTCCGCACTTCCGAAAATGAAGATATCGCGTTTACCCATCATTGAAACCATAAAGGTATGCCATAAATGAAAATACAGAATCTTAAGGAAAAAATAAACGTATTATATATCATATATAAATATAGTGACATCTTAATGGCCACCTTTGAAGGTGTTAAAATAATATTGAACAATCATTGTTTCGTGAGGCAGTAATTCGCCATCCACAGAAATAGTATGTTCTTTAACCGTTAGACGGAGGTGTGTGAAAGTGTAGCTCGAATCCTACTTATAACAATATCCTAGTATAATTAAGATACCGTTTTTGTTACAAAAAAAAAATTAATAAAAAGAGTTTAGGTGTTTGGAGAAGCATAATAAAACAAAAGAACACATTGGAAGACATTACCTTTAAATCGGGTAACTCTCTTTGATTTGAGCTCAAAGGATTCCTTGGAAAGGTTTCTGCCCAAAGAGAGGCTTCAATGATGAAGATAGAGATGTGGAGAGATGAAATGGGCATGGGTTGTCAGAGCCAAAGGCTTGAGAGGTGTGTGTAAGGTGGTATAGGTGGGGGCCTTTTATAAGAGGAGAGGAGGGGCGCTCTTGGAATGTTATAAAATATTACTTTATTATAAAATGATTTTCGGATTTAAAAGGTCCCGAAATGATATATTTAGAGGATAAGGTGATAAGGTTTCTAAATCCACCCATACAATAGGTTTGTGACAAGTGTAAGACTTATATTTCACCCTATCTTCTCATTTTATTTAAATCGTTCATTTATGAGGTAATCACTACATCATCATGGTGTCATAAATAAATTAATTTATTTAATGTCTAAAAATTATAAAAAAATATCATGATATATGAAATCTTTTTATCTTTCTAATGAATACTTATAGTCAAATATATGACTTATATAACCCCATGTAAATTTTTTTTAGTAAAACAACACATGTTTGTGACATTTTAATTTTAACTTTAAATAAAAAGGTATTTTTGTCATTTTCCAACCAAAGTGGCTCCATGGGGTCCCCAAGTTGACCCATGGATTTTCTTGGTCGTCCATGACTCATCCAATGAGGGTAGGACATGATTATAGGTCATTTCATATTATTAAAACATTATTTTTACCTTAAACTACACTAATTACCTCTAATCGCGATTAAAAACATAAGAGTTACTATTCACCAAAAAATTATTTTAATCCCATTGAACCAAATTTTAAATACTAATTACAAACATGTATTTATGATTTTTGAAATTCAAAACACAGAGGTGGTAAAATTTTATATAAACGAAAAATCAGTTTTTTAAGTACCACTTAGTGGTTTCACTATTCATAAAAAATTGAAGTTTTTCAGAAAAATACCAAAAATTCACCCTAAGCTATATTTGATATCCCGAATTCAAAAATTATTTCTATTTTACAAAATTCAAAACATATAAGTTACATTAATTAATTTAATAATTAATTCCTGCTGTCAGAGCAAATAGCGTGTTTTTATGAAACAATAAGTATCAAAAGATTGACACTAGTTTAAGTCCAATTTCAAAGTGAAATTAATTCCAATGACCACTATTGGATTAAATGGTAAAAATATATTCTAATTTCACTCTAAAAAATATTCAAAATATAATATAATCATATAAAAAAATTATATTAAAAAGAGGTTTTGAATTAAAATACAACATTTTCACTATTCATTAAAAAATGAACTTTATCGGAAAAATAACAAAAATTTACACAAAGTAAATTTTGATGTCCCGATTCTAAAGAATAATTTTATTTTGTCAATTGTAACACATAATATTGTCAAAAAGTGGATTTAAAAGAGGTTCTCCATCAAAAGGCGGTTAATCGACCTTTTAAAGAATATTAGAATGTTTGCGCTTAAAATTGGATTCATTTTCCTTTTTAATCCTCTAACATTTATTGTAAAAAGTAAAAATATTTGACAAACATATATAATAATTTTGTAGTTAGTTCTGTTCATTCCCACCATTACAATGGCTAGGCGTTAACTACCATTTAAAATAATATTATTTTATTATTAGAGTGTAATGTAAGATTTCAAAGAAACTCGTTGTTGCGTATTTGGTACGCCATCGAGCATATAATTCCCTTTAAATTAGTATTAACATTTTATTAAAAAATATTGATAAACATTAGAATGTAATATTATTTATTTAACTAGGATGTTACATCCTTCCCCCCTTTTGGGAATTGGGTCTTCGCAATTTCAAAATTGGGCTTGGAAACTTCATTGAAAGTCCCACATCGAAACAAGAGCCAGTAAGACTATCACTTTAAAAGAAAGGGAGAGAAGTAAAAAGATCACCCGAGTTAACCCATACTCAGATTCCATGTATGAAAATATGGATATGGAGGAGAAAAAAAAGGGTTATGTGCTGATGGAGAGTGATAGTAAGCATGTCTAGGAGAAAGTTAACCATTGGAAAATCACAAACTTGTGATGGGTTAAACGATATTCGATTCCCCAGTTGGAAAATTTAACAGACAACATTTTTGTTTTAAGTTACTCTTCATTGAGGAATTTATTGTTGAGCTTAACTAAATCATAATGAAACATACTTACTTTTCATGTAGACTTGCAACTTTTACTAGATTTCTTAATCAAACTCATATTTTCTCCAAAAGACGAGTATTTAGGAAGACTTGTTCGCATTAAGAGTACTATAATGAACTTCTTGAGAATCACCAAATCCACAAAAGAGAACTATATATTTTCCATGTATTTAGACAAAAACCAAAACTAAAATTGTTAGTAGTAGATCAGATAATCCAAAAAAGTAAAATCCTTTATAAAAAGAAAATCTATTCTTAATCTCCAAAATTTGTCCAGAAAATAACCCAAAGTTCAACGAAGACCATTCGATAAACAATTGCCCATAAAATTCTTCAAAGTAAACCAAAATAAGATTGAAACCCAAATATTTGAAGGATTTAATCACATAGTATTCCAAGGTACAAATTATTTTTTATCTCCAAATAACATCATTTGCTCTTAAATTCTAATATTGAAATGTAATTAACCTAATCACATATCCTCCATGACAAGTTAATCATTTCCATAGATTACCCAAAATAAACTTAATCTTGATTCATAAAATCATCTAACTAAAAAGAATTAGTCAAACAAACCAGGGACTTCACGTAGTCCTGTGGTAGGCAATAAATACCAGTCGCACTTTGGTTGGGGGTTCGATTCCCGCAGCTTTGTCTGACGCGATGGGTTGTCAAACGATCTACGTGTTGTCCTTTTTCCAAAACTATATAATTCTTAAAACATTCCCCAAAACGAGATAAAATCTTCAAAAATAATCATAACTAATTTTAATCTCAAGTTTATCTCATGCCTTTCATTTTCCATCATAACATATAATAACCCATAATTACCTCAAAAGTAAGGATCATATAAACCCTAATGGTTACATTTATAATTAGTACCTGAACTTCCACATCGATTGGTCATCTCGTACATGATGCATTACAGAACATACCATGGTTCAAGTGGTTGATCATGACTCCTTGATAGTTGGTTTAGAACAACCACGAGTTTCCTCATTGAATCCCCCATTTCATCCAGTCTCTTAATCAGAGAACCACCACAGTTTCCTTCAAACCTATTGTCAATTTGGTGCCTGCTAGATCCATCCATTAACTAAAAACAGAAATTTTAGTGTGAGTATATCAACAAAACCATCATGTACTAATGAGGAAGATAAACACTGAGATATAATTACTCATTCACTTTATCTAAAAATAGGACTCTTTCAGAAATCCTAACCATTATGGTAATGTCACTTATTCTTAGAGAATACCCTAACCTCTAAATTTATCTAAACCGACCTTTGATACCAACTATTAGGCCCCGACCTTAAACATTACTTATTATTGAATTAAATGAATAATTCACATTCGGGATCTTTTCAGGTTTAGAGTTTTAGTGAATTAGGACATAACTATTACATCTCAAAAGATTACAAAGTAGACACTTCTACTAAGTTTCCATAAATAAAAAAAAGTCTTAAAAGAAACATGTCTAGTTCCATGTTTTAGATAACATGCCTTTCCTTGATCCCATCTTTGACCCTATTCATCTTTAATTCCTATGTAAAACATTTCAAAAACATGGGATGAGCCTAAAAAGCTCAATAATGGATATAAAAATATGGAAAGGAAACATGAGTACATGTATACATAAGAATAAATGAAATCATACTTTACTCATAAAACATAAGCACTTTAACATACCTCATCAAATCATAAATAAAACATAGAAATCATAAGGCATAAAGGTAACTTGAGGCATTCATAACACTATTACGTTGGAGTTAACCCTCTTGGTAATGTTTGGAATACCCATCATAGTATATTCCCTAAATCTCATTAGAGAAACCTTAACGTTTAACTCCTTCGCATTACCGAATGCATTGGAGAGCTATATCGGGCTCACCCGCCCTTAGTTTATCACGTAACCACCCGTTTTCATAACAATTCCCTAGAACCATAACATAAAAGTATCACATAAAACACGCATTAAGGAATCATAACATTTCCACATTTAAATCATAGTATAACATTTTAGGATATTGAAATAATGAATCCATTAAAAAAACCATTTTCAAAACCATTTAAATTTAATAAAGAGATTTTTGAATCAAAGTGTCCCATACCACATTGATGATTTTAACATTTTAAACCATTAATATCCATATAAATAAATCCTTAAAACCATTTTTAAAACATGGATATTAATAAGAACAAATCATTAAAACATTTAAAGCAATATTTTGGTTAACTGGTTTTTACCAAAATTAGAGACACTTGAATACAATAATTGAGGAATAACATTTAATCAGATCTTTATTATATCATGAGAATAAATGGATTCATGATATAATATTCCAAAGGATAGTATATACACCATATAAGAGTGAATTGAGGCATAACAACAATGACGTCTCAATAGAAATATAAAATGTGATGAAATCCCTTATAAAGAAGGTATCTTTAAATGAAGGATAAATCAATCTCAAAATTATGTGTGAAAAATATGAATACACCCAATATAAGTGGATATTAAGTGTAAAAATATAAAATTTCATTCACAAATTTTCAAAGGATGAAATATTCAATAACTATATGGTGAACCCAATGAAATTGAAATTGGGTTAAAACGTTTCCTTGGTAAAATTCGACAGCCTAACAACGTCAATTCAAAATTCAGAAAATGAGTTGATGAGAGATAAAAAGTGTATCTCATCACATGGACATAAAATTTACATCAATAAGTATATATAAGAACATATCAAAACATAATATCATGTGAATTAAAAGACATAACAAAAGAAGTCTTTTAAAAAGAGGAGGGTGAAAGGTTCCCTTACCGACTTGGGTAACATTCGAAACGTACACCCCATTGAAGAAGGGTTATACAATGAATATATAAATACCCATAAATGAAATTATATTACAAAGGGATTAAAATAATGGGAAGTACATACACCACTCAAATGAAATGGTGGAAAATGTATCATAAATCTCACAGGAATAAAAGTGAGATGAAAAATCCCTTATGAAAACTCGGCAGCCTAACGACGCCACTTAAAAAATCCAAAAATGGACTGATGAGATAAAATAGGGTCTCTAATCATATTAAAATAAAATTTAAAGCAAGAGGAATATAAAATAGCATCCCCCATCATAAAAAATACGAGATTAAAATATGTGACAAAACAGAGAGTACTCAAAAAGAAAGAGAGAGGTTAGATCTCTTATGAAAATTCGGCAGCCTAACGGCGCCACTCAAAAAATCCAAAATGGATTGATGAGAGAAAATAGGGTCTGTCATAATATGAACATAAAAAGTACAGTAGGATTAATATATAAGAACATCCCAATCATAAGAAAGATGAGCTTAAAAGGAATGACATAAAAGAGTGTACTTAAAAAGAAAGAGAGGGGTAGGATCCCTTACCTTGTGTCTGATATGACTCGATCATTCTTTAGTCTCCTGAAAAATAAAATTTGGTCAATTTATAATTTCTTCAATGTCCTCCTTTAAATATTATTATTCAGTTCATATCATATATTATAATTTTATAATAATTGGTTAATAAAGTGAGTTCATATCAGACGTTTTTGTCGATGTTCGGTACATGAGTAAAAATCGAACTTGTTGGAAAAGAATTTTCCATGTAGTTATAGGTACATCATATCCAGAATAGTATTTATGTTTTAAATATCATATATATCCAGTATATATTTATTTTATACTATTCCATATCATTTGGAGATAAAAAATTAAAAGCACCGTTCATGGAGATGGTAGGCCGTACGTACGCATGAACGCTACTTTCATTTTTTGTCAGATTAATGGAATTAAAACAAAATGAGAGATATATATATTATAATTCTAGAATGATATCCATAATTTATATGTAATATATTACATATATATCCATTATATATATGTACTTATAATAGTACATAACATTTTGAGATAATAAATGAAATGTACCGTCCATGGAGACGGTAAGCCGTACGTACGCATGAACTCTACTTTCATTTCTTTTTTTTTTGTATTCAATGGAATGAAATAATAATGATATAAAGATATATTATAATTCTAGTGGGATATCATATGTAATACCATTAATTCCATCCTTTATACATCCCACATATGGCATTAACGAATCAAATCACTTTGAGGGGGCGGTAGTCCGCACTTCCTAAAATGAAAATATCGCGTTTACCCATCATGGAAACCATAAAGGTATTAAATAAATGAAAAATACAGAATCTTAAGGAAAATATAAACATATTATATATCATATATAAATATAGTGACATCTTAATGGCCACCTTTGAAGGTGTTAAAATAATATTGAACAATCATCATTTCGTGAGGTAGTAATTCTCCATCCACAGAAACAATATGTTCTTTAACCATTAGATGGAGGTGTGTGAAAGTGTAGCTTGAATCCATATTATAAAAATATCTTAGTATATTTAAGATACTTGTGTTATTACAAAAAAAAATTAATAAAAAGAGTTTAGGTGTTTGGAGAAGCATAATAAAACAAAAGAACATAAGGGAAGACATTACCTTTAAATCGGGTAACTCTCTTTGATTTGAACTCAAAGGTTTCCTTGGAAAGGATTCTGCCCAAAGTGATGCTTCAATGTTGAATAGAGGTATGTGGAGATATGAAATGGGTAGGGTTTGGCCGAGCCAAAGGCTTGAGAGGTGTGTGTAAGGTGGTTGTGGTGGGGGCCTTTTATAAGAGGAGAGGAGGGGCACTCCTAGAAAGTTATAAAATATTACTTTATTATAAAATGATTTTCGGATTTAAAAGGTCCCGAAAGGATATATTTAGAGGATAAGGTGATAAGGTTTTGAAATCCACCCATCCAATAGGTTTGTGACAGGTGTAAGACTTATATTTCACCCTATCTTCTCATTTTATTTGAATCGTTCATTTATGAGGTAATCACTACATCATCACGGTGTCATAAATAAATTAATTTATTTAATATCTAAAAATTATAAAAAAATATCATGATGTATGAATTTTTTTTATATTTCTAATTAATATTTATAGTAAAATATATGACTTATATAACCCCATGTCAAAATTGTTTTAGTAAAACAACACAAGTTTGTGACATTTTAATTTTAACTTTAAATAAAAAGGTATTTATGTCATTTTCCAACCAAAGTGGCTCCATGGGGTCCCCAAGTTGACACATGGATTTTATGGGTCGTCCATGACTCATCCAATGAGGGTAGGACATATTTCTATGTCATTTCATATTATTATAACATTATTTTTTCCTTAAACTACACTAATTACCTCTAATCGCGATTAAAAACTTAAGAGTTACTATTCACCAAAAAATTATTTTAATCCCATTGAACCACATTTTACATACTAATGACAACCATGTATGTCAGATTTTTGAAATTCAAAACCCAGAGGTGGTCAAATTTCATTTAAACGAAAAATCAGTTTTTAAGTACCACTTAGTTCATTATTCATCAATAATTGAAGTTTTTCAGAAAAATACCAAAAATTCACCCTAAGCTATATTTGATATCCCGAATTCAAAAATGATGTCTATTTTAAAAAATTCTTAACATATAAGTTACATTAATTAATTTAATAATTAATTCCCACCGTCAGAGAAAATAGCGTGTTTTTATGAAACAATAAGTATCAAAAGATTGACACTAGTTTAAGTCCAATTTCAAAGAGAAATTAATTACAATGACCAATATTGGATTAAATGGTAAAAATATATTCTAAATTCACTCTAAAAACAATTCAAAGGATAATATAATCACATAAATAAATTAAATTAAAAGGAGGTTTTGAATTAAAATACAACATTTTTCACTATTCATTAAAAACTGACCTTTATCGGAAAAATACCAAAAATTTACAAAAAGTAAATTTTGATGTCCCGATTCCAAAGAAGAATTTTATTTTTTCAAATATAACACATAAAATTTTCAAAAAGTGGATTTAAAAGAGGTTCACCATCAAAAGGCGGTTAATCGACCTTTTAAAGAATATTAGAATGTTTATGCTTAAAATTGGATTCATTCACATTTTTAATACTCTAACATTTATTGTAAAAAGTAAAAATATTTGACAAAAATATATAATCATTTTGAAGTTAGTTATGTTCATTCCATCCATTACAACGGTTAGGCGTTAACTACCATTTAAAATAATATTATTTTATTATTAGAGTGCAACGTAAGATTTCAAAGAAACTCGTTGTTGCGTATTTGGTATGCCATAGAGCATAGCATTCCCTTTAAAGTAGTATTAACATTTTATTCAAAAATATTAATAAACATTAGAATGTAATATTATTTATTTACCTGGGATGTTACAATGGATATGATTCAAATGAAAAAAAGATTGCTTTAATAATAAAATTATTTAACTAATTTCACTTTTAAGTAATTTTTCAAAAAATATTTAACTTTATAAATGAAATAAATGAAAATTTTGTTTTGAAAAAACTCGGTATTTTACACTGTTTCACTAAAAAACTTATTTCTTAAAAAAATATGTATCAATTTACTAGAAAATAATTTAGAAATATTTAATGATAAAATGAATTTAAAATTTTCAAATAAATTTTATAACAGTGTTAAAAAATAAATTTATTATTTTTTCCCAAATATTAAGTAAAATCATTTTTTGAGAAAATAGTATTTTTATGGCATGTATAAAATTTACTATCAATTAATTACCTATTTTAATTAATTTATCCAAATCTAAAAACATTATAATAATTTTCAAAAAGAGTTTATGAATATTCATGGATCCATACTTAATGACTTTCATATAATGTTTTTTTTATGAGTAATAATATTATGAGTATATGGTAGTTCCTAGAAATTGAGTGTTGCATGTAACACAAGCTATCGATGAGATTAAATGTATTTGAATATTTTTTTTCATAAAATGTTGTTTTTTAAAATTAATGTAATAATAATTAATTTAATTTTTTTTTCATATCTATCACCTTTTACACTCCTTAATAATAATCATTACTTATACATTCATTTCATAGTAAATGATTATTTTCATCATCAGATGATAATAATTTTTATTTTTCTGTACATGTTTCGTAATGGTGACACCTGATCCAGTTTTTTGATAAATATCCAATAATTATACATTATTTAATCAAATTTAATATATTTTACTTTATTATTTATAATTTTTCAATATAATTACATTTGAGGTTTATTAACGATTAATGAATATGAAATCAGTGGTTATATTGTTTAAGGTAATCAACCAATATCAATTGATTACATTATAATAATTATTAATTTAGGAGTTATTTTTTCTAAAATTATGTTAGTTATATATAAATTACTCAATTATATCAAATATAAATAAACAAAATACATTTTTATAACCATCTATCTAATGCGGTGTTGAAAAGAGAAACGTGTCATCCATTAGAATATGTGATTGAACGTGCACACCTGTGATGCTTTCATTATTAAATGGAATGAAATGATAGAAGTTAAATAATGATTTTAAATTTAATGAATCATAATTATGTTTCAAATATAATATAAAATAATTTAATTAATATTTATAACTTGTTGATTCAATTGGTAATGAAAATAAAATAAGTCTTTTTCATAGCGGTGGTCCTTCAAACATAAGGATGAGTGAAATTTTTATTTTCTATCACTACTAAAAAACAAAGCTATAGGCATAGAACTATTTCCATATTTTTCCAAAACCATGGATATTCGTATTTTTACCAAGGATATATCCACAATTTTATATAAAACCACAACTATAGGGTATATTTTTGAAGGCTATATCCCAGGTTTTATGAAATCGTGGTTATAGAGTTTTTTTGTTCGACATCTAAAACCAGGGTTCTATAAAATTGTGGCAATAGAGTGTTTCTGTGAGGGATATATCCATGGTTTGTGTCAAATCATGGATATAGGCCCACTTCCCTATACCCAAAGAAACTATTTATATAAAACCATGGATATAGAGTTTTTTTCGAGGGCTACATCAACGGGTTTCCAAAACAGTTACTATAGAGTGATTTTTAATTTTCTATACCCATGGTTCCTCAATATTGGGGCTATAGGTCTCCCACCATTGCACAAGAAAAAATTAACCTGAGAAAAAATTGAAGGAAGGAATAAATCCATGGTTTACATGCAATATCCATGGTTTTTAATAATATATATAATAAAATATATAAATATATACCCAAAGGAGTTTTTTATGTAGTGGTAAGGTGGAAGGTGCACATTGAGGAGGTACAAAGATTTAATCTAATGTTGCAAACATTATTTTTGGGCTATACCCGTGGTTTACATGGGCTATAGCCATAAAATTCAACCGTAGTGATATCCCTATTTCCATGGTGGATAACTATGGCTCTATCCCAAGTGCCATGGTGGACAGGTATGGGGGATATATCCACAGGTTGTAAAGATGTGGTAATTTCTCTATTTACACAGTGGACAACCGTGGATATAGCCTAGAAAATAGTGGCTATATATTTTATCTATATCCACTCCAATACATTCCATAGATAGTTGGAACCAAGGCTATAACTTATAGGCATAGTTTTGACCCATATTGCTGTAGTTGTTTTACCGTGTCTTTAGAAAAAATTTATATTGGTGTATTAGATGTAATAGAGATATAATATGAGTTCCCATTAAAATAAAAACATATATTTATAGTTAATATTAAATTTTAATTATATAAATATTTTTAGAATATTTTTTCAAGGATTAATAAAAATAAACATGAAAGAGATTCATAAGAAAATAAACCTCTTTTTTGGGTAATATCCTTCGAAAGACAAATTAAGGATTCTTGAATCCGACATTTGGGAAGAACATAAGAGTATCTTATGAATAAAGGTGTTGATAGGGTATTTTAACATAGATTAGTTGATATAATGGGGACTTTGGTGTGTGAATAAGTGAGGATAGGGAGTTCTCATTTATATGTGGAGGTATTAACACCATATTAAGTACCCTTAACTTTAAAATAATATAAATTTATTTGGATTGAATGTAAAAAAATATTAATGTGAATAAAATATATTTCAAATTATAAATCTAGTAATACAATGATATTAGTAAAATTTTTATTGATACTTTAATCCTTATCTCTTTGTTTGATTCCATGTTTTAACCGTTTATACCCTTTACCATGGTGGGAAACTTTTACCAAGGAAACCAATTTCTAATCTGAAAAATTACTTTTACTATCTTACCAAAAATTTATTAATATGATTCCAAATATTGAAATCATTTTTCATGATTCAATTTATATTCGTGGTAATTTTTAATATTAATATATCTTGTAATCTAACCCTAGAAAGCATGGATTCTGTGCCTACTACCATTACATATTCAAAAGATATAAAGAATCACCACCTGAAGGACTAAATAGATTAGTAGTTTTGGTAAACTAGATACATACATGGGTCTTAAATTAAATTTAAAATCAAAAATTACCAAAAACTATTTTTTGAGAATAACTTTATCCATCTAGAATATCCTTGTATATCTATCACAAAATACTTCCTTGTATCCTAAGGAATTTAAAACACATGAAAGGTGTGAACTCAAAGGCTCATAAAGGGGATGTCTATATTGAACGATATGAATAAATTATGTATAATTAATATTTAAAGGAAAATAAATAAAACAAATTGCATTTAATCAATAACTTGAGAATAATATGGTAAGAATAAATGATTAACAAATAATTCAATATAAATAATCACTTGAGTATAAACCATAACCATGGATATTCTATACAATTGAATAATCACAGGGAATATAAATATCTAGATTCATAATGACTGAATGAATACAGATGGATATCTAAATGATAACATCATGGATTTATGTTAATATATCTAATATTGTCATTTACTCATTCCTAGAATCTAATACAATAAAGTCTTCATTCCTAGAATCAATGAAATGGGTAAATCCATGACCAAAATCATATATATTGTATGTCCTAAAACCTACTAATACATCTAGGGGGTTTATTAGGCCATAACCATAAAATAAAAGGTAAAATTAATTACTAATATAAAAGGTGTGAA
The DNA here is from genome assembly GCA_963277665.1 of Viscum album. Lineage (NCBI taxonomy): Eukaryota > Viridiplantae > Streptophyta > Magnoliopsida > Santalales > Viscaceae > Viscum > Viscum album. The sequence goes on from OY728121.1 coordinate 362,787,763, forward strand.
ACATAATCAATACATACATTCATATGGAAAATTAACCTATCAAATTTCAATACTTACCTCAATCAATAATAAAAAACCATGCAGAGTAATATTGTGAATGGTATAAGAATAGTATATCCACTATAAAAATGATCATAATACATCAAAATAAATTATAATTATTATATCAATATAACTTATCCCCAATAGTTCATATGTATATTAAAGCATTGATGTCATTGATGAATTAAAATATCATAAAAAAATCATCAATGTGATTATAGAAGAAAATATCAATTTTATTTTGAAAAACATTTTGAAAATTATTTTCATAGAAAAATTAATTTAATTGTTTTCCCATTCATATGTACTCATAAAAATTAAAGGTATGTTTAAAATAATTGTCATTCATGATTGCTAGTAAGTTCATTCATACTATATGAGGTAAAATGAAGAATAATTTTATTAAAAGATTTTCTCAATTATTTGATGTACCAAATAATGGAAAATTGTTTATATCACTATAATAATTAATTACTATATTATTGTAAAATGAAACAATTTATTAAACAATAGTAATATAATTTCATTTAATGGTAATTCAATAATAAACAATATATATTATAATGAGATTTTAAAAAAAACCCCTTAAAATGATCATATCGTTGAAGTGAGAATTAATAAATGAATTTATTATGTTTCTCAAAAATAAATAAAAATAAAAAAGTGAATATATATCAGAAGATAATAAAAATTTGTTTCACATAAAATATAACCTTGAAATAATAAACAAAGTAGGAGTTTAACCAAATTAGTAGAAATTGTGATTGGAAATTCCTTACCTCACACTTCCTTTTGATTAAAAATTATTTATGTTCTTATATAATGATTTTAAGATATTTATTCAATTATAAAATAACCATATTAATATTTATAATATCATATATTATCCTTTTATAACATCTTATCTCGCTTTTGTTAATAATACTTCATTATTTTCATTGTTACGGGTGTTAATTATCATGTTCTCCGAGTATGCATTGACTTGTTATTTTTTTTCAATGTTATGTTGATCATTATTTCATAATAACAAGAATGTAAAAAATAGTTTAATATCATATATATTAATTAAATATGTACTTATATAAATCTATGTAGTTTGGTTATTAAAATGAAATACACCATTCACGGAAACTGTTGTCCGTATATATGCATAAATGCTATATCCATTTTCTTTTTGTATTCAAAATAAATAAAAGTAAATGATATATATATATATATATATTATCATTAAATTAACATATTTATTTCATATATATCATATATTTTTATCAAACCCATCATTAATACAGTCTATGTAAAACGTGAACAAATCAGAATGCTTCGTGAGGTGGTAGTCTGTATTACACATGAGTGACGATATTATATTCCAAAAGAATAGAAATCATAAAGTTGTATGTTATATAAAAAATAAATAGTAATTTTAACATCATAAATATCATATATATTATATAAAAGCATAAAATCCATCATTATTCTAAACCTTGAATGGTGGTAATGGAAAAATGAACGACATCGGCTCGTGAGGCGGTAGTCCACTATACACACGAATGATGATTTGTTAACCCATTTGATGTAAGTGAGGGAAGTATTAGGTAATAAAAATATAAAATAAACATATGAATTTCTGTAATATAATTATCTTTTTATATAATCATTGTATAATTTAATTTGAATAAGGTGGAAAAGGAAATAAAATAAAAACTCTTTTAGAATAACATTACCTCTTCTTCAGGTATCCTCCTAATGATTACACTAAAACATAAAAGGGTGGATTTATTCCAAATATATGGATTATTGGATGTGGTTGGGGATATTTTTAAGCTATTTCGGAAGGGCGTGATGGAGAAAAATGGCTTGAGAGGCATCGATAATGGAGGAGAGTGGGTGGCGTTATTTAAGTGGGGGAAATGACACACTTGGTATTTTTGAAAAGTATTGAGTCATCCAACATTTTATTCATGTAATTATGGTAAACTAATCAACCAATATCATTACTATAAGGAATAATGTAGATATATTTCCATAAAATGGGCGGTGTGAATGTTTCTAGGTTATTTTTCTTCTTAAGTTTGAAGTGTATTCACTTAGTAAAGTCGTTTTTCTCTCAATAACTATATATAATTTTAACTATTTTCACAAATCCATTTGGTAATGAAATAATTAAAATTTATTATAAATTATGAATTATTATTATTATAAAAATAGAATCCTTTTTTCTATATGAAATTTATAGAAGTGGAACAAATTAATTTAAAATTAATCATGTAGATAGAATGAGAAAGCGGGGTTTTGAAGTGAAAATATTCTAAATTTTACTATGTTTTTATATATAAATTAATAAAATTTATCAAAATGACCTAAATGGGGTTTATATATTTCCAATTTATCTATTTTTAATTTAAAACCAATTTTAAATATAATTTAAAACAATAAATTATTTAGATGAATATTCAGTTTTCATTTAAAATTTAATATTTCTTAGTATTCTTCAAAAAATGAAACTTTTCAGAAAAATACCAAAACATCCATCCAAATATAATTTTGAAATTAATATTTCAAAATTGAAGTTTATTTTTTCAAATAAAAATTTTAAATGTGTAAATATATATTTCTAAAATAGGTGCGTCGTTAAAAGTTAAGAAGAATGCCATTAGAAAAATACAACATTTTATGCATAAAATTGGATTTATTCTTATAGTATGACTATAAAATATATAAAATGTATATAAAAACGGTGAAATGAAATTACAATACAAAAATTTAAAGAAAATATCCAACAAATATTAATCAACTTAATTTATTAATATAAAATTCCTTTTCCCCCAAAAAATATTTTTTATAGAAACATTTCCTTTATTTGAAATTTGTTTTTGTATTCATTTATAATTAACTAATTAATAATGAATTAAACCCTATTTTTTTCAAAAGTGAGTTAATATTATTCATAAAATCTAACTTAATGGATATGATATAATTTTCATTTTAAATAATAATATTAATAGTATTTATCAAAACTTTTTTTTCATGTAACACAATCAATTAAAGAAGACTTTTGTAGCATTTAAATGAAGATAAAAACAATGTTACACGAATTTAATGATGTAGAATGTATTTATTTAAAATAGAAAATATATTTTTAAATATAAATTTTATATTCCCATATATTATTGGTTTTTCATTTCACATATGTAATTTAATAAAATGTATTTCATTTAGAATTTCAGGGTGTTATGTTCCCCCAACCATAATAAATTGCATCCTCATAATTTAAAATTGTACATGGAAATAAATGTTTTGATGTTTGTAAATACCATTTATTGAAATAACTTTTTTAATAAAACATCCTCTTAATTAGACAAAAATGGATGTACCGAGGTCATATGGAATATCACATAACTAGGTTTTCAAGTGTGAGAACATAGGTGAGAAATGAAATCATGGACATGGAAGAGAAAAGTAACACCCAAATTATGATGCAGTGTGACAGAGAACATTAATTATAAGAATGTGGGTGATCCAAAGAAGGTTAACAACCGTAAAACCATAAACCAACTAGGTGAGGAAAGTTCATTGATATCATAAAAATAATGGAAATAATAATAAAATTTATTTTAAAATCCTTTTTCCAAAAGTTGATAAATAGTCTTGATAATGTATAATTAATTTATTTCATTAAATTTCATAATAACAAATACAACCTTTGGTTTTTAATAGATCAATTTACAATTAGTCCCATATTCTTTGAAATAAATAACAAAACTGATTTTTTACGCCTAAATCACTAAAATTTACTTTTAACTGATCATAAGATCTATAAAAGAGTGTAATGTCTTTTCACATGTGTCTAACTATTTTCTAAAACTAGTATGGTTATCACAAGTTATCTAGTATTCAAAAATATATATTTGGTTAATTAATATAATAATTTACAAAACATTATTTAAAGTTCAACATAAACCATTTTATAAATTCATAACATTTTGGACCTTCTAAAATATTAAGTTCCAAAACAATACAAATAAGGTCACTAAATTCACCAAATTAACATACTATTAATCTCTAAAAAACATGATATAAATCTTAATCATCCTATAAAAAATATGAGAATACCTTCATCTTGTATTCTTTATAAATATATTAATAAATTTAATTACAATAAACCTTAATGAAAACATATATTCTTCCTTATTGCTTATGTAAAACAAAAATTATTGGATATATCCATAAAATATAAAAATTGTGATTACTCTATCATGGATTATTCACTCTTTCAAAAAATCATTAACCTGTTCCAAGGTGGCGATTAAAATATAATTTATTTTTTCCATCTCAACTACCTCTTAACCCCAAAATCATTATATAAACCTCTGAAACATATTTATGGAACTAAATCATGTGTTTTATATAGAAGTTATACATTTTATAGAATCACTTTTATTTTTACCATTCAATATATGCTTTGAAATCCATAAAAAATAGTACTTCGGTACAATCAATATACATTTGATAATTATTATAACTAGGATATCATTTTTAAAATACTTAAATTACAAAATTCATGAATACCAAATAAATACTAATAATTGTTCTTCGTATGTGGTGATAACATGAGCTTATCCATGATTCATTATATTCTTTTGAGGTATCTTCCATTAGTGTTTGGTAAATTTGTTTATGTCATTACCCATATCCTTACTATTCAAGTATTGAGCATTGGGAAATTTTTATATCCCTTACAATCACAAGGATGTTTCAATTTCAGTCCACAAGTTTAGAAAACACCCATTTTTTAGAAAAATACTATGATTTTTCTTTTCACAATAATCACTTGTGGGAAAATCATTCTTTCTCTTTATTCCTTTTTATACCATTTTCTCTTCCATAATTATGTTCTATTTAATCTATTCTAAGAAATAATACAAATATATTTGTTTATCGCTCTCATTATAATAAGATACCACGTTCACATATAAAGAGAATGTTTGGGAGAATACTTCCCTTTAAAATATTGGGTATAAACTATAAAAAATAACCATTCTTACTATTTGGATTACATGAATTGATGTAGTTCCCATTCCTTCTATTAGGATCCATTTATAAATTATTGAATACAGTATATTAGATTATGTATAATCCCAAAACTAGTGAAATACATAACATAATAGAATCTAATAATCTTAAACATGGAATTTTTGGGATATTTCTATTTTCAGACCTTTCATAATTGTTTTTTAAGAAACATTGAATTTACCTAAGAATATCCCCAGAGAGTTTGAAACTAAGAGTGCAGTGAGCCCCAATATCGAGTATTAGTCAATGCTCGAGTCAAGAATACCATGTCGGTTTTTGAGTAATTTCTCCTAGGTACCTCAGTGCCCGAACTTTGTCCACAAGTTGTATCCAAATAGATATGTATTTCTAGGATGACCCCCATAATATCTACCTTACCCAAAAATTAGGATGTTCTTATATACTTATCCAAAAATTATATCATAGGTTTATGTTCCATAATATATATTTTATTAAATGTAGTTCTCATGGTTACTACTAAACATTCTATAATACCAATGGTAGGGACCATACCCTTGAAATCTATAAGTTGGTGCCTAAAACCATGAAATTGGTATAATTTTCATGGAATCATATCCTGAAAGACCAAATAGATTTTTATTAGTGGTAAATTAGATACAAAAAATATTCTTATATTATGTGTGAATACACAAATAATTTTTTTTTTGAGAATAACTATTTTCAATCTTAGGAAAGTTTACCACGAAAGATATTAATAATAAGTAATAGTCAATATGTCATGGTAAATAACAAAAAAACCCATATAATATATAACATGAGAATATTATGGAAGGAATACATAAATGTCAAAATTTTCTATATAATAAATAAAATGAGCCTGAAACATAACCAATAATATTCTAACTAACACTATTACAAAACATGCCCTTAACAGTGATAGAATCTCACATTATCCATGCTTGAAGAGTGCTAACTACCTTAGCACAATCAAAAGTCTTAAAATTTTGTTAGTTCTATGAAAGCACTAAAAAAGGGAAGATTTATCAGTGAAATTAAAAACAATGATAAAATACCCCATTTATCGGCGCTTTTATTTCACACTGATAAATGTAGGATTTATTAGCGCTTCTTCAACAGCTTATAAAGCACACTTTTATTAGTGCTTCAAAAATCATTAATAAATCTATATCAATTATATCTTTTAAAATCACTGATAAATATAGCATTTATTGACAATTTTATAAGCACTAATTAAGATAAAGTCTATCAACACTTTAAAAAGTGATAATAACAGATTAATTTATTGATTCTAATATAGGGGATGATAAAGGCAGTATACATCAATGCATTTAATATCATTTATATAGGTGAAAAATTAAATCTGAAACTATAGTACACTACATCAGTAGAAAAAAGTGCATTGAGTTGTAACAAGACAATCCATAACAAAAATTAGCAATAGAAATTACAAAAATTTGATATATGTACTAAATTTAAATTAAATAAATTTTCTAACATAAATTCAATTAAAATAAAACACTATTATAGAGTGTCCTAGTAGTTTTTTTACAAAATTTAATGTAAAATTTGAATTAAAAAGAACACTTTGAGTCATAATGGTCACACTGTTAGTCAAATTGAGGTTTGACGGATTCCTACACATCAAAAATGACTTACTTATCATTATATTAAAGTAACAAAACAATCCTAATGTGTTTTCTCAGTTTTGGGAAAGTGATTTTTTTTATTAAAATTAATATCACATTTGAATTAAAAAATGCACGTGGAGTCATAATCCTCATATATTGTGCCGGAGTGAGGTATGACTGCTCTTAACATGTCAAAAATGACATATGAATCATTTTCCTAAAGTAGAAAAACAATCTGAATTTTATTTCTCAGTTTTGAGTATGCCTTTTTTTCACTAATATTTTCACAGCCCATCCCCTGTTACCTGTGCCATGACTACCCTAGGTCCGCCTTCTATAGGCCAGGTGCAGGTGACTTGCATCAAAAAGGCATATTCCAAAAATGGAAAAAATTTACTTTAAACCAATACAAACGCACATCCCATACTCTGAAAAGTATAGCTGAAACTGGGACACCAATAAAAAGAATTTCACACAAGGAAGTAACCACACAAGTAAAAGTAAAACAAAAAGGAAAAGGGTTTTATAATACTACCCTACTAAAAAGTGAAGTACATTAAAAGGATGTACAGGGTCTCGAGGTCATCCACCAAGGATCCTACCTGGAGGATAGATGTAGTTCACTCTCTACTGTTGTAGAAGTGTAATGCATCTGTATATCCACCATTGAGCACCACCTGGTCATGGCCCTCCAAGATCCCAGTCAAAGATATCCTTTTTCTGCACAAGACACTATAGGTGCGGGAAAATCCTGTGTATGTTTGATCATAAAAGGACTTAGTATCAATCCCAAAACCAAATTAGGTGTCTCAAAAATCCACAATGGAAATCACAAAAGAATTCCCAATGATTAGAGTCTCTAGAGTCACCTCAAAACAGGTATAAAGAAAAGTGTTTATAGAAAAACCAATGGTTGAAAACCCATAACATCAATCACTACAATCTCACTTGTCCCCAATGGGTACTTTAGGCTAGCAAGGTCAGCTAGACCTATTCTATAGCCGAGCCACAATTCCTTGCTGGGTAGCTGAGTCAGAGAGCCTCACTTATAGATGAGTCGTGAAACCTCGCTCGGTAGCTGAGTCACGAAGCCTCACTAGGTAGCTGAGTCAAAAATCCTTCATGGGTAACTAAGTCAAGAAGCCTCACATATAGACGAGTCATGAAGCCTCATTGGATAGCTGAGTAATAGAGCCACACTGATAGATGAGTCACAGTGCCTTGTTGGGTAGCTGAGTCATACTGCCTCTCTGATAGCTGAGTCACAGAGCCTCATTGGTTAACTGAGTCATGAAGCATCAATAGATCAACATCAATGAATCTTACTTATATGATTTCATAGGGACTACCCCATCATATGTATCCCAACATAGTAGATAGCGCATCAATCAGATGCACAGTCTAAGAGATATATCCCATTTTGTAAACAGGTTCCAATTACATCCGCACCCGGTCTAACTGGTTCAAACTATCTCAACAAACCAATCCTAGAATCACGCATGACCCGATCCTATCTATCAACCCCATTGGGCCTCACTAGACTTGTCTGAGGTTGGACATGGGTCTAATCTACTCGGTCACTGAGTGACCTGAATTTATCAGGCATGACCTACATTGGTAGTATGGTCTCTTATCCCAGCCCGAGCTACCCCACAGATAGAATTTATCCCAATCACTTGGTTTTCTAAATGATACAGGCCCAAAAAAATAGTCAGGCCCCTCGGACAGTTCAACTAGTCAGATTCATTTTGGAACGTCTCGACTAGTCCGATTGGGGTGCGCGTAACCAGTCACCCAGTCGCCCCCCTTTGTCAATATGTTGCAGGTGTTGAGTGGGCTTCTCCACCTACGTAGTTCCACGATGGTGCTCGCTTCTCCAACTGCAGGCCAAAGCACCACCGGCTCCTGAAACACCGCTGTGACATGCCCAATAGCACACTGCCTCCCCCAGCATGGACGGTGAGGGCCGACTTCCACGTCCTACATGCACTGCTCGGGATGGTGATGCCCCCTCCCTACAGCTTCCACCACCGGGTCCACTCTGGTGGTCTAATATCATATTCGTCTGCACCGTCGGAAAACTCTAGTTGCCACTATCACTACCATAGCCTCAGGGCCATTGGTTTTTCATTTCCACTTTTCGGTCACAAGGAACACAAATTCCAGTTGTGGGGTGATCCAAGCATTGTTCATGTCAGACCAATCCCTACATGTTAGAATTTTCAAATAGTCATCGATGTGGTTTTCAGAATTATAAGACAGATTTCAAATCTCGTAACTCCCTTCAAAATCATTTCCTAACTCATAGGAATGGCTGAACCATGGGTCAACATGTTCATGGTTTGATCCACATTCATCATTTCAAATTAATAATGGGAAGTATAAATCACATAGAATGCACATAACCCCTACATGGACTGAGGATACATCATTTACAAGTGACGAAGCTTGAAGCCTTTATCGATCCTTAAACCGTTAACATTCATTTCTGTTCATCATCTCTCAAATCCATACCACTAGTGTTCTCCGATCCTTGATTTGATGGCATTCATCGATAGCCTTCATCATCATAGATTGAGAGAGGGAGAGAGAGGGAGATTCCTCATTCATCATAGGATTTCCCAGGTTAGTTTTTCAACTCAGGATCACTATTTAATTAATAGAGGGAGATGGATTGTGATTCCCCATGTTTTTTCAGTAATGAGGTTCATTAATGATTCCACGTCACCTTTTCACTGCACCATAGCACTGACTGGTCACTGCATCACACCGAATATACTTTAAATAAAATAATGTTTTAATTTCTTTTAATTTTATTTTATTTTTCACTAAACATTCATAATTTCTCTTTTTCGGTGTACCCACACTGGTCGAGGTTATACCCATTTAGGTGAATCCCGACGTTTTGAATTCAATGATGACCTCATATTTTTGGTTTGGGCACCAGTTCAAAATTTAGAAAAGCACAGTCGTATGATTACTTAACATACATCAAAAAAATCTAAAATATATTCTATCCTCTCTAGGCCGCAGAATCAGATGTCGTCTCAAAGCCTAGTCCCAAAATAATTCCTTTCAAATGTGAATATTTTGCAAGGAATTTTCTGGGTCATTACATTCTCCCCCCTTAGGGATCTTCATCCCCAAAATCCAAACAAGGGATAAAAAAAGGAATGGTTAATGAGCATGAATCTGAGTCTCTCACTCCAATGTGATATCTAGGTGATTCTCATGCTACCAATGATCATGCATGAGATGAATCGACTGTCCATGAAGGATCATCTCCTATTGATCCTCTATCTCTATCGGGTACTCCACGAACGTCACCCGGTCATCATTATTCAACTTCTTGTGGTCGATGATGTGATAATGGTCATGCATGAATATCCTCATTTGGGTTAAATTGAAGCCATCATGCACCTTCTTGAACTATGGTGGTAGATCTAAGTGGTATACCACCTCGCCTACTGTATGAAAAATCAATAATTGTCCAATGAATCTCCAGGTTAACATTTTTCCTCATCCAAATATTTGTATCCCTCAATGAGGATAAAACCATAGGGACACATGATCCCCCTCCTAGAACTATATTGTTATCCATAAACTTTTATTATAGGACTTATCTCGGCTCTGTGTAGTCTTTATTCTTTCTCAGATGACCTGTAACTTCTCGGTGGTATCATGTACCATCTCTGGTCCCATGAGTTCTGACTCCCCTGGGTCTATATAGTATAATGGTGATCAGCACGGTCATCCATACAGTTCCTCGAAAAATTCCATACTGATGGTGGAGTGGTAGTTGTTGTTGTACTCTAACTCTACCAGTGGTTGGGGTCCTCCCAACTGCATCTAAAATCCAGGACACAAGAATGATAAATTTTCTCCAAGCTCTGAATGGTGCAATCTGTTTGACCATCCATATCAGGGTGAAAGGCTTTGCTCAAGAGTAGCTAAGTCCCAAACCTCCTAAAATCCCTCCCACAACTAGGATGTAAAGTGTGCATCACGATATGAGACTATCATAGATGGGAATCCATGGAGTCGAACTATATCCTGAACATAGAGGCATCTAAAGCTCTATACTGAACCCTACTCTCAAATGTGTAGAAAGTGGGATGACTTGATGAGTCAGTTAATGATCACCTATATGGTATCACTCCTCTTGGTCATTTGTGGTAAGCCTGTTATGAATTCCATTAATATACCATCCCAATTTCACTCGGGTACCTCGAGGGGCTATGCCAAAACTACTAGAACTAAGTGCTCACCCTTCACTTGCTGGAAAGTGAGGCATCTCAGGAAAAACTCTGCCACCGCCATCTTCAGTCATGTCCACTAGTACTAACGTCATAGTTCATGGTACTTCTTTTACATACATGGATTCACTGCCAATGGGGATGTATGAATCGCTCTCAAAACCTCCTCCCACTACATCCCTAGTACTACTATGCTTCCTCTGAAAAAGATGAAATACTCCCCACCTTTTGAATATACATCTAAAGAATTCCCTACACATATATGGGAACATGTATTCTCCTAGATAGTATCTATGAGTTGCACCTCCCTGAATCATTTTATGTGTAGAGGGGAAGCTACCATCGATGGAATAATTTCTGCCTAATCCCTATCAAAGAAGGATATCTGAAGCGAGGTCAATTGTTATGAGCCCTCCTTCATTAACTGTGAACTCGATCTTCTATTAAGATAATCTCTGCTGATGTTAACCTTCCCAAGAGTATAGACTATCTCAATGTCATTGTACGGTATGAATTCCAGCCATCGCTACTCTCTCATATTCACATCCTACTGAGAAAAGATATCCTTCAGACTTTTTTGGTCTGAGTATATGTTGAAAGGATCTCCCATAAGGTTGTTCCGCCACAAAATCAGTGAAAAAATACAACTTCCACTCAACATCATGAGTCACAAAGTTTTATTCATGCAGTCTCCACTGTTGTGATCCAGAAGAAATCACTTATTTTCCCTACATTAGGACAACCCCATGTTTGGTTACTGATGCATCAGAGTATAAAACGTTGTCGATGCCCTCATCTGGAAAAATCTAGATAGGATCACTCGCCCTGCTATGTCTCAGCTGTTGATAACTCTTCTGGAATAATTCAGTCCAAATGAAGGGTTTTCCCTTCATCATCAACACTATCATGGGTGCTGCTACCTGGGAGAATTCGGGTATAAATCTATTATTGTACCCATCCAACAAAAGGAAACTCATCACCTCAGTAACACTTTTTGGTGGCTCCCAAGAAAGAACCGCCTTGATCTTAGATGGATCTACTACAAATCTAGCCTTTGAGTTGATGTGTCCAAGAAAATGACACTTATTTATCCAGAAATTACACTTAAATAGATTTCTGTAAAGCTAGTGCTCTCAGAGTGTTCCCAGAACCATCCTCTGGTGTATCATGTGATCCTCCTAGGATACTGAATACACCAAGATGTCATCAATGAAGAACAATACAAATCGATCTATGTATGAATGGAAGATCCGGTTCATGAATCCCATGAACACTACTAGGGTTTTATTCATGCCAAAAAGAATCACTAATTACTCATAGTTTTCATATCGACATCTGAAAGTAATCTTTGAGATGTCCTCATATCGTACTCGAAGCTGCTGATAGCCTGACCTAGGGTATATCTTTAGGAACCACTGTTATCCCTTTAGCTGATCAAAGTGATTGGAAATACTAGATAGAGGATACTTGTTCTCACGGTCACCTAATTTAGGTGTTGGAAGTCCACACATAATTTAAATATTCCATCTGCCTTCTTGTAAAATAACACTGGGGCTGCCCAGGGTTAAACACTAGGCCTCACGAACCCCTTCCTCGGCTAGTCCTCTAATTGTATCCTCAGAACATAGAGCTCAGGGGGAGAAATTCGATATGTTGGAATTGATATCAGTTTTGTACTAGGGTATAGATCTATATGGATGTCAACCTCTCTTCGAGGAGGTAGTCCTAGAACATCCTCTCGGAAGACTTCCTCATACTCGTCCACCACTGTAGGAAAGAGTGGACTTTCCTCATCCACTACACTTGAATCATTCAATCCAACTTGTGAATAATTGGATGAACCCTCCCATGTGTTATTCCATCTAATAATACCCAATTTTCAATCTTATTGAGAAAGTTAAACTGGTTCCCATCTCGGTGGATACAATGCATTGTGTGTTCGAAACAATCAATCTGAGCATGGAATGCTGATAGCTAGTCCATACCCAAAATGACATCGTAGGGCCTCAATGCCGCTACTAAAAGGTCCCAGAAAAATCTCTCACCTCCAAGAGTATGCTCACACTTTCAGCACCAGTGTGTGATTTCTGAAATCCCTCCTATAGGTGTCTCTAGTTGCAAGGGTCGAGCCAATCGCTCGATCAAAATCTTTGAGATCTGAAAAATCTATGTGGTGAAGACGGTGTGACTGAAACCTATGTTTATAAGAAATGAAACTAATGTGGATTAGACATATTATATACCTCTAATCATCAATGAAGCACCATGGTTGTAGGCTTCCATCGCCTTTCACTTGCCCTTCCCATGTCCACCTTCTCCCAGAGCTCATGGTGGACCCCCTGGGGGTGGTGGTGGTTGTACCTCATATCTCCTCGCACTACCTGCTACTATACCTGGTCCCCTTACACATCCATGTTTCTATGTACCATCTTGTTTGATTCTCTGTCTCTTCTTCGGTGCCCCCAAATCCATCTTCTGGTCATCTGTACAGTTGGTCCAGCAGTCTTGAACTATGTGCCCCAGTATGCCACACGTGAATCACAACCTATCCCACTGATAGTGTCCACTGCTCATGGGGGCTCGAACTGCTGATTCAATATCACCAATTCGTCCACTAGAGGGTTTGGTCCTCTTGGAACCCTATTTCATCTATCAGTTGCCCGCTGCTGAGGACTCCACTACATTCCACCTAGTGGTAGCACTCACAACCTATGCTAGTTCTATAAAAAGTTATCTACTAGAAGAGATCACTCAAGCACCCCCGCCTACCTAGGGATGCTGAGAGAGATAGTAAATTATTTGATCTCCCATCCCATCCCCTTCAAAAAGGTTAAGTGCTTGATGAAAAGGTCTCTGGCTATATCATAATCACATCGGAAGAGGTCTGTGAACCTCACATAGTACTCAACCATAGTCAGGCTACCCTGCCATAAGTTGAGAAACTATTTTATTCATACTGAGCGCTAGGTCATGGGGAAGAACGCCTCCCTAAAAAGGTTCTCAAAGTTTGTCCTGGTGAGCGTATCCTTCTCGTGCATCATTAGGGTCAAGATCCACCATCTCTCTATCATTACCCATATAATGGTAGCGGCTAGAACCACTATCTGGTCTAAAGGTGTCCCCACCAGACAGAAAAATCACTTCACCACCTCTAACCAATCCTTAGCTACCTCAGGATCTATCTCGCCTCAAAAACATAAGGGGATATACCTATGGAACTCGTGAATGAAAATTAGTTGGTGCGTATCTTATTCTTATAAGGATAGTAGAAACTGCTAATCAAAGGGTGGTGGTGCATCTGGTACACCACCTAGAGGTGTTATCTCTAGAATCAGTCCCTACACCGATGCCTTGTCACTTGGTGGACCATCATCGTGATGCTGTACCAGGATCCTGGATGGATTTCTATGTGGTGGAATCCTCATAGAAATGAAGATAAACCATGTCAGTTAATTATTCCTAGTTACTACAATCTGACTCATAGATATCATGGAAAAATATTTAAAGATGCATGAAATTGGTGATTTCATGCACCGAGTCAGAATGCAGAATTCGGGGTCCTCATGTAGGGATACATCAGCCGTGGTACGTACACTAGAATCCCTAGTATGAATGTTGAAATCAAAACACCTAACATCATTTCCCCATAAAATATTTTATAGATTCCCAATTCATCTGGTAGAACATAAACTCACTTTGATAACACTCTATCACAACCCATCCCTAAGGGCCCATGTTGTGACTAACCCAGGCTTGCCTTTCATAGGTCTGGGGTAGGCGACTAGCACCAAAAAGGAATATCCCCCAAAGAGAAGGAATTTACATTAAACCTAAACACACACACAACCCATACTGTAGAAATTAATGATGAAACTGGGATACGAACAACAAGCATGTCACATATGGAATAAACCACACAAGAAAAGGTGTAACTTAAAGGAAAAGGGGGCCAAAATACAAACCCAACTAAAAAGGGATGTATTATAAAAGGAAGTAAAGGCTCCAGAGGTCATACACTAATGATACTACTTGAAGGATATATGTATCTCACTGTCGGATGTCACTAAAGCGTATTGCATTTGTAGATCCACCTATGAGAACAACCTTTCCCTGACTCTCCAAGATCCCAGTCAAAGCTATATGTCATCAGAACAAGACACAATAGGTGCAGGAGAACCCTGCACAAGGGTGAGAATAAAAATAATCAATAGGGATCCCAAAACCAACTCGGGTCTCACAGACATCCACAAAGGAAATCACAAAAAATGATCATGGAATAAAGTCACTAGAGTCACTTTGACACCGATATAACATAATGTGTTGATAAAAAAATCAATATTTTCCAACACTGAACATCAATAACTATAAATTAACTCATCCACGATGAGTTTTTTAGGATATCTAGGTCACATAGACCCATTCAATAGTAGTGACACAAATTCTCCCTGGGCTACTGAGTCAAAAATCCTCGCCGATAGAAAACTCATGATGCCTTGCTTGGTAGCTGAGTCACGAATCCTCAATGGGAAGATTAGTCACCAATCCTCAATGTATAGCTAATTCAAAAATCCTATCTGATAGATGATTCATAGATCCTCATTGGGTAGTTCAGTCATGGAGTATCACTGATAGTGCATTCACGAAGCCACATTAGGTAGCTGAGTCACGCAGCCTTGCTGATAGCTAAGTCATAGAGCATCGCTGGGTTACCGAGTCATGAAGCATATCTAGTTAAAAATACATGAAATCTTACTTAGAGGATTTCGTAAGGAACACCCTTTCACATGGGTCCCAATGCCGCAGACAGAACTTCAATCGAACAAACCTTCTGAGAGATATATCCCATTTTCAAAGGGTGCATCTAGGCCTCATCCGACCAATCCGGCATGGGGTCCCGAATGACCCAATCATTTCTTTTTGGCCCATTTTTCAAGACCATTAGGCCTCACTAGACCCGACCAAGGTTTTCCATGGGTCCAGTCCATGCAGTCACCTAGTGACCCGAATTTATTCAGCCCATCCCGCACTGGCAGGCCAGTCTCTTTTCCTAGCCTGGGCTGCCCCGCGACCCAGTATTACAACATTGGTATGGTCTGCTAAAATGGACCGACTCGAAAAAAAAAAAATTTCATGCCACTAAGGCAGCCTGATCTATTAGCCTGGTCCGATGGGTCAACTAGTCTGGTTGGGGTGTGTGGGGATGGTCCTTCATCCACCTCTTTAGTCAACACACAACCCGCATCGAGTGGGATGCTCCACCTTCGTTGTGCCATTATAGTGCCATGGCCAACAGTTTTCAGCCCTTCTCCACTGTGGTGTGCCCAGTGGAGTTCCTCCTCCACTAGCGTTGCAGGTGAGGGAAGGCTGGCGTGTCATGTACGTGGCACTTTGGGTGGTTCCACCTCCTACCTACGACCGCCACCATTCATTGTTGCTACCGCGAGGATGGTTTCATGACGACGACTCCTTCCACGGGCCACCGAGTCTACTCCGATGGTACTATATCAAATCCATCTATTCCCTCAAGGCTATTGGGTTTCCTCCATCAGTTCCATAGGCTCGGGGCCACTGGTTTGTCAATTCCACCATTAGATCATGAAGAGCACAAACGCCCGTTGTAGAGGGATCTGGGCCTTGTTTGTGTCGGCCCATTCCATCCACATTAGAATTTAAAAAAATATATCAATGGGAACTTCAGAATTATAACCCATATTTCAAATCTAATAACTCCGAGAAATATCATTTCCTAACCTGTATTAACGATAGAACTGCAGGTCAACCTGTTCGTGGGTTGATCTTGGTTCATAGTTTGAAAAAAATAATGGGAAAAAGAAATCACAGAGAAATCACATAACCCTACCAAGATTTAGGATCTATCATTGAAGTGGGACGAATCTCTAATATGTTTTCGATCCTTTATTTTTTAGAATTCTTCATCATTTTTCATCTCTTGAAATTGTCCCACTCGTGTTCGTTGACCCTTGATTCGATGGTGTTCATCGATAGTGTTCATCGTCTCAGAGAGAGAGGGATTCCTCATTCCTTATGGAATTTACCAGGGTTGTTTTTAAAATTCTGGATCCATATTTAATTAATGGAGGGAGACACATTGTTCAACACCATGTTGTTTTATAAATGAGGTTCATTAATAATTCAACGTCCCCTCTTCGCTGCACCATTGTACTGACTTGTCATTGCGTCGCAACAGAAATAGATTGAATAAAATAATATTTGAATTTCTTTTAAGTTTATTTTATTTTTCACTAAAATTCTGAAATTTATCTTTTTTGGCCCACCCACACCGATCGAGGTTAGGACCTTCTTTGGAAAATCCCAGCATTCTAAATTCAACGATGCCCTCAGATTTTCAGTTCAGGCATAAGTTCATGCCTTAGAAAAACCCACCTGTATGAGTACTTAACATACTTTAAAAAAGTTTTAAATTATGTTCTCACCTCTCCATGCCTCGAAATCACATTCCATCTCAGATCCTAGTCTCAAAATAATTCTATTCAAATTTGAAAATTTTACCGAGAATTTTCTAGGATATTATAAAAATTAATGTCAATTTTGAATAAAAATATGTAGTTAGAGTCATATTAGTCAGATAGTGTGATAGACTAAAGTGAAACTAATTGCTACATGTCCTAAATGAATTAGGCATCATTATCCTAAAGTAACCAAAAATCAAAATGTGTTTCCTTGATATTGACTACACCCCTTTTTAACTAAAATGTCATTTTAATATGGAAACACACATTTTAATCCATATAGGTGGCATAATGCATGGGTTTGAATATAGAATGATTCATATATGTCACAAATGAATTATCAATTGTTTTCCCAAACTATCAATAAAATCAGAGTGTGTTTTCTCAATTTTCAGTGAGTGATACATTTTTACATTAAAGTTTCAATTGGAAACTGATAACGGACCCTTTAACACCATATTTGTCACACCACACATCAGATTTAGGTGTGGCTAATTCCTAAATGTCACTAATGACATATGTAACATTTTCCTAAACTACCAAAATAATCTGAATATTTTTTCTCAGTTATGAGTTTGTTAGTTGTTTTTCACTAAAATTAATGTCAATACTGAATAAAATTATACTATTGGTGACATACCGGTCACACCGTGTGTTAGATTGTGTTGAGGGTGATATATACACATCCCAAACAACTTGTGGATTTTTTCCTAATTTATCAAAACAATCATAATGTGTTTTCTTTGGTTTTAAGTATAAAAATTTTGTTTTTAAAAAAAATATCATTTTAAATTGAAAAAAAAACACTTTGATCCACTTAGGTGGCATCATGTGTGGGGTTTACATGAGACTAATACATACACATCAAAAATTAATCATTAATAGATGTCCCAAATCATCCAGACAATCCGAGCATGGTTTGACCGTTTTCAATGGGTGATTCTTTTTTTATTAAAATGTGAATTTTAAACTAATAATGGACACATTGACTCTATACTAGTCACATCGTACATTAAATTGAGGTGTATAAAAATCCTTCATGAAACAAATGACATATGGATCATTTTACTAAAGTAATAAAATAATATGAATGTGTTTTCTCAGTTTTGAGTATGTAATATTTTTTTACAAAGATTAATTTCAACATTGAATAAAAAGACACAGTTGGAGTAATACTAGTTACACCATGTGTTAGATTGAGGTTTGGATAACTTCTAAATGTCCCAAAATTACTCAGGGATTTTTTTCCTAATAAATCAAAATAATCAGAATGCATTTCCACTGTTTTGAGTACCCCACTTGTGTTTTTTCTAAAATGTTATTTTAAACTGGAAACACACACTCTAAGACAAAATGGTTGCATTATATGTTGGATTGTCCTGATACTAATTAGTACATGTCATAAATGAATAATGAATCATTTCCCAAATTATCTAGATAATCCAAGTGCATTTTCTTTCTTTTTACTAAGGGACTCTTTTTTGTATTTAAATGAAATTTTTAAACTGATAATAGACACTTTGACACCATACCGTTCACACCATGAATCAGATTGAGGTGAGGATGATTCCTACAGGTCAAAAATGACATATGGCTCTCTTTTCTAATGTACATAAACAATCTATTTTTTTATCAGTTTTGAGTATGTTAGTTGTTTTAACTTAAATTAATGTAAATTTGGAATAAAAAGACGCAGTTGGAGTCATGCCAGTCACACTATGTGTCATGTTGATGTCTAGATGATTTATAAAAGTTCCAAATTACTAAAGGATTACATTCCTAATGTATAAATATAATCATTATTTGTTTAATTATATTTCAGTATGGAATATATGTTTTTTTACTAAAATATAATTTTAAACTACAAGAACACACTTTGATAAATATATTTGGCCTCGTATGTGGGGTACACAAGAGACTAATTCATCCCTTTTATAATTAAATTATTAATCTTTTGAAGAAAAATTATAAATTCCTTCATAGTGCATTTTAGTTATTTTTGATTAATGAGTGATGTGTTTTTATATTAAAATGTCAATTCTAAACTGATAACAGACACTTTCACACCATAATGGTCACACCATGAATTAGATGGAGGTGTGAATGATTACTACACATCAAAAATTATATATGAATCATTTTACAATATTACAAAAACATTCAGAATGTGTTTTCTTGGTTTTGAGTATGTTACTTGTTTTTTACACTAAAATTAATGTTAATTTTGAAAAAAATACACCTGGAGTCATACCGGTCTCAATATACTTCATATTGTGGTGAAACAGATTGATACAAATCCCAAGTGACTCATGTATATTTTTACTAAAGTATAAAAACAATATGAATTAATTTCATTAGTTTTTATTATACCACATGTGTTTTTACTAAAATTTAATTTTAAATTAGAAACACACACTTTGAGACATACATGTGGAATAATGTGTTGGTTTGACATGAGACTAATTCATCCATGTCACAAATGAATTATGAATTCTTTTTCTAAATTATCCAATCAATATGAGACCGTTTTGTTGGTTTTCAGTGAGTGATGATTTTTTGTATTAAAATTTCAATTTTAAACTGATAATAGACACTTTGACACTATACCTGTCCCACTGTGTATCAGATTTAGGTGTGGATGACTCATACATTTTAAAAATGACATATAAATCATTTTTTTAAATAAAAAAATGAATAAAAATATGTTTTATCAGTTTGCAGTATTTTAGTTGTTTTTCACCAAAATTAATGTTATCTTTGAATAAAAATATATACTGGGAGTCATACCAATCACACCATGCATCTGATTGAAAAGATTCTAATTTATAAAAATCCCTAATGACTCATGGATTGTTTTACTAAAGTATCAAAACATTCAAAATGTGTTTCCACATTTTTTAGTATACCACTTGGGTGTCTTACTAAAATGTCATTTTAAATAGGAAACACGCACTTTGTACCATATTGGTGGTATCAAGTGTGGGTTTGAAATGAAATTGATTTGTACATTTAATAAATTAATTGTGAATCATTCTTCGAAATTATATATACAATACGATAATATTTTCTCAATTTTCATTGAGTGATTATTTTTATATTAAAATGTCAATTTTAAATTGATAGTAGACACTTTGACACCATACCGATCACACTATGCATTAGATTGAGGTGAGGTTGATTCCTAAACATAAAAAATTACATATGGATAATTTTTCTAAAGTAAAAACCAATCTGATTTTGTTTTCTCAGTCTTGAGTATGTCAGTAGTTTTTTCACTAAAATTAATGTCTATTTTGAACAAAAATACACAATTGGATTCATACATGTCAGACCATGCATTATATTTTATTGTGGAGGATTACTACATGTCCAAAATGACACATGAATCATTTTCCTAGCGTATAAAAACAATTATAATTCATTTCTTCATTTTTGAGTTTGCCATATGTTTTTTACTAAAATAAAATTTCAAACTGGAAACATGAACTTTGAGCCAAATTGGTGGCATCATGCGTGGGTATGACATGTGACTGATTTATACACCGTACAAATGAATTTTTAATCATATTACCAATTCATTAAGACAATATGATCAAGTTTTCACAATTTTCAGTGAGTGATGCTTTTTTCTATTAAAATGTAAATTTTAAACTGATAACAGACACTTTGACACCTTACCGATCACACCATGCATCAGAATGTGGTGTGGATGATTCATAAACATCAATAATGACATATCTATAATTTTTTGAAAGTAAAAAAACAATCCTAATGTGTTTTCTCAGTTTTGAGTTTTTCAGTTTTCTTTTTCAATAAAATTAATGTCAGTTTTTAATAAAAAGAAGAAGTTAGAATTATACCAGTCACACTGTTCATCGGATTGAGGTTTGGCTAATTGATAAAAGTCCCAAATGACTCATGTACTTTTTTTAACAAGGTATCAAAACAATAAAAAAGAATTTACTTAATTTTGAGTACTCAACATGTGTTTTTTACTAAAATGTCATTTTAAATTGGAGACATGAAAATGAAGCCATATAGTTGGAATTTTGTTTGGGTTTTGACAAAAGACTAATTAAATATAAATAAATATGAATTTTTAATCACATTCCAAAATAATCATGATAATACGACTTTGTTTTCTTAGTTTTCAATGAGTTACACTTTTTGTACTAAAATGTCAATTTCAAACTGATAACGGACACATTGACACCATACCGGTAATACCTTCCATAATATTGGGGTTTGGATGATTCTTACACATCAAAAATGACATATGTATGTTTTTACTAATATACCAAAACAATATTAATTTGTTTTCTCAGTTTTGTGTATGTCATATGTTTTTAAGTAAAATAAATGTAAATTTTGAATAAAAACGTGCTCTTTGAGTTATACCGGTCACATCATGAGTCAAATTTAGATGTAACTAATTACTGCACATCTCAAACAACTAATGGATCATTTTTATAAATTATAAAAACAATTATAATGTGTTTCCTCATTTTTTAGTATACAGTTTTTTTTACAAATGGTTCATTTTAAACTAAAAAACTTACTTTGATCTGCATAGGTGGAATCATGTGTGGATTTAACTTGAGACTGATTCATACTCACCTAAAATGAAATTTGAAACTCTTGAGGAATAGCTCCTATCTTAAGTTACAACTATTTTGTGCACTTTTAAACAATTATTCTCGAACACAGTCATGGTATAATCCTTATTCTACTTTATTACCCAATAATTTTATTGTTTTCTAGCTAGAACTTTTTATCCTCATCCGCCTCAATATTCTCCTCGAACTCCTCATCCACATTGGTATCTAACTCCAACTCTTCCTACGTCACTGCCTCCACCATCATCTCTACCTCTTCCTTCACCATTTCCTCCACCTCTTTAATTTCCCAAAAACATTATTGTATACTGGTCAGCAATTCTAAAAAATTGATTCCCTCCATTTTTCATTACCTTGAGAAAGAGATCAAAATAAATATATAATCTGTATATCACTAATTCTTTAAAAACCAAAAATCATTATAAGGTTATTACTCATACTAGAAAACTTACATAGTAGGTAATAACCAAAATTTGTTATCAGAATACATTCAGACAAAAGTAGGCTACCCACATATCATTAAAAAATTTGATTACTTATATTGAGTAACTACGTTGTCTGAATTATTGATAGTACTGATAATATTTTAAAAAATGATTATGGTATATAATTAATGAAATTGTATTTATCATTAGAAATTTCTTGTTGGGGTATTCTGGTATATTCATGATTTATTATTTCTCTCTTAAATTTTCAAAAATAATATCAGAAATTAATGTGATTATCTTATTTAGATACTATAGAAACATAGACCAAAATAAAATTTTTTCACAAAATTCTTTAATAGGGAAAACATTCTATAAATACCCTTATTTTTTCCTTTTTTAGAGATTCATTGGATTTATCCCTTCAGACACCGAATTCTTGCCATGATCTTTATTGAATTGAACGATCACCCTATAATAAAAAAATTCTTGTTAAAACATATACTGAACATATAATTTAACTTTTACCAATATAATTTTAATTTCACTGTATATCATATTCACAATACACATCATGTATAGACGATTGGATTCATATCGAAGCATTGGATCCAAAAACTAAATATTCGGGGTATCCAGATTGACTTCTATAAGCATCCAATGCTCCCTAAAAACAAGTATGTAATGAAAAATTAAAAATAAAGATTTTCTAATTAGATTGTAGAGTTTTACCTTTGCATTAATGAAATAAAAAAGAGTCTTCCATCTGATGATTTTTATTAAATTCATGGAGGAACTGATCTTTTTTCATATTAATTTCATTATTCTCAAAAGTTAGTTTTGGCTTAGAAATGATACATGGATTTATTAATAAAAATCATGTATCACATGATCTTCCCTTTATATATTTGTGATATAAATTCCTATACAAAATATGAATATTTTTTAACACTAATAAACATATTAGCTCACTATTTGGATATATGTGTTATGTGAATGTGCCTTTTTTTTCCTACTCCTAACTAGGACACCCACCCATCCACACTTGAGAATCTTAATTAGAATGTTGAGACCAATTATATATATCATGGAAAATTCATATATTTATTCTTCATATTCAAGGTAATACACAGTATTATCTTTAAATTTGGCCACTAAATGAAGTTTTAATGATAATTTATGTTTCTTTAGAACTTGGGTAGAGAAGGTACTCTCATAAGGTCATTTTGTTTTCTTGTACAAATCAGTAGATTTTCTTGATTTGATCATCCATTTCTCCATCGATTTATTCATCTGTAATATAAAAACTTACTTTATACCATTTATTATCAGCTGTTAAATGTTTTCCATATGATAATATTTGTAAATGTTGTAACTCATGTATCTATATATGATTATTCCACAATTGTATGAAAGACATAATAGAAGATTATACTATTATAATATCCGTACCATTAATTGGAAATGTGACTTAGTAGTCGAATCATAAGATTCTACAATCTACAATTTGATGTGATATTTTGGGAATGTATGATTTTGTAGAAGGCCTCTCAAGATTTTACAGATTGTACCCATCACAACACTGTTGTTTATGGGTGTTGATAGATACAAATCACTTACAACTATACCCTATAAAACATTAGTAATATAATGTCATTAAAGTTTTTTTATTCCCATTTATGAGATAAATTAATGAAAAAATATATTATCCTAGGTACAATATATGGTTGGGGAGATGAATTACCTCAGATCATGCAGGGTCATTTAGTTCATGTTTGGATTGCTCCACCACTGGTTCACTTTGAACCTTTCTTATATATTGGTATGCCAAACCAGACCGCAAAATAATATTTTTCAATCAGTCAATTTGTGTCTGCAATCATGTCATTATAATATATGTATCTTAATGTGTTTTTATCTTCTATAAATATGTTTTAGGAGTGACTACAAAACCTAATACTCTAACACCACAATATTGTTCAGGCCGCTCCAATGCTATAGATAGTAGCTTTTCTTCTGGTACAGTCATTTTCAATTATTGTGTATAAACCATATTAAAAATAAGAACATAAATAGTTATTTTTATTTAATATAGTTATAAATCATAATGAATTTTAGTTTTTTCATTCTTACACAATCTTAGAATACTACTTTTGGTTTTTAATAAACTAATTTACCCTCTTTATTTACACGATCGTCCTTTTATAGCACATCACGTGGGATGAAAGTGGCTTCAGATTTTGATTCATCAATCTGCATATAAATAAATGAATATATGTTGTTTCATATCTGATAATTAAACTTTTATTTGTTATTTAAATTATATGAAAATATCATCTCTAATAAAGTTTACCCCATACTTTATCTATGATAGGGGTACATTGGTTTTGATGCTTGTTTTTTGATTATCAACACTCTTTTTTTATTTCATAAATTAATAATTTTGAATCAAGTTGGATAATAAATAATATCAAATAATATATTATCAACTGTAATAAACTTTAAATGATTTAAAATTGTGATGATTAATGAAAGAACTCTCTGTTTCCCACATTATAATGTGTTCATAACTAAGTGGTGGGTGGGGATATATTTTCCCCGTAGCATATCTAAGATGTAACTTCCTCAGAAGAATCTGGAATCCTCTATGGGATTTTTCAAAATCCATTAAGAAAAATTTCATAAGAATATATTCTACAATAAAGTATGTATGCAATAAATAATGAAAATTAAATCAATATTTCATGATATAATTTTTCATTAAAATAGAGAAAGTATATTGTAAAATTATTATTATTTCTTTCAAAAGGATTTCCTTCATTACAGGTTGGGCATGGTGCCATGGGTCAATATCAACCAGCACATTAACCCTTTTTGTGAACCCAAGACAACTAATCAATTTAGACTTATTGTGGTCAATAGGTTGCCTGATTTGATTCCAACCACCTTAAACTTTTATTCCATAACTTATTTAAATGACAATTTTATTTTAAATCATGATGCTGCATTATTGTTGTTTTTTCATCAACATGTTGTTTATCCCCAAATAATTCCATATTTTCAACATCAATAGTCTATTTTCCCTTAGTATTGGTAACGTCATATGGTTAAAAAGACATTGTTTGCATGAGTATTCAAGGATTTTATTTTTCATTAATAAAAACAATAAAATACACTCCATGCATAAAAGTACATAAGTGCATGAATCATGCATGAAAATTGTTATGGTCTTGAACAGAGATTCAATAACTCAATAATATAGTACAACACTCTTCCACTACCCTTATTTAATCCATCCAAAGATGCTTGGTTGTCTTCCATCTCTTTCTAATGGACGGGACTCCCTCTTTCAAACTGGCCTTCCTCCCTTCATTGTGGTTTCAATATTCATTGAGGATATACCACCTAAATAGTTATTATTTCACTTCGTTGTTTGATAATTATTGTCCATATTTCATAGACATGCACCTAGTTTTATTGAACTACTCTAATCGAAATTCATCTCATACCATGTACCGGTGATCATTTTTTATGAATACTACTCAGAGTAGTTCAAAAAACACAAAACAAGTGGGGGATGATTCAAAAGTAAATAAATGAAATAATAAAAATTCAGGAGATGAAAGTAAAGTTTCTATTGAGGGACAAAATTGACTTAAATTCAATTTTAATTATTGTTTCTAACATATTAAGAAAATGTAGAGGATAATGTGTTGTCAAAATTAACTGAGTGAGTCCTATATGAAAATTCATATCAATAAACCATACAGATTAATTGATTAAGTTTTGATTCATTTTTTCCTGTTAATTTTTATGTTCTTATAACGTAGTAAATTATGAGGATGAAGGAATTAAAGAGTTGAAGAGTTCCTTGGGAGATACATTGTTGAAATCCATGGTAGCACCTTCGACAGAGATTAATGAATGCAATATGAGTAGGAGGTATGTCATCACAGAACTTTGGAACCCCAGTGATGGAAGCAAGGATAAATTGAAAGAGGGAGTACAATCCATAATCAAGATATGGAATGAAATAAAGATTCTAAGGATGGATAAAATAAGGGTATTGAAGGTTATTTGTGTTGTATTATTGATGTATTATATCTTTGTTCTAGACAATAACAATTTTCATTCAAGATGAATTCAATTGTGGAGTTTTATGGATAGAGTGTATTTTATAGTATATAAAGCTTTCCAAAATGGATATTTATTTACCAAAACATATTTTTGAAACCCGTGGTATTTTTTTTATGAAAATTTATTTATGTTGATTACAACTATTATGTGTTTTATTTTTCTTTACCAACAACAGATGGAGATGCAGTTCACAGTGGCCTTGCATGAGAAATAAAATCAAAATACATCAAAATAATGATATAAAAATATTAAAATCAATATATATATCCATTATAATATTAAAATTTATAAATATACCACATATTATGTCCATATTATCTAGGTGTATCAATACTCATCAACTTTGATGAATCATTCACTTTCAATTCAGGAAGATATACCCACTTGTGCCTACTACTATTGTATAAAATTGACATTGATTACTCTTTTTCTGTATGTTTGCTTATAGTGAGTATTGATGTTAATAAAATTATGAGTAAGTTATAATATAAACATTTGATTTTTTAAAGGTTGGGGCTAAAGCCTCATTTATTATTAAAGAAAAGTAAAGACCTCTTTTAATTGGGTATAGGGAGACCCATTACATAGCCCAAAGGCCCAATGGGCATTTATCCCATTAAATGGACCATATGCCCAAATTTTTGGCGAGAGGCCCATTTTGTGAATAATACTGCTACAGTACCCGCCTACTACTGTACCACACACAACTCGTTGCTGCTATAGTACCCTGTCGCCACTACTGTGTCCTGCTGCCGCTACAATGTCTTACGTTGGTACAATGTCGCGTCTGCTACAACACTACTACACTACCTACGCCCCTTGGGTTTTGAAACCCCATTTTTCATTTAGAATTATGGGGTGATTACCACTAATCCAAACCCCAACAACTTTTCCAAACATTTAATTAAATATAAGATACTCATAGATAATGAATATGATGATTTTGTGTCCTAAGTTCATAAAAATGAGTATAATATACTATGATTGTACCTATCACTATAGAAGAAACGTGTCTAGAATCATCCATAGTTGACTTTGACATAAATAATCTACAAGTCATATCTAATGACCCAACATAGAAGGCATATCTCAAATGGACCATTGGAGGTTCTCCAACTAACCACAATGATATAAATGTTTCATATCAAAGTGGTAATATGGATTAAATTGTCCTAGGAGCCTACACTAAGGGAATCACTAAAAAAGTCTCCTAAATTGAAGATGAATTAGAATACCTATAATCTAATGGTCTCGATGAAATGAATCTCTCCCAAATACATTATACATCACTTCTATCTAATCAAGTATTCCTCGCCGTCCAATTTCAGATATTTTTTTAATCCACTATAAGATCCCTCCAATAATATACATCCCTTTAAAGGATGAATTGATCAATTTAAACTCAATAATGATCTTGTAGTTTTTTACTCATATAAATGAAATGAATCTATTCAATAAAATATTAATTTTTTTATAATCCTATGTTTCCATAAAATCTTAGAGGAACCATAGATACTTCCTTCCATTGAAAATTATACCATATAGCTTGATGTAGATCTATAATTAACTCTTGGACATGAGGATCAATATATGTTCTAGAATATAGAGGATGTTAATTTTATCCTCCCTGTGGGGATCTTGGGGTTCGAGTGGTGACATATTCAATATTATTATAGATATTCACATAAATTTCCCCATCTAAAAAATAATAATATTTATAAAATAGGTTCAAAATAATCTATATTAAATGTGAACCCCCTGCACCTCCTATTAATTAATTTCATTTTTAATAGTTATTTTCATATATTATATATAATTTAAAATATTTTAGATAAATTCTTTTAAATATAAGTATGAAACAACTGACTAATAGTATCGATAAAGGGGGATACTAAATAATTTGAACAATTAATAAGTTATATAAACCTATTCATCAATAATAAGTAAACAGTAATACAATATTTATTTATTAATCATGTTTAATAAATATAATTTTATAATTGATTCTATAAAACAATTTAAAAAAGACACATAAGAACATTACATTTCATATATTCTTACAAATTACTACCTATCAACTCCAAAATATGAGGCAAGAGATAAGAGAATATAGGTCAAGGAAAAAATAAACAAAAAACAACCTAGAAATCATATGGTAGCTCAAGTATCAAACATAATTATACAATCCAAAAATATTTATATATTACTTATTAGGTTTGGAATGTATTCTTTTAGATATAATCAATACCAATATCCCACGTTTCACCCTAATTCCATTTTGTATTATTTTTGACCTAGATAATCAAAATAGTTCCTAATTTAGGTCAACACATCACATCAGACCCACTTATTGATCACTAAAGTCTTGTGTCAAGGATAATAGATGTATATAACATGTTTGAAAAATATTTTAACCACTTAAATGTTTAACTAAGCTCAATTTGATCATACTATAAATCTAGCATTATATTTGCAGTATCAGGTGGTGAAAAATCTATTTTATTTTTACAAACTCACCCATACATAAATTTTGACTAATATTACCATATGAAAACATCATTCTTTTCCTTCGAAACCATTTTCTATGGAGGAAAAATATGAAATAGAACCACTCGTTTTATTTTAGTAGCAAAGAGATGAGATATAGGGTTTGGCATGGTTATATATAGTGAAAAAACGCAAAATGAAGAACCCAAAACATTAAAAAATGGTAATGGAAAAGTAGAAAAAATAATACATTAGATTCAAGACTTGAATAATCTGAGGGAACGTTTAGGAGTCACACCAACATTAGATTATTTCCACAAGAGATTCAGAATCATGGGTGATAGAGTCATGGTTAGAGTTCATTAAAATAGACCAGGGAAACTTTTAACAATGGTTTTAGAAAAGAGATGATATTGATCTCTATTATCAGTGCTAAATCGAGAAGCACTGAAAAAATATGTTTTTTAGTGCTAAAAACACTGATAAATATTCCTTTTATCAGTTTAAAATCAAGTTCAATGGGGAGCTCACCAGAGGATTCGCCCCATCCCGAGGCCTCTGCCAGGGAGATCCTCTCTTCCATTTCTCTTCATTCTGGTGGCTGATGTGTTTCCTAATCTTATTTCCAGAGCTTCATTCTCTAATTCTATTCATGGGGAAAAGTTCATCTGTGTTGTCCCACCAGTGTTGCATCTTTTCTTCACTGACGACTGCCTCCTTTTCTCCAGAGCCACAATAAATGACTGTCGAGTGATCTGCCAAGCAATCCACCAGTATGAGAGGGTGTCTGGCTAGTCTATCAATCAGGGAAAATTTGAAATTTCTTTCAGTGCAGGGGTGCCTCTTTCTAAGAGGGGTGAGCTATGTACTTTAGCTGGTATTCATATGGTTGTGAAGCATCAAGAGTGTCTTGGAATTCCCACGGTGATCGACTGATCCAAAAAAGAAATATTTGGATCTCTTATTGACAGAATTGAGGAAAAAATTCTTGGATGGTCCCCTAAAGGAATTTATAAAGCTGGAAAAGAGTCACTCATAAAAGCTGTCATCCAGTCCATCCCCAGCTATTTTATGTCCCCGTTTAAGATCCCGTCATTCATAGTCGACTAGATCCACACACGCATTGACAATTTTTGGTGGGGTAGGAATGATGGAAGGAATCGACCCCACTGGATGGCCTGGGAGAAACCCTGCAAACCCAAATCAATGGGAGGGACGGGTTTCTAGAATCATCTTCTCTTCAATGATTCTCTGTTGGACAAGAATGGATGGCTCCTAATTAACCTTACTTCGTCTCTATGTGCATGGGTTCTCCAAGCTAAGTACTTTCCCCACATGGAATTCCATGCTTCCTATCTCAGTCTCCGCCCCAGTTTCCTCTAGAGAAGCATTTGGGGGGCTAAAAGGCTCCTGGATAAAGGGATGGGATAGAGGATTGGGTCTGGCTAATCGGTCAATATCTAGACTGATCCTTATCTTAACGATAAGGATGGTATGAGGGCTACATCCCTCGTCCTACCAGGTTTTGAAGACACCACTGTCAGCTGCCTACATTCCGACCAGGGACAAGGGTGGTGTGTGGAAAAGATCCTTGACTGGTTTAATGAAAGGGACCAAAGAATCATCCTTAGCATTCCCTAGTACCCTGATGTAGGCCCCATCCATATTTTCTGGACCAATGACATCACAGGAAAATACACAGTGAGATCCAGCTATAGACTGGGCCTTGGCCAGCACCCAGTCGGCCGGGATGAGGGACCTTGTAAATCGATTTGGACACTCAATGCCCCCCCTAAAATTCTCCAATTTTGGTGGCAGGTTTTCACGGGTACTCTCCCAACCATGAGAATTATCTCTTACCGACATATGGATAGTTCTGCTTTTTTCCCTTTCTACCCGAGCACTATTGAAACTCCTTTGCACGCCATCATTCACTGCCCGGGAGCTAAGAAAGTTTGGTGTAAATGGGACCTGACCTCTACCAAATTACTGGATTTGGCCTCTGACCTTCCTGATCTTCTGATGCATTGGTTCTCCTCTATTCCCTTGGCTCTCTCATGTTATCTTTTCACTTTGTCCAGGATTATTTGGATCCGACGCAATGTTGCCGTCTTTCATCAAGCTCACAATCCTCTCGAATTCTGGATTGAAAAGGGTTCTTCTTGGATTGAGGGATGCAAGGACCATAAGGACCATTTTATGATGGGAGATACCCTCACACGATCCTCTCATTGGAAACCCCCAACAGAAGGGTCTCTTAAAATTAATGTGGACATGTCTCTCCAAAATGATGGGCTTGTTGCCCTCAGCCTTCTGGCCCGTAATAATCTGGGGAGAATCCTTGCTGCAAAATATGTTCGACACCAGGCTTTCTGGGAACCGACAATTGCTAAAGCCATAACCATCCTTGCTGGTTTGCTACTCGCTTTGGAATATGGATGGAGCAACATTTTTGTGGATTCTGACTGCCTTACCATCATTAATGCTATTAACAACAATGATGGTGGGCTCCAGCCTTTTGGAATCATCATTAGGAGGATTCTCTCACTTGGCCAGTGCTTCTCTTCTTGCACCTTCTCCTTTAAAAAAGGGAAGGAAACAATGCGGCCCATCAGCTGGCAGCCTCAGGCCCTTTTGACTCCATCTTGCTTTGGTTGGACAATTTCCCTTCTTGGATTTGTACTTTTACTTCTGCTGATATTCGTCATTAATGATATAAGTTTTAATAAACTAACATAAATTTAAAAAAATAATGGTTATATGTAAATATATTAAAGTGGATGAATACATTTTTAAAATAATACAACATATTAAATATGTATATATAAATAAATAATAGAAAATGACAAAATTAAAAAAATAATAATAAATAATAAAAATAGTAAAAATGAATACCCTAACTATTGTATTTTTTTAAAAAAATTGAATAATAAAAACATAATATATTAAATGTATCATGTTTCTATGAAATTCCAAAATATACTAAAATTTGAATAAATTACAAAAATATTATGTGTATGTGTTCCTATATGTTGTGTAAATATTTTTTTTGTGTATTTATATATACAAATGCATTAATTACATATATAAAAATGTATGTGAAATCAATTTAACTCACAACGTTTGATATATGTTAAATTGAAAAATCAAAAAACATTGAATATGAATAAGAAATTAATATTCTGTAATTAATATTTTATTCATTACATATATATATTTAATATATATTATTTTCTACTATTTATAATATATATATATTATACATATTCATTTTTATTAATAATTGTTTCATTAATAATTTATTTAATAATTATTTAATTTATGAATTTTTAATTCTTTTTCTTAATTATTATAATTTATTCATTTTATATATATAATGAATAAAATTTTAATTTATGAATTTATAATTCTTTTTCTTAATTATAGAAAATATCCAAAAAAATATAATCGAAATGGCCCTTAAATCACATATACTCTTTCTTGTAAGTTTACAGGTTTCTCCAATTAAGACCACTAATGTTCTATTAAAAAAAATAATCATAAATTGAAAATTAACAAAAGAATGAAATAAAAAAACATCTTTGACCATCACATCACACTATAATACAACTGTTATTCCACACATAATTGTACCCTATCCATAATCACAATTTCCTCAGTACATACTGGACCGTCACATATTTACTCCACACAACCATACATCCACTTTTCCCAACTACACTTTTATAATGTAATTCAAACAGGGAGGGAATCATCTAAATTATATACTCCTTCTATATGGGATCCCTACCCATTTACAAACATACACATCCTCTCCATCTCATATATAACTATATAATCATAGAATAGTATATTGAACATATATGAAATCAATGAAAACCCCCTCCTACCACACATGTGCCCACTATTCATAAACACCATAATCACATAACCAAGTAAGATAGTTATGGTTCTCCACCATAGCTCGTGAAATTTATACCTATCAACATCCATTACCACATTATATAATTGAAATTGAATTCAAAATACTAGAATAAAAAATATAAATTCTATAATAAAAATGCTTTCCATAGTATATCATCATCCAAGGAATAACTAAATCAATTTCAAAATAATTCCCCACAATAAACAACATCACATTCTCATGTCATTTCCATTTTCACCACTAACCATTTATTTAAATCATTAGGATAATTATTATAGTCATATACCCATTCCAACCCAATTATCCAAATAGTCTCGATTTAATAAAGATCATTAATAATTAATCACATTTATTCAAGGCAAGATAATTTAACCTCTCCCATTATTTACCTACCTTTAATATTTTGATGCCATAATCCATTAATCATTAAATTTGAGAAGAATTTACTAATTCCTATCTTACCCAATGAACCATCATCATTTCATAGTGTTTTTTATATTTATCCAATTATAATTATTTCTACTAAATGATACAACCACATTCATCGCCAACCATTATAAAGATTAAGTAGAATAAAATAAAACATAAATTTTCAATAGTTAAAATCAATGACAAATCTTAGGATTATTGGTTTACAAAATTCCCTTTTCATTAAAATATGTTGTTAATTATATTTTTTAAATATTTGATAAGGCTCTTAAATAAAACAATCACATCAGTGATTATCAGTCACTAAGGATCAACACATAAAAAATAAAATGAAAATAAAGAAATCAAAAGTGGCCATGATTTCCAATTCCAAATTCTTCATACTGGAATATTGGGTTAATTTAATTCATTTATAATCGAGTATTACTATAAAAATACCTTTCCCCGCATCCAATAAAGCTCAAGATGCTGATACCAAACAATGAAAAAAATAATTTGAGAAGATCTTGGAAGGGATCAAAGAAACCTTCTCAAGAATATAAATATAGGAAACAAAATAGGTTTTTTAAAATCCTCACACATATTTGATGCTTCAAGTAAATCTATATAATAATTTGAGAAACCAAGGATAAAACACCACTAAATGTTATAAGAAACACCTCAGGACATTACAAAAAATAGACACCATCAAAATATATTTTAATACTAACAATAACTAAAAAATCATCACATATATTAGCTAAATGAGGTAAATGGGAATGATAAGAGACGAAAAGGGAAAACAATTTCTTTAGATTTAAATATATGAATACCCTTTAATCCGAAGGTTGAGTTATATAAACACATAGCCAAAATTCCCAAAAGAATGTATGGGGTAAGCTCGTGATAATAGGAGATGAAAAAATCCAAATAGAAATCTTGTCCTTCTATTTATAATGAAAATACAATAGATCTTCACCACTTGTATGATAATACATCAAATTCTATGGTGTCTCTAGTCAAATCCATACCATAAATTATAGTCTTCAAAGAACAATATCTCTCTAGTCTTTTTAGATTCCATTAAAAAAATTTAAACTAACTGGTCCAATAATATATTTTGTTTATACCAAACATGACTTTGATGAGCTCGACCAGAGATTCCCTCAAATATACACCCCAACATATAGAAATTATAATCATTATTTCTATCATACCATAGGAATTTCCATATCAAGGAGAATTCATCCCCACCATTTACAACAAGGATGAAAAACATTTCCATGCATCTAACTCAACACCAACATGGCCACTATTATAGTTGTTTCATCTCTCTATATTTATCATTGGGAAATATATAAGACAACATAAATTAGGAGTCCATTTTTATAACATGCTACACCTATCAATATTTAAAATTGGTACTTCAGTATAGCCTTCCAAAGACCTACTCTCCCTAACTTAGGATCAACAATGGGATGGTAAACCACTGAAGAAAGGTTACTTGTGAAAATGGGTGTTGATGACCCAATGTTCAACATCATTCCACAATTAATAAACCAACAAATTTATAAAACCAATATGGTCTCCACCACACCGAAAAAACTGACTTTTCAGAACCCCATAAAGTCAAAACACCACATATTACCACTAAACTACCCTCAAACAGACAATTTCATCCATTAAAAACTATAAAAACACTATGTAATGATCTAAGACACATAATATGTTATATACTAGAGAAGTACGAGGCATGTAAAAACCTCATGGAATGAAAAACAAGAATATTTCCCCATTTATATAAATCATATTTAGAATTGGTTATCATGATAATTTTCTGTCACTATTATTCGGTAGTGGTATTATAAATACTATGAATCCCTATTACTTATAGTGAAGCATGATAATCAGTTTATATGAGTTATAATGTGAATTAATAATCATATATAGTGATTAATTAATAATGGATTTTAGGATCATTGATATTCTAGATGTGGAGTCAAGGTAAATATTATATGGTGGCGAGAAGACCATTGATTTTCATGAAATGATATTATTCATAGGGGTGGTATTGCCTATGTTTTTTGTGTCAGGTTATGAAATATAATTTCCATTAAATTGGAATTTTTAATATTATCTTTGTAGTTAACTAGAAGTATGCATGACCCATTCTGGTATTTTTGGATTAGTGTTCTAATTAATTATTAAATGGTTAAAGAAGTAGTCCATATCTTAAATGAATCCTTTTAATGAGTGTATTTTATCAATAAATAAATAATTTTAGTATGTTCAGAATTTGAAAGGTTTGTAATTCAATAATTGATATGGTATGGAGTCTGATATAAATTTTTTTAGTGATCACTAAGAAAATATGATTTTGTTATCATTAAATTCACAACAACATATACTATGAAAAATAAAAATACAAAATTGAGAATTTAATATTGATTTTTATAAGATGTTTGAGTGATGGTCTGATGGGAGTCAAATCTTATCATTGATTATTTTTTTGTTTTCTTAATTATTATATTTATATGGAACATTTTTATTAAACAATCTATTTAATCATATTAGATTTATTTAGACATAATGGTATAAATTATCAAAAAATATACTATTTAGGATATGATTAATGGATATTTATAGTCATATATATAATCATAAATAAGTAAAAAAAACTTTAAAATAGGTCTTTGTAATGGATATAATTTTTAGAAATTTATTTTTTGATGAATAATTTGATATAATAAAGTTAGAAAAATTTCTAGAAACATTTTGGGTAATTTATTAGGATGAGAAA
The DNA here is from genome assembly GCA_963277665.1 of Viscum album. Classification (NCBI taxonomy): domain Eukaryota; kingdom Viridiplantae; phylum Streptophyta; class Magnoliopsida; order Santalales; family Viscaceae; genus Viscum; species Viscum album. The sequence goes on from OY728121.1 coordinate 362,824,030, forward strand.
TGATATGGAAAATGAGATTTTGTTGACCTAAGTCCAAAAATGAAGGTGAAATCAATTTTAATTGATCTATACTAATCAAGAGAAGATTATATTTTTGATTTTTAGATTTATACATGAAATTGGATGTTTTAGTAGAACATTGAAAGAGTTTTAATATTTTTTAGAAGATTTTTTGTGGAAATAAATTCTTTTTCATATTGAAGATCGTTGGAATATTTTTTAAAATTACTGTGGATATCATGTTCCCTATATATGATCCCTGGGTACCTTCTCCGTGACCCCAGGGAGGAAGGTTATAACACCTATCAGATCCCCAATATATATATATATATATATTTGTTATATATATTTTATTTATTTATTTTTTTTGGTCATGTGTTAAAATTTTGATTTTTTTGTGATAAGACTATGTTCCATGGTTAAATAATTCTTTTTAGTATCATTTTACCTTATCGTGTGAGAGGGGGAAGAGTGGAATAATGTAAATTTTTATGATTTTGGTATAGTTTTTCCAACCATGAAGGCTCTTTAGAAAACTGTGCCCCATAACATTTAAGGAAATGGGGGCCCCATGGTTAGTGTAATTTTTTTTAACCATGCATCCAAATATTTTTTTCTATATTATGTATATTAAATTGTGATTTTTATATCTTCATAATAAAAATATTACAATATTTCTTCCTCTCTTCTCCCCATTCATGTGACCATCCCCATTTTTTCCCACTGAGCTTCATCCCCTCTGATCTTGTGATGGACCCCCTTTGATATCAGTGGGTTTCTTAAAGGTATGGAGTGATTAAAATTTTTATCCTCTTTTTTCTGTTCATTGAATTTAATTCAATTCTTTTAGGGTTTTGAAACCATATCTCACCACGTGTGTTGAATCTAGGCTTCGAGGTGAACATTGAATAAATTTTTTTATTATTATAATCTTATAGGGATCCTCCCTTACATTCCATTGTGTTTCGGATGAATTCATTGATTTGATATATTGTTTCCAGGTAGCTTTCTCTACTAAATGGGTGGTTATTATAACAAACCATATGTGTATTAATTTACTTCATTTTATTTTGATGAATTTAGTTTTTGATAATTTTTTGTGACTTGTTCTATTATCATTTGAAATGTTTCTTTGAGTATATTCTCTATAAAGACGTTTTCAAGTTTCATTTCCTTCAAAAATGAGTTTAATTCCTTAAGGTGTTTATTAAATAATTTAATGACAGATTTAATCCAAAATATTTTCAATGCATGTGTTTATTTCAAAATATGATACCGTGAAAAATAGATTTATTCGCAAATATATTAAAAAACTATTCTAAGGGAGTATTAAATATAAGGGGAATTAAAAGGATGTTTTCCAAGAGGGGGATTTATTTTTATTGATGATATATATATGGTAATGATTTAAAAATGGATTTTATGGGTTTGGGTTATGGGTAAGTTATTGGTTTCACATGGGAATGTTAGGTACATAAGAAATTGAATGGGTGTTTCCCTATATTTAGACATGATAATAGATATGGTCATTTTTTGGGTTTCCATTAGAGGCTTGAGTTGTATAAATTTTTTAATATCACACGGATAACATGAGGGGGTCATATTTTACATTATAATCGATTGGAAGGATTTTTTTTCTATATCGCATATATGGTTTTATTTGGTTATGTGATTGATTATTTCCCATTTTAATGCTTCGATATTTAGGTGGTTCATTTCTCATTTCTATCAATATTAACCATTTTTATTTTATATTAATCATTGTGAAAATCTTATAACTCTAAAAAAGGATTTTATTAAATAAATTTTTGATGAAAAATGTATTTCTATTATTGTTTTCAAACATGGAGTAAATGCTTAATTTGATAAAGCTGGTATGAATGCTCAAGGAGGTATCCTACAATGATTTTTCTGATACCATATATTTCCCTCTATGAGTATATAGAATTGTTCTATTGGATACTTATATATAAAGGAGTTCTATATATATATACTCTTTAGGAATATCTTCATCCTTTATGATTATTTTAGGGAGGTGAACGATTTTCATTTATAGGTTGGTTTGATGTAGTGTATTCAAGGATCTATAGTGATTTTGTGTTATGTTTTACTTGACTCTCCATCCATCATCTATTTTGGTGATTTTTATGTGTATTCTATCTATTATTTTGGTTTTATTTATGGTCTGACATTTATGAGACATGGTTTACCATTACTGCTACTATTATTGAATTATGATATGTTTTTCTATTTATATATTTTGGGACTATTTATCTAGTGGAGTTGATTACAATATTATTGATGGGTTTCTCTAGATTCTCAAAGGATTTAATGGGATATTTTTTTTGGATTTTGAGTGAGAAAAAATTCCAAAATGATTACCCTTTATGCACGAATACTATTTTTCATCCTGGGAAGATATGTTGGGGATTTCAAGAGTGATGTTTTAGGTTTAATGAGGTAGGTTTATTAATCTTTTTTTGGTAACCATTTGTTCTTTGTGGATAAATTATTATAGAATAAAGACTATAATTTTCAAAATTCAAGAGGTAGATCATAGGTAGTTTCCTGACCAACACATCTAGTAATAAAACTTGAGTTACTTAGATATTTTTGAAATTGAATCTTTCATTTTAATATTATTTTTTTATTTTTTATCATATATCTCAATATTAGATGCAGGTATATATATATTAATTGTAGTATCATGATCTATTTTGACAATTTTATTCTTTTTGGTGCAATTGGGGAATCAATATGGTCTATAATGTTTCTCTTCCTAGTTTGAAAAACTATGCAGAGACCTTACATATGGCTATATATTCTTACTAGAGGTTTCTAAATGGTTTACACATGGTCTGCTCAGCCTTATGGCCAGATCATTTATAGCTTTTAATCCCTCACCATTAGATTATTCACTTATCTTCCCATTCTTTAAAAGTGAAATCAAATAGTTTTTACCCTCAAATTGAGGTTTAATATGGAAGTTTCATGGGGTAATTAATTATGTTGAGTTTATATTTATTAGTGTTTTATGATGTAATTATGATTTGGACTTGGTAATAATGGAAGGAAACCATTGAGTATTGTTTGATTTTTATTTGTGAGTGTTTATTTTGTGTTATTTGAAGTATTTAGTGAAATGATTTTATGTGAAAATAATTTCATAATTTTTTTGAACATTAATAAATAAATATTTAGGATGAGAACAAAATGGTTTTGGACTAGGCAATATGATTTAATGAGATGGGTTATTTATAAAATTATTTAGATATATGATTGTAAATTTATGTGGGGGAATATTTATAATGAAACACTTAGGGTGTTTCATGAGAAACTATATTTTATAGTTTGGTTAAATTTGAAATGAACCTTCAAATAATGTTTTGAATTTTTTTATATCCACTATGTTTTTTATTCTAATGAAATTTTTAAAAATTATTGGGTTTCATTTTTTTTCATGAAATGTTTCTCATAATGAATACATTTATTATGAATGATATAATGTGTTTAAAAACACAATAATTGTTTCATATAGTATGTATCATCTATTATTTTTTATATTTATTTAATTCCTCCAACTTATGGTAAGGTCATAATTTGGTACTTTTTTATTTTAAAAATAGGAATTAATAGTTTAAATGAGATAATTTTTTAGCATTTTCAGATTTTGAGAAAGGAATTTTCAAGTATATTTAACCCTTAAAAAGAGGTTTTATGATATAAATGTAATTCTATTTTGCGTAACAGGGTGTGGTTTTAATTGATGGGAAGATTTTATCAGGGATTTGAATTTAAGAATTTTCTTGGTTATAATTTAGTTTATAAATGACTTTTAAATTATGATAATGGATTTCACCATGAAATGGATATTTTAATAAATTTTGAAACATAATTTCAAGAATAATGTGTTTTTCTGAGAGATTCAGTTAAGGAACTTCTGATGTTACAAATTATTAGGTGTTTTTTAAAAGGAATGTTTAAAAACATGACTCATTTTTGTGAATGTGTTCATATTCTATAGGAGTGGATGAATTATTTGGAATGATTACGAATTTAGGAGTGGGTATGTAAATTTTGTTTTACCTTGGTGATTTTTTACTTATGATTTTTTATTTGGGTTATAGTAGAAAAATATGATTATGGATGTTAGACAAAAATTGAAAAAAATTCTATTTTCAGTGGTTGAGGTATACCATACAAATTTTTTTATTAAAATGTGATGTGTTTTTTCCATATAATTGTACTGTGGGTAATTCCTCACATTTGGTAGTAGAGGAACCTTTATTCTAAGACTCTTCCAAGACACTAAAATGAGTGGTGGAGTTGAATCCCTTATGATCTTAGACCTCTTATGTGATTTTATGAACATCCATTCATTTCCATTTAATTATTGTCATATATATTATCTTTTGTACAGTTGTAATGAATGGATGATGGAACCTTCAATACTCTAAATATAAAAAACATATCAAGTATCAATGATATTTTTCTGCTTTATTCATAAGTGGATCCAATTGAGGTGGGATGTAGTTGTCCTTTCCAATTTACATGATAATAAGTCATAAGAACATTTTTAGTCTAGGATTATTCATTGTTGATATCCTATGAATTTATAAGAGGTTTAATCCATTGATTTTGTAATCACTTTTCGTGGGGTGTTTCTGGTGGATGATTGTGTTGAAAAATTCTTAGAGCTAATGTTCCTTTTTTCCTTGAGTCAGCCATTGGTTGTGTTTTGTGGGATCAATTTTCCAATGGAAGTATTTACTAAAAATCATATTTTTTGTGTCTAGACCCAACCAATATTTAATTAGGTTGTGTTTGGGACAACCATAGTAGTGGATTAAGATCATGGTTGAGTCATAATGAGTTTAAATTTAAACTATATAGTCATTTAATTTAGGGTATCCCTATTTCTTAAAGAGAAAAATATTTTGATAATACATAATTTGATTTTTGTGGAAATCCATTTTTGATAATTTTTGGTAATCATGAGATCTAGTTAACTTCCCTTGGGAGTGTTGTCAATTTTTCAGTTGGGATTTTTTTCCCTCGGTATGTTATGAATGGGTATTGGGGTAGTTTTGGAATAATTGAGGAGGAATTTTATTTTGGATAATTATGGAATGTGAAGTCATTAAATGATGATATTCTGGAAGATGTTATTCTTTTACTCAATCATTATAGGTGAATTTTAAATAGTCAGGTGACCTTGGAAAACCTGTATCGGTCTTCCATTATTGTCTTCTTTCTTGAAGATGGATTTTGAAGTCCCTCATCTTAGAGATATGAGTCTTAAAGAGTAGTTCTTACATATAATGATTTTTTTTTTAATTTTTATACTAAAGGATTTCCAATATTCAGAAAATAGATTCTTAAATTTATATGTCAAGAAATTATACTTAATTTTGGTATCATGATGGAAATGAATCTAGTGTTGGTTTTACCGTATTTCAATTAACATTACCAAAATATGATACTAATTAGTATCTTAAAAATTTTCCAGGTGGTTAAATCAATTACTTTCTAGACTAATCAAATTCTAGGGGAAGAAATTTAGTTATGAATATGTGACATTATTGTGTGAATTGAAGAGCTCAGTATATTTTTGAGGATTCATGTTGGTTTAATACAATTTAAGGACACTCCTATATTCTTTAGTTATCAAAAATTTGGGTTTATGATTCATGAACTACAAATTCCTAAATATTTTTACATTTGTACCCATCGGGTAGGTGACATGACTTGGTTGGTGCTCTCTTTTTTGGATCATCTTATTATATTGTACATTGTGATATAGATTTTTTTGGTGAGACTTCCTTTTAGGTTAAAGTGGGATGATTAAGTATAGAAACCGAGTATCCCCATTATTTATTTTTCAACTAATTTTTTTGAACCATTTAGACAACTACTTCCAGTTAATTATATTTATGAGCCTTTTTTCTATAGCAGTTGTCTTTACCCTTCTTAATTGATAGGCATTAGTGACTTTTTGCTAGAATAATGTGTTGTAGAGGAGAATTGTGAAACTATATGGGTCATTAGTATGTTTTATTTTGTATTTAATATATATATTATTTATTATGGGTACTTTTGAGATTTAAGGCCCAAAAGTGTGAGATTTTGGGAAAACATACTAGTTTACATGGTTAACACATCGTCATTCCAAACTATGTGTCTTACAGTGCAAGAGGGGAGTATAGGAGATTAGGGTCATTTTTAAATTTTAGACCACAATATTCATAAATGTAAAAACTTTTGGGAAAATCATGTTGTGATATTTTAATTTAAGGGGTGAAATATATTGTTTCCACTTGGTTTCCCAAATTATGTGGCCATACTATGAAATTTATCATTTACACATAAAATTTTGAAATTAGCCTATTTCTCTATTTGAATTTTAGGTCATTTATTCCTGTTTAATCCCCTTTTACATGTGAAAATCCTTCCTTAGATTTATATATTCATCCTCATTTACGTAATGATGTATTATCTTTAATCATTGTGAATTTATTTAGGGAAAATTGTAGTTTCCTTTTATTTAATATTCTTTTCCCACTTTATTGAATTATCCTTTCATTTTCTGTTGTTGTGAAACCCTATCTCACCACGAGGTTCGAACTGTGGGTTAAAGGTTAATAGTTAATGAAATTTATTATTTATCTAGGATTTGGGGTATCTTATCTTCATATTTCACATGGATTCCAATGAATGTGGAATGTTTAACTGTAATTAAGAGTTTATTACCTCTACATAATGGGAGATTCCCATGGATTACCATATATGTGTAAATTTTCTTTGTTTAATATCTTGAGTTATATTTTTTTGTGAATTTTTTAATGTTTTCAGGTGATAATTTTATTTGTTTCATAGTGTTTATGGTTTTAAATAGTTTTTAGTGTCTATTTTCCAAAAAAAGTGTTTTCTGACTTAATGATATTTTATAAAATAATTCGAATGGTGTCTAACTAAAAAATTATTTAAAAAATTATATAGATTTATAAATGGGATTCTATAAAATTTATTTTTATTCCAAACTATAGTTGATTTTTTTGGAAGTGAGACTTGTCTCCAAATTTATTTTAATAGATATTTTTCAAAATGGGGTTTTCCTTTTCTGGACGGTTTATTAATATCAGAAAGATTTGGAATATTATTATATGGGTATATATTTTTAATCTTTTTGGTTATATATGGTTAGTCTTATGTATGTGGGTGATTCAAAGGATATTTCTTGAAAATTAGGCATGTTTCTAGGTTGGGATCATATATATAGTTTCATTGGGAGGCCCTATTAGCCATACTTGTTTTGTATCACATTTACTGGTCAATGTTATGTGTGAGAGTCATAGTAACATTTGGAAAATGTAGGTTAGAGCTTCCCTATGTTAAATGCATGGTTTCTTTTGGGAGTGTGATTTTATGATTTCCCATTTAACAAATTAGATATTTACAGGATTCATAACATTTTTCAATCCACTTTAACTATTTTTCAATTATATGATACTTTATAGAAATTTTATTACAATAAATTAAACTATATTTTTTTATAAATCATTTTTAAAATGAAAAATAGATTTCAGTATTTTTTATGAAACATAGATTAATTAGTGGAATGGATATAATATGTGGTGATCTAATTTTACTTAGAGGATGGGATCTTGTGGAGTATTCTGGGATCTGCAGTGATTTTTTATATCGTATCATCTGTTTTGGACATGAAAACATTTTCATTATTGTGTATGTATTTTTTCTATCATTTTCATTTTTATGATATTTTATTTATGAGATTTATCTTTATATTATTGGTCTTATTATTTTTTATTCACTTTTTCTTTTTTATATATTTTAAGAGTGATTATTCACTAGAATGTATATTTAGTTTATGGAAAGGTCATATAAATTTATGAAAGGAATCTGTGGGACACGGTTTTTGGATATTTCTATTAAACCATTCCTAAATGATTTCATTTTTATTTCCTATCCCTACTTGATATGTCCAGCTGATATGAAACACCCCTCAGGCTATGTTGTGGGATAACTCGAATGATGTGTTAGGTCGACCCTGGTGAGTTCATTTGAGGGGAGGTCAAGGAGGACTGTTATGTAGCTAGTATCCTATTGTTGGGAACATGATTAGATGAAATTAAGTTTTTATGTATTATTCATTTAATTAATTTTCTTATTTATTTAAAAAAATAAATAAATCATTATTTTTTATTCACTCAGGTTAAATAGGGGATGTTAGAGAACATAAATAACCCTTCCATATTCCATCCCCTGACTTATATATTCTCTAAAACTCAACAGTCCATTGGTTGATAAGGAGTCCTCATAGTGAGTCTCTCCTCCCACTAGCCTTTCCTCATTATTCATTTCACTATCACTTTTTCATACTTTTAAATATTTATTTCTAGGATATTTATTTTTTATTTCTATTCATTAATATATTTAAACAATATTAAAACAAAAGACTAAAATATAATGGTTATAAAAATCTATAATATAAGGTCCCTTTAATTTTCCTTTGATTGTATATATTTTTTATTCAATGGATGTGAGATAGTTCATGAAGGTGTTTATGATATTTTAATTGGTTAGAAGGGCTTCGGATGCTTGAAAAATGTTATATTCTATATTTCAGGAATGATTTTTATATTCCACTTAGGACATAACTTTAATTAAAAATTCATAGTCTGTTAATGTTGATGGAAATTAACAAAAACTAGTAATATCATATAATATGATGCACCAAATCCATATCCTATTATATGGAAGGAAAATGACATTATCAGAAAATGTGATCAGAATCTATTAGGTTTTATGATAGGTTGGAGAAATTTGATATTAAGTACATCGATTTAGACATGTCATACACATAGTTTCCTTTGGCCAAAAAAGTAATGGGTTAATACCTCTTGGGATATATGAATTTATTATAATCTTTTGAAACATTAAAATAATTATATATTCAATTGGAATTGATTATTTTAATATATAAAAAATTATCAGAGTTGGCAGTCAAGATAGTATAATATTCATTTAATAAAGTGAAACTGTATAAAGAGATTATATCACCATAATGAGGATGTATGATGTGGATAACAAAAATATTAATATCATCTTGATTGTTCACTATTTATCTTTATGGAGAAGTTTCATGCACACATTTATTATTCAAGGGGACTCTCGTAGTGTTTGTAGATCATAGTGACCGGTTTCAACCCAACAGAGGCAAGAGCCTAATAACTATTTCACAATGATCTCTATCAAGAAAACAGACAACTATTTTTCAAAGAGGGGGAGTGTGGCATCTTAGTTACATATGTTATGATTTATGTTCTTCATGCTATACATTGATTTTTGATGATATATTAGGAACATTATTGGGTTTCTTCCACATAAATTATGATTATATGCTCCTTTAAAACCCATTAATGGTATCATATCTTTCATTATCAATGAAAGAACATATTATATTTCTGAATTTTCCAAAAAAAAATTAACATATTTGATTTAAGGCCATATAATAGAAAATGATATGTCATGGATGAATCGTAACTAATAGATCCCAAAATTTAACTACATTAACTTATGTAATATGATATTTATGAATTATTACATAATAGTAGAGTGTGAATAGTGTATATCATAGATTAAAATAAATCGAAACATTTGGTTTTATTATGTGTTAAGCGATATTATATAGGTGATATCATAATTTATGAATATAATACATGTCTATTGAAAACATAATAGTGTTTCCTAATAAAGAAATAGAATATATCTTCAAATATAACTCACTCATGCGAAAAGATACATAAATGTTGTGAGGTGATGTGTAAGGGAACCATAAATGGAAATATTTACATATATAGGTAAGTATCCTTTACATGCGCATTACATGAATTGTAAGGGTCACGAAATTTTGATAATAGAGTTTAATACATAAGGGTTAGTGGATATGTGAGAGTTACTTTACTTTCCTATTACTCAATATGTGATGATTTCCTAATGTGTAAGTACTTAATGTGCAAGAGTTGATTTTCCCATGCATAAGAGACATTCCCTTTATATAAAAATTAATAGTAAGTGTTATCTTGGATATGTATGTGTAATTCTAGATTATAATCACATATTATAATTTATAACCCTTTTATCCAAAAAAATAATGATATAAGAAAAAATTGTAGAAAAACAATATTTTTTTATCCTATTATCTATAAATTGTTTATAAATAAAAAGTGTAATGAACTATAAGTTTTGGATTTTCATGGTAAAATAAAATGTGAAATTTGTATATTTAAATATAATATTTTGAAACTTAAAATACAATTTATTTTTATTTTTATTTCATTTTTAATCTTCATGTTTATTAAATTCATTTTAACTTTTAATATTATGTATGATTTAATTTGAATGATAAATAGATTATAATAAATTATCAATCCATGCATTATATAAAAGGGAGGATAAAATAATATTTAGTATTCATATAATAAGAATTTGGACTTTAATTAATGGTTCTAGCTGTAATTTAGTTATTTAATATATTTAAAACTAATTTGGTATTAGAGTTATAGTGAATTTGAATCTATATTGAGTAAAGTATTTAGGGTAGAGTGAATTTTTTTCATACTTCACATGATATTGGAGTCTTACTTCTTATTCTATAACAGTGGGGTTCATTATTTATTAGCATATGTTAACACTTGTGGGTATTTCTAACATTATGTAATTTTAAATATATATAACTTATTCATTGGATGTATTTTAAATTATTTAAACATATTTAGATACTAGTTTTGGGTGAGAAAGAAAACTATGGGGTTTGTAAAGAGATACAAATTAATATGGAAAACATATTCTTTTTGTGGTTGGAGTAGATAACACCAACCTAAATCAACATAATAATGAATACATAAAGAAAGAAAACATGATATAATAATAATTTCATGGCATGAAATGGCAATGAATTTAATAGAAATATGATATATATTAAATTTTTGTGACTTTTAAAGGATACCCCACAAATACCATGTGTAAGATTCCATACAATTAAAACATATGCTAAAACATGGATCATCCAGCATGGTAGGTTCTAACTAAATTTTGGTTCCCATTGATTATCTTGTGTCTAGATGGGAGAATATAGATTAGACTAAGAGTTGGGTAACCAAGTCACCTTGTAAGCATCATGCAACACATAGCTAGGAAAACTAGATAATTGGTATATCAGTGGAATATAGATTGTTATATACCCTTATGATGGATTCATATAAATTTGATTCAACTTAATTACTAACAAATCATAGGTTATTTAATTGGCATGATGTCCTACATAAATAGAATCATTTTACAGGAACACTATATTTGACTAAAAATATAGTGAAATATGGATCATTTCTCACTAAATGTGGCGATGTTTGGGGTCTCTATTTTAGTGTTAGTAACATTATTAAATTTTCATAATGAAAATATATAAAACTAGATACTCTCCCATATATATTTTTCAATTATAAATTATGGAATGTATCATCTTTATCATCATGATATCATTTATTGGTATGCCTTATAAATATATTATAGATTTGTATCTATAGTTTAAAAGTGTTCTAAAAAAGTTATATTTTAAGAAATTGATGTTGAATGTTACATAAATCAATTTCTCTCACTTTGACTCTAGTGCATCAGATATTGTGGAAGAATTAAAAAAATGTTTCAAAAAACACGGAATCATTGATAATTGGAATATAATAAAGGAAAATTATAACCATATGTTGGAAATAATGAAGTACTTTCTATGTGTAGTATTAGGACTTACTATCTATTTTTGTTAATTATATTAGTTATAGAATTTGAACACTATTTTTTGTTCTACCATAAAAAATCACATTTCTCTATCTTTTTTGGACAAGATAGTATTTTCATTCATTATTAAGTACATGATTTTTAGACATATATGTATGGTATTTTTTAAGGAAGAAATGATATGATAAAAGGTTTATATAATATATATATGGGTAATCCAATTTATAAAATTTAAAATAAGAATGATAATATTGATTCTAACCCCACACACCACTGAAATTGTCACCTTGGACATATAAAGGAGAAACACTTCCAATGACTCCATATATTTGAATTTATCTATTAATTTCATTAGGAATCATTTGATAATGTAAAATACTATTTATTTGAAAAAAATAAACAATGAACATTTTAATATAAAATCTATTTGATATAATAAACAATTATATCTTATACATAATGATTTATGTGGTCCAATGAGTATAATATATAACCCCTGTAGATTTTTTATGCTATTCTATTAACATATATATTATGTTCATAATATATTTGTATAAAAACGCTGATATAAAATAAAATATGATATATTATAATTGGATAAAATATTATAATTCATGATAATCATTAATTCATTTTGATAATGTAATAAAAAACATCATTTGGAAAACTACAAGAGGAATCAAATCATATGTAAATAAAAATAGAATGAACATGAAATATTTTTCTACATGGGTTGATATGAAGACTATAACTATAATTATTAATATAGAAAGAAGGACGAAAATAATAAATATGATAGTAATTTTGGAAATGTAGCATGTTAATTGGAATAATTATTTTTGATATTTATTTATGTCTATATATAGATAATTAATATTAAAATTGTGCATATAGTTAACTGATATATTGTCATTGGATATATGTTGATGGGATATATGGTAGTTGTATATAATTGGGTCCAATAGGAATATTTATGTTTTTTTTATTTTTTATTAAATTTAATATAATATAATTCTCCTATAGAAAATAAATTTATGAATAAAATAACAATTTGATAATGAATATGAATATTTTATAAAGATATTAATTTTAATTCATTAAATTTCATTATCAATAATAATAACTGATGAGAATTTTTTTATAAACTTAAACAAATGATTATAATATAAATGTATCTATAACATTGAATAGTTATAATATAAGTAATGTGATTTGATTAAATTCATTTAGAAATGGAATTTTTTTAATGAATTTTTTTTATTTAGGGTATATTATTATGAATAAAATAAATTAGAATTTACAGAAGAATTATTTTAATGAAATTTATTGTTAATAAATAAAATAAAATAAAATGTTATTAATAAAATTATTATTTTTTGATATGGAATATTAATAAATATTTTTTTTTCTGGAAATTATATTTTTACCAAAGTACTTTTTTATGAGTTATACATTTCTGGTTATTTTTTTATCATTTTTATAAATTGAATCCAAGAAAATATTTATATTATTTTATATATATATATTTTAAATTAGTTAATAATATCAACATCTTTTTATTCATGCAGATATGTTATCCAGGAAAAAATTGAATAACAACGATAAGGGTAAAATGTGGCATGAGGATTCAAAAATGGGGTAATGATGTAAAATATCATAAAAATATTATTTTAAATGATTATATGAGAATATTATAGGACTCCCCAAATAAATTATACATTATTATTTTTACTTGTGTCCACATTCCCACAAAAATTAAATTTCTTATTTTTTAAAGAATGTGTATTTGTGAAAATTTCACTCAAGATCAACTTTAAAAGGACCCCTTATCTACCCACCTTAGCCATGAGTTGTTTTTTATTTTACCATTGAATCTTTATGTAATTTATCTGCATTGAAATCCTATCTAAATTTTTTGATCCTATGGTAACATTAAGGGGACCAAAATCCCTCATTTACCAGAGGCTCTCAATTAGATGATTAAAGTATTCATGTAAGTTTTATCTTGTCCTTAATAATTATTCATTATCTCATGAGTAACCACATATTTAATATCATAAAAAATTAATAAATTTAATTGGAATAATATATCTTTAGAAAATGAAATAAAATTAGAATATAATAGGATGCTTTTACCCATTCAGGAGTTATAACATATTCTAGTTTTCATGGGTGTTCCCACCTACATGAATGTTGTTATAATGTTTTTATAATTAATGATTAGGAAACACAAATACTATTAATATGATGTAGTAATGAAAATTTTATGATTTTTTCAAAACATTTGGATGGTAATATGTTAATATATATGTAGACTCATTAATAAAATCCATTCTTTTTATTGGTTCAAAATTCAGAAAAATGAAAGTTCTAAGAATCATATATTAGATGTCACTATAACATCCATAAAATTAATGTTAAAATACATAAATATATAAAAAGAAAATAATTAATCCTCATGAATATTATGTAGTCGGCTCATCCATGATAAAGGGGCATGGATTGGAACTCTTACACTGCAACTAGCACAAAATAAATTGTATAATTAACTCCCAATCATTAAATCTATCCAAAAATGATTAAAAATTCGGTAACATAAAATAATTAATAAATATTATAAATTAAAATAAATAAAATATTTTTTTAAGATGAATAATGAAACATAATTTATTAATTAGGGAGTCAGAGTGTGTCTTACCGTGCCAAAGTACAAGGTTAAGATTTTTCATCTCAATTTTTGTTCATTGAGGAATGTTTTATACCATTCCCCAAATTTCATCTTATATGGTGAATGTAATGCAAAATATAAAAATATTAAAATTATTAATATTTCTTTCATTGGATTTAAAATTATATATCATTATCCCTTTTTATATTTTTTATTTATTTATTACCAATGTTATAAATATTTCTCATTGTAATTTTCTTTAATTGAGATATTCTTCATATTCACCAGAATTTTTATATTATGTGGTGTGTATACTACCAATGATTGTATTTTGTATCTATTTTCATCAAAGTCAAGGTTTTTAAAATTAAATATATTCTAATATATCTCAATTAGTATAGAATCTAATGATTCAATATTTGTAAGGGGTTCCATCCAATCTCACATCGAAATCATAATTATTTTTCAATAAATTTATTTTATTGAAATTATATGTTTAATCACTTTAAAAGTCAACATATTTTATTCTTGTTTGGTTAATTTTTGGTTTTACATTCCATATCACCATTTTACTTCCCTTTTCTTCATAATTTAACTAAAAGGCTATCTATAGGAGGAGGTTAACATATCATATATTTTCATTCGGGAATCCTTCACCACCCTATTCATATTCTTTGTTTTGATTTATAAATTTTTTTCTCCTCAATTATATTTTTTAATAATTTCATTTATTATTTTAATTTACTTTATTGAAAATTTAATGACATGAATATCTTTTATATATTGTCCATATGGGTTATTTAATATTATATTTGACACTGTTCACAAAAGTGTTAAAGGATTGTCTTTTTAATGTTTTCAACTTGATAAAATTTTCTTATAGTACTATTTAATTTTACTTAAAAATATTCCCTTCAAATCATTCATGTATTTCGAAATATTTTTTATTCTAATTGTTTTATTACTCATACACATTTAAAATTAAATTTATCGATATTTTTTCATATTTTTTTTAATGAAATTTTCAAATAATCTAAAATGAGTAATTTTATTTTTCAACCTACATTAATGCCTATTTTCCGTCATTAGGGATATGATATATTGATATAATACACCATCTATATTGGGATGTCTTGTGGCCGTGTTATATAGAAATCATCATGAAACACATTTATTTCTTATTGTTTAAGTAATCTATTATAGAATTATGATGTTTTGATGTTCAATGAAAAAAATATGTATGTTTTTCAATATTCCATTCGAAGGCCTGGAAGTATATATCCCACCAATTAATTGGTTAAAGATTTATATCACATGATATAATTGGTAGTGGGGAGTTTAACCAAATCTATAAAGGAAACATTCCACAATGTTACTAATGGAACCATAATTATATAGTCATCTATTACATTAGGTAAGCCTTATATATCATGAACTAGAATATAAATAATTGGGAAGAAACCCTAATGCTCTATGTTACTCTATCCATTATGTGGTGATAGTCTTAAAAGTAAGCCTTTTTATAAGAAATGAATTTCTATTATTATCTATATTCTATATTAATTTTCAATATTTCTATATTGTATAATATTACTATGTTATGTTTTCATAGAAAATGATTGTTGACTCATATTTCCACACTAATTTGACTCATTTATTATGTTTTGTCAAAATAATTATATCATGACCTGTTTTTTATGATATAAATTTTATTTGTTTGGATTTCCTTATGTAATTTTCATGTACCAGGATTCTATTACCATGCCCACCAGTTTATCTTTTTCTCAGTTATGATCTCCAATTGATAACTGTTATGTGTACCCATTACTGATAGGCTAACATATACACTTATTTTCCAATTCCCAAGGTAATATAGATGAATATTCTGTGAAATATTTCTATTAGGGTGATATTTTTCAATATTATATAGTCGAGATGTTGGAGAATATATTTAAAATACGGTAATTATGTTACTAGTATTCTAAGAAACTAAACCAGTAGGTTTTGGGGTGTGATTTGTTGAGATATATATTGAATATTCATGTAAAATGGTGAAAATATTTTTATTTTATGGTTGGGAAATATCAAATGGTCTCATAATAGTTTTTAGTTAATTTAGGGGATAAATTTTAGAATAATTAGTTTAATGAACTTAAAAAATAAATATTAAACAAAATGTGATATAGAATGAACCTAAAATGAAACACGATAAAATTAATGTGTCAGAATTTAAGAATCCTTAGGATTTATTGTTCTTATCATATGATTTCATATTTTTGTTGTTATTATTTAATTATTAATCTAATCATTATTATTTTAATAAGGGTATAATGATAGAATGATTAAATTAATGTGGTGATAGGTTCATACATTATTGGAAACATGTCATTTGAGGCTAGATATATTTATTTGATTATATCATAAAAATTTAGAATATTTATTCAAATCCCAAATAGATTTATAATGAATTATCATTGAGAAATCTAAGTGGCAGAATGATTTAATTGCATTTAAAAAAAACTTATCTAAAAAAATTATTGTAATTTTATTAATGATAATCATATTATTCTCCTTTATTTAATTTTTTTTAATTTTAGAAATATATTTGATCTCTCCACATACAAACCATAATAAGTAATTTGTTATGGAGTTCATAGTTCTTATTCAAAATCATCTATTGACTATATATCAATATAAGGATGATTATAAAATCCCTATGGAAATTACTTTCATTATATGGGTCTTAATTCACAATCTTGAGTGGTATCTTAGACTAATGGAATGGAAGAAACGTAATGTTGAGGATAGGTAGATTGTGAGTGAGTGAATAAATTAATGTTTTTATAAAGCTTTTTCGGGTCACCCCTTGAAATATAATGTTGATTTTTTATATAAAACACATACTTTGTTACTTTACAATTTCATATAATCCTTATGGAATGGGAGCGATTGTATTAGATGAATTGATGTATAAAATATATGATAATAAATTATAATATCTTTTTCACTCTATCTATTAATCATTTTCTAAACCAGTCATATTTGTTTTTTAGAGAGACAGACTACTGTGTTTTTTCATTAATTATTGTATACAAAACAAAATCATGATCAAGAATAGGTATCGTCTACCATGTATTGATGACTAGTTTAATCAACAATGAGGGTATCAATAATTTTTAATGATTTAACATTGATCAAAATATTATAAATTATGTATGAAATGATTGGATATACCCAAAAAACCTTCTATAAAATTTATGTAATGTAACACCCTAAGATTTCAATTGGTAATTCTCATTAAAATAAAACTATACTAGATAGTTTTTGTTACACACATATCTAAAATATAATGAGTCAAAACATGTTATAATAAAATTTAATTTAGCAACAAAATAGTAATAAATTATGATACTTTCATTGTATTATTATATTTTTACTGAGGAACTTTATTTATGGAAAAATAAAAAATTCATATAATTCAATTAAAACAATTCAATGTTTAAAAGGAGTATTTAAAAAAATTATTTTTCAAGCATTGTGTGTTCTAATAAATTGATAACTTGTAAAAGTCTACAATTTATGAATTAATACATTTATTCATAATCAATTACTATTTTATATAATATAATAGTTTAAAATTTTAATTTTTCTATAAAATCTGATGTTATTTATGTTTAATACGTTCTTTTAAAATATACATTAGAAATTTTATAATATGTATTTGATGAAATTAAAATAATTATTAAATTCATAATTTTAAAACTATCAAAAATATATATTTTTTGAATTTTTCTATAACTCTCGATTTTTAGCTGAATAATGAAAACTGCAAATTTTTCAAATAGTATAACATTTATATAATAATTATTGTTCATGAATGGATTATATGTTTTTAAAAATTTTTTGATGGACCAAATATATATTTATGATATAAAATAATTCATTTTAATAATACTATATTGAATTTAGAAAATTATAATTGGCATTTCGTAACATATGTAATGTTTTGTTCTAATAAAATAACTATTTTTCATCCCTTTATTTAATTATTTAATAAAAAATATATATTAGGTTTTAATTGATTTTAAGGCCATATAAATTTTATTGGATTTTTTAAATATTAATTAATGTAATAATAATAAATTCTATAAATGATTTTGATATAAAATTATATTTTTAGTTAAATACGAATTTTTCTATAAACATTTTCTCATTTCAACTTATATAATTTTATTCAAAATTATATTTTAAGAATTAAAAAAATTCGAAAATGTAAAATTTATTTCATATTTGAAATCATCAGAATTTATATTGGATATGAATTTCAAATTTGTTTTTGGAATATATATTAACATCTTTGGTAAAAGTTGTTCACCGAGGTGAAAGGTGAAATGGGCTAAAAGGTGAGGTTAAACTAAGATATGAGTACAAAATTATCACTAAAAATATTCTAATTATAATTTAATGAGTGTATTTTGACCATATTTTATCCCATAATTTACAATTTGTCCTTTTAATTCCATATTATAATGATAATTAATATATTAATTTCCAGTTAATGATATTAGCAATGGTGCCACTCTGCTAACTTTTAAACTTAATCCTCTTATTCTCACATATCCACACAACAATAACACCTTATCAAATGTACATGTTTGGTTTTACCCAATCTATATAAAAGTACTAATAAAGGCTCCTTATATCACTGCTGGAAAGAAGCACTAACAAGGGCCCTCTTTATTAGTGCTTTTTTACTATCACTTGTGAATGGAATATTTTTTTAAAAAAAATTATTATTTCATTTTAAAAAATATATAAATATATAAATAAATATAATATAATATATTTTATCAAATTTATTTATATAAGGTTAAATATGTATTTAAACTTAATATATAATATATTTAGTGAGTAACTGATTACAAAATAATTAAAAAAGTATTTTTTAATAATTTTTTAATTATTATTCATTAACATTTATTTAATAACATTTGAATGACATAAAAATTAAATAAAGTAATAAATTATCTAAGATATGGTGAAAAAATGACTTGAACTTAAAATGGACAAAACAATTGATTTGGGAATCTATTTGAGAAATACCATATAAAAAAATCAAAGCCAATGATGAGATCTAAAACAAGTTGACCGAGAAGATCTTATATCTATTTTTACGTCTAAAAAGCCCAAAAGGACTCCAAAATTGAGTTTTTAGTAGGGAGACACAAATTATTTTAATATTAGAGTGAATTTTAGCATCAATTATGAGATTATTCATGTCTTTTTTTTGAAACTGAATTTATTCCTAGACCAAATATTCATAGAGTTTTTTTAAATTATATCTTTTTTCATATTGTAGTTTCTTTATGATTAAATATATACATATTTTCTTATATTTACTTTTAATTAATCAATTATATAAATAAATATTTATACATAATTACATAAAATGTATATAAAAATATATGAACATTATAGAAATAAATATTTATTGCTCCTTTTATTTAAAATAAAAAATTATCCATTTTATTTACCATTTAAAAATTAATTAATTTGTATATATATAACCATACATGTAATTCTTATAAATAAACATGTGTGTGACAATAAGAAAATATATATTAATAAAAATATTCTAATATATTTAAGTAAATACATATATATGTAAATATTTGTACATGTATATGTGAAATATAAATATATATTTGTGTGTGTAAATATCTGTGCAGGTATCAATATTTTGATTATACATCATATATATATTTATAAATAACTTTCATTATTATTAAATATATCATATGAACATATATTTTAGTAAATATTTAGAAATATATTATAAATAGATTTTATGTAAATATACAATTATATGTTAATATGTATAAATATATATGCAAATATTGACCTATAAATATATATGTAATGTATAATATTTGTATATAAAGATAAAATATATAAAAATATTGAAAAAATATATTAAAAATAATATCTAACCACTATTTATGTTATAAAAATATATGACTATATATATACTATTACAAATAAATGTATAATATTTATATATACACATGAATGTTTATTGACCAATGGATATATATTTATCTTTATATTATATAATATGTAAATGAACATTAATATATAATATATTTAAACAACTATATATATATATATCAAACACACAAACACATATTTTATAAATGTGTTTAAAAAATAGTTATAAAAATATAGGAATACAATTACCATATATAAATAAATTTATAAATGAACATAAATATCATAAAATATAAAATTATAAATCTTGGTGTAGAGTTAAAGGAATTTTGGTTTCAAAATAGTGGTATAAGGAAAAAATCCATGGGAAATCTAGGGGTGAATAAGAGGCTGGGCATTCTAAAAGCATTGAAAGAGGCCCATTCCGAGTGTTGAAAAAATAGTGGGTTTGTAAAATTTGTATCAAGGTGGTGTGGATCTAGGTTTGGTGTAAAAAGATGAAAAATATGGGGAAATGTGATTACAAAATGTCGTAAATAACACTATAAAATAATTTACCACCCCCCTTATTATAGCTTTTTTAGTGATGATTATGTTGGCCTTTATTAGTGCTTTGATAGCACCGATAAATGGTTAAAATATCTTTGATAAAAAAATCATTGAAAATGGCCTACATTATTAGTGATAAAAAAACTGATAATGGACCAATAAATAAATGATTTTTAGTGATGATAAAGGTATGATTTAATGGAACATAGCTTTATAATGAATTTATAGTGATGTTAAAGACATTTTTAGCTCTTTTAGAAGCATGTCATGCAACGGTGGACCATGATCTAAAAAAATTCCTTCCCAAAACCCTTATCCATGTTCTATAGGTTACGTTATTTTAAAAATACCCATCATAGAATTATTAATGTGTTTTAATAGAGATTATCCAAGGAATAGGTATATGTTTTTACTGAGATTTTTCAAAATACATTCTTCTTAAACATCCTAAAAATATTATATAACTATTCTAAAATAGTTAAATTATGAACATTAATATAATATTTATTTATTTATTTATATAATAGTTTTATATATCCTTTCCAACAAATGAATAATAAAATCATGGATCATGGATTTGTTGATACTGCCTCATCCATGAAGAGATTTAATTCATTTTTCATCATCACCTATCTCGATGTCTTAAAAATGGATTTAATAAAAATATGTTATTTTTTTTCTCTTAAGATAAATTATTATTTACCTTCCTTCTTAACATTCATATTAAAATGAAATCATCACCCATGAATATGTGTGGAATTAACCTTAACAAAGTGATGTGACTCATTTTCCGTCACCGCCTTAAATATATGGTTCAAAAAATGTATTTAATGAATATATATGATATTAAGCAGTAATATTTTTCCCTAATATGATTCTCTAAGGACAATACAATAATTAACGATCATTATAATGCAACCCATGGAAATTGGTAAATTACCCGAAAACAATCTCTTCATTGTCTTCAACATTGAGAACTATAACTAAAAGTCTTTTGGAATTAAATTTTAAACATTATTAATAATAATTGAAAATATATTTCACAAAGTTAATTTATCTATAATCGATTAAAATTTTATCCTTGAATGGGTTTCGATATCTACATTACAAACATGACAGAAATAATTGACATTAATAACATTCAACGATTAAAATAACCATTAACTAGTTAATACATGTGAAATAATTGATTATAATGGAAGAATATAAAAGTTAATATATTTGAGTAATGTTATTCTATAATTAATTATGATATTTATGTTTATTTTATGTGATGTTAATTCACTTTCATGTAAACTAAGATTTAAGGTAAGAGTTTCTCATCTCACATTTATTTCATTTAAACATAATCCCTATTCTCTAATTTTATTACATTATACGGTTTTTATACTTACCTATAGATATTTTTATAACACCATAATGAAATTTAATGGATTTGAATATACAAATTATGTTTTATCATACATGGACTATTTATTTAAGAGATACCCATGTTGTTACAATTTATTTTCTCACATTTCTTTTTTTGATACATGTTTCTTAATATACACATATTTTTACGTATATTGTGTATGTAATGAATATTTGAAATATTTTTTCATTATTATTTATTTATTATGGTAATTAATTCACAATTTCATGTTCCATTTTTAATAGGTTTTCATTGAGGAGTTATAAAATGAATATGTTTTTGTAATACAATCATACTCTTTATTAGCACCGTATATGTTTTAATTTATTTTGAGTTTATTTTTATTCATTCTCAACTAATACTAATATAAATTATTATTCTGTAGTTATTTTTTTTTGAATTAATATCTCTATTTTTCCTCTCTTTTTGACTTAATTAATCCAAAATTTAGATCTAAAAAAATCCAACGTTAATTTTTTTTGCTTGGGAATATTTTTCCCCTATGTAAATATTTAGTTTTTTGATTATTGAATGTTTTTCTCTAAACATAAATATTTTATTAAAAGGTTTCTCCTCATATATTTTAATTATAATTTTATTCTTTTTTAAAAAAATAAATATTTTTCATAAAAGTTATTTTGGTCATCCTTTATTGAAACGTGAAAAGATTATCTTTTTAAACATTTTTTAATTGTTATTACTCTATTATGACCATTATTAGTTATTTTTCTTACTTTTGAAGTTTGGATGGTTTTAAAATATTAATATCTAGTCACATATTATTTTAATTTTTCAAAATAAATTGATGTTAAATTCTTAAACGTTTTCAAAAGGGATTTTATTCCACTTATGAATATTTATATATTATACACCAAATTTTCTTAATTAATCATACTTTATTTCAACATTACTTCACATTATATTATTTTGGTAAAATATATTCAAAGGAATTCCTAAAATCTCAAAAATATTGTTTGTAAGGTGAATTTTATCTTGATTTTATCATCAATGAAAAATAATATTTAGAGGAAAGTATTTTAAAGTATTTTCTTCTATTTTCCACACTCTCTTCCAAATGATAAATCATTACTATAACACAATTTTTCTATTAAATTAATAGTCAAATTTGTGTCTATGATTCTTATTGACATGGATATAGTCTATATAATTTCATGCTTTTAATTAGTCATATAATCATTACTTTATATGGACGAAAAAATTCTATAAAAATAATATTGGTGTTATTTAGCCAGAAAAATAGTTCACTTAATCACTAAACAAAAATTTTAAAATCTATATAACTTTTAGGTATATGTAAATTTTTATTAACTACCAAGAAATATTTATTCTGTTTTGGGGAAAAAATGACATTTCTTATTACATGATTCAATATAGATATTTATTGATTTTTGATGTATATTGATTATGTATTGAATTTATCATTCTATATATGTGGAATGAATTAGGATTAGTAAGTAACAGGTGGAGCTAAATACAAGAGAACCCCTTATTTCATTGGTATCCCTCATTAGACAAACTAGCCTTTGTATTATGTGTAGGTCTTCCTAATTAATTTTTATTTCTTTTTTGATATGTCTTGATAATATTTTATTTTTCTTATATAAGAGGACATGATGGTATATAATATGTATTCATTGAGTGGCTCAGACAGTAACATTATGATTTATGAAATTATTTATTACCTCACTATGAAATTATTTATTATTTTATATGTGGATATTTATATTTTTATCCATGATAATAATTTATTATCCTATTATAAGATAAATTGAATGAACTAATATTACTTAGTCTACCATAATAATCAAGTTCTTTTTTTCTATGATATATTCCATAAGAATTTTCCCTAAAATAATGTGTCATCTCGCCATTATTATGTTTCCATTTTTCTAGGTTTGGTGGAAATGAGATAAATATGATATATTCAAAAGTTTATTATATTTTTATAATTTTTGGGGTGATATTGACAACATATTATTTAATAAAAAAATCTATAAATGCTAAAAATAATTACATTGGGTTAGAGTAATTCAGGTTTTGGTAAGCAATGTTCATCATAATTATATAAATCTATAAAACAAAAAAAGTATTCAAGATTTATTTAACTCAATTTGTTTTATCATTATTGTAACTATGGATGATTAAACTTAGGTCTCATATGTTTATATCAAACATATATGTAAATTTTAGGTTTTTAAATCATATCCTAGAGTTTAGGTTTTGGGTGTTACAATTAGTATCAAATAAATTTTTATATAACATTAGAGGTTAGTATTTTATTAGATGAGAATAACCCATGTGTTGTGGATACTATCAAAGTGCAATGAGGTCAGATTGATCATAAATTTAAAGGCATAGATACCTATTTTAGGTCTTATATTGCTGGATTTAAAGATGATTAATGCGGTTATGGTGGATTATTGAATTATATATAATCCCTTTTGTTGTAATGTGACCTAATGGAGAAGGTATTTTATGTTTTTTAGTGAGTAGAATGAGAAATTTTTTGTCGAAAACATTAGGATAGTTTTATGTATGGGAAAACATCCTAACATTTTAGAAATGTAATGAGTTTTTCATTTTCCTAGAAGTAATTTTCTTGTATGGATTAAAAAAAGTGGATAAAATATTTGGTAGAAGATAAACATGGTGTAATACTCAAAAAAGGAAGCTTGATTATTAACTTGGTCATTACTCATTTCATAGGATGTTGGCCAAATTTCACACCTCATCTTCCACTTTGTGGGGATGTACTTTTGTTAATTCAAACACCATATAATCTATTATGTTGGAATTGTATATGTTGTAATGGAAATGATGTTGTATTAATTATTTTTATTAATTACAATTTGTAAATTTAAATTGTTAAAAAATTTGACTAGTTTGGAAAACTATAAGGATGGAAAACTAGCTTACTAATGAGGAAATTAATGTTATTTTTGTAAAAAATTATATATATTTTTTGGATTATATATGATTAAGGTATGTGATTAATATTTTTTATTGGAAAATCATATGCTAAATTTCTCGAATTTACATTTTCCTAATTTTATGTTTAGAAGATATTAATGAATATTTTTAATGATTTTTTAGGTTCAGTATTTTTTCAAAAAAATTTATGTTTATTTTGGATGAAAATGGTATCAAATCTATTCTATTTTTTGGGTTTAAAATTTTTTAGAAATATTTTGAGGAATTTTTGGGTTAATAATTTATGGAATGTTTCAATTATAAATATGGGTGTCATTATTGATCCATTTTTTGAGTAATATATAATTTCTTCAAATGGATAATTATTTATTTTTATTTTGGTATTATCTCTAATTAGACTAACCATTACTTTTTGGAAAATGACTTGATATAGGAGGAATAACGTGTCACTATCTTTATAAAATTATGATCCTTTAAAAGTAAATTTTAGTGCTTCAGGAATGGGAAATTCATTATGGGCATTTATCATTTATAATATGAGATGGAGGATAGGTGGAAAACTTATAAAAGAACAACCAAATGATGAAATTGTTCTTATGAAATGAAAATTAATAATCTGATTATATTTTCATATTTATGTTGTCTTCTTGTTAAATTAATTCCTAAATGAAATCAATGGTATGTTAAATCTTCTATGTATTATGGGCAAAATTTTAAATAGTTATCAGATTATTATTTTTCAAACTCATTTAAAATTATAAGTCTTATAATGGTTTATATATGTTTTTATAAATTTGAAATTTAGAAATAAAAGGTTTTTAAGTATTAACATAGAAATTAATTATCATGAAAAATATATATAATAACTTATTAGTATACCATGATATAATCATTTTTTAAAAAATAAATTAAAAGTGGCAGGAAGAAATTTATATAAGTGGGAGGATATAACCTGATAAGATTTCCATGTGCAATTATCTGATAAATGATACTTTTATTTCGAGAGCATACATTACATTAAACACCAAAAAAAATTTGTTGACATATTATAATAAAATTTTGTTAAATATAAAAAAATTAATTCATTATGATGCATACAGTGTGTTATTTTTTTACTAATGAAATTTATTTACTATATAAAATATAGATAATATTGTATGATTAAAAACATTCAATGTCGAAAAAAAATTAAAATTATTTTTGTATCTTGATATTTAATTTATTAAATTTAACCCTTTTTAAATAATTCAATGTATTAATTAAATAATTAACACACAATTAATTATAAATTTTAATGAAATAAGATTGGGAACACATGATGTTTAAAAATGTAATTTTTTCTATGAATCATATTTTTATTTACATTTAATATATTCATTTAAAAGAAAATTTCACAAAACATGAACTTTTAATTTTATAAAATTAACTTCATTTATAAAATCTAAATCTCAAAATTATGTTAATGTTAACTTTTGAGACTTTTATAAAAAGTCAAATATTTAGTCCATTAGTGAAAATTACATTTTTACAAATACTATATGCTTTACGACATCATAATTATATAATAATAGATTTAAGGTTTCTATAAAAATTAATTAAAAATATATATTTATATGTAAAATGAATCATTACAAAAATTATTTTGCGGAATTATGAAATATATGATTGATATTTTTAATCCTTAGTAAAGTATAATTCCAATAAAATAACTATAATTTATCATTTTCCTCAATTTTTCAATTATAATGCTTCATTTGGTTTTTGAATTTATTTTGATGTCATGTAAGAATACTTATTTATAAATCAATTTAATTCATGTGGATAAATTTTATTAATAATTTTTATGTAAAATAATTATTATAATTAAGAGGCTTTTTTTCTTCTAAAAACAACATTTCATTTTTTTGTTCATACTTATACAAAAAATATTTTTTACCACCAATGAAAATAGAATCCCATTAAATTTATTAAATAATTTCAATTATAATAAATAATTTTACGTAATAAGCTAAACATAATTTTTTGTTATATAGATAATTTATCATGGTAATATGTTGTCATTATAGTAAAGGGTTAAAAGGTTAAAAGGTGGGTAACCTAATATATAAGTGAAAAATTACCAATAAAACTTTTACAGATATAATTTTATGAGTATATTTAGACAGTATCATATATTATTTTCAAAAAAATCCAGTTTTATCCCCTTTATCTTAAAAATGACTTCATATTTATTAAAATCTAAAGGTATTTATAAACTGTCCAATCCCCTCAATTATAAAACGGAACCACCTCATCTCACATATACACACCACTTACATACCATATCTTGAACATGATATTCCAAAATACCTTCCAAACATCATTTTACAGGACAAAAGTTTTATTTTATCCCCAAAATACACACTTAAGAATCTTTAATGAGTTTTCTAACGTCGATTATCCATTAAAGAGGTATATTTTCTTACCTATATTTTTTTCAATTAAATTCTTCTTAAGCCTCCAAAAAATCTAATATAACTATATTTAAATAATCTTATTTGTATAAATAAAATAATTTATTTATTTTATATTAATTTTGAAACAATTTCTCTCTCTTTTGTATCTAATAGAAAATGAATGTATTTCTCACACTTACATACAGAATCCATAAATTGATGTAATACATTTTTTATCACCACCTTTCAAAACTAATAATAAATAAGGATTTATTAAATATATATGATATTTGAAAGATAATTATTATTTTTATACATATTTAAATTGTTATTTACCTTTCTTTATTTCCATTTACTTGAAAATTGAATCCTCACTTGTGCATTTGTGGAAACTTCAACCTCCATGAAGTAATGCAATTGATTTTTAATAAAATATGTAAAATAATGGATAAAAAAATGTATTTGATAAATATATATTATTTAAAAGAGTAATATATTTCAGGAATATGATTTGGTATGCATATCAAAAGAATTAATTATTAAAATAAAGAAACCTATTTATATCTATAAATTACCCAAAAAAATCTCATCGCCAATTTTGTCTTAGAAAATAATAAGTTAAACACCATTTGAATGATGTTAAAAAATTATTAATCATTATTATTAATTTATTATAGTAGATTAAATATGAATGTAATGAGTAATTTTATTTTGAAGAACATGTTTTGATATCACCATTAAAAAATATGCGTGAAGTAGTCAAAATTATTAACATCTGATGGCAAGAATAAACATTAACTAACAAATACATGTCTAGTAAATGGTTAAAATAGTAAAGTAAAAAAAGGAAATAGATATGAATATTTATATGAAATAATTCATTAATATAGTTATGTTTATTATACTGTAGGTTAAATAACTTAAATGGAACCCTATAGTTATGGTATATTTTTTTTTCATATCACTATAATATATTTGAGACATATTCCATACTCACCACTTATTTTTTATTGTGTTGTGCATATAATCACCTACTGATGTTTTTTATGTAATTATAGGAAATTAACGAGATCAAATATCAAACTCAAAGTATATATTACAAGTGATATCAATTAAAAAAACTAATGTTCTATGGTTTTATCGTACTCCATTGCATTTTTCAGGACATGTTTCATATTATAAACATATTTTTTATATATATAGGTTACATACAAGATATTTGGAATATTTTACCTTGAACATATTATTTTCCATGGAGATTAATGATCAATTGCATGTTCCCTCTTTCAAGTGTTTTTTTTCTTGTCTTGTAATTTTTAACGGTTTATTGCATAATATCAATCTTTATTCAGTTTGTTTTCAATTTTCAATTAGGTTATTATATATTCTTAATAAAATAATACCCATAAAGATTATTTATTTATCAATTCCATTGAAGTATTTATTATCAATAGAAATTTCTTTATTTCTTATTTTATAGTTCAGAATCGTTTTCATCTATATCTTTATTTGTTATTTTTTATTAAGAATGTTCATCTACAAACATTACTAATTTCTTCAAAGTGAATTTATAATAAAATTTAATTTATATTTGACAGTATTAAAAGAATAATTTTAATTTATTAAGTTAAATTTATAAAGGATATTCTTTTAAAAATGTGAACAATATATCTTTTTAAAAAAATTTCATGTGAATGACATTTCCCTCAGTCACAAGCATTTGTCATTATGAAGACTCATTTAAATCATATTATTTGTTCAATAGTAATATCTAATCACACCATTTTACGATTTTTTGAAAATAAAAGTATTTTTAAATCCTAAATGTTTTAAAAATGGATTTTATTCAACTTATGTATATTTTTGTTTTTTTTCACTCGGTGTTTTCTTAATTAGGAATAGTTTATTTCCAAAATTTTATTATTGTTATTTAAAAAAATTATTTCTTTTTATTCATGAAATATCTTGAAAATAATTTGGAATGTGAATTTTATCTTTCTTTCAACTACATTAAAAAAATATTAATAGAAAAAATATTTTAAAATCATTACTTATATTTTGAAAATGATTTTCCAAATAGAAGGTCATTATTTCTACAAGACACCCATATTTTTTTTATTTTTTTATAATAAATTTATTTTATTTACCATCTTGTCTAATATGAAACACTAAGTTAATATTGCATTACATGGAACCCTGGGTTTAGCTTACATTAAACATCACACACATTCTTATAAAAATTGTGATATATTTTTAATATTTTTAAATCATGACCATTATAACATATATTTTAAACATAGAGATATAAATATTAATTAATAATTTTTAAATATTATTTATAATTTTTTTATATAAATAAAAATTTTTGATAAAAATTACAATATTTTTTAATAAATTTATTATATGTTTCAAAAATTCTAATTTTTCAAAAAAAATATATTTTTTGTGTACAAAAAAAATAAATTTTCTAAAATTTTATGAAATTTACATGATAAAAAAAATTATTTTTAAAATAACAATATTAAAATTAGCTCTGAGTGAATTTTTGATTATTTTTTTCAATATTATTTTTTATGTGTAATGAAAAAACCTAAATTACAATTGAAAACTATTATTTGATTTAAATTATTTATAATGTTAAATATTATTTTAAATTTTTTTGAAGTTAAATTTATTAATATATATATATATATATACTCAATTAAGTTCATTGGAATCCTTTTTGTTTTTAATTTTTACATTAAATTATTGTAAAGTTTTGATCATTTTCTCTTAGAAACACCTCTTTCTCATGGGATCTACGAGATTAAATTTTTAAATTAAAATTTTCTACATATATGAATTGAATTTTTAATTTTGGTTCCATATTTAGAATCATAATGATTTATATTATATAATATGTTCAAATAAATTTTTAACAAAAATGAATAGTGAAAACTGAAAAAACAAATTGCCATCATTAAAGTAAAACTGGGTTTACACTGGGTTAATGAAAATAGGTAAGTGTTAAGATGACCTAAGAACATGTCTAAAATTAATTTAATATAAATATTTATTCCCTATAATATCTAATGATTGATAATACTCAATTTTATAACCTTAATTCGTGATAAAAACACTGAAACAACTTTCCCATTTTAAAAAATTTATAGGTGTTTCACCCACCTCACTTATAAAAGGCCACCCTTCTCCTCTCTCCAAGACACCTCCCAACATTATTGGATCTCAAAATTACATTATAAATGACATTACATATTCTCTCCTATCATATTTTGAGCGTATTTTTGTTTACAAATTCGTCCTATGAATTGTTTTTGCAAAAACCTATGGTGTTTACTAGAGGAAGAGGTAATGTTCTTCATTGAGCATTCTGATTTTATTTCATCCTCCAAATCCTTAAAATATTAATTAAATATGATTATATTATAAAATAAATATCTTACATATACTAATATGTCTTAATTTTTATTGTATGACCTACAACTGTCTCCACTTGCACCAAATGTATTATGAAATCATCATTCATGTGTATGGAAGACTACCGCCTTGAAAACCGATGCCATTCATTTTCTACATTACATCCACTCACAGCTGGTTTTAATGATTGATTAATTTCTTATATATTTTATATATTTTATTTTTATACTTATGGAATTATTATACCACACTTACCTTTATACATTCCATTTTGTGGGAATACTAAAACATCGCTCTTCTGTATGACAGCCTACCACCTCCCGAAGTGATGTGATTTTCTCAAAAATTACATCAAAGGTAAGAAAAATGTCTTAACGAAAATAATTAATATATATTACATAAACATTATTTTTTAATTGTTGTATATCATTTATCTTTTTTTATTTCAATCTTTCAAAAAATGGAAAAAACATTCATTCATATATACGACCTTCCGTCTCCATGAACGATGTATTTCATTTAATATAAATAAAACACTAGAAGTATATTTTTTCTGAATTTATATGATATTTTATATATTGATAATTTTTTAGTTTATGGATCAACGATCAAAGAAAATGTACTGATGATAAAAAAATGATAACAAAAATGAAAAACAGAGCAGTTATACTATAAAACTTGACTTTACCATGGAATTGTTAATAAACAGCTAATAGAAATACACAATAAAGTCATATATATTATTATATATATTTTTATGATTATTTAATAGAGATATAATAAAAATATATTTATTATATAAGATGTTTTAATGTGTATGAAGGAAGTCTATACTTTAACAATGGGATTTTCAAATCACTGTTTTAATTGTGCGACAAATGCCATATTAAGCACCTATTTAATTTATGTGGTCTGAATACCAACAATGTATATATTTTATGATTCTTATAAAAAGAATTATTGATATTCACATACCATTTTGGGATCATTCATTCACAGGTATTATGATTAAAATTTTCAAAAGTGGTATGGTTTTATGTTACCAACTCATCATTTACCATGGCTGTTCAAGATTATGTTTCAAATGATAATATATAAGGATCTATCTCACAAAAAAAATCATGTATTTTATCCTACTATTTTTATTTCATGTTCATTTATGTTTTACCTTCATTTTTTATCATTTATGTACTCTTACAGTTCAAAATAATATTTTTAAAAAAATACTCTTAATTGAACCATTTGGTCGAAATCCATTTGAATTCAAACCCAAGTTCTCAATTTCTTTAAAAAAAATTTAAACATCATTTGAGTTATTTATTAAATAAATTTATATCCATTTTATACTATTTTGAAAAAAATTAATGGATTATTCAAATTATTTTCTAATCAATTTTTGTTTTCCTTTTACTGAAAATTTGAAATAAGTCATTGTCTTAATGTGTACAACATGAATAGAATTATATACCATCAAGATAATTATCATATTTAAATATTATTTGAAAGATATTAATTTTATTTAAATTTTAAATTATTTCCTAAATATTTTATGAATATTTAGTTTTAGAAATTTATTTTCAAATGAATGTTATATTTCACAAAAAATGTTCCAAGTGATTTATATTTCTAAATCATTCATTATCTAAGATAATATTACTTTATTTAATTTATGATTTTATGAGGATATAAACCAATAATAACATCTTTATTCTTTAATTAAATTGTTTGTATTGAAAATAATTCTATGAGATATTTTTCTCATCCTCAGGTTATACCAAGATAAAATTCATATGAAACCCTTTTATCCATGGGTTCTGTAACTTTGAAAGAATGAAAAGATTATTAAGATATTATCTTTTACACAAGTTATGATATAGTGAATTTTTTTATACCCTTTTTATTTCAGGGGTTAGGATATGTTGATTGTTTTATGATGTTGTGGAACTAAAATGTATGTTTTTTATTATGTGATGGGTAAGACACATATACCCCTCAAATGAATTGTGTAAATATTTATATATCATGAGATAGGTAGGAATAGAATGAGGATTTATCCTAGTTCAGTAAGATATGTTTTCCATTATGATGGTCTTGCGATTGGGACTTTTCTTCAATGATGGTTTGGGGAGTGAACTCATTCCACTGCGATTCCCTTGGCAGTGACCCTTGACTACGAAGGAAAATATTTTATATTCTTTTGAGTTTGAACTAAATATTAGTATTTTTCTAATGTTATGATCTCATGAATCATATATTTTGATTCTATTATGATTTAAGTCATATGATCTTCCAATCATTATGTGATGACTTAATATTTTGATCTTTGATATGCATGGTATGGTTATCAGATACTATGCTCAAATTCATATACAATTTGGTTCGTGTTATTCTTGGGTATCTCCTATGTATAACCTTATTGAGCATCTGAAATATCCCTTTCTTATACTTCATTTAACCATATTATTAATGAATCTATTACATTTATTTTCCTTTAAAGGATGTGATTTGTGAATAATGTATTTAGATATGATATATTTTAGCTATGAATCAACTGTTTTATTTCCTTGTTTTTAAAGGAACTATACCTTTATAAATATAAAGTGTGTGTTTATGTGTTGTCATAAATATTCATATAAAATGATGAAATATTTGTTTTTGATAAGTCTATGTCATTATAGTTTGTATTAATGTAAAGGTTTTGTCAATAATTAGAATCTAGGATGAGAAAACTTTAGTTAGTTCCCTAATTACATGTATAAGGATACACATAAGGATGATTCGATATATTGAAACAATTCATTCATTTTTAATGGATAGAGTGTGTAGTTTACATGAGATTACATTAGTTTATGTATATTACAAGTGAATAGGGATGTGACATAGAGGTACCTCGGTTTAGTAACATCAAAATGGGATCACTGACACAGACTCGATAATCACCTAATGTCAAAAAAGGCCTTATAATTCACCAGTGGAATATGCTTTGTAAATTCACCCACACTTTATGAACCATCCTGAGGGATTTCAATAATTTCCATGAATGACCTACTTTAAGTCTATGGTTTCCTATAGGTGTCATGAATTAGACATACTCAATGTAATTTTTCAGGATTATCTGTTTCCCCAAAATGATTATTGTTTCCTATACTATATTTTATGATTTTTTCCATTAACAGAACACAAATAAATCTTGTCAAAATGCTACGTGTGATGGACAATGAAATTATTGTACTATATATAATCCAAATGTTATTGGATATGGAATGAAAAATATAATTTCAATCTACATACAAATTTCTCAGGATTTGAATTATGACAGACTTTCGAATGAATATGGTGAAATAAATTGAGTCCCTTATGAGGAAATATCCACCTTTTTGTAGCAGGTATAATAAGTCACTAGGTATGTAATAGTTGATAAAAAACACTGAAAATATTTTCATTATTCTCTGGTGTTCAGAAAAAGAAATTTTATTTTTCCTCTCTAACATTGGAAGGGAAAGCAGATCAATGGTGGAATCATGACAGGAATATGAGGCAACAAGAATAATTTGACTCCATGGTTTGGGAAAAATCAATAACATATTTTTAAATATTCACTTCCATTGTATTATTCATAAAACTTTAGAGGTGTTCATTGATCTAATGAAAAATTAAGATGAATCTTTTTGTACCAATGGGGAAAAATTTAATAAGATATGAGAGGTACACTTCTGTTATTATTATCCAACATGAATGAAATGTTAATCAATTCATCAGTGGCATAAAGTGATGTCTCCAAATGACGTTATCTATAATAAATATAGTTTCTATTAAGATATTGTTTGATGCGATATGAGGGTGGAAATATATGTTTTAGTTAAATACAATCTCATGGTTTTGACATGAAGAGAAAAATTTAGTACACTGGAAGATCTAAGAACTATGAAGAGAGGAATACTGGCCTTCTATTACAATTAATGTGTGGTAAGAAACACTTTTGAAATTATATTAATAGGATTTCTAAATGTTTTAAGTGTGTAAAGAATGGTCATAGAGAATTTTACTACCAAAGTTACGGGAATATGTTAGGTAATAATGAGAATATAGTGAAAGATCTACAAAATGTACAACCTAGAGTCATGTGTTTCTAATGCATGGAATATGGGATATATAATAATTAGTATCCAAATATAATGGTTAATGATGATGATCAACATAATCAACATATTAAGCCAACAGAAAAAGTAAAATCTCATTTCATCCTTATTTCTGATGAGGGGTGTGATAATTGTGTGGTGTAATGGACACTTACAACAAATCATATAACTACTAATTTCTTATTTGAATATGGATATACCCATTCATTCATATGATAAAAATTTTCTAAGGGTATCAAGATAACACCCAAATAGTTATATGTAGATTTGGTAGGTAAAATTACTAATGGAATGATTATCACATCTGAGGTCTATGATTCCACTCCAGTTTATTTTGGTTGTAATTTGCTTCCAAAAAATCGTTTTATTATTCTTATGATTGAATTTTATGTTATCTTTGACATTTATTGGATTTCTCTACATAAATACCAAACCAATTTCCATGGAATGGAAGCCAAATTTTATATTCTAAACCATCTTATGATCGTTTATTGGTGAAAAATTCAATATGATCTTATAATGGGAATAAAATCCATTATAAGGGGTTTAATTCCTATTCAAGAGGAGAATTCTTCTTAGTGGGTTGCAGAGAAAAAAATCGATTACATTTCTATTGTAAGGGAGTTTTTTATGTATTTCAAGATGAGTTAACAATCATTCCACTAAAATGTGAATATTGGTTTTCAATGTAAAACATACCTGGCGGGACACTGATTTCAAAGAATCTATATAGAATAAAGCCGACTGAGCTGTAGGAATAGAAAATGAAACTCCAAGAGTTCATTAAATGAGATTAAATTAACCAATTGTGTCACCTTGGGGTGAACCTATTCTTTTTGTTAAAAAGTAGGATAGATGCATGAAATTCTGTATCGATTTCTAGGAGTTGAACAAGATCATGGTCAATAACATGTATCATCTACCTTGCATTGATGGCCACTTTGAGCAGCTATTTAAGTCTCAATATTTTTCATAGATTGTCAATAATTATACATATCTTTAATTACTGGCCAGGAAGGAGGATATACCCAACAAAATATTCCTAAGCAATGTATATACACTATAAATAAATCATGAAGTCAATTGATCTTACTAAAATCCCTGATATCTGTATGGATTTAATGGATAGAGCCTTTAGATATTACGTTGATCAGTTTTTTGGTAGTTTTTATAGATTACATTCACACATATTAAAACTACAAGGAAGATCATGATGATCACTTGATAATTTAAGAAAGAAACCTTGGAAAGAGAAAAAACATGAAAATTTAACAAAATTTTATTTTAAGATTCAAAATGTATAATTTTTTGGTCATATAAAATCGTTATATGGTATATTCATAGATCCATCAAATATTGATGCTATTGAATGATGGCCCAGACCAACCAGAATGACTAATATTTATAGTTGTTTTTGTTTAGTAGGATATTATCAGCTATTTATGGAGAATTTATCATGACTATCTAATCAAATAACTAAGATAACTCAGAAGGGAGACAATTTTCACTAGATCGATGAATGTGAGGAAAATTTCAAGGAACTAAGGAGAAGATTAGTCAATAACCCTATTCTTACATTACCCTAAAGTGGATAAGGGGTTTTAATCTATATTGATACATCCATAAAGTGATATGGATGTGTAATCAGGAATAATTACTTGGTTATATCTCTTCCCACATAAAAATTGATAGTTTATGTGAAAAATTATCCAACTCATGACTTATAGTTAGTTCTAGTAATTTTTGAATTAATGTAAAGGATCCATTATATTTATCAAGAAAAGTGTGTTATATATACCATTATTAAAACATTTAAAGTATATATTCATATAGAATTACTTTAATATGTTATGAATATGGTTTTTGAAGATTCTAGAAGATTATGACTACTCAAGACACTACCACCTTGAAAAAATGATCATAGTGGATCATTCCATGAAATGAATAGATTAGGAATTATTCTCTATGATTTGGATAAAAAATATCCATTATTTATTTATTTTAAATGGATGAATATAGAAATCCAGAATGAACAGGAGAAATAATATCTTTCCTAATTAAATGTCCATGAGTTTAAACATAATCAATATGGAATGATATAGTTCAGGAACCATTTATGTTTTCCATCCATACCATATTTGATGATCAATTTTCTAGTGGAATATCATTGTTCCTCATTATCTATTCAACCTAAAAGTACAATGATGTATACAAATTTGATAGAATACTAATGGTGGGATTGTATAAAGATATATATCTTATATCTTTTATCACAATGATTTTTATGATAGAAATTTAAGTAAAAGAGACAAAAGTATAAGTGGATGTTACATCCATTAACCAAATGTGAATTAAATTGAGAAAAAATAATCCACGATTTGGTTATTATACACCCCAAAATTTCTAAATGGAATAATTCTATATGTTTTGTAGTAGATTACCATAAAAATTCTGCACAATTAATCACTATCTGAGTAGAGTTCACTCTAGATCATCTTTCTGGGATGCAC
This sequence comes from Viscum album, assembly GCA_963277665.1. Lineage (NCBI taxonomy): Eukaryota > Viridiplantae > Streptophyta > Magnoliopsida > Santalales > Viscaceae > Viscum > Viscum album. The sequence goes on from OY728121.1 coordinate 362,861,913, forward strand.
ATTAAGATAGTGTTATGGTGTCATGGTGTACCTCATTCCACTGTGTCTGAACAGTATATGAAATTTACCTCAATATTCTAGTGAATAATTCAATATTCTATTGCTGTAGAGTTGTGTTTATGTAATGTATATCATCCTTAGATAGATGGTCCATTTAAGGGAACAATTCCACCCATTGAGGATATGTTTAAATATTTTTATATTCACATAAAATATTGTTGGTATCAACACCTTCCTCTAATTTTGTTTTCTTAAAATAATATATTTCACTCAAACATTCATATGGATTCTTATGAAGACCTCTATAGAATAAATGTAGAACTCCAACATAGTGGAATGAATTTGGAGAAGGGAGGTTTTTAGGACCCGATATAGCTGATGAAATGGCATAGAAGGTAAAATCCATTCAATAAAACATAAAGTAAGATCAGATTTAGGAGAAAAGTTATGCGGACAATCTCTTCTGTGATCTAAAATTTGTTGTTTCTGAAAATTCCATTCTAATAATTTATTAATGGAAGAAGTTTATGAAATTCTAGAATAAAGTGAAACTGAATCGTATGCATATCAATCCGTTTGAATTTTTTGATCATATCAGCATGGTATCCTATCAAATGTCACTCTCAGCAAACCTATCTAAATTATACAATGTTTTTCATGTATCTCCTCCGAGTATGTAAATACGTTCCCCTTCATATGTACTAAACATATAGGATGTACTACTGTAGAATGATCCCTCTTATGAGGATCAACTAATGGATATTTTTAATTATAAATTGAATTTTCTACAAAAAATACCACTAACCTAGTGAAATTTTTGTGGTGAAACTACAAGTTTGATAAATCTATATGGAAACTTGAGGAAATGATGATGCATAAGTATCCTTATTTGATTATATCATATATATGAATTTCGAAGTAAAAATCCATTTTAAGGGGGGTAGAATATAACAACCTATTTTTTTGAGATTTTTTTCAGAATAAATTAAATTTCATGGATATCAAGCATTATAATAGACACCAATTTATGCTTCCATTATATGCTACCCTTGGATTAGCTATTTTTTCACCTGACATTGAGTTTTAATAGAACTGTGATAAATTAATAATACAATTCAAACACAAGCATTATAACATAGCCATTAGACATAGAAATATGAATAGATATAAATACTTTTTAAATATTAAATATAAAAATTTCATATAAATAAAAAATATTGGTAAAAAGTACATAATTTATTAATAAATTATTTATATGTTTCAAAAATAGTATTTTCTCTAATAAATGGGGTTTTTTGTGAAATATAATGAAAAATATTTTTTACACTTTTATAATATCAATATTGAAAAAGTAATATAATTATTTAAATATAATATATAAATTTTCTTACATGGGGTTTTTGGGAATTATAGGAAATGATTATTTTTTATAGATACTGAAAAATACTAAATTATAATAGAAGTATTCATTTTCATTTAAATTATTTATAAGGTTAAATTACATTTTAATTTTTTTTAAATAAAACGGGATCAATTATATATCTATTAATCCAATATAAGTCATATGAATCTTTTTAATATTGAATTTTGATATAAAAAACTTGTAAACTTTTAACATTTTCACTTTGAAACCCCACTTTTTCGTTGCATCATGGGGATTTTATCTTTTAATTAAATATTTTAAACATTTATATATTGAATTTTTAAAATTTCAATCGTATTTTTATACTAAATATTTTATATTTTCTAATAAATTCAACTTATTTTTTTTTAAATGTATAGTGAATATAATTTATTATTAATTATTGGGGTTAAAGTAAAAACGGGTTTATTGAATGTTTAGACCAAAAGCTAAAGTTTTAAAATGACCTAAAAACCTAAATAAATCTCGTTTCGTGGACATATTTTATACATATCTTGTATGAGTTTATATAATTATCCATTTTATATCGTTTTTGTATGAGAATGATGTGGGTACACCTTTTTCTTTTGCCAAAAATTACATTGGTTCCACTCACCTCACATATAAAATCCCACCCTCTCCTCTCTTATTCAAAATTTAAAAAACTTTTTTTCAATGAATACATACCATAATATCATATTAGAAGAAAAAATATGATCCTTGAACCCATATTTTTGTTATAAATTGAACCTTTGAATGATTTAGTGTATTCCTAAAGAAGTTACCCAAGAAAGAGGTAAAGTTCATCATTCATTATTTTTATTTTATTTGTCCTTATCCTTATTAAATTATTGTTAAATTATTATGATATGATAAAATAAGTATCTTACATATAATTTTTTTTTATTTCTTGATAATCACCTACAACCATCTCCACTTCTATAAACTGGGTTACGAAAGCATCATTCATGTTTACAGCTGATTACCGACTCTCAAACCGATGTCATTAATTATTTAATTTAGACCACTAATGGAAGGATATTATAATGACACAGACATGAAGTACATTAAAATCAAATCACATATATGGAATACATAAAACAGAATACAAATTGATGCCCAAATACCATAATGGTCTATTGCCTTTGGAAACATAAAAACATAAACACCAGTACATAAGTGAGATACATCTTCTCCCATGAGGTTTTTCATGACTCGAACACGTCTTAGAAACATAAAAAAAAAATACATATCATTATAAAATAGGGATTGAATCCAAAAAATGGGTGAGTTCATATGACCAGTATTGGAAAATAAGGGTGACATGTAAGAAGAAACATGATCATAGGGGTATGCGAACATGATCAAAACATTTTAATATCATTCCCTTCATATCAAAGATCATAAACATGTATCATTTAATAAAGAATAAATGTTTATAAGTCATGAATAATAATGAAATAAACAGAATAATCCATGAAATCATATCATTGGAATAAAACATGGAATTGTGTTAAAAACATAAGCATATAATATGATTTCCATATTTGCGATGGCATTGCTTCCGAGACCATATTAGTAGTATTGTTTCACTTCCCATACCATCTTGGTACTCATGGTTCACTCACATGGCCATCTATATTGGATGAGTTCACTCATAATACCATCTTGGTAGTCATGGATCACTCCTATGGTTATCATAGTAGTCAAGGTTAACTCCCAAGACCCTCTTAGTCTATCTTATAAGATATAAATCTTTACCCAATTCATTTTAAGGAGATATAGGTGCCACTAATCTCATAATGAAATACTACATACATGTGCCACAAAATCATATACAATAATATCATAACCCATGAAATGAGATGGGTATCATAAAAATGTAATCATCTTATAACCTATTAAAAAAAGGTAAAAGTTTCATAATAATTTCTTCAAAATCATAACCCATGATAGGAAAATAGATTTAATAGACATATAAACAATGAAAGGGATATAGGTTTTAGAATAAACATTAAATAAAGAATAAAAAATTCATACAAATAATATTAATGGATTCTTTATATAATTTCCAATAAATGAATTAGTAACATCAATAAATATCATCTTACATGGAAAATAATTTTGAAATATCATTCAAAAACATTTATTGAGGAAAATAACTTTCTTCTTTGAAAATGGATTTTAAAAAACATAAATAATTTTGAAAACCATTTTCATGGGAATAAAAATTATAATGAAATATTAGAAACATTTTACACCTATTTTAATTGAAAACATATAAAATAATATTGAAAATATTTTGAAAACAATTTTTCTTAAAAAATTATAAAATATTCTTACAAACCTTTTGAAGACCTTTTTCATTTAAAATAATTTCAAACAATAAATTTATAGAAAATTAGGATGTTTTTTTATTTTTTTTAAAAAATAATATATGTTCTTAATCATGTAATGGAAGATTAAAAGGAATGTGTTTCTTAACGACAGCTTAACCAAAACATAATGAACATTCCTTTTACACAATAAATTTTTTTGAAATCAGCCTCGACTAAAAAATGCCAAGAATATTACTTATTAAAAAAAATTTACTATAAAGGTAAAATATGGGAAAAATATATTTTAAAAATAATAGTAGAATAATTTAATATATTTTAATCCTTTTGTAAAATAATGTTTTGAATGAACACAGATTTCTGACCGAAGAGAGAGCTAGAGTCCGACATTATTAAAAACACTTTCCTTACTATATTATGTACCAAGGAGTGGAAAAATGGTACCAATACATGAATATATACTGAATAAACATATAATAATAAAATTAATTATATTTATTGAGATATGGATCATAATATTTCATCAAATAATGAATAATCATATATAATCTCAAAAATCGATGATATTATTTCAATAAATCCTTATAACATGGTAATTATAACCTATACTCCCTATGAATGGAAATTTCATTAAATTAAAATTAAAATATCATGAAATTAATGAGATTTATCATATTACGTGTCAATGGTAGTATATACACATCATATAAAAATATTGGTGCATCACATGGCATGTGTCTCAAAGATTGAGACAAAAAATTACATTACAGATTTTGTAACTTTTGAAAATTAAACCCCATGATATAATTATAATAAAATGGTATTTTAACTACCCATATATTTATGTATAAGTGGAATATAATAAATTAATGCGACGTAGAAACACCACACACACAAAAATGAGAAGGAAATAAGGCATGGTTCTCACGAAAATAAAGAGTGAGATGAAATTCCCTAACTTTGTATCGTGAATCTCGTAGTACTCATTCAAACCTCCCATATAACAAATATAAATTTATTATAAATATATAATAGAACCATATTATTACTTATAATACCATATATGGGTTTATTATCACTTTATTTTACCCTCTTGTTATGATTTCTATGTTATGGTTTCCCATCGGGTAATGTCTGCTCTATTTTTCGCATGGGTGTTAATGGGTTATATCTCTAGTCCTTATACATATATAATGATATTCAAAATTTAAACCATTATTTAAATAAAATTTATATTCAGTATATTTGTATTATAATAATCCATGGTATATAGATTTATGAAACAGAATACAACGTTCCTGGAGATGTTAAGTCATTCCTACACATGGGCACTATTTCTGTTTAACTATTATGTTGAAAGAAAAAAAGTAAAAGACTTATATATATATGTATCATTGTAAAAATAGATTTATGTTATCATATATATCATATAAATTCACTAAATCCATACTTAATACATTACATGTAACTCATGAATGAATCACATCTCTTTGAGCGGGTGGTAGTCCACATTTTCTCAAACGAAATTATCATATAGACACAAAACGGTAAGTATAAGGATATTTGATGTAAAAGAATTAAGTAAGCATAATGTAAAAATTAATATAATTTATAACATATATAAATATAGTTTCCATCATTATTTCCACCATGAGACATGGTAAAGGAAAAATTTGAACAATCCTCGTTTAGTGAGGTGGTAGTCCACCATACATGTAAACAGTATATTAGTCACCCATTAGAATAAAGTGTGTGTAATTGTAGGTCGAATACATATAATAAAACAATCCTTGTATATTGAGGATAATGGTCTTTATAAAACCATGGAATAAGAATATTTTATGGATTTGAGAATGAAAATAAAAGAATGGTGTTTGAGGGAGGGTGTTACCTCTTAATCGGGTATCTCCTTTTGGATTTCATCAATGAGTTTCCTTAGCAGGCTTCCTTCTGAATGGAGGATTCCTGGATAAATTGAGTGATATTTGAACATATTTGTATTGAGAGGTTTGAGGAAAGGAGAGGAGTGGAGGCCATTTATAATGGAGGTGGAGTGAAACTCTTGTAGTATTTTGGAAAAGGGAAACCCCACCAAAGTTTTTATTGAAAATGGATCATATAATGGAAAAAAACTAAAAAAAAGAGTATAAGGTCGAGATATGGACATAAAATGGATTTTGTACAAGTGTATAGAACATTTTGGTCCTTATAGTTATGGTTTAGTTCATTATTAACCTTAATTTAATCAAAATCATTTTAATTAATTTTAATTACTTTCACTAATATTTTTGATAAAAACTAAGTTTAAATTGTTAAAAATTATAAATTATTATTATTCTAAATAAGAAATATATTTATCAAAATTCCAATAATAGAATTTTCAAAAATTAATTTAAATTTAATCCAATTGAGAGGACGATAATGCAATTTTTTAAAGTAAAAACGTTCAAAAGATTGCTATGTTTTTATAGTCAATTTGAAAATGAAATTTATTCCGATAACAAATATTTAATTTATTGATAAATATTTAATATAATTAAAATTTAAATAAAAATAAAAAATAATCTTTTAAATAAATTTTATGAAAAATAAATTTTCAACTAAAATATAGGATTTGCCACTATTAATAAAAAATGAAAACATTATAGAAAAATATGAAAAATTAACTCTAACATAATATTTATGTTTCTACATCAATAATGAATTTTATTTTGACTTATAAATTTTATAAAAGTTCCAAAATTTATATTTAAAATAGGATCTTCATTAAAAATTGTTAAATTACCTTAATAAAAATACTAGGTTTTATGAGTTAAATTGGTTTTCTTCTTATCTTATATTTATAAAATCTATTGGATAAATATAAAAAAATATTTTATTGGTCATATAAAATATATATTACATTAAAATTAATTACTAATTGTAATTAATTTAATTTATTATGATTAAAATAACTTTTTGAGAATACTAATTGTTTTCTAAAAAAATACACCCTTTATATTCAATTAGTACTTATATTCATTTTTAAGTAGTATTTAATCAATCTACTCATTTAATATTTTTTTGAAATCCATATATTTACCCTATTTAGTTAATAATATTAATAAAATCTAATATAATGACTAGGTTGTAAATTTTTATATTTTTTCCATTATTTATTATTATTCGGTAACACTCGTCTAGATTGTTAGATAAGCCATTGAGGAAAGTTTGTATTTCATAAAACATAAGCTTACCATACTTTTTCATATATAGAAATATAACCACTATATTGTTTATAGTGCATGATTAAATTGCATTTGATACAACTCATTCCAAACATTGTGCTTTAATATATATATAATTATGATTTTCAGCATTGTGTGAAATAAAATATATTAAAAAGATTAAATTAATTTGAAAAAATATATTTCAAAAATATACCGTGTTACATTATACCCCCCTTAAAATGAATTTCACCATCAAAATTATACTGTGTTATCAATGGTTTAATACATGATATTTTCTTTCGGAGAAATCCAAAATCGAAAAATGAACCCTAAAACATCCTTCTAAAAATTGATGTTGGAAACATAAGGATTACCCAAATTAACTCATACTAGGTTTTCACATGGGAGAATATAGATGGAAATTGAAAATATAGACATAGAGGAAATGTTTAAATATTTATATGGATTTATTTAGGCAATCAATCACAAACTAGTGAATTATTAATGAAATGTTGAGGAGCTCAAATAAAAAATCTTTGATTATTAGAAAGGTCATCGACAAAACAAAAATTAAGCTATTAGGACAACATTTTTTTGATCATATACATGATATATTTATATAAACAAAATTTCATTTTCTATTGATATTAAAAATTTATAATTCATTCATTACTTCATGTAAGGGATTTATGGAAATTAATATTGTTTCCAGATCTACTAAATTACACTTTTAGCAAATCTTATGTCGCATAAAGTTGAAAAGCATAACTATTTGTCTCTAACTATTTTTCAAAATCAAAATGGTTAATAAATTAATATGTAAAATCATAAATTAACAATTATGGTTTATCATTAATATTAATTCATTAAAAACAATATCCCATTAACAAAGACCTCATTTAGTCCAGTGGTGGGTGTGAAACCTTTATTGTCCATTTTTCATGGGTTGCATACCAACAACATTGGCATAATTTATTTGATATCACTTGAAATACATGATGACCTATAATAAAACCACTATAATATAATTTCCAAAATAAAAAATATTTATATCCTTAAAATAATTTTAATCACTAAATAACCTTTTAATCAGCGTTATCAATACATCCTATATATATAAATACATCATCAAAAGTTTAACATAAAATATCAATAAATTTCTAATCCTATAACCCTTATGAAAAAATAAAAATCTTTAGAGAGAATGTAATGAAATCATCTTGAAATTGATCCCGTATTTATCAGAAAGTATCTCTTTGTTGTCACATTCCAAACATGTGAATAACCTAATCATGTCTTCTCTTGGAACTTAGTAATAACCATAATTATCATAAATATTTTTTGAAAAGATGTATTCATCCTTATTCTAATGTTAACTTGATATATTCCTTAAATAAAATAAGTTTTAATCTATATCCATGAAGATAAAGACCACTTTTTCAACCAATCAATAATAAAATCCATGGTAATCAAAACTATCCAATTCACTTATTTATATCCAACATATCACTAATCCAAAAATCACTATCTTAATAATAACTATAAATTAAGGGTTATTTTTCCCGTAATCTCATGTGTCCCATGAATATCACCTTGTCATTAGATCACTTTTCCTGTCCATTATTACTATTCAACATATTCATGATAATCATTAGTGAAAAAATAAACTGAATAATCCTTATATAATTAACCATTAATAATTAATGGACTCAAATACATAAATACTTCAATCCTTATACATTAATGGTTGAAATGAAATAGGTAATTATTTTTTTAGAAGTATAGTCTTATGTTTGGTAATTCAGTTGGGTGATGATCATGTTCACTATAAATGAGACATTGAACTCTTTGAGAATTCATCACTCTATGAAACTTTTTCATATAGGGATAACATATTCCCCTCCATTTGAGGTATTCCTCAAGGCACTTCATACCTTCTTCTTACCATTTAATAATATGAATAGTCTTTCCACTATGCTCCATAGATTTTGAAAAATTATAAAATTATATCGTCCTCTTATGTCATGTGTTAATAATATTACCAATGTTCACATTATTAATCATATATCATGGTAAATGATTTGAAATAATCGAAATATCTTTCTCTCTGGTCATTATCCAATTTAATTTTTCAAAATAACCATATTTCCCATAAAACTCAATGTTAATCTAGTTTCTTATAGTTTCCTCCATTAGCTATATCTGGAATGAATGGGGTGTGAAACACATATCATAGAACGGAAGTACATAGTCATGAAAAATTACATATTGGATGTCTAAATAATGACACCTACCTTTTATTAGATGAATCCTAAGGTTTATAGTAGGTTATTCAAAGTTATATTATATTAAAATCCTTCATAATGGTTTTTGAAGAGTTTGTGAATTCTCAAAGAATATCCCCTAGGAGTGTCAAACTATGTGGGCAGAAAGGCCCATTTTTTGGTATCAGATAACCCCAAGTTAGGACCGAGACATCTGGTTAGATTTTTTAACCCTTGGTTCATATATTTAGATCCACATTCACATTTAGTATTCATACATATATGAATTTATAGGAATACACTCACTCCGTCCTTTACCAAAATTCGTGGACATTTTTTATACTTTTCATGATCATTATATGAATCCTTATACATGTCTGTAGGGTTTTCAATAAGGTTTTATCATCCCAGTATCCATAGGTTAGATAAAATATTAATATAAAAAAATAACAACTTTGTCTTTACATACATTAAAATTATAACACTTTTGTGGAATACATAAAACATAATACAAACAGAATCCCAAACACCGTACTAGTTTAGTGCCTTTGGAACCATGGAAACATAAACACTAGAATATAAGAGAGCCACATTATATCCCACCAAGTTCATCCTGATTAGGAGAATTATTATACACATCAAATATAATACATATCTTCATAACCTAGGGAAGGAAACATAAAAATCGATAAGGTCATATTCACAGTAAGGGAAAATAAGGTAGACATGTAATCATTAACATGATCATATGGGTATGAGAATGTGATGAAAATATTTGAAGATCATACCCAGCATATGAAAAACCATAAACATGTATAATGGAAAAAATATTGAGAATCCATAAAGCATTAATAATAATGAAATAACAAATATAAGTCATGAAATCATAACATAGGGATACAACATAGAATTGGGGAAAACACATAAGCATATAATATGGTTTCCATAGTTTCCAAGGAATTGCTACTAAGACCATATTTTTAGTATGGGTTCACTCCCCATACCATCATGGTAGTCATAGTTCCCTCCCATTTCCAACATAGAAGCACAAGTTCACTCCTCATTCCATCTTGGTAGTCATGGTTTACTCCCATAGACATCACAGTAGAAAAGGTTCCCTCCTGATACAATCTCAATCTATATCATGGGATATAAATATTTTCTTAATGCATTAAACGGAGATATATGTCCGAACCATAACATAATGAAATCATAAATACATGTGCCAAAAAATCATAAACAATAAAATCATAACCCATGAAATTAGATGGGTATCATAAACATAATCAAATCATAACCTATGAAAAAATATACAAGTTTCTTAAAAATTTCATCAAAAGAATAACCCATGAAATAAAAATATATTTCATAAAAATATAACCCACGAATGTGATACAAGTTTCATAAATACCATTACATCTAGAATAAAGAATTCAATGAAAAAATATGAATGGAACTTTTATATCATTTCTATTAAAGGTAGGAGTGACACAAACCAATTTCATCTTATATGGAAAATAATTTTGAAATATATTTCAGAAAAAATTGTTTAGGAAAATATTCATTATCCAATGAAAAAAGATTTTAAAAAACAAAAAAACTTCTGAAAACCATTTTTTTGGGAGTAAAAATTATAATGTAATCTTTATAGAATTTTTAAAACCATTTTACTTGAAAACATATAAAATAATCTTGAGAATATTTTGAAAACAATTTTCCTTGAAATCATATAAAATTTCTTTAATACATTTTGACAACCATTTTCATTAAAAATACATTAAAACAATGAATTTACAGAATATTAGGAAAAATTTATTTTTTTATGAAAATATATTTTTAGTCTTGTAATGGAAGAATCAATGGAATGTCGGTCATGATGATGGATAAACCGGAACACATTGAATGTTTCTTTTACATTTTATAAAGCTGGGAAAGGTGCCTCGACCAGAAAACAACAAGTAGATTTTTTATTTAAATTTTTTTGTTTAAAATGGTAAAACATTTGTGAAAATGACCTTTGAAAATAGTAGGGGAAAAATAGAATATTTTTGGAATCCTTTTGGATGACATGTTTTTGAATGAACACATATTTCCAACAGAAGAGGGAGGTAAGTCAGACTTTATTAAAAACAATTTCTTAACTATATCATGTAACCAAGAATAAAAAATGGTAAAAATACATTAATTTGTCATTTCAAAATAAATGATAATAAATTTTATGGGTTTTCTTGAGATACAGATCTGAATATTTCATCAAATAAAGAATAATAATAAAAAATCTCGGAATGAGATTAAATTATTTTATTAAACTATTATAACTTTATAAATTTGAACCATATTCAATTTATAAAAAATTAAATTACATGACACTAAAAATATCATTAAAGGAAGGAGATTAATTATAGACATTCCAAAGGAAGTATATACACATCATATAAAAATATAGGTTCATAACTTGGAATGTGTCTCAAAGAAGGCCAATTGAGACAATAATCTGATTACCGATTTCGTATATTTTGAAACATAAACCCCAAGATAGAATGATCATAAAATAATCATTGAAGTACCCATATATTTAATTATAATATTCATAAAATAAATTAATTTTATTTATATACATTACACAAAAAGAAAGTGAGTGGTTAATTTGGGATGGATCTCACAAAAATAAAGAGTGGGGTGAAATTCCCTTACCTAGTGTCTTGACCCTCATTGTACTCATTCAAAAATCCTTTATCATAAATATAAATTTATTATAATTATATCATAAAACCATGTTCTTACTTATAATACCATATACGCCTTTATGATGGATTTATAATACGTACATGCTAACAATTCTATTTTAATGATTCACTTTAGGTAATATCCGCTTTGTGTTTCGCATGCGTCTTAATTTTTTATAACATTGGTCCTTATACATATATCATGATATCAAAAATTTAAAACATGATTTAAATATATTTTATTTTTATTAAATTATTTTTAGAATAATCCCTAGAATATAGAATTATTAAATGGAATACACTGTTCATGGAGATGGTGAGTCATACGTACTCATGAACACTATTTTCATTTAATTATCGTGTTGATTTAAAGAATATAAAAGACACACACACACAGACATATATATATATATATCATTAATAAATTTGATTTATTTTATCATATATATCATATATATTCACTAAATCCATCCTCAATACATTCCATGTCGTGTCTGAATGAATATAGTCGCTTTGAGGGGGCGATAGTCCACATATCCTCAAGAGAAATTATGATATTAAAAAATGGAAAGTACAAATATATGTGTCTTAAAAGATTTTAATATGTTTAAATACATAAAAAATATAATATATAATATATTAAAATATATTTTTTATCATAATTTCCATAATTAGAGGCGGTAGGGGAAAAATTAACAATTGTTATTTAGTGAGTCGGTAGTCCTCGACATACGTAAATATTATCTTAGTTACCCATTACATGAATGTGGGTGTAAGTAGAGACCAAATAATTTTCAAAAAAAAATTCTTTTATATTTAGGATATTTTTTTTTATCGTAATATCTTAAAATAAGAATATTTTATGAAGTGGAGAATGAAAATAAAAGAAAGGTGTTTGTGGGAAGGTGATACCTCTTAATCAGGTAACTCCTTTTGGTTTTCACAAAAGGGATTCATTGAAAAGATTTATGATGAAATGAGGATTCAAGGAGTATGTGAGGAATATTGGGGAGATCTTTTGGTAGAGTTTTTATAAACATAAGTGGATTGATTTTTCTGAGGAATTGTGAGGAGAGGAGTCCTTTTATAATGGAGGGGGAGTGTCCCTCTTGCAATATTCTATAAAAGGGAAACCCCACCCACAATTGTTTTATTGAAAGTGGAACAAATAATAGAGAAAATTCCGTACAAGGAAATATATGGTCTAAATATGAAAATATTATATATTTTGGGAGTGTTTATAGGTTATTTTGGGCCTTAATGTTTGGGTTCGGTCCCTTATTAATCTTAATTTAACCATAATCTTTGTAATTAATTTTAATTACATTCATTGATATAATTTTTTTCAAAAACATGGTTTACATTATTATAAATTATAAATTATAAATTTTTATGCTTAAAAATATGGAATCCATTTTTAAAAATTCCAATCACATAAGTGGAAAAAATTTATTAAAATTTAATCTTGTAAAAGGGATGAAAGTGCATGTTTTTTAACATTAAAATATTTAAATGTTTGCTAGATTTTTAAAGTAAATTATTAATTGAAATTGAATCAAATGAACTGAATTGTGTTTATTTATTAAAATTTAATCAAATTAATATTTAATTAAAAATATAATTTATCCTTAAAAATAAATTAGAAGAAAAAGCAGTTTTGAACTAAAATAAAGTATTTTTGAATATTCATAAAAAATTGAACATTACAAAAAAATACCAAAAATTCAAACTAATATAATTTTTATCTTCATATTTAAAAAATTAATTTTTAACAAATAAAATTTAAAATGTTCCAAAAATTTATATATAATATAGGTTCACTATTAAGAGGAAAAATTTCCTTAACAAAAATATTGGGTTATTATGGGTTAAATTGGTTTTTTTCATATCTTATTCTTACAAAATCTATTAAATGGATTTCAAAAATATTTCATTGGATATAAAAAATATATAGTAAAATAAAAAAAATTAATAATTTTAATTAGTTTAATTTATTACGATTAAAATAATTTTGTGAGTATAATAATAGTTTTCTATGAAAATACCCCCTTTATATTCATGAAGATGTGCCTTTATTGGAATTGGATCTCATTTTTTTTTCTAGTTTAGTGGTCGTGGTCGTTGCTGGAATGGGAGTGTTCATGGAATTCTGAAGGATTTTTCCTGCATCTTGTTCCTGCTGAGACTTCTGTGTGTTCGTACTTGCTAGGGGTGGAGGTTCAGGGCGTTTTACTTACTGTTTGAAGGGCTGGTTTGATGATGTTTGTTTCATTGGGGTTGATGGTGCTGGATTCATCATGGATTGCTGTGGAGGCCATGTCCACTCTTATGCTACTCTGATTTCTAGGTTTATTGCACCTTTCCAGGTTGGTTGGATGGGATGGTTTTCAAAGAGGTTTTGGGATGTTGTGTTTGTGTGAGTGGTATGGTGTTTCAGGAGGCATGAAATGTTATGGCCTTATACTTGAGATTTGTAATTTTCATTTTGATCTTTGGGGGGCTATGGAGAAGAGATCCATTGAGATCTTTGGCTGTGCGTTCCTCTGCTCTTACTTCAGGATTCCACTACTCTTTCCGAGGCGGATCTGGGTGGTGGTCTTCAAAGTGCTTTGGGATATGAGGGCGAGTGACCACTGGCGTCTTGTGGTTGCTCCATCTTTATTGTCTCTTAGTGATGTTATTTAATGGCTTGAAGGTTCCGATGAGGTTGATGTGTGGCTCGAGGATGAAAATGGTAGCCTTGATTTTGAATTTTGAATTTATAGCTTGCATGTGCAAGGGTCTTCGTGGTTTGCATCAACATGATTGGACTTCGGTGATTTTATGATTTTGGTATGTGAAAGATCCTAGAAAATCTACAAGGATCCGCCTCAGATGAGGTTTCATAGCAGGAAGCATTCACCATAGCTTGGTCATTCGAATTTGGAAGAAAGAGAGGGTAGGGCTTTTGCCATCGGTACCAGGCCCATGCAACCCTGCACATGACAGCTAGCCGAGCGGTCATGCGATGGTGAAGGCTTGATATAATGACGTAATTGCTAGGGATGAGGATTTCTTGTAGACATTTTCTGATATGTTTTTCCTTTTAATGATTTTTATCGGGTGATGTTGTTAGGGTTCACACTTAGCTTTTAAAACTGTCATTTGAAAATACAAAAAAAAAGTATTCTGCCAAATAATTTGTAACTAAAAAAACATTTTATATATTTTGAAGAATATATATTTAAATATATTATTTAATAATATTTGTAAAATTTAATTTAATGACTAGGTTATATATTAATATATATTTTTTCATAATATATTATTGTTCGGTAAGACTTAGTCTTGCGTGTTATGCTAGCCATCGAGGAAAGTCAGTATTGCGTGAAATGTAATCTTACCTCAGTTTCATGTATGGTGGAAGCTAACCATTTTTTCCTATAGTGTATGATTAACTTGGAATTTTTTATAACAGAAACCAAAATTAGTGCTTTAATACACATATAATAATTAAATTTGATGTTCTGAAAAATGAAAAATATGAAAAATAATATATTAATTTGAAAAAAATTCACCAAATTTGAGGGTGTTATAGTTATAATTATGTATTAAATGTTTATTTATGAAATTTTTGAAATTATTATAATTATATAATTATTATACCACACCTAACCCTATAATTTCAATTCTTTTGGAATACGATAACGTTGCTTGTGTGTATGGGAAACTACCCCCTCGTGAAGCAATGTGATTCAGTCAACCTTTACATGGAATTTAATAAGTATGGGTTTAATTTAAAAATTTTAAAAATACAATATAAAAATTATTCTTTTATTTTGATATATTATTTACCTTAATTTATTTCTACTTGTCGAAAAAATGGAAACAATATTCATGCATACGTATGACCTACCATCTCTATGAATGATGTGTTTCATTTTATATGTCTAACATTTATTGAATAATATAATTAAATATAAACTAAATATATATTCTATTTATTTCATGATTATAATTAAAGATATTATCTAACCATAATAAAAATATGGGGTCTTAAATTAAAATAACAAAACAAACTTGTAAAAAATTAGTTATTTCATGAAAGATGGCGTTACGATTGTGTTTTTAATAAATATGTTACAAAAGATCATAATAAATTCATATATTCGATGATTTATATTATTATGTGTTTATAATATATAAATAAATGTGTACGAAGTAATTCAATCTTTATATTAATGACTTTCTATCTCACTTTTTTTCTTTTGTGAGACACATTCCATATTCACCAGCAACATCTTTTTTGTGATGTGTATAGTGCCCATGAATGTATTTTATGATGATTATACTAATAATTATTGATATTTAAATATCAAATTTAGGATATATATTTCATGGGGCTTATTATTAAATGTTCCTAATATGGTAAGGGTTGTATTTTAGAGTCTCATCGTTCATCCGTATTCTTTATGATTATGATTGCAATGTTGAAATATTATGATCGATCTCTCTATAAAATAATTTATTTTAACCAAATATGGGGTTTTTAAAGAGAATATATCTTTTAATATTACTTAATTAGTGGTTCAAAATAATTTTTTTAGAATTAAATCATTATTATTTTTGTCTTCGACTAAAAAAATGTTTTTCCCAATATCATGTTTTATAAAAACATTTTCAAAAACGTTTTTCACAATATTAAAATGATTTATTAAAGAAAGTTTTACTCGTTTTTTATTTTTATTAAAAAAATTTAATTTAATATTCATTTCATTTTCCAACTAATGCATGTTTCGATTTTATCCAAAATGTGAAATGAATAAATGTTTTAATGTGTTCATCTTGAACATAATTGGCCATCATCATAAACATTATATTCATTGAATAAAAAAATATTATCTAGTTTAATTTCAATGAAAATTATTTCAAAAATATTTTACTAATGTTTAGTTTCGAAAATTGATTTTCAATGAAGACTTTTCTTCCTCAAGAAACAATCAAAGTGATTTATCTTACAAAATCATTATCCTACTATGATGAAATTTCATGATGTAATTTATGATTTTATGGGTATATTCACTATGGATAAAATTATTATTAATTCATTGAATGTTTTATGGTGAAAATATGTTTACGAAACTTATTAGACACTAGAATTTTACATGACACCAGACTACCATTGCTGATGTCTAGATATTAAAAATAAAATAATCATCATGTAAAATAATAATTAATTAATTAAAAATTAATTTATGAATATCAAAATTTCCCAATATTTACATTTTTAACTTCTTAATCCACGTGTTGACGGAATTTTTAAATCCTTTTCTTATATCCATAATTATTCCATGCTTATTATTGACCACCATGAACCAACCTCGTTCTTTTATTAATTCAATTAATATTTAATGAATAATTCATGTACTCAATGACTCACATAAATATACTAGTTCAAAAATACAGTCATTATTCACAAAAAAAACTATGTTATGAAGTTGGATACGTATTAAGTAATCTTTATCCAACCATATTTTCTTTAAGAAATAATCTTGTAATATTTAATATAACATTGAGAAAACCTTTATTTAAACTCATTATATCTACCCAATTCAGACAAAATTTTATATTACATAATCTATCCCACCATCATCAGCACTGAACATCAATGATGCAAGGTTTCCTAGCCCATTTCTCATCAAATTTCACAGACAATTCAGGTTCATAAAAAAGTATTTCTATAAATCCCTAGGTCAAACATTAATTTCAAAAATTACTTCACACACATAGGTGGAGGAACTAATGTAATAAAATTGACGAATTTAAGCCTCTTGAAAAGGAGGAATCTCTTAGCACAATAAATTTATTTGAAAAGAAGCCATTTTTATTTCAAAATTGAATTAACTAGTTCATTTTTCTTAAGTTATCAACACATGGAACCATATTGAATTTTCTGATGATAAATATCCATAAACATCGATTGATGAATTATTTAATATAATTAATTCCATGATGATCAGTAGATATATGTTTCAAGAATACTATATTAATTATCATCACTTGGACTTACATTGTTATAGATGAATTTGATTTACCATGATAAGAAAACAAAATATAACATTTATAAACATATATAACACTATGATAATAATCATCAATAGGATTTATAAAAACCCAAACCACATGTGTCATCAAAACCCAACCATTAATTTAATTCCTCTGACAAAGTATTATGTTATCTTAAAAATATGATAATTCCAGTTTTAATCAATTTATTTCTATAATTTTAAACAATTTAAATTAAATGAGAAAATAATTGGACATATGAACATGAGATAAAATAATTATTATTTTATTTCAAGATTTAAATTTCATTATCCCTTTAAGAAAGGAAATGTGATTCAAATTCAAATTCAATTTTCTAATTAATGATTACCACATTTACCCGTGGTTTTTGAATAATTCCAATGAATAAGTTAATCAAAAAAATGAAACACCCCTTTTCCCCATTACAAAATTTCATCCTATTGAATAATCATTGAACACGAGAGTCCCTTTATGGATAATTACTGTATTAGGATCAATTTCACAAACGTAGAGAAATATATAAATAATGACTAATACATAATTTCACATAAGGAAATGAGATGTAACTGACCCCCTGAATCATTTAGAATCAAACAATTCTCTAAGAATGAATTGAAAATTGATAAAAACCATCACTAAATATTCAAAAACCAAAACCGAATAATAAAACACTAGATACTCATCATATAAACCACTATTAGTAATATTTGTAAACCTCAACCAAAAATAGGGGAATCAAAACCAAATAGAATTTAAGAAATAATTAGGAGTGGGAGAATGAGGACAAATGAAAAATAAGAAATATACATGTGTCTAAGAATTAGAATAACTGATAAAATGTGTTTAAAATCTCCAAGGTGTAGATGGGTGTGATGAGAGGAATAAAGTATAGAAATGATTCAACAAAGGAATGAAAAATATGAATCCTTTAACTATGAATGTTCAAGTTATATTGTATTCCCCAAATCCTTCACCATATCATGTTGAAATCCCAATACATTGATCGTTCCTTCTATTAATGTTTGAAATTTTTTTCTAGGAATATGGATCATTTAGATCATGTTTCTTTATAACACACAATAAACCTTGGTAATCACCATTATGGCCTACACCATAGTGTTTTGTAGAAACATAAGCTATTTTACCCCGACATTATTATCACTATTATGTGGCTTGATCCATTCTACTCATTTTTAATATTCAGAATTTAAAAGTGTCATTCCAAGAATTATTTATCACAAAGAGAGTCTCAATCCATTTCTACACTCCCTCTTCTCACAAAAGAAACCCAAATGGAAAATGTTTGGGTATTTTATAAAAAATCCACTTCACTAACTTGGTTCAGTCTAACAAAAAACAGCCAACAACACATCTTAACACCAAACACCAAAAAAATGAGTCTAAAATGGAATTCCAAATGATAAATCCTCCAAAAAAATAATTAAAATGGAACTAACCAAATACTCTAGAATGGAGTGCTGATCCTAAAAAATGAAAAATACTTTTTTATCTCAAACAATACACCACAATTTGTTCTTACACCTCCATGAAATAGTATAACAAAAATGTATGATTATTAGTAATCAGTGAACTAAAATAACTTTATAATTTTATAACAAAAATATGGTCATCTTATTTTCACATAGGATCTTTCATTGATAAATATTATGTTCACCACTTATTATGAATATGTTCTCATAACTTCTTATGTTTTCATTCCCTGCATAATAAAAAGGATTATTATGTATAATATGTTATAAGGGTATCTTGTGTGATGATTATTTTTGGGAGATACTAAATAATATCTGTAAAAATATTTTTTTATGTGTATAGTCTCAAAATAAATAAAATAAATAGGTTCTTCGGTGTAATTTGTTGTGATATTCCAGGAATATTCATATAAAATAATGAAATTTTTATGCATAAAAAGGTTGGGACAACTCATGGAAAATGTGGTGGGTTTTTATACTACAAATATTTACTGGTGACTTTAGTCAATATAGTTTTTTGTTTCTAATGATACACACGTATAAAACATTTGACATGTAAAAAGTCTTTTAGAGAAAAATAAACAATCAACGAAGAAAAAATATTTAGATTCACCAATCATATTGGGGTAGTGAGTAATTATTCCATTATCTGAATAATAATGTGGGGGAGTATGTAATTATTCCAAAACTGAAAATGATTGGAAAACATTGTGGAATTGTTTATTTGAGAAGTGGAATCACACAATGTTAGACATGGTTTTATCAATAATGTGTCAATGTGACCATCTTATTTCATTTTTAGTATTCAATATTGTGTCTTTAACATTTATAAATATCTATGTTCCATATAAATATTCCTAAATATCCTATTATAAATTATATAATAAATAAACCATATTTTTTTTAAGAATATTTTTTGTTTTGAAGAACACATACGATAATTTTCTTCTTATGTTCTTATCCATAAGTTAGATAAATGGTTATATTTTTCTTATACCAAGAAATAAATTGGTTTCTATATCTATAATACAATTAAATACGATGTGTTTTATGATGTTTATTAAGTTTTCAATATGAAATATCATATTAATTGAGTATTAAGTGGGGGGAAAGATAAACTTCCATATGTTAAAGACCAAAAAATATGATGTGTTCCTAATATGGAAGTAAAACTAGTTATATAAAGAATTTTGAAATAATATATAACATAGGTTATATATGAACCTTGAATTCATTGTAAGATTCAACATTATCCCAAAATATATGGAATTATTATAAATAAAGGTGAATAGGTATTGGAAATTGAAAATGAACATTCTACTAACTGAGAGGCCATTGAAAGTTTTGGTTTCTAGAAATTGATAAATTCTATCAAATATGAGATGGAATTAATGTCCACTAAAAATAATTTTATCATTTTAGGCACACAAAATTGTGTGTGAAACATAGGGTATTATTGACTTTTACATAAGAAAATTTACATTTATGGTAGAGTGTCTACCAATAAATAATACTTGGTGGCAAAGGTTTATAATAAAAATTTAGGGTATTATATTTGAAAAAAAAATTCTCCGGTTTTATTGATAATTTATTTTACAAAATTTCAATCCATAGAAGTTCATTATGATTATGAGAAATATTAAATTGATTCCAAAATTTTATTCCTTAACATGAATTGAGTTGAAGACAGGTATATGTTTCAATCTAATGTTTTTTATTTTGAAAAAGAGACTGATTTTCATTACATATTGAATCAATCATTTTATTAGTTGAAGAATGTTTCATGGAGTTCAAATATCCATTTTAATGATATAATCATAGAGTTTAGTTTCATAAAATTAAAATTTATCCTTTTTTATACAGGAATATTAGTGGGAGAGTTGTGGTATTTTTGATATAGTAGGTGTCTAAAATACTTCCAATTGAAAATGTTGTCCCGAGTTTATTTTTTCAAAATATATGGTTGAGAAAAATTATAATAAATGAAATATGTAAGTGAAATAACCAATTTAAAATATATGAATACATATATATATGGATCTAGGTATATTCCTAGTTGGAGAAAGAAGACATATATTAGTAAAGTGTGAAAGAGATTTAGTACTGGGATTTCTTGTAATAGGTCATTACAACTATTTCATGGAATGAATTTTTAGAAGATTAATGGTAATTATAATGATTTGAATGAATTTATATGTTTTATTATACTTCCTTCATAGGATATATCATTTATTCACCATTTTTTACTCAAAGTGATGTGGTTTATTCATTTTTACTTACAAGTAGACAATAATAGAATCCATCTTAAATAACTGGATTACTCTAAACAAGATACTTTTGTACATACAATGAATTAAGGATTTGTAATGGGTATTTGTATGAGATGATGATCTGATTTTATAGTGTCACACAAATGAATGTATCAAATATGATAATGATGATATGTTATCAGAATTTTGTTTTTTTCTTAATGATGGATCTTTTTGTTGAAATACATCCAAATTATCTTTCGTAGTGGACTCAGAAATATAGGAAAAGTAAATAACTACATCCAATCATTTAAAGAATGTTATATTGATCAATAAGTTCATTTTTAAATGTGGAGTGATTTATATAATTTATAGATAAATTGAGATATGCATTGATAAAAATGGGATCATTCCTCAAGATAAAGAAACTTGGTCTTTGTAAAGTATAAAACATCCTTTGTATGTACCATCTCATTTGATATATCATTGATAAAACTCATAGTGCACCTAAATAATGAGGTTCATGTTTAATATCATATTATTATATACATGGGTTATTGGATATAATAGTTATAAAATATTTCTTGATTTTATAATGATGGATATCTCAATTTTTCATTATTTTTTATGTCAAAATTTTATATTACATGAGTAATGGTGTGATAGTATCCCCTCAAACTATGCCATTCTGTTCTCCCTAAATGATTATCATCATTGAATATTATGGTATGTGATGATTTTTAAGGTCAACATGAGTGGAAACATTTACTCAATACTAAAAAATGTTAACATGATACAAAGAATTAACTCACGAGACAATAATTTGAGACATATTATCTATAAGTACTCCCAAAAGTATATCACAAGGATGGTCATATGGTCATTGAGTTTCCTAGGGGTGTTTCATACTATGATTTTCCATTACCTACGTATGTATAGAACATATAATGACAAGTATAATACTTTGATACCTTTACTTTACAAGATTTGATCCAAATCCAATACTGAGTGGTTGGGTGTGTTACTAATCATGTCATCAGTTGGAGATCCACCAAGATTATATTTTGTAACTCATACAATTTGTAAATACATATTGTCCCGTAATTTCATTAGTATAATTAAATTAAATTCTATTCATATTTGAGTTATATGTGATGTGATTTACTACTTGTATAAATAAAATGTGATTTATTCTTTTATAGAGGACTGCCTAATTCAAATAATCATGTATGTGTTCGTTAAAAAAATTCTAGATTAACATATTATATATATAGTGGCCACTAGAAGTCATAATTAAAGGTATTATATATGTATATATATGATTTATATGATATATCATGTGGTGGACATGTTCATTTTTGAGATATGAGTTTGTTTCATCGAGGTAAAAAAATAAAATTTATTATGTGAGTTTTACGAGTGGTTTTTGAAGATTCGTTCATTGAATGAATCTAAGAAATTAATATTAATATTTTTTTCAATTCTAAAATGGATAGTAGGGTCACATAGTGCAGTATTAATTTTTTAATTAAGATAATTTTGATGTTGAAATTAATATGTAATGTGAGATGTCAAATATGACATGACCGAATCAAGGAAAATTTGAGCCAAAGCAGACCAAAAATATACTAAAGGGTTCAAATAAATAATGTTAAAATATTTGTGAATGGATTTGGTTCTTATAGGTCCCTGTATGTACATATATTTTATCGTAAACTCTCTTAATTTCAGTCCACTTCTCCATGCTTTGATTCACAGAAGTCCCCAAACAGGCAAAACTAACGCGTTAACCTTTACGTAGTGTAACCAAGTTTTGTGAACCTCCATCCATTCATGAAGATCATAATATACTACAAAATCCTTCATTTTTTGTTTATCTAATTTTCTTTCCTCCATTTAGCATATAAATAAAACCTATATATGAAATTTAAGTGGATGTGACCATTCATATTTTGAGAATGCTCTAAATTCACGAAATATAGAATCTTTACATAAAAGAGAGGATGTGAAAATCCAAAGGTATAAATCATTCTCAAATCCAACTCCCATGAGTTTTGGGAACCTTAACCCATTTTGGAGATTCATTTTAAGAGGATTCCTGAAATTTTTGTAAGAATAAATCCCTTTGTGTCTGTTTGTTTTTCTCGAGATAAATATCCTTTATAAAACCAACCCCATAGGAAACATGACTTTACTATGTGAAACGACCACTATGGTTAATGAAATATATTCTTTCATGATACCATTTATCTCAATGATACATAATTCCTTAAAAATTACCAAAAATCTTTGACACCCCTACATTCACAAAACTCATCCCCCAAGACTCATTATTATTCCTCCTTTTAGTAAATACCCTTTTTCAAAATTTGATAGCCCCAGGAGCCCTATGAAAATTACGGACCAATTAGACCACACCCAAAGTCCCAGTGAAACTGGTATAACCTAACCTTGTGTCCAATCACTTTTATTAAAGTGTGAATTGGGCCATTAAACTAACTATTACTCCTTGTAATATCTACCCAAAATCCTTTTTATACATGGATTAAGCACCTTAATGTTGTGACCCATGATTTTCACTCCTCTATAGAAGTATTTACTCCATTATCCATCCAAAGGAAAATGAGGAGTTGACATTTAAGACCAAAGGATAGAATCGCTATGGGAAATGACTTAAATATATCAGTAGAGAGTCCCTTTTCAAGATATTTCTCTTAAATCGACATAGTCCCCCTCTGGGTGGGATCCAAATCAATATCTGATATGCAATTCATAAAAAATTCTAGCTTCATATCCTAGTCATATAACATTAAACTACATGATGATATACTCATCATAAGACATTAATCATTAGATTTACCATGTGTCATGAACTCAGGATGACCCACATACAGTCATCATCAGATTCCACATCTTCCCTCACCATGGGACAAAAAACATATGTCAGCTAACTTCCATGTGTAATCCCCACACCATCCTACCTAAATGTGGGATGAAACACTTACCTCAAAAACCTTTTAAGATTAGATCCCACAATATCCCTCATCAATTATATTTTTAAAACATGACTGTCCTTACTGTATGATATTAAGTTTCATGGATTGGTCCTATAAAATAACATTAAACTACACCATCAAACTACTTGGGTTTTGATCCCTATATACCAATAGGGTATTTATAACACCTCCCTAAGGTATAATACTAATAACTCTAAGTGTGAAAGCCTCCCCGGGGGGATAGAGTCCACCAATTCCAAGTGTGAAATATTCCCCCATGAGGGGACACACTCATCCAAATCCCATGTGTGAAGTATTTCCCTTTGGTAGGACACACTCTACTAAACCTCTGAGTGTGATATATTATCCCTTTTGGAAACACTCCACCAAATAAATGTTTGAAATATTCCCCCTTGGGAGAACCACATAACTAATTCCCCAGTGTGATAAATTTTCTTTTTTAGGGGACACACTTCACAAACTCAACCAAACCTATTACTATGTAATCTTACCCCTTGGGGACATACTCATCAAAATACTAAAGTGAAATATTCACCCCTAGGAAGACACACTTTACCAAATACAAGTGTGATCTCTTCCCCCCGGTGACATTGTTAACCACCCACATGTCCCTGTAATGCATTAAACCTACCCCCATCCATCACCACATGATGATAAACCTGTGACATGAACTAGAATACCTACATAATATAATAAACATGGTGTACATGATATAGATATGTTATATGATTTATTCCATTGGACTGAAATATATCTTGACCAACATGGGATTCTTTAGGTTCCACATCTAATAAGGTTATCACATGATATTCCCACCAAAGTGGAAGAATTTATAGATTCCTACCCAACCCAATGTACAGACATGCCCACTTTTCCTAATGTCACTAACTTCCCTAAGATAATGTTTCTCACTTGTTGAGACATGTCCAATGTAATTATTAGGAATGCACCTTGTGATGGTACATAGAATGAGTTTCATGAATATGACCAAAATTAATGAGGGAAACTCAGACTAGGAGATAAGCTCCAAGAAGGAATCCATGGAAGGATGAACCGATATCACATTATACTATTTTGATTAGTGAGACAATATCACTGATTAATGTGGTGTAAGTTACCCACCATTGGAAATAGGGAATGCAATGAAAGAAATGAATGTCATTATAGTGATGAATTGGCCCCGGTAGAAAGATTCAAAAACATAAATGATGAACCTGATGTGAAACTATTCTGCTTCAAATATTAGGACTAGTACCATTTGGGAAATGTAAAATTTTCATGTATCCATATCCCAAAATTATGTTCCAAGTCCCACCAAGAATTTCACGAGACCATCGTGAAACTCTCTGAAGAATATGGGTAGATAGAGTTGGGAATCATCAGTCTATGATATTATAAATATGGATCCACTCTCATTTTCAGGGTGAATGGGTTATTTTGGTACATTTGGAATTAATTTCTTCAAATTTTAAGTGTTGGTTGAACCCACATGCCGTATAGGACTCGTGATAATGGAAACCAGTGACCTAATTCCAATAAGCCTAGGGGGAAATTTAAATGTTGGTTCCACAATATGACATGAAAATTCTATTAACAAAATAGCCACCACACCATAAGTTTTTAGGCACTGATGCCCCACCTCACTCTCTAAACTCATTCATAGGAGGGTGACTGATTCCATTTTGTGGTGATACAATATGTAATGGGTCATTTCTAGTAGGGATAGATTCTAAAAATATCTTGAGGCTTCGACACCTCGCTAACACTACAGCATCCGAGGGATGTGCATGGGAACACAAAATCCACATTCCAAAGGAGAACCACTTCAAGAGGCTATCCTAAGAGTGAACTGACAGATCAATCACCTATGATGAAGAGGTAGGGGATGTTCATGCCATAAATAAAACATCTATTACTTTGGATCAGCCTAGGTGGGATCCAACCATGCCACATCAGAAACACCACTAACTCGTCCCAAAGGTCATTGAGTGGTTTCACTTCATCATCAATTCATTGTCCTGAGTCCAAAACACACAATGCTAATGTCAGTGGATAACAGAGAGCACTTACCGATTGGAGGAATGTTCGACAACACTAGTGGCCCCTAACACCATTGATATATCCCATCACATCCCTACAATAAGTGAATGGGGATTCGGTTTTTTCCACTCAATATTCATACAAAATACGCCTCACAAGTAGACTAGGATGATTTTCATTGGCACTATCAGAAGATTTTATGAAAAATCTCATGATGAGGAATTCCAAGACAGAGGTCC
Source organism: Viscum album (assembly GCA_963277665.1). Taxonomy (NCBI): domain Eukaryota; kingdom Viridiplantae; phylum Streptophyta; class Magnoliopsida; order Santalales; family Viscaceae; genus Viscum; species Viscum album. The sequence continues at coordinate 362,888,951 of OY728121.1, forward strand.
TCTCTGCACCATCCCTAAACAATGTGGAGGTCCACCCAAAAAAATCATCATCATCCAATACAGAGGTCCTCGCCACACCATTGTACACCAATGTGGAGGTCCCCCCCCACACAACCAGTAACCAATGGGGAGGTCATCTATGCTCAACCACCAATTAATTTAGAGGTCCTCCCCATAATACAACCAAACAGTATAAAGGTTATCCTCATTCTCAAAGGATTCACTGCTCTTAAGAACCATCTTGAAGAAAGATGGGGAACACACATCATGTGGGTAGTTCCTGAGAAGTAGGTCTCAAACCACATGGAGAAAACCAAGAAACTATCAACAACTAATGTATATAAAAGTATCATTCCATATTAGGAAGAACCCTATGAAGGATAATGTCATCATCATTCTCTAGAACTCTTATGTTATTTATGATCCAATGAGGGAACCTTCACCCTCCCCACCATTTTATGTGGATGAATCCCTTAATTTTAGGTTTTAGATATCATAATATGTGATCAAAAATTCCCTTAAATACCTCTATAGATACCTGTTGGTGGAAGGAATTATGCCCCCTTCCAAGCAATCAGTGCAATCATTTGTTTTACCACTACATTCCCTCATCTCAACCTTCAATCAAGAAGTTAGAGACGTGTCCAGGTTTGTGATGATTCCCTCGAATGATGTTGGGAACTTAGAAAAGCATCCAAAGGATGTTTCCTCCATCACACATGAAGAAGTAGTAAACCCCCCATCTTATATGGATATGATTTAGATGTTAGCTCTCCGTCTATGGGACATCCCAACATTTAGATGATATTATCCTCGTGCAGTGCCCCTATCCCATTGGATTAGTAACATTGTATTTTTGTTTCGGTGACACTTGCCTTATCTATTCCAATGATAATCGTCACATGGTCTTACTAGGATAAATAATATACCCCATGATGTGAACAAGAGTATATGTGGGAGTATCTGTCTACCAACTAACTATTATTCTAGTTTTGGACACCTTTAGATCTAGATTTTTTCATCCAGAAGTCTCTCACTATAGACCAATAAAATTTTCACCATATAACCTGGGATATGATTCACTTTATTTTGGGCCATCATATAGATTACCAAGGAATACATAAACACCAATATTTTGTTCAAAAACTGTGTAAGAGGGTTGATTTTGTGGAACTTATGGTAGCCTTGTATCTGAATTCATATGGCTACTGCTAGACTCTCTAAAAACCATGAATTAATATACATATTAATCTCCTATAGTTCATGAAATAGGAATCTACACATGTGTAGATTAGATGATGGGGTAGTATTTCTTCCTCTATTTCAGTACTACCCTTCATCATTAAAAATACCCTCAATCTGAACCATCTACTAACAATAAAGGTTCCCCTATGGTTATATCCATGGTGAATGTGGTCACTACTGATGCACTTGAGGAATAAGGGAACATGGCTACAGATGTAGGGAATTATAGGAAAAACCTATCTTAACGGGAGACATAGTAATAGGAATACCCCTCCATAGGCATCTGCACTCCTCAACAAAGACAGACACTTGGACTTAAATATCCACCTAGTGAGATGTTACTCCCTCCCTATCCAAACAATGAAAATGTAAAGGGACATTCTGAGCCTGTTGATCCATATGTGGTTGTTCCAAAAGTTTACATAGGTTTGAGGATAGCTACATAGCTTCAAGAGCATGAGGAATATAAATGAATCCATACTGATTATATTCCCATGTAGTTCCTAAGACATGACAAAAACATAAGGGACACCTTATATACTCTAATATACCACCTAGTCCATCATTGTTAGACACCCCTATTTTATCATGGATTCACCATACACTTGGCCAAGGAAGAATCCATGGGATATGGAAAATAATCAACATATGAGTCGCCCAACTCAAATGAGTAGCTTGATTGTCCTCCTTAAGATCAAGGTCTTGATTTTCCTAGAGTTCATGAGACCGTTAATGCATTGGTGTTCTAAAATCCTTGCCATGATGACATAACATCTGATCTTATCACCTATCTCAATGCTCTAGATGTATGATAGGTGGAAGTTTTACCTGAAGTAAATATAGACACAGTATTGTTGGACTATGTTCAAGTACACTGAGAGTTTGTTAATTGATGCATCACCCTACATAATATAATGGGTCACCTGCTAAGGAATATAGACCACTTATCCTCAAGGTGAAATCCAATATTGGTGAATCTATAACTATTTATAAGTCACCATTCTTCAATTATTTTTCTAGATCATAGAAGGGAATAAATTTTTATAGTATATTCACCTACCCACAGGGTCTATTTCTAGTTAGGAGGACCTCTATAGATAGTTATTATACCATTTTAGCTCCACCTCATACAAGAGACCCATTATCTATCTGATTAAATGAATGAAGAGGTCTAGTTAGTGAGTCACTAACATCATATCCTGGTGGAAGGGACTCACATACTCACGCCAAATACCACATTCCAAGGAAAAATTTCTTACATTGTTGATGTATAATATCCAAAATGATCTGGCCCCTACCCTCATATCCCAAAACTTACTATGTGGATTAATGGAGTTATGTGGAAAAGATCAACATATGGAAGAATCCATAGAGTGGAATAAAAATAATTTAGGACCATTTCCCCTATCCTCCCATATGAAAAGTCCCATAAATGTATAGAAAGTAATTGTGCATGTAGAGTTTCCTAAAATTGTGAACCTACTTGCCCCTTTTCTGAATGATCCTCATGAGGAACAACCTCACCAAGTTCACGTCATCTTGGTGCATCCTTGCCAAGGGAATATTACTTGATGAGAGGATTTATCCCTAACCACTAATGAAGGTCAGGTTCCTAGGGTTCAATTCATCAAAAAATGAACACTACATATTCCATTATATATTCATAGGTCCCTATATATTTCATTTGACCCATAGAAAAGGGGATCCTAATATTGTTTGAATTAATTAAATCCCATAATTCCAAAATTACAGGGTGTTATGATCACTTCCCACATCATAAGATCCTAAAAAAACACCAAATAATTCATTATATTAAAATTTGGGAACTAAGACCAATTAAATCACGGCTTATTAAATTTGGGTGATGGTCCTATAGAGGTGATGTATGTCTTTGCTAACCCCAAATGTGATAGTGAAGAATTTTGTGAGTGGAAATAGTTTCCTAGATATAATACACAAAATTATGATTAATCCTTGGACTCTAAGATGGTCCCTCATATACATGGTATTATTATTTATTGTTTCAGAAAAAACCATATTCTGTGAACACTTTAGGTAACTCAAGCCGGTATTGTAAAATAAGAGTTAGAGAACGTTCTAGAAGATAGAACACTCATGAAATAACATAAAAACCTTCTTCTCAATCAACTGAGACTAGGTTGCAAGACTTAGAGAGGGATAATCAAGCGGAATCCATCCGATTTTCTCTTTCAGGAATGCCTGCACATCCAACTATATTGATTCATCATTCATCTCACCCACACATGCATCATGATCAGCTACATATTTCCATGGTCCAAACATAGAAAACTGACACTTGTCCATCCATTTCTCATAGAATACTAGCTATCCAGTAGAAGAATATCATTAGTACTAGTTCAGGCCAGACATTTTAGCCAACAGAATCCATTAGGCTCTTTATAAAAAAAGATCATCTAAGGGTAAAAATATTCACCTATCATTGATGTATTATAATATAATGTACCTCACCAGAATACCTATGATGATTTCAATCCTAAAGTATCTCTTCAAATAAAAATAAATTCATGAGGCCCTTGTCGAAGCCCTGAAAATACCCCTTCAGGTTTAGATGGAAGTAGCTACCACTGAAGCCTACTACAAAGAGGATGATGAGAAAGAATAATTTCGAGACAATATATTATTATCTATGTAAGATAATGGTATAACCAATATGGAAACATATTCCCATTTAATATCATAGGCCAATTCAATGGAATAGAAATATATCTTTTCCTATTGGGTACAGGATTAGGGAGAATCCTTATTCCAACATGGGCAATCCATAATATGGTCCTTACATAAATAGATCTGATAACATACAACATATAATATTAGGTTTATAATAAAATTAAGCACAAACCATGTGGAAAAAATTACATGATGAGTTAATTTAGTGTTTGGTATTATGCACTGAATTAATAGTAGTCTCATCAGATACTGACTCAACACACTGTGGGAGGACCCTAATATCATTTTCATATTTAATTCCTCTCTTTATACTACTAGTTCCTAAAATACACCCTTGATTTTTTGTTATAGGTAATCTTGGGAGATGTTTCCCCCTTTAACTCTTGGGAGTTATTCTCACTCAATATTGATTAATACGAAAGGGTGGTAAAGTAGGTTCATTCCTATGGGGTTGATTACATCAAAATCCCTGGATATATAACAACCACTATATCAGATCCATGTATATATTTGAAGGATATATTTATTTTCCAAATTATTTTGATAGAAATCATGATAGTTGACCTCAGGAGTTGTTTCATTACCTCCATGAAAAAAGAGCGATCTAAGAATACCTCATAATCCTACGATGGAGAGGCCAGACTAATATCGGAATACCCTACCATGAAAAAGTTTCAAAAATGTATCCCCATGGACACTAATCAATGATATTCCCAAATTTTTTAAAAACAATTGATGAATTGAAAAAGATAGTTTATTCACTATTTCATTAAAATAAATATTGGCCCTCTTAGCCTAAAACAAATTAGAATTATCTAAATATAATATAATCTATAGTCTTAGTATAACTAGAACCCCTAATCAAGGAATATTTATCTCCTAGAGTAGACACTAGTTATATAATACAATCAACTGTCCTAGAAGTGTTGTTTCCTACCTTTGATCCCCTATCTAAGATGAAAAATAGGATTTATGAGTTTTCTCTCTAGTATTTTAAGTGTTTTTCTACAAAACTATGGATGTGTTAACCTTGGTGGACCTTGGGACTATGGAAGATCTAAATTTGACACTAATAAACGTTTACATTTCTCCAAAATGACAAAAATAGTATGTGGACTTCCTAAAAAGGTACAACTATGTATCCACCTAGATCTATAAAAAGATTCCAGGGATAGACCCTTAGGTTCTCTTCATTACCTTGAATTCCCTATGAGTCATCATGGGTTTAAACATCTCTCAATAATATAAAACCCTCTCCTGATGATATGGTTGATGCTAAAGATGAAAATATTTTTAAGGGTAATATCATCAGGGAGGTTAAGTGCTATAGGAAGCTAGCCAACATTGTCATAGTCAAAATGAAGAATAATAAGGTTAGTGTATATATCAACTTTCAAGACCACAACCACCATTTTCCATAGTATTATACTCCAATTATGATGGAAAAACTATTTATTTGTGTTATGGATGGGTTCCAAGACCTCTTATTAATGGATGGTTATTCGTGTTATAATGAAATATGGATGGGCCCTATGGATGAGGAGTCTACCTCCATCAAGGAACAAAAATATTTTTTTTTCTATCAGGCGATGCATTTCAATTTAAGGAATTATAGACCCACTTACCAGTGGTCCAAACATGAATGTTTTATGAAATATTACATAACATTGGTGTATTATGATTTTGATTCTCTGGTGGTAAAATACCACCAGTATTGGGATGATTTCAGTGATGATAAGAATGTGTATGTCTCTCTATACTCCTGACACATGAAGATGAAACCCCTGATGTGTGCATTCAGGGATACCTCTAGAACATTTTTCATATTTATCATAAGATATAGAGATATTAAAATTGAACTATATAATATCAAGGATATCAATCAAATTAATCCTCTGAGTATTGTAACGGAGTTTCGAGTCCTCCAAATCCACTTAGCATATATACACCGATTTATCTCAAATCTAAATGGAATATTCAAACCCTTATTTATTACCATGAAAAAGGATTCCTTTACCAGTTAAATGGTGAGTTCCATAATTCCTTTTTTAAGTAAATAATTCCCTTCAAAAACATCAATTTCTAAAGTTGCCAATCTGAGAAAATCCTTTGGTCCTCTACATGATCACTAAAAAATAGTCCCTTGGAACATTTTAGCCCATAAAAATAATTAAGGTAGGGAATACATCCTATAATATCATATCCCCATTCTCCTCAATATGGAGACAAGATACTCCCCCATCGAGAAAAGATTCCTCACACTGGTCATTTTTGTGTAGAAGATACAAAATTATTTGTTGCACTATATGATTTAGATGGTGTACTGAGTAGACTAAATAAAAAATATCCTCAATCACCACATCTTGATGGGAAGATTTTAACACTAGTTGATAATCATCACATAGTTCTATATCAAGTTTTTCCCTTATAAGGATGTTTAGGGATTGAATCTCATAAAAATTCCTATTCATACATCTAGACATTGAATAAATTCACATGGATGTTGATTTTATAGATGAATACATTCATTCAGTTTATTAGTTTTTACAATGTTTTTAGATGAATTTTGACGGTGCCTCCAAGATCCCAATTGATAGAAGGCCCAATGGCCCCAATTTTAATAGGAAAGTCCTGGAGATTGTCTTCATAACCACAACATAGTGTGTGTTTCTTTACTCATTACTTTTGTTAGAATGATGCACCAATAACATGGAAGAGTCAGAGGGCCTTGTTACTACTCTATAATTTTCCCTTGAGATTGATTTTCCCCATTTACATGTGAAGGGAGACTCTAAGGTAGACCTCAAACAAATCAAGGATGACTAATTCATCAGAAAGAAAGATATCACGCCCCTAGTAGAACAAACTCATATACTGATGGCTTGATTACCATCCCAATTAAAGGTGACTCGTGATCCTCTTTTATAGAGTGGTCAAGAAAATTATTTGGAATTTTTCGCCTCATCCGTCAGTGAAACTGACCTAGATAACCTATTAATTCATGTAGCATAACATATGATCATCTCCCATGCCACCTCAGATGATGGAAACTGACATGTGAATCAATTGGATTCTGGTACCTCTATTATAGGACCCTCAAATACCCCCACTAGAGAGTAAATTCCCAATTAGATTAATCCCTTTGTCAACATTATCCAACATGGAATTATCCCACCAAAATGGGAAAAGTGTGAGAAAACCATCTTGTATGAGACAAAGTTTACCCTCTAGATATGACCTAACCTTGAGAAAATCCTTTATAAGCAAGGGTTTGATGGAATTATCCTCTATTGAACCTAAGGTGATATGAAACCTAAGGCTATACTGGAGGTCCATTCCGGATCATGTGGTGATCATCATAGAAGATTCAAACTCTCCCTTCAAATACAAAGTCCGGTCTACTTTTATCCTACCATGGTTCATGAATTCATTGAGTTATTCAATATGTGTCATGTTTGTCAAATACACACCAACTTTGTGCATTGAATACCAGAGATTCTACACACTACCAAAAACTCTTTTCCATTTTCAATATGAGGACTCGACATTGTTTGACCCTTCCCACCAATGAGAAACTTAGTAATTCTTGGTCATTGTCATAGTAAGATACTTCTTTGACAAATAGGTATAAGTAGTTCCCCTCATTGAAGATAAAACCCAATCCATGACTGAGTTTTCCACCTCCAATTTCATCTATAGTTTTGGGACTCCTCACACAATTCTAATGGAAAATCACACCAAATTTATGGATAATGAGAAGAAGAAATTATCTGAAAGGCACAACATGTTTTCTAACCATACTTCTTGCTACCATGCATATGAAAATGTGAATATTTTGTATTCAAAAAGACCATATCTAGTATATTATAGAAAATAGTATTCCATATCAAAATGATTTTTCTTGAAAATAGATCTAATTTCTATTTGGACTATTAGAATACAACACAAAATTCATCCCAAGTGACCCAATACTTCATGTTGTAAGAACATGGATAATCTTACCAACTGAGGATTAGTTTTAGTTGTTCTGAATGGTTATTTATGACCATCATATGATAACCATAACAGAAGAATCCCATCTATTTTAGTTGTAATCCCTCATGAAAAATAGGCTTTTGGTTCTTTCATAACATTGAGAGGTACCATTATATGGTAGTGAGAGAATTCAATAAAAATGTTCTATTCCACTCCTTCCTCTAGGTTGACCTGAACAAGGTCTCAAATTGCAAATATATCTAGAAAAATACTTCCAATGTTGAATCTAAATTAATAATGAACTTAAGTTATCCATAAGGTATATTCTAATGGATAATACTTTCTAATCACCATGGATGGGGAGCATATCACCCCTCCAACTAATGTTGAATTTCTCATGAATTACATCCCATGAAACCCAATGTTCAATGAATTATGACCATAAACTATTTTAAATTAGCCAACTTGTACAAACTTAAACTTAAAATCTCTCTAAGAATCTTGGTCCAAATACCAAGGCCTTAAACTAATAATCCTAGTAAAAAATCAATGACCTTAAACTAATAGTCATAGTTAATGGTATGTGCATATAAATTGTAGTAACCAGGGTATGATCTCTATAACTAAAAATCTAATAGCAGTCCCATGGTTTGGTTATTATAAACATAAACTATTTTCAATTAGTCCAAACACTATGACCTTAACCTAGGAGTATCGATCTAAACACTATGAACCAAATCTAATATCCATGGTTAATGATTTGGGACATTGAACTACAACAAGTTGGGTCTGAGCTCTCTAACCTTAAACTAACAGCATCCCCACAACTCATGTATTATGACCACAAAATATTTACAACCCCTTTGGTCAAAGATATTTGGCATTAAACTTGTACCATCCCATGTGTGAGTTTTTTTAAATCAAAATTAAAATCTCAATTTCCTTAGCTCATGAAATTAAACATTGATACTACCCTATAAAATAATCAAGGGATTCCCCACATGACCAATGTGGGATGACTAAAAAGGGAACTTCTTATGCACAAGATAACAAAATATAGCCTTACCCAATTTCATAATCAGGGTATTTCCAAGGGAAACCATGGGATGCCTCAATTTCCTCTTTAGAGAGGATAACCTCCCTTTTCTGGTATATCTATTCAACTATTCAACATATCTAGGACTACGTGTGCCTTGATTCCCATTTTTATTTCATATATAGTAGTTCTTAGAATCAATATATTTGGTCCCAACCTCCAGTTCATCATAAACCCCTCCCCACCCCTTGGGGATATAATATATATTAAACAAAATTTATCTCTTTTTCGTCAATTATGGTCAATTATGACCATAAACTATTTATAGTTTGTTATAGGATATTTAAATGGAACATTGGATAGATTCTCCCTCATTTTCTATAGAGGTTTACCTATTTTGTGTCATAAAAATTCCATTAAATCAAACACTCCCTAGTTTAAGAATGACAATAGTTAATTTTTAAAAAAATTCCATTTGGTTCTAGATACATTAACTTAAACTCAATAGACGTCATCCTTATATATGACAACTTAAATAAAAAACATATGTCTTATCCTCATCAAAGAGGATAACCCCACCTATATCTGGTATTTTTCTTCTACATTAACATATTTCCAGAACTACAGCTGGCTTGATTCCCATTCCCAATGAATATGTGGTGATTCCTATACCACATATCTTTAGTCCCAACTATGAACTCATCACAAAACTACCCATACATGCATCAATATCACTACCAAATTCACCTGGGACTCCTCCTCAAGTTAAATCCCCTAATCAAATTTGTTAATCCATTAGTGGGATGAGATTCCCAATGGATATGACATGAGGAAGAGGAACTGGTTTCTCAATGCATATGCCTAAAAAAATTTCCTCAGCTCACAATGTTAAATTTTAGCCTCACCACATTTAAGTTAGGGATTCATAATATCATATATTTCATATAATTTAGTGTCCAAACCAAATAGGGAACCTCCCATTTAGTGTGAGTATTATAATACATCATGTTCTAGAACTCTGTGTGGCAAGATTCCCATTTTTATGGAATATGTAGTGACACTAGTAATCATGTATTGGGTCTAGCTCCCTTATCTAACTCATTATAGGGTCTTTCCTCCCCCAATGTCATGATATCTTAATGGGAATAGTTTATCAGGTTTTGTGTGGGAAGATGTCTATTTATCCCTTTTATTATATTGTGTTATTAGTCCTTTAGGCCACACATTCTTCCATAGGAATCCTATGCCCTTTGGTCAAAAATGTACAATTATAAAATAGTAGATAGACCTATAGTCTATGTTCAATGACATTATAATATTAGTATCAATAGTCAGAGTTGTATGAAATTAAATTGAAATCCTAAACATCCTCAGTTGAATACATTAAACTATAGTATTACCCCATATAAAACTTATGTTCCTAATATGTGATGTATGGGATGACCAAAATGAATGTCCTCAGTTCACAACACTAAACTACAATGTTACCAGATGAATTAGAGATAATATGGATCATATGAGAATTATGGGATGACCAATACCATCATATCTTGCACATGAAGTTAAATTGTAGTATTGACATATGAAAAAACATAGAATGATTCATATTATTAACATGATATGATTTGATATCCTTTATAGAGTGGAAGTCACCACTTATATATTAGTCTCCTACCACACCACATCCCAGAACTATGTGCGGCTTGATTACATTTCTCATGGGATACATAGTGATTCCCACATCTCATATCCAATGTCCATACCTTTAGTAGACTTATTTTGTGGTTCCCCTCTTTTTTTTCATTTTTCATCCTCACCTACATGCTTGATTAGTGTGTGGTGGAAAAGATCTAAGGAAACTCAACATTCCCTTCGGGAAATTACCCATATCCACTTTTACACATTTTCCTTTTTGTGATTGGGATAATAATCATCCTCCTAATTTGAATGGGATCCCTAACCTTAATGGTTCCTAGCCACACTAGCCCACCTACTATCTTAGGCTCATGTCTCATAGGATATTTGGTTACAAATATCAAATCCTATGATTCAAACTCAATCAATGGATTATCCTTCATTTGTTCACCCATACCTAAACTAAACCAGGTGTAGAACCTATGTTTCGATCAGGATCAACAACTTCCCCCTTATCCTTGTTCATTCCCATTTTACTATATACGTGTGTTTAATTTCATGATATACCCTTATGATATTTTTCTATAACTTTCTCCCTATGGTGTTCTACCCTGAAAAAAAGAGAACTCTATACTAATCCTTGATTTATCACATTATGTATTTCTCACCCAATATTAGGATTGGGAGGGTATTTTTCCACAAATATAGTTTAGATTTAAAGGAATCTTTTTGTTTGATCTATACAAACTTATACTAGGAGCCCATTTCTATGAATCATGACTTAAAAATATGTGAACGTTTTCGGGGGTATGTGTAATGTGGAACCGGGCCTTCTTCGCACTCAATTCATCTTGGGTCACCTCCAATCCATTACATCCACACAAATTTGGTAAATTCCCTCCTATGATCCATGTATTATAACCATTAAATTACATTCCCCTTTTCTGGTCCAAACTCATCAAACATAAAAGTGGATCCTATGTTAAATCATCATGAATTTAAAATATGTAAAAATAACCATGGGAATGTGTCATGTGGTGAAGTGATCATTAGACTAAAATTAAAATCATTTTTCTACTTTTCTATGATACACAAGTTATTTTTTGGCATTCACCATAAGGTACAAACTCTGTGACCATAAACTAAGATCCCATGTCTATGCATCAAGACCATAAAATATGTGTGTGTTGTATTTGATATTTTTGGTGTGCAATGGCCTCCTAGGCTCCTTATTCACATTATATTACCTATACCTTATTTTAGATAGATCCCTTTGAGACATAAATACTGGTGGGGGTAGAATCATGACCTTAAGTTATGTGTGACTCATCCTAAATAATTTTTCATAGTGAAGGTGTAAGAACCTGGTGTTTTTCCATAAAAGACTTTGAAATATTCTTGATGTTATTCTAGAGCAGCGCCTTTAGACGGCGTGCGATTCTGAGCACCAGTGTTGCCGGAATTAAATTTTCAGTGTTTTCACAATGGGAATGCCAAATAAATGAAATAACTCTTAAACTATTTCTCAGATGGAAAAAATGAGCACAACGTTGAGTCTGGAGTGTGTCGTGTACCCTAGGAGGGGTGTAACATTCGTGGGCATGTGCCTTCTGTGAAAAATGCCACCATGGGCATTTTTTGTAATTTAGCATCCTCGGGCATTGAGTTTTATAACTTTTGAATAGGGCCACAGATTAAAATTCCGAGACCACTGTTTCACTCATGAGGTGGTTTTTACCCTAGGGGAGGCTTAATCTTGACCGCGCTGTAGGTTTCAGAAGCGGTTCTTTTTGGGAGGAATTCCTTAATAAAAAAACATAAATTCTATTTAAGTATAATTTCCTCCCATATCTCTCATTTCCCCTTGGAAATTACTTTGGAGAAACCCTATAAAGTAGAGCTCCTCCTCAAGCCCGCCTCCTCCCTCTCCAATCAAGTAGATATCGGCTACGGTGAAGGAGGATCGATGATAAAGCGTCGTGCAATGCCCAAAGAGGTAGGATCTTCTCGTCTTCATTTTAAATCTCCGCACCTACATTGAGCTTAAATTGTAGCATTGAATTGATGTTGTTTTATCAAGAGAAGCCCATGGTTGTGTAGTACTTGCTCTAAGATTTCTGATGCTTATTTCGGACTAAGAATCCAAGTCTTGAGGCAGCCGTAGTTGTTTGATGAAGGTTTGATGTTTTTGGAGGTTTTTTCGGCGAAAAACCCTGGTTTCCGGCGGGTTTCGGGCCGGTCCGGTGGCTCCGTGCGACAACTCGGTGATCCACGACAGTGGAAGGACTTCACCAGTGGTGGATGGTTGGGCGTAGTAGGCGTCAGTGGGGGAAGGTGGCCGGGAGCACGGTCGAGCGGTGGGATCAGGCAAGCGGACTGGTGAGGGAATCAGCACGAGCAGCAGGCGGGGCGGCCTCCTCAGGCGCGCGACGCGCGGGCGACCGGCCGGTAAAGCCGGCCGGGTTGACGTAGTAAGTTGGGGTCTTCATGACCCTAGGGAGAAGACAGGGACCCACCCTTTGCTAGTCCCGTGGGAGTTCATCCGGATCGGCCCGCACTACCGCGGGCCGGTTCAGGTAGGGTGGGCCGGCCAAACTAGCCCGACCCACCGTTTCGGAGCCTTAAAACTTCAAAACGCCCTAAATTACAAACCAAGGGTCGGATTCACGTGCCATCTGCGGCGACGTGTTCCTGGAGTCGAGAATAACTTTTTGAGATGGTATTAGGGATTTTTAACTACCTAGATGAGGGGCTCGGTGGCGTGACACATGTGATAAGTGGTATGGCATTTTTTTCGGGAGTTCTTGTTTTGGATGCCATGGACACATCCGCTGTCCGATTTGAGCGCCTTCAGCGGTGTTGGGACCCTGGCGCCATGAAGATTTTTCCAGTACAATTCCGGGCATTGAAATCGAAGTTGAGGCATGGGCCCCATGACTTGATTTTTATGTTGGGATCATCATTTCACAACTTTCACATTGGACATCTGTTCGGGGAGTGCGAGAAGTTGATTCTGAGTGTTTTTCAGAGGGCATTGCAATGGCGCAATCCGCCCGATTTAATTTTGCACGATGGTGCGGGCCCCATGAAGGCTATTTTGGGAGTTGGTAGTTATTTCTATCTTTATCACCAGGTGTCCATTTCGAACAAGTGGATAGTCATTCTTGTGTACTTTTTTTGAGAGGATCGCAATGGAGTGATCTATTTGCAGCGCTTTGGGATAGGGATATGGGTCCCACGAAGCACGACTCATGTGCGGTACGGTGTAATGAATCTTTTTCTCCGAATATCCATTCGACTCAAGTGAGCAATCCTTTTGACATGTTTTTTGTAGGGGATCACAATGGTGCGATGCGCTTGACCGTTTTTGGGACCGAGGCTCGGGACCAGGGACGTCGTTCGAGGGTAAAGCATTGTTGGATGACTTTTATTTCAGATATCTATCTGAGGAGAGTAAGTAGTCGATCTTGTGTGTTTTTCTGTTAGGATTATAATGGTGTGATCCGTTTGGATGTTCCGAGTCTCATTCGAGATCTCATTAAATATGGAAGCATGAAAGATGTACCAGTGGTGGTTCTTCCTACGGTGTTTGTAGGGAACCCTAGTCGTGTAATCGTATTCACCCTCGTTGGAGTGAAGTAGATGTTTAAAGAGTTTTGGTTGGCCGTGCTAGGGCCATGGAGGAAGTAGGTTGGTGAAACTACGTTTTCTCCCTTTGCGTTGAAGTTGGGTGTCGTGTGCATGATAGCCTTTGGGCAAGAGATGTGGTATACTCTGGGAGTATATGGGGATGCTTGGTGGTACATGATGTAAGTATGTACCCGAAAATGTTTCTGTCCATGGTTTGGGGGTGATATTGGGCCACATGTCCTATGGGCCCCTTGTGCGTGTCATGTTCTGCTTTGCATACCTTTGACCTCTTGTCACATATAGGGTCCTTATGTTAACGATGGTTTAGACTAGCAGGGTTTAGTGGTTTCCCCTGGTTCTGTTATCGACAGTTTGATCGGTGGAGTTGTTTAGGTTTCCCTGTTCTTTTAGCCGTGTGGGCTTTCATTATCACGTTCCTTCATGTTCCCTGGTAGGGTTATTGTGGATTTGGTGTGACTAATACATTACACCGGCACTGATCCTCTTCCCAGGAGGTTGTTTCCGGTAGGGTGCAAAGCCCAGTGAGCCCTGGGCGTGGACTCCCTAGCCAAGTATCGAGATCATATCCTCCTTCCACGATCTACCATGACGTGTTTCTCTAGGGAAAGCTCTAGGTATCAGTGTGACCCACACTAAACAGGCACTGAACCTCTACTAGGTGAATTTTTGTAGAGTTGGGTGGTTGCGCGATACCCACTTCGTGTTCTATTGGCCAGTTTTGTACAGTCCAGTAGGGATGGCCAGAGCAGTTCCGGGTTTACCGTCCAATGGGGCTGGGCAGTGGGTTTCTCATCAAAATATTCAGGTTTACCCTCCAGTGGGGCTGGGAAGTGGGTTTCTCATAGACTTCTTTGGGTTTACCCTCCAGCGGGGCTGGGTAGTGGGTTGCTCATTGACTTCATAGGGTTTACCCTCCAGCAGAGACTGAGCAATGGGTTACTCGATGACCTTTTAGGGTTTACCCTCCAGCAGAGACTGGGTAGTGGTTTACCCGACGACCTCTTAGGGTTTACCATCCACCAGAGAATGGGCAGTGGGTCACCCGATAACCTCTTAGGGTTTACCCTCCAGAAGAGACAAAACAGTGGGTTACCTAACGACCTCTTAGGGTTTACCCTCTAGCAGAGACCAGGTAGTGGGTTACCCGACATCCTCTTAGGGTTTACCCTCCAGTAGAGATTGGGCAGTGGGTTACCCAATGACCTCTTAGGGTTTACACTCTAGTGGGGCTGGGCAGTGGGTTACCCGATCACTTCCTTCAGACTCAGTCCTTTCTATTAGTCTATTCTGTGGCTTTTCTCCGTGATTACCATAGCGGGACCCATGGTTGTATGGGTCAGTGATGTGACAGCTTTTACTTTGAGAAGAACTCACAACTACAGGGCAGTGATGAGGTGTGGTTTGACTTTCCCTATAACACTCAAGTACAAGGGGAACTTTCCCCACCAAGATGCATCTTTGAGATGTGACCTAAAATCGGGCAGGCGTGCCAGTTCCGCCCAAAGAGAATAGTGTCAAGGTTCGGTGATTTGATCCCATTGGATTACAGTTTGAGGAAGACGTGTGGGATGCTGGGAATTAATGGTGTTTACTTTTGGGACTACTGGCTACTCACTTTCTTGGGCTGAGCTATGATATGGAGATCCCCTTACGATCCTCTTCGGGTTTCTTGTTGAGCATATGGATATGTATATACCTTTTTCTAGTACCCACTCCATGGGTTTTAGTTACTCTCCTTCTAGGAGAGGCAAAGACGCGCGGGGTATGCCACATGCTTTCCGTGTCTAGCTTGTCGTGGTTGGACGAGTCTAGTATCTTGCTATAGGTAGCGAAGACTCGACTATAAGTTCATCTTCTCACCATTTCTAGCTCCTTGTGTTTGGACGAGTCTAATTTCTTCTCTTATTGGGTTGAGCTGTTACTCTGTTGTACTCTTTAATACACTCTCGACTTTATTACTTTACTTTTTCCTGTTCGATCTACTACTCACCTCTTCAGTACCACCTTTTTTTTCTCCCTCGAACCTTTGGGCCATCCTACTGAGTATTTTTATACTCACCCCTGCTTGGGATTTGCCCGTAATTTGTGTGACCTTGCAGAAAATGGACAGGATGGTCGTGACTTCATAGGAGCATAGGAGTTTGAGAGTTTGGACCACGTGTGGTGGTCGTAGTAGGGTCTCAGGTGTGGGAATCTCCCAGCTGTTTTTCATTTTCACCTGTTGCTGGGTTGTGGTACTTTTCTGGTTGGGTGTGTGTTTTTCCCTTTACTTTTCAGTTTACTCTTCACCACTTACTCTTGTACTGTATAGAGGGTTGATGCCTACTTGTGGTTGGGTTTTAGTAGTTGTACTTTGTTTTTCCTTTTGACTCTGCACTTCTGTACTAAGTGAGTTGCATGTGTGTGTACAGGTACTCAGGCAAAGGCATCCCTGAGTTTTTGTGCCTTCAACGCTTGTCACCAGCCCCTGGCCTATGGAGGCGGGCTTGGGGTAGTTGCGGCTCAAGCCCAGGTAGGGTAGGGTCATGACAGAAGGCCCCCTAGTAATATTATTGACATCATTTTGGAACCGTTCATAAAAACAAAAACCATTCTGGGGGGGGGGGAGTCCCTTAGGTCTAAGGATTAATACCTTAAAAAAAATTTCACAAAGTTTTAAGATCTATGAAACTAAACTAGGATTCATGGTCCTATTATTATGAACGTAAATTATTTCCAAGTATATGGACCAACCATGACCCACAATGGATCCATGAAAAAATATGGTTGGTCTCGCTAAACCCATCATCTCCATAAAAAATTAGATACAAATATTGAACTCCCTTTGAATCAAAAGCTCCACTAGGGGATACACCCATTATCATTCACTTTTATTCCCTTGCCACCTAGGTTGGGTGGGTTTTATTCCAAATGGTTCACACATCTTAATCATAGGATAAGAAACTATGTTATGAATGTCCCTATCACTTGACATTCAACTATGTGACATATCATCCTCAACGTGTGATGTCAAAGTTGGTATACATCTTCTTTACTATATGATGTTATAATTATTATCAATTGACCTCATTGTATGAAATAAAACATCAAATAATCTTAGGAACTTTCTTGAGAAGAATTTTTCCAATTTCGTTGTCGGTCACCT
The DNA here is from genome assembly GCA_963277665.1 of Viscum album. Classification (NCBI taxonomy): domain Eukaryota; kingdom Viridiplantae; phylum Streptophyta; class Magnoliopsida; order Santalales; family Viscaceae; genus Viscum; species Viscum album. Next base: position 362,906,347 of record OY728121.1, read on the forward strand.
ACAATATCATTTATGTTCCTTGACCATTGCTCAACATATGAGATGATGCACCCCTTGGATAAAGAGTTTAACCTTTGTTCAAACTGATATACCTACCCAATTTTCTCAAATCCATACTGGTGGAATTCAATGATTGTTCTAATCCATTCACAAATTCCATCAATTCTACCACAATATTCAAATCTCCCTTGATTTGGATCCCCATCATCCTTCATGTTTGAATAGGCCCACAAAGAGCAATGGTGCATGGCCGGAATGGCTCACATACTATCCTAGGAACATGACCCAATATAGATTAGATCAATTTTTTATAGTCCTTAGGTTTTGATCATATTTATTGGTTGAAAATCATTTTTTCCCCATCCATAGAAAAATGAAAATAGATTTTTGGTTCCAATCATGGTCAATAGTTATCCTTCATTGTCACACTACCCCATTAGTGTTCCAAATCCTTTGAATTTCATTTCTCACAATACATCCCCCTCTGTTTGAGTATAATTAAATGACCCTCTTATTACCCCATTCATGAATTAGCACACATTGATAAAGAAAGTCATCTATTCAAAGTGTCTCATAGTTTAACTAAAACATTCTCAGTATGGACACTTCTGGTGGTCGATAAATTAGTCCACACCTAGATTGTATGCCACTACTCTACTAATATCATATAAGTGAGAAATATTCTATTAGTATTTTGTTTCATACACATCAAATGAACCATATTGGACTAGGGATTCGTTGTTTGTTTCCCTCTAAAAATGATCAAATATACCTTAAATGGGAAAAAAAATTTGAAGCACAAAGGGAATTTAGAATATGTCATCCAATGTTTGGTAGGGTCATCCCCATTCTAAAAACTCTCCATTTTTAGGAGAAGACAATATTTTATAAGGAGTGATCCTAGTGATTGATCACTCGATCTTCAGAAGCCTATGTTGAGTAGAATCCATATTCCACTGTCGCTCCACCAAATTTGTGACCTCTTCCTCCATGAAAGGAAAAAACTCTTTGGATCTAATACACACATGGTCTTAATCGACATAGAACTCATCCACCAAATATGCCACCTCTAAAACCTTGTTCTTTACTACAATGAAATAAAACATCAGTTTTCCAGTTATCATTGTATGTCATTTGATGATGGGTTCATTCACTTGTTCTTAATGCTCTCTAAAACAAAACAATTATTTGGCTAATTGATGGGACTGAGTACCCACAAAATTTATCTTTCATGAAGAGAGATAAAAATCCTACCACTCGGCATGTTGTAATTCCATGAGGAAGTCATGAGGAATTTCATGGTGTCCTCTAGAGTCCCCCAACCCAGTCCCTAGGCTAATTAGCCAATGATAGAGAAATCTAACACGATTTTTAAGTTCAACCAGTGGAGTGTAGGCGATGAAAGTTCTCACGCTCCTCTATAACATGTGTCAAATGAATCAGTTTTCCTAAACAACATATGATCTAGAAACATCATACACCATTTGGGGTGTAGGCCCATATATAGGTAATACCTCAAAAAATATTAGTGAACGTGTAATCTGCAGGGAGATCCTAAGGAGTGATGAGCCCGAAGTCCATGGAAATTGTGTCCTCACTAGAACCCTCACCCACATTGAAAGCCCTAGCTACCTCCTATGGTGATTCTGAGGTAGACCCTACCACCATAGCTTCCTTGAAAACATATATTTGTGTAATGACCTCAACCACATTGGTAGAGGCTTGAACTCCCAAAGTAACTACATGAGGTGCTTCTATGATAGGTGCAACCATTGTAGCTTCCACAATCACCTCAATTTTTGGCATGACGTCCTCCTCCTCCAAAGAGGATTTAAATATAGAATCCAACAATTGTGGAACATCCATGGTCTGTAGAGAAACCAAATCCTCCAAACCCTTGTTTTTCAATGGAATAACATCATCTGATTTTAGTTCCCTAGGTTTGAGAATCACCATAGAATGTTGATATCCAAATATGGTTTGAACTGCCATTTAAATAACTGGGTTATCTGAGAATGAATTAAAAAGAAGAAATTAAATTAAATAGTGAAAGGGGGAAGGACATAAAAGATTGGTACAAACCTACCGTTAGATCAGAAATATCTATAGGAAAAACCTGTATAAATAGTGCTTCCCTAGTAGTTTTTGCCTTATTTGTCAGTTCCACTTTAGATAATAGTTGTCTTCCTTTGGATGCAACATCTACGAGATATCCTGCACTCACCCACTCAACGGTTGGATAAACCTCTCCCTCTTTTAGAGGTTTATCATGAAAATACACCACTTTTTTGATCACTTATTCCCAACCATGAGAAAAGGTAATTAGTAAGAAATGTTAAAGGATGGTTTATAATCAAGGAACATAATAAAAAATGATTTACCTGATTAATATATGGTCATCCATCCCCATGATAGTCTTGATATTCAAAGAGTCACTAGGAATCCTCCTCTTCACCCTATTTTAGAGGACCATGCATATCTACCTTGATTTTTTACTGATCTAGAGAAGAGTAGATTCCTAACAAAAAACTTCACTCGACAAGTCAGGGGACATGTAGTGCCCCAAGAGTGGACCATGACCTCCATCTCCATTATGTATTTCACTACCTCAACCTAGGTTATGTGGAATATATAACATTCATGACCCAAATATATGTAGAATATCCTATCTATTTTGAGGAACATCCATATCCCATAGAGAGCGGTTATTTGTTTATGTATTCTTTAACTATCCTGGTCCTCTAAAAGAACAGCATCACCAGGAACCTCGAGGTGGAAACATATCTTCCACATACCTTGAATGTTCACCATTTGGACTTCCCATGAGGGTTCTCCTTCAAACCCAAGAGACTTACCATGAATCATAAATATTTTTACTTCTCCCATACCTGAGGCTTTCACCTGTGTTGGACAAAGAATTGTTGCCTCTGCCACTGCTTCTCTACCAACAATCCCAACTCCTCCTTCATGGTGTTCCCTACTCACCACTCTCCCTTTACACCATGACCATGGAACCTATTTTTTCCCATTATAGTGAGCGAATATCTGCTTCATATTTTACCTAGTATCTGCACTCTCCTAACTTATCATATATTCAAGGATGATCCCATACACAGCTATGGGTGGTGGTAAATCATTCCTCCCCATTCCATATTCATACCAAAACATGTTCCATATCGGACTAAGGATCAATGGTTGACATTCAATATGATCCCATATATATACCCTCTAGGTTATCCACTAGAGGTATCATAACATCCATGAAGAATGATGTTGGGTTTAAAAATAACATATCACCTTGTTCTGCTCCCTCACCACCAGTACCACTCCATAAAATTACAGAATGTCTGAAAAGTATTATATGGTCCTCATGCCACAATAATTCACTATTCTTGTGGGAATAGATAATGGTTTAATGATGAAGCGGTCTACTAGATCAATCTTTTCCAGCATTTTTAGTGGTCTTATGTAAGGAGGGAAAATACTATTAAAGTTTAGGATCATCTTCTCGAAGATTTTGATTGGCGGAGAGATAGGGTTAGATTATTCATATCCCCCATGTGTACGGCTAACCAATCATATAATAGGGGAAATGGAATTCACACAAAGAGGGGGAGGGGGTGTTTCCATTAGTTTATAAGGTAGATAACCTTGTAAATTTCTCCAATACTAGGACTTCCATGTTGATGTGTTTCCCTAGTACTAGCAACAACACAATGAAGAGGGTGCTTTTCCATGCCCACATGTGGAATCTCACACCAGGAGAATATAACCATATATTATTGTGATGATAAACCAAAATAGTCTAACCATTAGAGATTAGAGATTTAAATTATAGCGCCAAAACATCCTTTCTCTTTCCTATGAGATCCTCTACTACAAGTTCTCCTTACCACATTGTTCTTCCTTTTGACATTGATCTATCATCCTGGGTAGATTTTCCAATAGCACATTCATGAAATACTCCAACCATATCATGAATGGTTGACTTTATCCAAACTATATTCTCCATTGTCCCATTAACCAATCATAGAAATATCCTTTCCCTTATTTTAATCATCTCTGGGTTCTCCCAAACATTCTCTATAGAGAGAAATTCATTTTACATGGATCCTTTGATTGGGATTCCATTAATTTGGTAATGACCCCAAAAGATAATTCCAACTTCCTTATGGTGCAGATGGATTTTTTTGGATCCTGATGATAACTTGGTTATCAAATATGGCATGATGTCCATGATTTGGTAGAGGTGGAACGTTGAGGACCATGTGTCTATGCAGACTCCAACCCACCTAAGCAGATCTTCAGATTCATAAAAATATTTTCATTCCCAGTATGTGAAGGAATATTTTTTTATAATTTTTCCACCTTATATTAGACCCTATTCATACTTACATCCATTTATATTTTCAATTATACTCTCCTTGAGGATATTATTTTTCTATGGGGGAGAAATATCAACCTTTAACACCTCCCTTTTGATGTTTTTTAGGTGGTTCCATAAGGTCTGTGACGTAATAGATGGGTGGAACTTCATTATGTGGACCCCAAATACCCCATTCCAAAATCTTTGTCTCTATGTGATCCTATACCAATATTTAGGCTCATCATAATTCGTACTAGGAATAAACACATCGCCCCGTAGCTAGAAACCATAAAACAGTATCCCCTTTCATAGAGGGTATTATTATAGAACGTCTATTAGAAGTGAGATGATTGTTTCAGGGTGTGAATATGTATGGAATCCCTTCATTATCATAGGGTTTATCCCACCCCCTTCGTAAGTTAGAAATTTTTTTAGCACCCCCAATATCCATTGATCAAGATTATACATATTTCTAGAATTTGGTTTGTGATGTTGTTTTATGGAGTTGTACTAAAAAATATTGAGTTTGGAAGATTCTATTTCTATATTTCTATCAGAAGAACCATGATTCATTGAAATGGTGTGTTTCACAAGTGGTGAGGATCAAAATAAAAAACTAAATAGGTTATTGAGAATCATGAAAAGGGAGAATTTTCTTATAATTCACAAAAATATCATAGTCCACTGAGGGACCCTAAACCCTATTTGTAGATGTATGGATAAACAGTGATTCGTGAATGGGTCTTTTCAAACTCTAATTTTTGGTATTTTTTTTAAACAAAATATGACCCTCCTCTCCCTCATCAGATCAAATTATGATGGGGTGGTAATATTTTGATGTTTAAATAGACATATCCCCGGAGAGGTGGAGGAAGGAATAACTAGTACAAAGAAAATTTAAGACAAAATGGACCAAAATAATACTGAAGGGTCAGGTTGATGATGGTAAAAAGATTCAAGAATGGATATAGTTTGTGGATTTTTCCACCCTCATGGAGCTTGGATGGTAAAGTCCTCATTGTTTAAGTCCACTTCATGGAGATCTATTTCTATGAATTCCCTATATGCATGTATGTGAGGAATTAACCATCACACTGCATAACCCAGTTCATGAACCTCCATAAAAGGTTATGTTACCTATATGAGGCTCCTATTCATAGGTACCCTAATTTTGTTCTCAAAATAATAAGAAACCCTGATGTAAAAACCTCTGATTTCGACTCCACCATGGCTATGTTCATGAAATTCCCCCTCTAGAGGAACCTGGTCATTAGAAATATAATCCTTAAGGATGAATTTAGTGAAGGAAAAAACCTAACTATCTTGGTAGATACTCCCTTTTCTGGGAATTTTTATATCTTTAACACACACCCCTCATTGGGTAATACCCATAAATGTCTGAGAAAAAAGATGTAAAACTTCCTAGATACACATTGTAGTTGTATGACAGTAAACTGCATGAAAACATCTTAAGCCCAAGATGATAAACAGTAGCATTACCTTGTGTGTTGAACACTGGTTACCCCATGTATGATCGTCATGGGATTCCACCTCCTACACCACCGTGGTACAAAAACCCTATATCAGGAGGCTTCTATGAAAATGCCACATAGAAATTCCTCCCTCACTATGAGAGGAAACACCTAACCTTGATAGCTTTTGTGTGCAATCCACACATCATCCCTTATCGATGCTCCTACCATTCCACAAGTATCCTTACCACATGATGTTAAATAGGATGGAACGGTACTATCACATGACCATAAACTACAACATCAAAATATTTTCATTCTAATCCCTATTAACTAATAAGATATGTTGGACACCACCTCGAGGTTCGATCCCAATAACCAGAGTCTGAAATCATCCCCCTTGGGAAGACACAATCCACCAAGATCTCCAAACCTACAAGTGTGAATTCATCCCACTTGGGAACACACTCTTCCAAATCCTGGTGTGAAATATTCCCCATTATGTGGAAAACTAAACCATACACCATCTAGGAAATTTACCCCCACGGGGGGGTCACACTCCACCAACTCCACCAAATCCCTGAGTGTAGAACTTTAACTCTTGGGGACACACTCAACCACATCCTAGGGTAAATTATTCCCAGTTTTAGGGATGTAATCCATCAAATAAAAATGGGAATCCTTGCAACCTCAGGACACAAATAACCAACCACATATCCCCGAATGATGTTAAACCTAAACCCACAATTTTCTATAGTAGGATAAACATTTGACAAAATCCATAATATCATCCCAATCAAATAAACATGGTACGCCTGAGGTAAAAATCACTAGATACATTATTAACTTCATATTTTCTACATTTTTACCTACACACGTTGAATTAGGTTCAGAGAATAAGAATCCTCACACATGTGATTCCCTCTAAAAGGTTCAGACATTAAAGGTGCTCAACCTACCCAATTTCCAGTTATTCCCAAAATGACCAACATTACTACCTCCTCTAATTGAACATTAATTCCCTATTGAGAAATATTTAGTGTAATAAAACATAATCCACCTCAAGATGGAACCACGAATGAGTTTCAGAAACCTGAATTAAATCTATAAAGGAGACTCAAAGTATGTTATGATCTCTAAAGAGGAATATGTGGAAGGAGGGTCCAATGTCCATTCATCCTATTTCAGTCAAGGAGACAAAATTAATAATTAAAGAGATATAATTTTCCATATTTCGGAAGTGATAATGAAATAAATGAAATGTGTATCGCTGTGATGATTCACTAGACCCAGCAGGAAACATCAAAAGTATATATTTTACTAATATTTTGTTATTGTTTAATATATACTAGAACCAACAACAACTTATTTTTTGTTATACATGAATAATATCATATGATATGGAATATAGTAAATTTTCTTATATCATATTATATATATATATATATATCATTGGGTATAATGGGATAATGTTTCAAGATATCGAGTGCATAGATTATGATAAATCCTTCATGGTGTTTATTTTGGATTGGAGACAATATATTTACTCATTTATTGATATATAAATTGAATATAATAATTTGAAACATTAAAATTACTATATACTCAATAGGGATGCATTATTATAATGTATGATGGTTTCCATGAGTTTGATCTTATGATATAATTCCTTTACTAAATTAATGGAGCTTATATAAATGATCTCCCCCTTATTGAGTGAGTACGATACAAATAATTCATAGTTAAGTTATATCTTTCTCTCTATTCACCATTCATCATTATGGTGATGGTGAAAGAACACATTCAGTGTTCAAGGATTCTCTTGTAGTGTACATGGGTCCAAGTTTCCAATGTAATAGTTATAGAGGAAGGAGTTCGATTGATGTCTCTTGGTGATATTCATAGAAAACTTTTTGTCTTGTAGTGGTGAAACATACGGAATTTTTGGTAACCATGTATTTATTTATATTATTGAGGTTACATGATGATTTTTTAATAATAAATTGGCCACTATAGTGGGTTTCATTAATTGTAATGATCATAATATGATCCTTCAAAACCATCACATATCTGGTGAAAGGTTTATTAATATTTATAATTTTAACTCTTTAGTGATTTAAATCCTAAATTGATATATTTGTAGTATTATATGTTTTATATTAATAATGATGGATTTACATTAAATTCGTTCAGATATCCTCATGTTAGGGGTATACTTTACATGGGTGCTATTGGTAGAAGTGTGTCCAACAGAAACCTATCTAGGTATATTTGAGTTAATTTGTAAGATTTTATTTTAATGAGAGAATATTCACTCATGATTTGAATTTTTTGGTATTTTTTGGCCCATTGGTGGTTTCTGTGAGATTATCTAATAATGTTGTACTATAAGATAATAATAATGTATATTTTAATCAATAAAATAATTAATTTCTAATATTATACATATGGTTCAATAATTTTTAAGGATATCATTAACATTATGTTTTTACGAGTGGTAACCACAAGGTAGGTTTTCCTTGAGTTTTTATTGTTGAAAAAAAATAAAGTACGTTTTTTGGAATTTCCATCATCGGTAAGGTGACATTATTAATTTGGGTTTCAGTAGTTATCTAAACCTAATTATTATTGAGTGGTAACCTATTGGATAAGAATAATTCTCTTCACACATTTATCAACTCCCTACCATTTACCTTGGTAGTAGAAAAGTACAGATCAAGGAAAGAAATTTAAATATATTTTTCCTTTATCTAAATTGATTAATAACTCTATTTTTTCATATTATCAAATGAATGGATATTTATTCTATTAAATTATATATATATTTTCAAGAAATTTTATGTTATATTTTTATATTATTATTTATTTTAATTATGAATATTATTTATCATTTTACATGTCATTTGAAATATCTTTGGAAATTTTTCTACTTTTTTAGTTTAACAGTTTGATTGTTAATTATAGTATGTTATTTTTTAATTCCATATATATATATATAAATATCATTATTTTATTTAAAAAATTTCATTATATTTTCTTAGATATGTATATATAGTATTTTTTTCATTGATTGAAATTTATTATCATGGTGTTGAATAGTGGAACGACTTTAATGTCTATTATAACTACTGTTAAGCAGAAGAAATATATTTGATAGCTGGGGTTAAAAACATAGGTATGGTTATCTATATATTTTTTTTAGTAATATCTATGTTAAATATAAGGTTATTATAAATTATAATATATTATTATATTTAGTACTCTAGATACACATTGTTTGGAGGGTTATTTAAATTCTATGAATTAGTTTATACATAACCATTTCTCTTGGGATGGGAAATATTAGTTCTCTAACTTGTTATACATTTTTCTTAGATGGTATTAAATATTTACCTAACATTATAGACAAAAGTACCTCTTACACAGAAAGGTATTTCACCTTGACATGGAATTATAATTATTTCCCTCATATTTTTAGTTTTTTCACAATGTAATTAAAATGGTATACACAATTTTTTGGTTAACACCTGTGAAACAAGTATAAGGGTTTAAATTTATTTATTTAGTTTTCATATAGTCATGAAGGGTTGTTCTTTTATGATTTTTAGGTTTTATATGTTTTAGGATACTATTTCATTTCATTGTATTTCAATCATGTACTTCATATATAATATAATTTTTTGGGAAACCATTCTTGGTAGCCTACTGGGTTTTATACTCACAAAATGTACATGAATCTTAGTTTATATAAAATGTCCCATGTTTCATTTTAGGTATAAGAATGTACAAAAATTGTGTGGTTATAAGAATATTTGAGAATGTGTAATGCATTATTGGTTAGGTCTAGGATCTGTATATTGAGAGATTGGATTTTTAGGATATTTGTTTGGAACATATCCAAGATTCATTAGCCATATTAGTGTATACATAGTAAAATTATTACATATCTATAATTTTATGAGTATTTGAAGATTTTACTACTTATATTTATTTTTTTTCAAATGTATAATAGTGAGTTTTTATTTACCAATTTTTAATATAGTTTCTATGAATATTTTTTGGAAGTATCATATACACAGATAAGACATTCCATATTTAAAAAAACCCACCATTTTAAAATTTTTATATTTTATTTGGGAAAATAATTCCCTACTTATTTTAAAAGTATCATGGAAAAATTCAATAACCAAATATTATTTGGGGATACTCTATGGTTCAGTTATGCTTTGGTTCCGATACTATTCAGGTGTATAGGCTAGGAAATTATAATACTCACACTGAAAAGTATAAATATAGAACAAAATTGGATCTACAACACTAAAATATCCCACATAATGAGCTTTTACTGTTTTTATCATTTATCTATATTTAAAAATATCTATTTATTAACTTCATATCTAATAATTATATTTTGAAGAACATCCATCTCACATGCATCATTACAAAAAAAATTACCATATAATCACCTAGAATTTAATCTTTGTGAACATTTCTTCAATATTTTCATGACCACTACCCTTATATATTTCATGGAATCCACATTGAATAAGAATATGAATGAAGTGATGTTTTATATAACTAATATCTTTACATGAATATAACAACAAATTATTAACGTGATATATAATAATTTTATAATCATAAAATAACTTTATATACACACATTTCCTTTTAATTTCCTATAACAAAACCAAAAGAAATAATATTTATTTTGTTAGTCTATTTTTCCATATACTCTAGTTTTTTGTTGATAATTATACTATATATTATTTTTAAAACATAAACTTGTTTTTTATTCTGCTAAATGTGAACAAAAACCCTTCACTTTCACTTACGGATATCTTTAACTATTTGAAAGACAATATCCATTAATATTTGTAATGATTCATTTATATTTTATTGATAAAGATAAATATACTCCCATTGAGATATCATAATATCCACATCATATATTACATGTGATTAGTCCTTGTATTTAACCAGAATTTAATAATAACTCCCACTATATGATAAATGTGGTTCCTTGCATGAACCATATCATATGACAAGATAAATGACACCTATATACCTGGAATTATCACAATGAAAATATCCTAATCATCTATCATGGGTTTATTCTATTATAATATCACAATGTTACTAGACAAAGGAAAAATAGTCTTTTATATTTTCATTCTAATCCATTTAAAAACCTTTTAAATGTTGTTTCAATGAGGGAACACCAAAGTTCATATATTTTTGTCTCTACTTATTCCTACCCAAAAAATAATTTTTATTTATTCCAGAAATTTAATATCAAAAGTCTAAAAAATATATTAGCTCTTCTATATAGTTTATCAATGTATATTAAAATGGAATATAATTAAAATAAAATATGTATGATAAAATAACATTCACAACGTACCCATTTGTATCATTATTGATTTGTATTGCATCAAATAAAAAATAAATTTGGAAAATTATCAAATATAATATTTCATTTTCTATGTAACTATATCCACTCATAAAACCTATATATTAAGATATATAATAAATCATACATTATTTTTTGGAGGATTCAAACCCATTATTTAATTTAAATTCCTTGTTTGAAGTCCCTATGATAAAATATCATATTCATATACAATTGTTTAAGATATAATTTTTATAATTTAAATTTTATATGTTATACCTAAATACATGTATAATTAGAATCTAGGGAGAATATTTCAACGAAATTGATCTATCATTTAAAAAAAATATATTCATATTAAACAATTCTATTTATTATTTAACTATAAGTAGCTTCTTCCTATATGAAGATAAATTATTTTTAAAAAGTGAACACTTCCCCTATATATGATTCATTTTTTGATTTAATTTATTCCCATGAAGTAAACTCATCTCTTATATAATTATCTAATACTAATCTCATCAGTCACACTGACATTCCACCTCTTTGTGGATTTTAATCACTTAAACATATAAATGAAATAGTAAGGTCAAATTTGAATTAAATATCTACACTTGATGTATAACCCTTATAAACTACCCTAGTATTAAATGTTGATCCCATTATCCTTAAAAAAAATTAATCATTACATTATTAATCTATCGACATTCTGGTACATTTGAAAATCCTAGTACCTCTAAAATCTTTCCACCATCTAATATTTTCATCCATTCATATGGAGTTGAAAAGTATTCCCAATAAAATTAAAATTATCTATATAATTCAATTTATATTATCTTGACATGTCTTGTTTGATTATTTATTATCAGTAATATATTCTATTATGTATTTATCTTAATTAATGACCCCATAAGTAATGATAATATTTAAATTTCTAACTAGATTCTATAAATTATTTTCATAAATCTAAAATCCTATGTGTTTATAACCATATCCCATAAATAAAAATTTTCTAGATATGGAATTTATCTTTTACCTCTCACTAGAATTAATATGGACATATGTGAGGTTTCCAAATAATTTTTGGAGTAAGATAACTAGAAGAATTCATGTCTCATGTTCTGTAGTAAACATTTTCACCATTGTTATAGTTGGAAACTAGTTTATTAGATTTCTATGAACCATCATTAATTTTTTCAAAAAAATCATTTTGAAAACCTAAATATATACATATGATTTATGTTTTCTCATTCATGATATATTTCAACATTCATTCACACTATTTAACTATATTTTTCTTCATAGTGTCATCTCAAACATCATTTCCTTATTTCTAGAAGAAATTGCTAATTTATTTTTAAAATACTCTCCAGCATTTCAAAACAGAACTATTTTGGATTTAAATAAGTTTAATATTACAAAATTTCTCCCCATTTAATTAATAAAATGAATAATATATAATTTTTAATAAAAAATACAAAAAGTGATTCTATGGTGTACCCCAGATTAAGAAATCATTATGTAATGAATGACATAGAGAGTATTCAAAAGTCATTCCCCATACATCAGTATGCACAAGTTCTAACCTTATGAAAATATCTATCGATAATTTCTTATAAAAAGAAAGAAATTATAACAATGCTAAATCATTCTGGTTATAGACCAAAACAATGACTATATAATTATGTTATGGGGTTTTTCACATTATCTATTCGACCTACCTAAATAAAATTTGTCCTATAACCTATTTTGGTATTGAAATATTGCAACATCCAAAAGAACAAATCACTTTTCAAAACATACACAAAGCATTTTTCAAAAAACCATGAAAACATCTTTATCTGAAAGATATACCTTATCAATACTTATATACACATAAATATAAAATAATATTATCTTAGGATTTTAGTAAAATGATGATCCAAATATATTAATTAATGAATCCAATGGTATTTTTACACTTTAGAAAATATAATATACTTTTTCACATCTATGGTATTTTTCGATAACTCTAATTATTTTACCTTTCAATAATTTAAATATTTCATCATATGTTGTTGGTTTTCAAAATATCATCTTTTAGTATAGAGATAAGGTAATTACCCTTGAATATTATCCCTAAATCCACTTGTCTATTTTTAAATTCTCTAATGGGTTGGTTATCCTCTCACTTTATACTATATCATATTTTTTATACATTTAGAATTTATTCCATTTGATATAATTATTTTTGAATCTTATAAAATACATCATAAAAAAGTATTCCAATTTTTTCACTTGAGTCTCACACATCGGTAACCGTAAAATATCATGACAATACCAATGATTATAATATAATAAATTCACATACATCAGGTATAAATTACAAAGTCACATAATGAATATGGATTCTGAAAATGTTAAAATAATTCATATGATCATCCATTGGATTATATTATATTATATTATACTATAATTTATTTATATAAGATACACCATATTCGTTATGGTAGGATTACCATAAATTTTTATGAGTTTAAAAATATACTAAAGATTCATTTTCATTAAATAGAAATTTAATGAAACTTTGTATTCTAACAACATTCAATAAAATCCATGTTTTAATTGGTCAAGATTATACAATTCACATAAATCTATAATCAATAATGTGACATATATTAATTAAATATTCATATATCTATAATAAAAAAATCCTCTATTTTCATATTCGAAAAACATAAATATCTCCTTTTGTATATGTTAATCCTTAACATGCTAACTTATAATTCCAAATCTACTAAACCTAAATATAAAAATCATTAGAAATAATTTATTTAAAATATTCACTCATTCGTGAACTTAATGAAGATATATTTAACTAACTACAATATTCGATGATAATTATTCTTGATGATACCAATTTCAACAGCCCCAAAAAAATGCACGCACTACACAATAGAATATATATCAGAGAGTAGGTATGAGAAAGTATTCTATATTACTGTTTCCATGTATGTAGAATATTATTTTTCTCTATATTATTTTTCTCTATATTAACTAAAAAATTATCATTTATTATATATAAGAATAAAATATGAATAAAAAAGAAAACCATGATCTAATGATAATGAATTTATTCTGTTTTTTGATATATCAAATATCCTTAAAAAACACTATAATTCCCATATATGAAGGAGAGAGAAAATTTCTGGTTATAAGGGATCTGACTAATCACTATTTTAAATATTACGTTTTTTTATTTTTAAACATAACATGTTTGAACTAATTATTTATATACCTCTTTCAAATTAGTATTCACCACTTGGATCAAATATTAGAAGAATATTAATTCATATAAAGTAAATATTTCTTACCATTTTAACTATATAAGTGATATAATTATAAAAACATGTATTACAATATCTAGCATCATATAAATATTTATCATATCTTCATTCATAGCATAAGAGTTCTCAAATATTTACATCTCATGTTTAAATAGTTAACAATCAATTAATGACACACCATTGATATAATTGATTATTCCATATTTTTATTAACTCACTATAAAACTAACATTCAACACAACATATTAGTATTTAAATAATTATTTTATATATTTTCAACATAATCTATCTCCTCATTTAAATACACAAAACTCACAATAAATAATATTTCCAAATTATTTAATTTTTAATTAAGAAGAAGAATTGTCTAAATTCATATCATTATTTTCCCACCCACTATAAAATATCAAAATAATATTAAATTAATATATATTAAAAATATATGAAACCCCTATTTCAACATTATTATTTACTTCTTTTTCATCAAGAATATCAGAATCATTTCATAGAAGTGAATAAAAGATACTGCTTTTGAAACAATGTATGGAAAATATCTATATTTGTAGATGATAATTCCATTGTAATCCTTATATTATATAATATAAATATTTACATGAAAATTTATTCTATAAACCAAATGTTAATATGAAATATTTGTTTATAAAATTTTGAAGGTAATGATTATTATTATATAAGTCATCAAACTTCCTTGAAATGTCTAATTATTCAAACATATATGAATGTGTCAACAGTTATGTAATTAATATAACCATTTATATCATCTTGTTGTGTTGTTATATTACCCTAATTTATATACACATTGATTCATGGACATAAAATTCAGTTATTCCAATGTCACCACTTTAGTCCCCTTTTTAGGTGCAATGTACAATTTTCTCTATTGATAACCTTAGAAGACCAATAGTTTAAACCCACTAAAAAGATATAGATTTTGTGAAAAAATATAATGAGTCTCTTATATATATGAATATTATAAAAACCTAGGCAGCCATAAAAGAAACCATTTTTATATCTCACTAAAATTACACAATTACATTTTATAGGGCTATATTTATTATTAGAATATAATGTAATTTTTTAGTCAAGAGGACAAAGATTTATTTCTATCCTGAATTGGGGTTTCATGAATTATAGAGTTTAAATTAAAATTTTAATTAAAAAATTATAATATTTTAATTTGATAAAACGATAATCATTTTTTAATTTATGATTTAAAAATTAAACTAAGACTTTTTTTAAGAAAATTTCTAAAAAAATTAATTTTTCAAATTAATATAGATAAATGCTGATTTTAATTTGAAACTGTATTTTCTATTCAAGTGTTTAAAATATAACCATATATTTTGGATTAGTTTTAAATTTTCATTAGATAACTTTTATTAAAAATAAAAAATAAATTTTATTAGATTCATCATTATAATACAATTTGGTATAAAATAATTTTTATTCTTAAAATGGAATTTTTAGGAAACCCTGTTTTTTATTTCCTTTTGTGGGTTTAATGTTAAATTAAATTATTCCACTTCTATGAATGGAATTTTCTAAAATGAAATAAATGATTCTAATAATTAAATATATTATTATTTAAAATACGAAACTTATTTTTTTCCATAATGAATATTAACAATATTAAAAATTCATTCCATGATTAAGGTTAAAACATGTTTACGAGAAGGATAAACCCAATATATAAGTGTTAAAATGAGATAATTTATTTCTAAATACTATTTTCAGGCTATATTTGGATCATGTATCGTATAATTTTCTTAAATCATTCATTTTAGATCCATTTATCTTGAGTAATACATTAATAAATTTTAATCTTTTCAAAAATAGCATGTGTGTCATCTCCCCCACTTATAAAAGAAAACATACTATATTTTCATCTATGCACAAAAAGATTCATTAGATTCTAAATAAATTATCATATTAGTTTATATAATATGTAAACATTTCTAATAGTCACTTGTTTTGATCATAAAACCAATCTAGTAAGGCCTTAGGTATAAACCAAAAGAGGTTGTTTGAAGAAGTAGAATATTTCTTAACTGATTGTTTTCATTTTATTTCTTCTTCCACAACATTCAAATCCTCTTAAAACATGATGAAATAATAAAATCCGTATCATATATATATTTAGAATATATTTTGTTAATTTAATAATCTATATCCATGTTCTCTTCTATCAAATGTAAAATGAAACCATTATTCCTCTATACAGCGGACTACCACCTCATGATCTTTGGTAATTAATTTTCAATCACAGTCTCTAAAAAATTGTTATAATTATGGATTTAATGTATATATATATATATATTAGTTAAATAATTTTCATTATATAAAAATTATGGGTTTTAATTTTTTTTTACATTTTTATCCATTGAAAAAATGTAACACTATTTGTCCGCACATGTGGATTACAACCTCTATGAAGTGATATGGTTTGTCTTTCATCACCACGTCACATGGAAGGTATATATACGTATATTTAATGTTATAAAATTATATTTATTATATAATAATAATTATATTTATTATATAATAATAATTATATTTATTATATAATAATAATTATATAATGATAAAATAATACATAACTTATTTTCCATATTTTTATTGATAAATGGAAATGTTACTCTACTATATATATGACCTAGCATCTCTATGGTGGTAAAAAAATTTATTTTTCAGGACCATATATCTTGGATTGTTTCAAAATTATAATTAATTTATAATAATGAAAACTATTTCGTGATTTATATTATATAGACGATGTAATAATGACTTATTTTACCAATTCACCTACTAAGTGAATTTTGGTCATATGAGGTGTATGTCATCCAAAAGTTTGATTTGAAATTAATTGATTAAATAAATAACATGTTAATAAATAAAAAATAAAGAAAAATAAATTTTAAATTTTTTAATAAGAAATTAAATAAATAAAATAACTTTTTTAGATAGGAAAATAAAGAACATATATGAATTATTACACATAAGTTAATAGAACCATTACTTTCAAAACCACAATTTAATGATTTTAAAAAATTATTTTCAAAATATTTTTCTTCTATATCCATATTCATAAAATAATTTTATGAATGTAATTATATGTACCTATATAAATTATAAATGAAATTCTATGCCTAATTTGACTATATTTTGATGGTTTTCAAATGGAATATTTGTAAGTGTTTTATTCAGAATGTTTAAGAAAAGAGGAAAATGAATGTTTTGGTTTTAGAAACATGGAGTCCATGGGTTTTCCCACTTCTGAAAGAGTTATTTTATATTTGGATTAAATTAAAAGATTATATATTTTATTTAAGTAGAAAACATTCCATATGTTCTATTTTGGTATTTTAAAAATGGGTTTTAAATGGGAGGGATATTTTTATATTCATTATTTTATTTTGTGTGAAATAATATTTTTATGAGTGTGGTGATGAAAATGAAATATTTATCATGTTACACTTATGTTATGTTTACTAAGAATTTGTTATGATGATGGATGTGACCAATATATCTCATGATGATTGGTGTTTCTAATATATCTAATGATTTTTAGTGGTATCCATATAGATCTCTAATACATTGGGTAAAGATAGAGAGTTATCTGGTGATAGGTTTCTCCTAAGGGATTATTTAAATTTTCCAAACTGTTTATTCTATTTTCATGATTGATATAGAAATTATTTCATAAGTTTCCTAAATGATTTATCTAGGAATTATATGGGTTTTTAATATTGTCTTATTTTTTCATTGGGTAAGCTAACGAGCTTATGATTAAAGGGATGTATATGAATCATCATTATGAGAATTCATTTAACACAAAGTTTATTTGATTATATTTATATATACCTTACTAATATTTGTGTTCTCATTCATTATTTAAATTTTATCAAAGGTCTATAAGGATGAATATGGAAAATTAATAGGGAATTATTAAAATTGTTAAAATATATCTGGGAAAAAACATTTTATTTCTTAAAATTTGTGATTTTTTGGAAAAATTGTTACTAAATGGATGTGACAACAATCTATGTAATATATTATTTTTTAGGGGTGATGACCAAAATATAAAAAACTCAAATCATCAAATATTTTTTTCAATGAATTAAAATGAATTCACATTAAAAAAAATTACAAATTGTTTATGGTCGGGATCTTAAAGTTATTATTAGAGTAATGTTTTATATGATTATAAAGGGTGTGATACTTAATTTTAATACCCTTATGAAATTCTAACTTACCACTATCATGATGATGAATTTAAAGAGTCTAATGTTGATTAATCTAAAATATGTTTGTATATAATGGGACTCCATATAGAAAATAATATTTTTTGAAGTAGGTTGACACAAAGAAAATAATATCCTTCAAAATTAACAAGATTTAATGGTTGTAATTGGAAGGGATCATTTTTTATTAACATGGACTAGTTCAAATAAGATATTTATTGTTTTTACATACATTCTAGATAGAAACTATATCTATTAAATATCAAGATTTTGAAAGTGGAGAATTTGATGAGACATTACCCTCTAGAATTTAGTATATATTTTAACTTAATGGTAGCTGATAGATGGATACAATATAAAGAAAATATATTCAATGTCCTCAATATTTTATAGTCTCAAAATGGTAATTCTTTATATAAATTGTTTTAAATTTTAGTATGATGAATGGTTCTCAATGGTTAAGATTACTTGATAAAGGGAAGGGATTGAAACATTGGAATGAGAAAAATTTAAAAATAATTTCCATAAGAAATATTTTTTATGTCCTTTTGAATTAGGATAGAAATGAAAATCATTAAATTAGGGAAGATAGAGGAATATTTAATGGTAATATATGAAGCCAGATTCACTAGATTGGAAAATAATTAAATATATTGTATATGATGTATTGATTGAAAAACTAATCAATTTTTATCACTATTAAATCCATGATACAAATGACAATTATTCTATCCAAAATTTAGCAGTCACGAGAGACATTTTCCATGTATAGAGAAGTAATGAATATATTTTTCAAATGATTAGGTGTTCTATAAAGTCTATATTAAAGTTGGTTGAGGTTCTAACAAATGGGAAAAATCTATCAGTGAAATTTTATTGTATGAAAATCATTTTTCCATTTTTTTATAATTATAGTAAAAATAAGTCTATAGATTCACTTACCAAATATAAGTAGTATATCTAATGTGTTAATTTTGGGCATATGGATTATTATTAAATTAAGTTTATCTTGATAGTGGTATGAATAATTTTTATAACCTTGAAGTAAGGTATTTTAAAAGTAAGAAGATTGGTCCTTATGCAGATGTGTGTATGAAAAAACAAAAATGATGGGTAACAAAAAGACTATATGAAAAAGGTGATGGTGAAATACTTTTCAACTACATTGATAGATATTGGGAAATAAAACTACATGGAAACTAGTAAATTAATTTATTATTCACATGATTCTAATATCTTGATGGATCTGGGGTCTACGCATTCATTAATTTTAGATATTTTTTTTGAAAAATTCAAATTTCACTATAATAAATGGTCTAAGGAATTATTTAAAAACTCATGATGATAGTAATATGGAATAATAATTTATAAGTACAATTATATTATAATATTTGGAATGTATTTCTTTTCAAACATTGTTTTTATATTGTAGAATTTGATGTTATTCACCGTAAAGATTGGATATAATTTTACCTTGGTAAGATAGATTGAAAGATGAAGAAGTAAATTTTTAAAATGAGTTTCAGTTTGTCTAATAAAATTAATTCATAACTTTAATATAAAATCAAGAACATGAGGAACTACTAAACAAGGAAAATGAAATTTATATGGGTCGTATTGCTTAAAATAGGATAATTGTTCATATTAATAATATACTGATAGTAAATGAATATATTTATATTTTTCATGAGAATTAAATCAAGTGTTATTACTAATTGAGAGATTGAGTTTACTATTTTCATGGTACTAGATAATAAAATAATTTTTTAACCCCCTTATCAAATGGATCATATAAAACTTTTTGTATTGAAAAAAGAGTGACACTAATTTCTTGATATATAAATCATTCTTCCAAGAACTCCACTATGCAGTGATGTAATTTTAATTTTTAAATAGTCAGATGTTTCCATGAGGAATATCATCTTATTATATAGCATCAAATTAAATTATTATTGTGAAAAGGAATATTTTTTCTCAAATTGATGTTTTTTTGTCAACTCTAAGGAGCTCAGTATTTTCCAAATGTTAATCTTCAGTTTGTGTACCAACATCTTATGGTAAAAGAGGTTGAAATCCCAAAGATAGTGTTTTGTATTTGATATGGCCATTACCAATTAGTGGATATGGACTTTGGGTTGATGAATACTATATTTTTAATTATGGATCATATGAATTGTGTTTTCCACAACAATTATGTATATTATTGGTTGTGTGTATTGATTATAACACCAGAATGATTTTATAAAATATATTATTTAAATAATTTTTATTATTATGTAGTTTTATTTGCTCAAAATTTTGAGTTTAAATTAATTATGAGATTTCCTTATTATAAATTTATCATTATTTCCCAGCCATTAGGTTCGAGGGAAAAATTATAACTAACTTATGAAAATGTATTGTGAATTCATTGGCAATCGATTATTTATGAAAAAAATAAATCAATTAAATATTTTTATTTTTGTGTGAATTAATTTTGGTAATTAAATTAATGTGATATATATGTGTTATATACATAATTATGTATTTTTTATATTTATAATAAATAAATTTTAGTCATATTTTATGGATAAAACCCCATTTGATGTATAAAAATCAATTTTTTAAATGTTAATTTTACACCTTTGAAAGGAGAACCCCATTTAAGTTAATATTTTGACACATTAATAAATTTTACATGACAAAATAAATAACTTATTTTGAATCGGGATATAAAAATTTACTTAGGATGAATTTCTGATATTTTTCGGATAACTTTTATGTTGTGATGAATAGTTAAAATACGCTAAATTCTAATTGAAAATAACTTTTTTTCATTGAAATAATTTATATGGTTAAATTATATTATTTAATGGTTTAAATGTATAAATATAATATATCTTAACCATTTAATATATTTTAGGTCATTTGAATTAATTTCACATTAATTTCAAATGTAAAATCATTTTAATCTTTTGCAATAATTTAACTTTTAAAACCTGTTTTCTCATTTCAACAACAAGCTTATTTTTAAACTAATTAAAAATAATTATGTGATTGGAATTTTGAAAAAATGATTCCATATTTTAAATCATTATGTCAAATTATGTTAATATGATACTTTTACTTTTTGGAATTAATAATAGTAACTTTGATAATTATTTTTATTACCATGGTTTATGGTAAATATGGTAATTAAAGTTAATGATTATATTATAAAATTACCATAATAACATTAATATTCATATTTTATTATTATATTATGCCCTTATCATATATTTTTCAAATTATAATCACTTTATGTCCACTAACATAGTAATATGACATGAATATAATAAAAACTGAAGCATGTGACAAAATGTCACAATCTCATTTTATATAAGTATATTAATTTTAATATTTAGATAACGAGAGGATGATATAAACAATATATAGTCTATGGAAATATAAAATAATTACCAATATATTTGAAATTTGTTTATAATTATTAGAGATTAAATAATTACCATTAATTAAGACACAATAGTGATGTCGAAATTATTTTATTAATTAAAATATCAAATAAATTGTTTAAAAATATTAAAAAAATAACATATAAAGTAATTAATTTTCTCCAAAAAAATTATAGGTGACTATGACATGTTAGGAGTTTATTTAGTATTTTGTTTCAAATTTTTCTTCTGTGTGGATGTTTTTTAACGTCAAATAAATGAATAGTGTCAAAATTGACACAATTAAAATTTTATAAAAATAAAATTTTATTAATTAATTTAAATATAAAAAAATATATTTAAAAATTATAAAATGATAATTATATGATCTAAAATGTACTTAAATATCCATTTATGGTCAATTCGAACCATATAAGTAAATATTTATTACCATTTAATATATATAATGTTTTTACAACAATTAAAATTAAATAGAATAACTAAGTGTCAATTAAAACGTATGGATTGAATTGACAAAATAACATTTACAAAATTTGTTTGATAATGATATTACAACCATATATTATCTAATATTATAAATAGGTATATTTTTGAGGTATTTGGGTAGGGTTTTATTTTATTATAAATTATTATTTATGGAGTTTCCAAAAGTGACCCTCACCTCAATTATAGAAGAAAACCTCCTCTTTCACCTCTTAAATTAACATTGAGCCATTAATATTGGCCATACCATACTCATTTTACTTATAAAAATCTATATTTTCATTATAGAGGTTCTGGTCATCATCAAAGACCAACTCTAGTGCTTTAAGAAGAGGTTTAGAGGAAACACATCGTCGAAGAGGTAATCTCTTCTACTGATTCTTACAAACTTATTTCTTATTCAATGTCATATTCATTATTATTTAATTATAAAGTAATATAATCATCATAAATCATATAAATATATTTTATTATAAATATTAAACAACCATATTTCATCTTCTATCATTCCTACAAAAAATTAAATCACCGTGTGTGCATACGTACGACTTACTGTCTCTACGCCATGGTGTAATCTATTTTTCACCACCAACTTACTTAGAAGGGTATAATGATGTAAATAATAACAATATATTATTGTAATAACAATTACATAATTATGAAATATTACACACCATCTACTTCAATACCATTCTACAATTTGGGAAATTTTATCATCTCACGTGCGTACGTATGACCAACCATTTCAATGATGCGATTCAATTCATTCTACATGATCTTCATTAAACCATGATTATATAAATGTTTTTAATGAATAAATAATATATATATTATACTAATATCATTATTTAAATAATTTAAATATACCCTAATAATTTGAATAAGAAAATATCAGACAAATCTTACATAAAAACATTAATCAGTTAATATCCGAAAAACGAGGGAAAATAAAACATTTCTTAAAGATGGATGATTATATAGTCATATATGATATCAAAAAAATTATTATGATTAATTAATAAGTCATTAAAAAATTTCAAATCACTATTAAGGAGGTTTAGATACATACAATATTTATCATACCTTAGGTTAGGGATAATATTACAATCTCATTTTTATCCGATATTGTTCATACATAAGTATTTAATGGGTAATATTTATCATCCACATCCATGTTTCTAAATTATGTAACATTATTTATATTCTTACAAAAAATTAATGTTAATTTTACCCTTTGGTGATATTTTTAAATGGAATTAAAGTAATCTTTTGTCATTATTTTATTTGAGGTTCTTTTTGACTTTTCCAGCAAAAGTATGAGGAGAATGTTTTTTTAACTTATAAATAAAGAATGTATTTTAATGATTTCATGAAACCCTGTTTCCATGAATCTTAATCTACATGATTTCAATATTATATTCAAATAAATTCTTTTTTATTAAAATTGCAATTCATTTTGAGAAAAATAATACATTTTTGAAAAAGAAAGGATATTTTCCTCTGGAATTAAGTTCAAGTGTTTTATCAAAATTATTTTCCATATAAGATTACATAGGGTTGTGTTTATACCCTTATAATTACTTTATTTTATTGTTTTTATTATGAAATTACTTTTATGAAATCCTTTTAATTTATATGGATTATGATGGAATAATTTTTATAAAACCCATTTTATTTCATGGTTTATACTACGATAAATGATTTATGTTTTTGTGGAACACATAATAATGGTGTCATTATGAGATAATTGTGATCTATATCTCCGTAAAATTTATTGGGTAATGATTTATATCTCATGAGATAGACATGATTGGAACGACATGTAAATATGGTTTAGTAATACAGGGTTGGAACGATTAGTGAACTTGGTTCAATATTAGACTATATTCTCTATGATGGTATTGGTAATTAAGCTTGACTAACATGAAATGATTTTTTATTCTTATGTGTGTACTCCATAAAATTTGATGTCTTATTTTATGACTATTGGTATTACATTTCATAGTTGTTATTTATCACATGACATGATATTTTGATCTTTGATATACAGGATAAGATTTTCAAATGTTATGTTCTTATGATTATGATATGATTGATATTTACCTTGTTTAACCTTACTGATAATTTGACATAACCCTTTCATATGTTTCATTTCCCAGGTCATTATGAAGGGTATTATATAAGATATGTCAAATGGAGACTAGTTTTGAAGAAATAAGTGGGAGAAAATGTAGATGTTCTATGAACCGGTTGTTTATGTTTCTTCATTTCTAAATACACAAATATTATATGGTCCTAGAATGGTTTTTGTTATTGTATATAATAAATATTATTAAATTATGAAGTAATATCTTCATGTAATTTATGGGTCAACATAGTTGGTATTAAGGAAATGGTTTAATTATCCTTTTGAAACTAGAATAATAAAACCTTAATAAGAACTCAAATGATACGTCTAAGTATAGGTTACAATAGTATCCTGGTGTTTTATAGATTTTCACGAATATCCTTGGATAAAACATAAAGTGACCTAAATAGAATTTTTATTCTTGAATTATGTGGGTTTTCCATTATAATTAGTGTTTCTCATACTATGCATCTGGGTTTTAGTCAATGGTTTGAAACCAAAAGAAATGTGTTAATACTGAATGTAATGCGCAATGCAATGATTTTCCACTTAGGAAACCAAATGTCATGGGAGATGGACTGAAAAAACTTATAGTAATTCTCACACTAATTTCTCAGGCTATAAATCATGAATGTATTCCAAACGAGTAATGGAGGGAGGAAAATTATATTGAATCCTTTATGAGGCAGATTCCACCTTCATTCAGTAGGTCTTCTTATTAACTTGTGGCTGAACAATGGATCAGTACCATTGAAAAGATATTTTCAGTTTTATAATGTTTTGAACATGATAATGTTATCTTAGCAGTATATCATTTGGAAGGTTATGCTAATTAATGGTGTAATCTTATCAAGAATATGAGGCAATGTGATGAAATTGAGTCCTTGGAATATGATGAGTTCAAGAACATATTTTTCAATAAGTAAATTCCTAGTATTCTTTGAACAATGATGGAGAAGAAGTTCCTTGAACATAATAAAAATGATTACGAATCTATTGGAACATATGAAGAAAATTTTACAAGACATTCAAGGTCTGCTTATGGAATTGTTAACCAAACTCAGATTAAAATGGATCGATTATTTAGTGGCTCAAAATAATGTCTTAGAAGGAAATTATCCATAAGGTAATTCAGAAGTAATGAGGAAATTTTTCAATGTGATCTCATGGTTGATATGGATATTGAAGTAACCCATCAGTCATATGGGTTTGATAAGAAATAGAAAATGGAATTCAGAGGAAAATATAAAGACCACATTGAAAATAAGACAATTTTTACCTTATGCTAAATGTGTTGAATGAAACATGGAAGAAATTTCCTTATTGGGGCTAGTAAATGTTTTATGTTTGAAAATAATTTTTTTAGGTAGTTTAATTCTGATGTGATGGGAAAGAGATGTATAATGACGCAAAAAAAAGAAAAGTATACACAGAATGCACCTCCAATACTTTGATTTTACAAGATAAATGAAATTGGGAATTATGTGAATCAATGACGAAATCCAAGTGTTATTAGTGGTTGTTGACTTCAACAAACTATTGAGGAAAAATACAAAGGAATGTCACATGCAATAACTATAAGCGATGTGGAGTACAATAATGAAGTGGTAAATGGTACAATTACCATCCAATAAAATGTAGAAAATGTTTTATTTGATTATGGATCGACCCACTCCATTATTACTGATGAATTTCCTAAGGGTATTGTTGTATTAACTCAATGATTAGATGTTGAGTTAGTTGTGAAAACTTTTATTGGAAGAATGTTTGCATCAAAAGTTTATAATTCTTCTCCATTTGAGGTTTGTGGGAAATTGCTTTCTGAAAATTATGTGATCCATCTTATAGTGGAATTTGATGTGATTTTTCCATTGATTGGATTTCTCTATATGGAGATGTAATAAATTTCCAATTAAAGGAAGTCATATTTCATATTCCAGACCAATCTATGATAATCTATTGATGCAATGCTGAATATAACCTTACAGTATACATGTTTTCCATATTATGGGTCTTTATTTCTATAAATTGTGTTTATTTATCTCAAATTCTTGGGGAGAAACTCATGATTAATAATAAACCCATTGTATGGTTGTTTGATGATGTCTAATCAGAGGAATTTCTATGTATTCCCCCAAATTATGAAATTGAGTTTTCAATAGAACTCATATCAGGTGTTATGCCTATTTCAAAGAAAACTCATAGAATGGCCCCAATTGATTTGAATGAATTGATGAAGAAACTCCAAGAAAGTAATTATAAGGGATTCATATGGCCTAATGTGTCACCTTGGGGAGCACCTGTTCTATTTTTCATGAAGAAAGATGGATCAATGAGACTCTAGATTGATTATTGAGAAAATAACAAGATCACTATCAAGAAAAAATATAATCTTACTTGCATTGATTACTTCATTGACCAACTAAGTGGAGTTCAATACTTTTCCTAGATTTATCTTCATTCAAGATAACATCAATTAAGGGTAAAAAAAGAGGATATACTACTGATAACATTCCGTACAAGGTATGTACACTATGAATTTATAGTGAATTATTTTTTGTCCTACAAATTATCCCACTATCTTCATGGATATAATGAATAAAGTCTTTAGAGACTATCTTGATCAGTTTTTGGTAGTCTTTATAGATGATATTCTTGTATATTCAAAGATAAAGGAAGAACATGAAGATGACATGAGAATTGTACTGAATGCCCTATGAAAGGAGAAGCTTTATTCCAAATTTACCCAGTGTGAATTTTGGCTTCAAAATGTTTTGTTTTTTTGGGCACATAATCTAAAGAGAGGGAATATCTATGGATCCAGCAAAAATAGAGGTTATTGATTGATGTTCAAGACCATCAACGGTAACTGAGATCTGATGTTTTCTTGGTTTGGAAAGATATTTTTGATGTTTTTTGAATTATTTTTCATGGTTATCTAATCCACTCACCATGTTGACTCAGAAAGGAGTTAAGTTCATTTGGATGGAGGAATGTGAAAAGAATTTCAAATAACTAAAAATAAGGTTTTTTAGTGCACCTGCTCTCACACTACCTTTTAGTGGACAAAGGTTTTTTTATCTATAGTGACGCATTCAAAAAGGGGATAGGATGTGTCCTCATGAAAAATGATATGGTGATAGTGTATGCCTCCTGATAGTTAAAAATTCATGAGCAAAATTACCCAACTCATGATTTAGAGTTAGATATGGTAATTTTTTCAATAAATTTATGGAGGCATTATCTTTATAGAGAATGGTGTGATATTTTTACTAATAATAAAATTTTAATGTATATACTCGCACTAAAGGATCTGAATATGTGCCAACGAAGATGGTTAGAGTTAATTAAGGATTATGATTTCTCAATATATTACCACATTGAAAAATAGAACTAGGTGGAACATGATTTTAGTCAAAAAGCCCTTTCCAACTTATCCATGATGAGGATCTAGAAAGATCCAATATTTATGGATTTACAAAGGATGTATCAGGAAATTTTAATGGAAGGGGATAAATCTTATCTTTATCAAATGAATGTTCAACCATCTATTCAAGTGATGATTATGGTTACGTAGAAGTACGATGTAGAGTTAAAAAATAAATTGAGAAATGTTCCTGAATTCAACCATGTTTGTGTTTAAATAATAAGGTTTAATAATCGGGTTTGTATTCCTCCCATTCTAGAATTAAAGAAGGAGATATTGGAAGAGTCTCATAGTTCTTCATTATTTATTAACCCTGGAATCAAAAACATGTATATGAAACTGAAATAGTACTTTGGGAGGGATGTAATGGAAATCTTCACTATGGACTGTGTCATCAAACATCCTAAAACCTCTAAAGGCCATAATGCTATATGGGTAATATTATATTGACTTAAAAAATCGGCACAATTCATTTCTATTATTGAGTATTTCTCTATTAATCAGCTTTCCAGTATATATGTAAAAGAAGTTGTAAGATTGTAGGAGTACCAATTTACATTATATCTGATCGGGATCCAAGGTTTACCTCAATGTTCTAGAAAATTCCTCAGCATGCTCTGGATAAAAAGTTATGTTTTAGCACAACTTCTCATCCTCAGATAGATAGTCAGTCTAAGAGGACAATTCAAACACTGGAATACTTGTATAGAGTTTTCTCTATGTATTTCAAAGGTGGTTGGGATCAACACCTACCATTGGTGGGATTTTCTTATAATAATAGCTTTTACTCTAGTATTCGAATGGCTCATTTTTAATCCCTCTATGGAAATAAGTGCAGAACTCCAACATGATGGGAAAAAGTTGGGGAAAGAAAGCTATTAGGACCAAATCTTGTTAATGAAATGGTTGAAAAGGTCTAATCTATTAAACAACACAAAATATCATCTCAAAGTTGACAACAATGTTATCCTGACAACAGAATAAAAGAGATAGAGTTTGAAGTGGGTGATAAGTTGTTTCTAAGAATATTTCCTTCGAATAGAGTAATGATATTTTGAATGAAGGGAAAGGTGAGCCCTCTGTATATCAGTCCTTTTGAAATTTCGGATCATGTCAGGAAGGTAGATTAACGATAGAAAATTCCACCAAATCCCTCTCAAGATCAGTACGTGTTCCATTTATCTTTCTTGATAAAGTATATACCTAATCCTTCACATGTACTAATCTTAGATGTCGTACCATTGGAGCAAGATCATTCTTTTGAAAATAACCGTTAGAGATTCTGGATTGTAGTGAAAAAGTTCTATGAAACAAGACCACTCTCTTGGATAAAGTTTTATTGAAGAACCACCAATTTTAAGAATCTACATGGTAACTTTAGAATATAATGAGGGAGAGGTATCCTCATCTAGATGTTTCCATGTGAAAATTTTCAACGGTGAAATTAAATTTAATGGGGTAGAATGTAACACCTGTATATTTTTATGAAATATATTCTTTAAATAGTTTTTATTCTAAAGTAGCTTAATTTTAATGAAATCGTGAGCTTAAAAGAACCACAATATTCCTTTATTATAAAATTATCATTATATCCTAGCCTTTAGGTTAACAGGAATAATTATAAAGAACTTATGAAAATTCCTTGTGAATTCATTGACCATCAATTATTTATGAACAGTATAAATTAATTAAATATTATTATTTTTGTGCGAATTACTTTTTTTAATGAAATTAATTTGATATATATGTGTTATATACATAATATAATTATTTTATATTCATCTAATGGATATTTTAGTCATAGGGTATGAATAAAACCCTATTGGATGTATAAAAACATATTTATTAAAAGTTTAATTTTACACCATTGAATGAAAAACTGCTTTTTAATTAAGATTTTGACACATTAAATTTTTTTAAAAGAAAAAACCAACATGTTATTTTGAATCAGGATTTATTAATTTACTTTGGATGAATTTATGGTATTTTTCTTAAAACTATAATATTTCGATGAATAGTAAAAATATGCTAAATTTTAATTGAAAACAACTTTTTCTCATTGAAATAATTTTTATGGAAAAATTATATTTTTTAATGGCTTAAACATATAAATTGATTATATTTATACTATTTAATATAATTTATGTCTTTTGAATTAATTTTACATTAAATTTAGATGTCAAAACATTCCTATCTTTTGCAATATTTTATCTTTTAAAACTTGTTTTCTCATTCCAACAACAAGATTAATTTTAAATTAATTCCTAAAACATCTATGTTTTGAATTTTTAAAAATGGATTCCATATTCTGAATCAGTATTTCCAAATTATATTAATAGGCTACTTTCACATTTTTTTCATTATGAATATTTACTTTGGTAATTATTTTTATTACAATGGTTAAATTTAAATCGGGTAATTATTGGTAAAAATAATGTTATAAAATTACCTTAACCCTTATAAAATTTTTATTTTAGGACTAAATTCGACCCTTATCATCTCTTTTTCTTAAAGGAATCACTCTTTGGCTACTTACCAATGAATATGACCAGAATATAATAAAAACTAAGGAATGTGACAAAATGTCTCTATCACATTTTATATAAGTAGATTAATTTTAATATATGGATAACTTGGAGATAAAATCAACAATATATAGTCTCTTGAAAAATAAAACAATTACCTAAATCATATAAATTTATTTATATTTTTAAGAGATTAATTAATTACCATTAATGATGAAACAATTGTAATTTAGAGATTATTTCTAAAAGAAATATCAAATAAATTGTTTTAAAAATACTAAAATAAATATCAAGTGAACTAATAAATGTTATCCAAAAAAATTAGGTTTTTAAGACATGTTATGAGTGTATTTAATATTTTTGGTTCTAATTTATCTTATGTGTAGATTTTTTTAAAGTCAAATAAATGAAAAGTGTCAAAATTGACACTATTGATGAGCCCATAAGGGGCTTGCGGCACTAGGGTTTCCCCTCGTTGTCGCCTCCTCTCCCCCGTGGTGGATATGTTTTGGCTTCATCTGGCTCTCTCCATGATGAGTTCATGAATGATCCCTCTGCGACACTGATTTCGTGCTAGGGTATTCTGCAATGCTATCAGATCCATGAGTGTATTTATGGTTTGCATCGATGGTCACTTTGTTCACTGACTTAGTCTATTGGAGCATTCTTGGGTTTGAGATGGTGTAGTGTCATCTTGTGTTCATATTTTTTTGCATTTGAGGGTCGTATTCATGATCTTCGGTGGCCTTTGGGATTTAAGGATTTGTTGCGGTATTCTCCGGTGGGACTGGCGGTGGCGACGTGATCTGGTGCTCAGTTTGATTTATGGCGTAACCTCCATCAAATGGATGGAATTTAGGAGGAAAGTGGTAATTTTTCCTGGATCTTGTATTTTTGTATGGTTCCATATGATTTCTAATGTGATTTTCCTGGTTTCGGTTTGGGTATGATCAGTTTACTGTGATGTTCTTTATGGTTTGGGATGTGTTGGTCCAGTCCGTGATGGTGTCTGCTAAATCCGTTGTTAGGTGTTGATTTTCTAGATTTACATTTTTTTATGGTAGAAATAATTTTTATTATTCTTGATTTGGTGTGACATTTATTTGAATGGAATGATTCTAGTGATGGTTTTTTGAAGTTTGTTTTGCTTTTGGCCTTGGTGGTCTACGTCTCAAGGGATTCTCCCACCATTCTCATACAAGAAGATGCTCCAAATGATGTTTAGGGGAAAGAGGTTTCATTGTTTCATGTCTTCTCAAATTCAGATGTTTGAGAGGGTATGGATATGGCCATCGGTGAAATGCTCGTGCTCTTTAGCATGGGACTCCCTGTCATGCTGCGATGAGACAATGGAAGCTGGACTTAATGTTTTTGTTATTGGGAGGAGATTCTCTCTTATTGTGAGGGTTTTCCTTGATCTTGAGTTTTGGTTCTTTGGGGTTTAATTTTTTAGTGTCTTGAAGTCTTGATGTTGGGAAGTCAGGTTTGGTTTCTCACTTTCTTATCAAAAGTGTTTGAATAAAAATTAATTAATTTTCAGTCAGTTAGTCAAAATTGACACTATAGATATTTTATAAAAATAACATTTTATTAAATTATTTAAAGATCATTTACATATTTAAAAATAAAAAAGTGATAATTATAAGATCTAAAATTTCCTATAATATCCATTTATGGTCATTTAACACCATATATGTAAATATTTATAACCATTAAATATTTAGAATGGTATACCAAAATTACAATAAAATAGAATAAATGAGTGTCAGTTAAAAGGTTATGGTTTAAATTGACAAAATAACTCGTCCAAAATTTATTGGATGATGATATTACAAGGCTATATCGTCTCAACTTCGAAATTCAGACATTTTTGTGGTTTTTGGGTATGGTTTTATTTTATTATAAATTATTATTTATGGAGTTTCAAAAAGTACCCCTCACCTCAATTATAAAAGTGATCCTCTTCCCTCACATATTCACTTCAATTAATGAATTCATTCTTGGAAATCCCATACCATTTTTCCTTATCAACATCCTTATTTTTATTCTAGATGTTACTTTCATCTTCAAAGACCAACTCTTGTGATCTAAGAAGATATTTAGAGGAAGCATATCGAGGAAGAGGTAAACCCTTCTACCGATTCATTCAAAATTATTTCTTCTTCTACTTACACTTCATTAGTTGTTTAATTATAAAGAAATAAAATTAGTATCACTCATATAAGGATATGTTATTATAAAAATTAAACAACAATATTTCACCTTCTATCAATCTTATGAAAAACAAAATCACTGCGTGTGCGTATATACGACTTACCCTCACCATGCCTTGGTGTAATATTTTTTTCACCACCACCTTACATGGATGGGTATAATGATGGAAATAATAAATATATATTATTATTATAACATGTTAATAATTCTAAAATATTATACTCCATCCACTTCAATACCATTCAGAAATTTTGGAAATGATATAATCGCTCGTGCGTACGTACGACCTACCATCTCCACGATGCGATACAATTCATTCTACATAAACATCATGAAACCATGATTATATAAATAAATTTAATGACTAAATATGATATATATTAAACTAATATCATTATTTAAATGATTTAATTATAACCTAACAATTAGAAAATGAACTAATATGACAAATCTTGCATAAGAACATAAAGAAGTTAATATCAGAATAACGAGTGACAATGAAATGTTACTAACAAATGGATGATAATATAATCATATATGATATCATAAAAATTATTTTTATTATTTAATAATTCAATAGAATTATTTAAATCACTATAAAGGAGGTTAAGATACATACAAAGGATATCTGACCTAAGGTAAGGCATAATTTTAGATTCATATTTTTATCCGAGATTATTTATACGTAAGTATTTACTGGTGTATATTTATCATCCACATACAGGATTCCTAATTAAGTTATATTATTTGAATTTTTCAAAAAAAATTAAAGTTAATTTTAATCTTTGGTAAATTTTTAATAAATGGTATGAATAGAATTTTTTTCATTATTCAATTTAAGGTATATTTTGACTTTTCTGGAAACATTATGAAGGGAATGGTTTTTTAACTTATACGGCATGAATGGATTTTCACGGTTTTAGGACACCATATTTCCATGAAGCTTCCTCTACATGAATTCAGGATTATTTTGAACTAAATTCTTTTATTTTAATATTTCATGGAATTTTGAGAAAAGAAAACATTTTTGAAAATGGAAGGATATTTTCATCAGGAATTATGTTCATGTGTTTTAGAAATATTATCTTGCATCTCAGATGAAATAGGGTTATGTTTATATACCTATTATTACTTTTATTTTATTGTGTTTATGATGGGAATAGTTTTATGAAATCCTGTTATTTTATATGGATTATGATTGAATGATTTTTAAGAAACCCATTTTATTTCAGGGGTTATGCTATGATAAATTATTTACATTTTTTGGAACACGTAGGAAACCTTTAGTTATGAGATGGCTAGAAAATATATATCACTACAATGAATGGTGTAAAGATTTATATCTCATTAGATAGACATTACTGGAATGACATGTAAATATGGTTTTGTAATACTGGGTAGGAATGAGGAGTGATCCTGGTTAAGTAATGGACTTTGTTTGCTATGATGGTCTTGAAAATGACCTTTGACTATTATAAAATGATTTTCAATGATTATTTGTGTATTCCAAACAATTTCATGTCGTATTTTTTGACTATTGGGATTACATTTCACTTTTTTGATTTATCCCATGACATGATATTCTGATCTTTTATATATTGGATAAGATTTTCAAATGTTATGTTCTT
This sequence comes from Viscum album, assembly GCA_963277665.1. Lineage (NCBI taxonomy): Eukaryota > Viridiplantae > Streptophyta > Magnoliopsida > Santalales > Viscaceae > Viscum > Viscum album. Next base: position 362,941,001 of record OY728121.1, read on the forward strand.
ATGATTATGATATGATTGGTATTTCCCTTATTTACCCTTACTGAAAATATGAGCTCGCCATTTCGTTTGTTTCTTTTCCCCTGGTCATGAAGAAGGGTATTAAGCATGATATGTACAAAATGATTATAGTTTTGAATAAATAAGTATGAGACAATGTAGATTTTTTATGAACCTATTGTTTATGTTTCCTAGCATTGGAAGACACTAAACCTATATGGCCATGGTGTGGTTTTTGTTATGTTATGTAATAAATATTCTTAAATGTTGAGCTAATATAAACATGTAAACTAGGTTCCGTTATATTGATGATATTGTGGTTTATTTTATAGGTAATATAGAACATGAAACACATCTAAAGATTGGCCCTAATACCTTAAAAGAAAAATATTTTTGTGAAAAATTTATCAAATTTCATTTTTGTTTATAATATATATTTCATTTCATGGATATATTATATATAAATATTGAATAATTATTGATACCACTAAATCTAAAGTTATCAGTGAAGACTAAATCCCAAAATTCTACAAATATTCATTGATTACTTAGATTAGTAGGGTATTAGTAGTGTATTTTTTGAAACAATTCATGGTTATATGGAGAACTAACACTTTTAACATGTAAATGAGTCAAGTTCAAATAGATAACTGAATTTAAGGAATGATTCCATGTATCGAAAAGTATATTAGTAAATGATAAAATTTGGCACTACCATTGAGAAACATTTACTTACTTGTTTACATTAATTCTTCATTGAGTGGACTGGTTCAAGTTTCAATATAGAATGAACAAGTAATTTCTTATGCATCATGAAAATTAAAACCTCATGAGAAAAATTATCCTATACATGACCATAAACTATATGATGTGTTTTTTGGTTAAAAAATTTTGATGTATAATTTATTGGGAGTAATGTGTGGAATATAAAATTATCATAAATGTTTGAGGTATATATTCACATTGAAATATTGGAACATGAGATATAAGTTATGGATGAAATTGATAAAGGATTTTTAATAAAAAAATTTTTACCATCCAAGAAAGGTAAATTGAGTAGATGATACTTTATGTCTATAAGATATTGCATCATTAACTATGATACATATGGAGCAAAATCATTTGGTTATTTAATTAAACAATGTTGGATAAGAAATTGTGTGTCTAAAAACTCCCTCTATTTTTATAATTTTTCATTACAATTATCTTTTTATGGGAAGATTAATAAATATCATAACGAAGATAGTATTTTATATGAAATGGTAGATCTAGTGAAGACATTTATGTTTCCAAATTTTAATATTGACAATGAAAGTGTGTTAGATTGACAAAAGGTCCTGTGTTTCTTGTAACAACCATTTAAAAAATAAATAATATATGATCCCCATATCTCTCTATATTATATTCATCTAGGAAACAAAAAAAAGTATTGTGATCTCTAGGAACATTTATGATGGGATAGAATAAAGAAAGATATTGATGATTTTAAAGGATTTTTTTACATATCCATTGGTTAAGATTAATGAAAATTACCAAATTTTTATTATACCGTATTTTTTTGTACTGTTCTTTAATATTATATGGATTAATTTTGACACTAGGCACTAAGAAAGTTTGTGATTCTGATTCTTAGTGTGCTCAGAAAAATTTCTTGAAAAATAGTAATATTTTGATAGAATGTGCATGCTATTTTCTTGAAAAAAGTCGAATGACTCCTCAATGGGTTCCTAGATTAGAAATATGAGGGTACCATAGAGATCATAATGGAATATTTACTGAATGAATGAACTAACATTGGTCAGTGTGGGTCATCTATCAAAAAAGTCAACAATGACAAAACTAAAAAAGAAATAATTAAATAAAATTATTTTTCTTTTAAATCATAATAACTCATGAACAGATACTCAGATTGGAAATCTAAAAACACCATTGAGTTTGAAATGTTGTGTTTTCTCTTGGAGCGGCTTATCATTAGTCATTGTGGGGTTTCAATGGAAAAATTAATAAAGGACATGATCTTCATTAAATAATTTAAATGAAAACAAATATTTTGTTGACTCGATGATTTCCATAAAAAATTTACCTATGTAGAAATCCCAGGGTTATCCACATAACCCTGGGATTGCTAGAAAATCACTAGGGAATGATTTTGAGAAACCACTCAAGGAAATGGTGACAGAATCACATATTGAAGATCAAAAAAATCCATTCTTGATAGATCTCACCAATGACGATGATTCGAGGACTGATCTTCATCATCGAGTGATCTAAATCAAAGATATGATGCGTTATTTTGGATTTCCTTTATTGTGAATGAATTCAATGGAGAATTTGGACTAATCAATGAATATGTTGATCCATGGTTCGATCATAGCCTTGCAGGATGGGTTTTATTTCTTTGTGATTTATTATGAGTGTGATCATATGATTTTTTATTCACTAATTATATTGTCTTTATAACAAAAATGAACCAAAATTGACAAAAAAATTATCATTTATTGTTCCACTTATTTGATTTATGCTCTCCCCATTCATCATTGTATTCATGCATTCTTATCCTAGCCCATGTCTCAACATATCATGATCAATTGATCATTGCATACCCAATTCATGGTCCAACGATCCGATATCACAGATTTGAGATCGGCTGACATGAAGAAGGTGTGAAAAAAGACATGGAGTGATTTGGATGACAGAGGATCCCTGAATCCGTATTGGTTAAGATTATTTGGAGTAATGAAGAATGATGTTTTAATCCTTTTTGAAACTGGTTCAAAAAATGAAACACGTTTTTTGGGTGATGGAATGACCAAATGAGGATGGATCTTGAGTTTCTAGAAAAGGAATCAACGAAATAGGGGTCAAATCAATATATGAGATGACCAGAGCATGAACTAGAAATTTTGGAAAATCCTACACTACATGGAGGTTAATTCGGGATTACATGGTGTGTGGGCCCCCTGAGTGGAGGTTTGGGTTTTAGGTATGGGATAAGTATCACACTGCCTATGGCTATTCCTACATGACATCTAGTCTCTCCCTAATAACTTGGCATGTACATGGGAAGTATGTATACACAGGGAGGAGTACAAGGGTTGCGTACACAACGTGTACTCCCCCACTTGACTTTTCATGGAGGTATTACACATAATAACTCATGTACTTGTACCTGAGAAGATATACACAGTTTGACACCGTGTATTGGCACATGACTGTTGTACGTAGGTGCACCCCGGATGGAAGGATACGGTGTGTGACTTTTTCTACATGCAGTTTACCCATCTTCTACATGAAATTGTTGGAATGAAAAATATTGAAGAACATGGGCATTACCTAGGGGTAAGGACATGGCGTGTGACCCTACTACACATCATGTACCCCTTTCTACGTGCCTTGAAACTCTTATCCACCATATCTTGGGAAAGTATGTTTTAGGTTCGTTCCCTTTATCACTTCCCTAAAGGTATGTGGGTATCATATCCTACTCATAGGAGTATGATCCCTTTAGAAGGACTTCCTTGATAGAGTTATTGGAATCCCCAAAGATGCCCCATGTGGGATCATTTATACATTATCATTCCCTAGGTAGAGTCCATGGTATTGACATGACCAATCCTACCATACTTCAATCCTCTAGTTTCTGGGTTAACCCAGATGGATTTTTTGGTATCACCCCTATACATGGTTGTGATCCTCATATGTTGTATTGCATCTCTCTCTTCAAATGTATCATCATATCTCACTCACGAAGGTTCCCGAGGAACAGAACTTCTCGGATGGACGTCATCAGTTTTATCATACTCAGGATTGTGATCTCCTGGATGAGTGCTTCGTGGAATCTTCGAGATGGATCCCTAATGTTGGTATGTGGTAGTTGGGACTTACCTATATCCTTTATATCTTGGTTTAGGTATATCTAGATATTTATATATGTGTTTTAGACATATACTGTGTAGATAGGTTTTCCTACTGAGTATCATTATACATTCCACTAAATAAGATTTTCCTACACATGTTGTGACTTATATAGATGAGAAACATTTTGGCGGAGTCCTTGGAGGACCAAGAAGAAATAGAGCTTTGTGAAATCATGTAGGATGAGGTGTGTTCCTACGGCTACAGATAGGTGTCCTAGTAACGTTTCCTACATATTGGCCTTGTGTTTACAGACTTCATTTGGTGGGATTGTATTAGGCCCATTTTAACTTTACATTACCTTCCTATCATACACTATATGGGATATAGTGGTATGCATGCATATGGTTCATAGTAGTTTTTATATTTCATCATTTTGTGGTCTTGGAAATTTTTCATACGTACAGGTACATAGGAAATGCCTCTCGTGTTTTTGATATGCCTACTCGGTGCTAGTCACCAGCCCCGGTACTATTATAAGTGGGTTTGGGAGTCACAACATGCCCGCCCCCTAGGACAGGTCATGACAGAGTGGAATTAAAGGTGTTCAGTTGTGCTTTAGGTCTGGGAGTTTGTGATATTGTTTTGGGGAAACAATGTTAAGTGTTTCGTGTTTGGATTTTAGGTCAGGGACACCAGTATTAGTGTAGAAGTCTATATATTCACACAATAGGATTATGATAACCTTCATTCCATCTCAGTACATGAGAACACTAGTTGTAGGAAAAATAATGGAACATGCATCATATAAGAATGTGTTGTTCATTCCATGTACATATTGAGTCGGATATCCAGATATACTCATTAACCATGGTACATCTTCTTTTCTTATAGGATTCCCCTGACACGCATACCAGCTAGGATTCAGTAGCTTGATCATGAGGATAACCCCCTTAGTGATAAGGCATCAATACAAGGGCCAATTCCCTATATGTTACCTCCAGCTAGTGCACCAGCCATACCACCACCTATTGAGAATCATGTGGTACCCTTAGTACCAATAGATGAGGATCATAGTTTGAGTGTGCTTCATGAGTTTCAGTAGAAGAGAACCCTTAGGATTTGAGGTAAGACCAACACACATGTGGTTGAGGACTAGCTTGAGGAGGTGACCCATGTTTTCTTGTCTAGTCAGGATTCCAAAAAGTTAGATGGTGGTTCTGCAGGCAATACATCTTTACAGATCAATTAGAAGATAGTGGATTTTAGTTTTCTGATCTTAAAAAATGATTACTCTTTCATGGTTAGCGTTTGAGAACCTTTTTTGATAGGATTTCTCACCTTACAATATAATGGTTATGCAAATACAAGAGCTTCTATAGCTATGGAAGGATGGAATGTTGGTATCTGAGTTTTCATTGAGACATACCAACCTCTCTAGATACTCAATGGATATGATGCATGATGAAAACTACAAGACTCAATCCTTCGGTTGAGGTCTGCATAGAGATAGATGATCTATAATTACCCCTCTGTGTATTCTTACATATGATGTTATTCTAGAGCAAGCCTTGGTGGATGAGAGTTTCATGGATGAGTAGATACAACTGGTGGTAGTCAGTTTTTGAAATTTAAGAGTAGAGACCTTGGTAACAAGGAGCCGAAGTTTGTCTCAGAGTCCTGGATGTATGATAAGATTCAAAAGGGGATCCTAGAATATATTATTTGTAGTTTGAGGTTCATAGGATGGGTCTAGTTATCCTAGGAAGGGGAAGTTCTATTCTTATTATGGAAGTGGACATCTCTCTTGAGATTTTCCAATCCACCGTACTATTGATAGGGAGATAGTGTATGAACCACCAAGGTAGATATAACTATAGGATCAAGAAATTTCATAGGGGGTGGATGTGGAAGAAGAGATTGGAGCGTAGTAGTAGGTGGTCTAAGTTTCAACTTGTCACCACCACTACCCCCAGGTGGTCCACTCAATGCGCTGGGAGCTAGAGAATAGGGTAGGGGACATCTATATGCAGTCTAGGCATATTACCCAGGGTCTCTTGGAATGATTCTGGGAATGGTCATTTTATTTTCAAAATTAGGTAATGTAAAAATATTAATAGGTTCATGTCATTCATTTCTCACCACATATCTTGTTCAAGAACTATATATTTCAATTGAATTATTGAATCAACCCTCACACTTAAAGACCCCTACTGAATGAGACCCAATGATCATGAATTAGTGCTGATAGTGTGATCTTACTCATGGAGGTGAGAGTTTCCATTGGGATATCTTGGTAGCGACATCGAGTCCTTATAATGTCATTCATGGTATGGGTTGGTTATCCATAGTCCATACTCATATCGACTGTTTTAGGTGAAGATGGAGGTAATCCCACAATGATGAATCGAAGTATTCCTTAATTGGTGAAAAAAGGAATCCGAGCAGTGCCAAATGTAATCATGCATGGGAGAGGACAACCTATTACTCATCATTTGTCTTGCCTAACCCTTGGTGTAGTGGATGTTATGAGTTACTAGTTTCCTGCAAAAGGGTGGAGTACAAGGACATATTTATGGAACATGTTCCAGGTTTACCACCCGACCAAGAGATAGACATCTTCATTGATCCACACTCAAAGATGACACCAATATCTACACCAACATATCGTATGGTTCCTTTAGAGCATTATGAGATAAGGGTGAAATTAGAGGGCATACAGATGAAGTTCTTTGTGAGACCCAGTGTTTTATACTAGGTAGCCTTAGTTTTGTTTACAAAAAATACGAAAACGGGGAATTAAGGTTGTGTTTAGAATATTGGATCTTGCACTAGGTGCCCTTGAAAAAAAAGTATCCTCTACCATGGATTGATGAACCCTTTTATCAATTGATAGAGGCATGGTGGTTCTAAAAGGTTAATCTCAGGTCCATGATTTCCTGAGTTGAGGCAGAGTTTGGTAAGTGTTCAATTATTGGGTTTTCAAGAAGAAAGTGTTAATCACACAGTACTCTATAATGCATTAGGATCTAGGAATGGTTTTTCCTGATATACAGGAAAAAGTTATTTCCTATGTTTCATTCTAGTTGTGACTAAATGAGATGTAATACACCACCCATGATTTTGAGTTAGCAGCGATAGTATTTGTGTAGAAGATGTGGTGACACTACCTGTTTGGCGAGCAGTTTATCATATACTCAAATCATGAGTGTCTCAAGTATATCTTCTCTTAGATGGATATGAACATAAGAAATAGGTTATGGATAAAGTTCATTCCAGACAATGAATTTGAGATTTATATGCTCCAAGAAAGGGTGATGTGGTGGATTATGTTCCAAGTGAGAGATATATTTCATTATTGATGAATGAGGCATTAGAGTAGTTGGCCTTGTTGAGGTTATCCTTTGTGGATCGAGATGGAAAAACTTACCTCCAGTCAATGGTTGTTTCCCCTCAACTCTTACAGTGATTTCAAGAGACACAAATTGGGGAAACCAGCTGTGATACCCTACATGCTCATATGTCCACATGGAGTTTTCTTGATGAATATTGAAAAGGTGGGGATCATGTATTCCTTTTTAGGGGAAACAAAGTAGAATCCGTGGATTTATTGGAGGAGGTTTTAAGGGAGTTTCATACACACACATTGGAAGTAAATCCTTGGGTGGATAATATGTACCAGTTCCTTCGATATCAGTTTGGTGGTAGTAAATGAAGAAATTAGTGGCAACATTGGTTTCAAGGTGCCTTACATGTCCGCGAGTGAAGGATGACCAACTCACCAAGTCGGCCGACATTCTTGATATATAATAGGAGAGTTTATTAGGGAGTGTAAGATGCCTCTATATTCAGGATATAGATTGAATCCATAGAGATCCATTGATTATTCATTCATATCATGATGCTCGTTTTACATCCTTGTTGTGGATATGATTATCGAAGGCATTTGGGACTCTATTACGCTTGACCATAGTGTTTCACCCATAGACAGACGACTAAATGGAGAGGACCATTCAGGTTCTGGAGGACATGCTTTGGGACTGTATGTTTGACTTTGGCCATAGTTGGGAGGATCACCTACCACTGGGGGAGTTCACATACAACAATAACTATCATTCAACTATTGGTATGGCACCATTAGAGGCTTTGTACTAGTGACCCGATAGGTCACCACTTTACTGGACTAACCCCGGAGAGTCCTCACTTATGGGCCTGGAGTTTGTGCGAGCTACTACAAAGAAGGTGCAGATCATCCAGGATAAGATAAATACTACCCAGAACAAAAAAAAATTCTTATAATGACTGGTGGAAGAGGCCTTTGGAGTTCGATAAAGGAGACCATGTATTCAAACAAGTTTCACCTCAACGGGGATTATGGAGATTTGGTTAGGGCGTAATGTTATCTCTACATCTTATCATACCTTTTCATATACTATGTATAGTTTTTTGTGGTGGAGTATGGCTTAGCTATACCCACATAGTTGGAATAGATAGATGTTGTTTTCCATGTGTCATAGGAGAGGAGGTTCATGCATGTCCCATAGCACATCATCGACTGGGGTGAGATGGACATCGATGTTGGACAAACCTTTTCTATGTACCCAGTTAAGACTGAGGATCAGTAGGAAAAGATCCTTTATAGGTGATCGATTCCTTTGATGTGTGTCCGGTGGAAGCATGAAAATCTCCGAGAGAGATCATGGGTGTGGTAGGCTCAGAATCATGCTCAACACCCTCATATTTTTGAGGAGTCATTATTTTGGATTTTCAAGGAAGTAAACACCCATGGATTGTATAATTTAATGTCTAGGTTTTTTACATGTAATTTTTTAAAAAATTATATGGATTAATATTGAGACCAGGTGATGAGACGACGTGTGAACCTGAGGCCTGGTGTACCTGGAACAATTTCATGAAATATATTAAACTTTTGATAGCACGCATATGCAGTTTTCTTAAAAGAGTGGAATAATCATAAATGACTGCCTATATCAGAAATTCTAGGGAACTATTGAGATTAAAATGGAAGCTTTATCCTAGGCACGACCTATCTTTGGTTGGTGCAGGTCATCTGTAGAAAAATTAAAAATGGTTGTAACCATAAATAAAATAATTGAATAAAATTATATAATTTTTTAATTCTAATAACTCATTAATGGTGACTCAGATTGGAAATATAAGAACACCTTTTAGTTATTATTGTGTTGTTTTAACTATATGCAACATAATATTTTTCAGCACGTGTCTTATATGAAAAAACTTGAAAAGGAGGTGATCATCATTAATTAATTTAAATAAAAAATTTATTTTGTGGATGTAATGATTTCCTTTAAAAATAACCTAATGCTAAAATCTCAAGGTTAGTTGCATATCCCTAGTAACACCATAGAATTTCTACGGAGGTAATTGGAGAAACATATCAAGAAAACAGTGACAAAATCATATATCAACGATCGATTAATGTCGTTATTGATTGATCGTGTCCATGATGATGACATAGAGATCGATCTCCATCAGTGAGGGATCCAAATAAAAGGTAGGATGCATTATTTTGAATTTCCCTTCCCATTCATGAATTCGACGATGAATGCGTACCAACAAACAAACACGTTGATCCATGGTTCGATCATAACCTTGAAGGATGGGTTTTATTTCTATGGGATTTATTGTGATTTTGATCATGGGATAATTTATTAACTAATTTTTTTTTCTTTCTGTTGGAAAAGAACCATGATCAACATCAACATAGATCAAGGTAAGTTCCTCTTTTTTTCATTATGCTTTCACCCTCCATTCATTATTCCTTGTGGGAATTCATTTCTAATCCCATGACTCAACAAATCCCGATTAATCAATCCTTGCACACATGATTCATGGCACAATGATCTGATATCACAGATCTTGGATCGACATGACACAGTAGTGGTACAAAAATATAAACAGAGTTATTTGGATAACAGTGGATCCCCGAATCTGTGTTCTTCAATGTCCTTTAGTAGAATGAAGAAAGAAACTTTTACGGTGTTGTGGGACCAGATCCGAAGACAAAATTCATTGTTTGGATGATGGCGCGACCGAATGAGGTTGGATATTGAGTTTCTCGAAAAGGAACGACCAGAATGGTTTTCATATCAATAAAGGAGATGAATAGAGAATGATCCACGAATTCTAGAAAATATCATTCTACATTGTGTGTAATCTAGGATTAGACAGCCTATGGGGCCCCTTATGTGGTTGTTAGTGTTCTGGGAATGAGATAAGTATCAAACAACATGTGGATCTACCAAAGTGGTGTGTGGTCCGTCTCTTATAAATCCATGTGTACATGGGAAGTACATGGACATGGGGAGGGGTACACATTTTTCCAACATGGTGTGTACTCCCCCACATGAATTAACCTAGAATAAGTACATGGACTACCCCTTGTATTGGTATATGAGAAAATATACAGAGGTTGACCCCATATACTATCACACGACCAGAGTACACGGGTGGACCCTAGATATAAGAACATGGAGTGTGACTTATTCAATATGTCATGTACCCATATTCTACATGACACAGTTGAAATGACTTTGGCCTTTGTACACAGGTAGTACTCGGGGTTAAAGGATACAACGTGTGACCCTTCTACACGTCGTGCACCCCTTTATACAAGGCTTGAATATCTTTTCGACCTTATTATTGACATGTTTGGTTAGGTTTCGTTCACTTTATTACTTACCTTAAGGTGTGTGGGTATAATTTTATACTCATAGGATTATGATCCCTTTAGTTAGACTTCATTGATACTTTTTTTATAATCCCCTGAGAGGCCCGATGTGGGATACTCTATTCATCTTTGTGCCCTAGGTAGTGTCCTTGGAATTGATGTGACCAATTATATAGGGCATTAATAATATATATAGAAGATTAATCTAGATGGAGTTGTTGGTATCACAACATGGACCTGGCTATGATCCTCACCACTTTTATTGTATCTATCTTTTAAAATCTATCAACATATCTATCTCATGATGGCTGTCAATGAATAGTACTTTTCGGACAAATGTTATTAGTGATATCAGACTCAAGACTGCGTTATCCCAAATGAGTGCTTTGTAGAATCTTGGATATGTACCCAGGTCCTGGTATGTGGTAGTTGTGACTTACCTCTAGACTGCAAGTCTTGGTTTAAGTATATCCAGATGTTCATATTTGGGATGTAGACATATACAACATACTGTTGACTGTAATTTCTTAAGTCCATTAATTTGTGGTTTTGGTGTGTCCTAATGAGTATTTTTATACCCACCCATACACAGGATTTTCCAACACATGTTGTTTCTTGTGATGATGACCAACCTTTTGAAAGTGTCCTAGACAGACCAGGACCGAAAGGAGCTTTGTGAGATTAGGCAGGATGAGGTGTGTTCATATGGCTATAGATAGTAGTCACAATACATTTTCATACAAGTTGGACTTATGGTAACATACATCTTTTGGGGGGATTGTATTTTTCCCAGTTTAACTTTAAAATATATTATTTTTGTGCTTTGGTTGGGATATAGTGGTATGCATGCATTGGGTACATAGTGGTTTTTTATATTTCATCAATTTTTGGTCTTGAAGATGTGTGCATGTGTATAGTTACAAAAGAAATTCCACCCATGTAAGTTATATGCCTACTCAGTGCTAGTCACAAGACACTGGCCTATTGGATATGAGCTTGGAGATTCGCGGCACTGGACCCACTAAGATGGGTCATGACAAAACGTTTTTCTTTATAATTTTCTAATTGTATAATGAAAAAAGTAGAATATATCCATGGATTTTTTGGGTGGTATATCCTTTGATTTTACAACGTATCCTTGGTTTTTTGGGTGGTCTTTTTCAATAGAAAAATATATTTATTTTTTCCCATTCGAATAACTATATATTTCAATCAGCATTATCAACATTATGTATAATAACCCAACTTCTTTGTTGGTTACTATTACATCATTTGGAAGAAAAATAACAAAATAGTGACACATTTAAGGATAAACAGGTTTAGTATCATGGTAAAATTAGGTTCATTCATCACTTATAAATAAAACATAAAATCTATTTCTATTCATTTTCACTAACCATCTAAAATCTCTCATGTTTTCTACATAAATGAAATGGGTGAGATAAAATCCTAGAAAGGGGAGGGATAACATAGAAAGAACACAAGACTTGAATCAATAATACAAGGGTGAGAATAATTGTCATCATTATATCATAAGAATGGGTTCTTCATAAAAAAAATAGCGAATCCTTTGAAAATCATGGAATGTGTAATATAAATAACAATGGCAGATCATAACATAGATTTCAAATATAACACATAGTTCTAAACAAATATATTTTCATGTTCATGCATAACTTATATGAACTATTCATAACTTCAAAATTATTTACAATTCCAACATCATTTTCTTGCATAATAAATATAATCTCATGATATATATCACATTACCCAATGAAAATAAGGGTTATATAATTATGGACCCACCAGTCATATCATAAAATTATCATAATCATGGTTTCCAAATGGGAGGAAATTTTATAACCATCATTGTCTTGAAACTAATATATGGAACGGACTGATATTCATATGGTTTCATAAATAATACATTCATGTATAACCATTTTCATTCCAAAATGTATATTAGATGTCATATTTTTGAATAAAATATATTTTTCCTAGAAAAATAAACAACTCTATTGGAGTCAAGAGTTACATGGGAAAAATAAATTCCTTTTCGATAAATCCCTTTAAATGGAATAATTTATTGACAAGGTTAGACCATGTGTATCCATAGAAAATAATATAAACATATTGAGGAGATATTTTACAGATATTATAATAATTTCCATACTGATATCATTGTGAAATATAAGATAACCCAAAATAATGTATTCGGTTTGACAATACATTGTAATAAAACTCAACTTATTTCATCTCTTTTCATATATTGTATAATAAAAATAATTTTTTTTGAAAATTATAACCATAAGTGAAAAATATTTATTTTTGTATTTTTTAATTAATAATTTTGAATTATATTTCATAATTCACATTGTTGACATTGAAATGCTTTGATATCAAATTTTTCTTATCACATGTCATCATGTTTCGATATAATTGTTTTTGTTTAAGGTCATTTATACATAAGAAATGTAAATTCTAGAATAATTTAAAAAGATAATTAAAAATTTATATAAAATATATTATTCATGTTATCCATCCTTAATGGTGGTGATAACAAGAGATATGACATTTTCATTATTGGATATTAGTCGACCATTGATGAGACATTTCCATTAGAGGGGAATGAGAATATTGAGATATAAATTTGGTGTAAATATAGTCATTATAATAGGATGCCACCATTATTATAATGTTATAATGTGCATATATTGTCCAAAAAATAATTCAGATTGAATGTAATAGAGAAAATTGGGAAGGGAAGAATAAAATGACAAATTTTTTGATGAAAACATACCCTCCAAGTGGTGGTTCATTATTCTATGGAACGTAAATTATTGAAATATCAATGGTTAATTACTCTAGAAAATGAATGAGGATTTTAAGGGGGTTGTTACATGGGATTTGGGAAGGAATTTGTAATTTTCAAGTCGATGGTAAGTGCTTTTCCTACTGAGGGGGTGAGAGGTTATATATATATATATATGAGGATAGCGTAATTTTAAGAAAATATATTCAGCATATTTTAATATCCAAGGAAAACTGTAAAACAATAACATTTTTTAAATTATGAAATATATTTTATTAAAATAACATGATTTTAGAACGTTGAATTACTTTGTTATATGAATTTAAGAATTTAATCAAGAGGAATGTAGAAAAATTAAAGTACTATGTTTCTTTATAGGGTCACATTAGACTTTTAGACTTTGGAAATTACTTTTAGGTTTGGAAATTATTATTATTATTTTTAAATGACCCATTTATCTTATATAGTTGATTTTGGTCTGAGATAACCAATATAATATTTACCATGTCATTATTATGTCATTAATATTTTATAAAAAATGTTGTATTTGAAAAATAATATTTTTATTATTCTTAAAAAAATTAACCTTTTCTGAAATTTATCAAAAAATGACCCTTGTAAATTACATTGTGTTGATTATAAATATGATATTCATTTTATCAATATATTTTTATACAATATGTAATTTTAATTAATAATATAAAAATTAAAATATCAATTAAATACATTAAAATACAATTTCCCAAAAATATGTGTATAATGTATTTGAGTTTTTAACCATGGTATGTAATTAAAATATTTATAGTTGTTTAAATTAAAAATGATTAATATTATTTATATTAAATTTTATTATATTGAGGTAAAATAAATATTCTAACTATTGGGTTACTGATCCATATGGGTATGTTGTTATTCTTCATAATGAGGATACTATTTCAATGGTCACATTACTATTCCAACATTTATATAATACCTTTTATAAATATATACAAATTACTTTTATAAATTTTTTCGTACAATTATTCCTAAGGTTTTAAATTTTACATTAATAGGATTTTGATTCATTTACTATTATTCTTTTTATATGTAGTGTTGTTCGTGGGAATGAAGATTCAATCAGATTAGGATGATCCAAAATATCTCATTCTAGTTTTTCTATTCTCTATTTTCTATCTTCTTATAATATTTAAAATTTTCATGGGTTTGTTTTTTGAGTAGTGTAATTATTAGTGTTAATGAAATAATTTTTTGTTTTTTATATGTTTTTTTCATTTATATTACTATAAAATATATTATAACACATGTTCATTTTTAAAACAAATATCATTAATAAAGGTTAAGACATTAAATTTTTATCCCCTCTAAAAAAAATCATCACAAAAATTTATAATCCCACATTGGTTGATAATACATGAGGTTACTTATATTTTATTGTTTCCTTATGTTACTATTCCACCTCTCTATATTTTTTGTTCTCTAATATCTCTTTGATAAGGTTAGTTATCTTGTTTCATATAACTTTTTTCTATACTCCAAGATATACACTGAATTCTCTTTATAAAAGGGGACATTCTGTAGTTGTACCACCTCAACATTCCATACATTTGAGGGATCATGTATTTACATACTTAGGGGAGAAGAGTGTGCTATATGAAGATCACTTTCCTTTTTTGGTGGATGCTCTTCCTCATAGGACACTTCTTCTATACATTCAAAGTATGAATGGAGACAATGTAACTATGGATAATATTTATTTTCTTTATACACTCTTTGAATCTATTCTATAGTGATATTTGAAGGAACATTCTCTTGTGAACTTCAAACTAATATCCCTTCAATGTTTGTGAGCATAAAACTCCTTCTGAATCTGAGAAGCTTTTATATTTTGTTGTAACACTCTAACAATCGATATTATTATTTGTGTAAGAACTAGTCCATGATGAGTCAATTAACTGAGTTCATCCCAACATATATGTGTTCTAATCACTTCCCAAAGGGAGCTTCATATGTATCTATTTGAATACATGTTTGGAAGGAATTTTTTTACAAAAACTCATATAATGGAAAAAAATTATCCCATACTCCTTTAAATTACAATGAGAAGGCTCTCAAAATTTCCTTGATGTGTGAATGGTCATTTTATATTAGATATCAGTTTAAGAGCGACAATTCATAATGAAATTCAATTATGTATTTAGATATTGTTGATTATTTATCTTGAATTTATAGTTGAACCTTAGATTAAGATCAGATACGATTGAATGTGGTTGCACATATAACCTCTGAAATTACGTTACTAATATCTCAGCAAGCTAGTCAAGAAATAAATCTTACCAAATAGTGATGATGTGGGAATTCTTGGTGAATTGATCCACCAAAACTAATATCTCATTGCTTCATTTGGATATATTCAAGAGACTAGTGATGATGTCCATATCGATTTTCTCATATTTCCATGTTGGTATAGGAAATGGTCATATCATGAACTTATTATTCCATCACTAATATTTATATTTAGGACATAATATGAACATTGAGATGTTTTAAGAAACATCATTCTTCATGTAGTCCCCCCAAAAGCCCCTCTGAAGGTAATAGTACATCATTGTACTTCTAGTATGGATTTAGATTTATTATTTATGACCACTATCCAAAAACAATTTATTTATCTTAGGAGATGGGAGAATACAATTTCATGTTCCAAATTTAAGGAAACCATATTTGGTGAAGTTGAATTAATGAATATTTCATTACATTACTGCTTCCACCTTATTTTTATGTTTCTTATCATCCTATTATTCCAGATCAATATTACCTTATATAGATGGTTGGATAATAATTTTGAAAAGGAAGTATATATTCATAAATATTATGATTTCTTGATCTGTCCTTCACAAATACATTACGACTAGGTATTTATTAATCAATATTATAGAAAATGTTGTATGTTGTTTTTCATTTATATCATCAAATACTTTTTTTCATTCCTATGACTGTAGTTAAAAGACAATTCTAAGTCTTTAACCATATCTAATCATTATCACTAATGTATATTGAGCTCATTCTATTTGTGTATATACTTGAGACTCTCATGATCTGTATATATGTACCACTTCTCTCCATAGAGCTAGTTTTTCCAAATATTTAATGCAATGATAAAAGATTATAACATAAAATAATTTATTTGGTTTTTTTCCAATTGATAATCAACATTTTTTAGTCATAGGCTGCCACTTTTCCATGCTTCATCTTTACACAATCCATGCCTTTATTTAGATTATCACTTTATACCACAAACCCTTCTTAACGTGATGTTGGTTTGAGTACAAGCACAGTAATTAGACTCTTCATGAGCTCCTTAAGTATTTTATGACATTATCCCATCTAAAAATTCATTTCATCCTTTCATGTTAACTTAGTTATTAATATATAAAATTTTGAGAAATTTCTCAAAAATAATCATAAGTACCCAACCAATCCAATAAAACTATATATTTCAATGAATCTAGATGGTTTATTCCATTACTCAATTGATTTTTTCTTTTAGGGATCAATATAAATTCCCTAACATATGATCATAATCCCCAAGAACATGAAATGTTGCCTAAAAAGGCCACACGTTCTATACCTAGGATACAATTTATCCTTTATTTAAGTTTCTCACACAATAATTTGATACAATCATTTCTTTATATAAATGAGAATATTATCAGTAAATAATACCAAAAATTTGAGGAAATTTTAAATATTGTCACTATTCATAAATTCCCTGAATATTTTAGGGGAATTATTAATTCCTAATGTATATAATTTCCATACCAGTTTTAGACATCTATCTTAATAATAACTTCCTTATTTACCTTCAACCAATTATATCCCAAATAAAGATACACCATTCAGAAGTACTAAGAACTTTTATTTGGATCAAATAATTAATCAATCCAGGGAAGTGAAACTTGTTGTTTATGGTGATCTTGTTAATCTCATGGTAATACATCCACAAACACATTTATCCATCATTTTTCATTACAAAGAGAACTAGCACACCCCAAGGTGATGTAATTGGGTATATGATATAATGACCTGACCTTATTACATTACATCATGTTGAATTTTAGTCAAGAAATCACTTCCACTCATATTTTGGATATTTTCCAGTTTATATTTGTAGAGAATTGGGATCTAAAACATACATAAAATTTTACAATTATACCGAGTTGATACCATAAAATATTATCTATTTCTTAAAAAAATTCCAATAAAACTTGTTTTCATTGAAAAATATTCATAACATTTAACATGGATTCATTATTTGTCTTACACATCCTTATAAAATTTTACAATAATTTAAAAACATGGCATGGGCACAA
The DNA here is from genome assembly GCA_963277665.1 of Viscum album. Lineage (NCBI taxonomy): Eukaryota > Viridiplantae > Streptophyta > Magnoliopsida > Santalales > Viscaceae > Viscum > Viscum album. Next base: position 362,958,747 of record OY728121.1, read on the forward strand.
ATAAATTAGTAAGGTATATGAAGATAATGAAAAAAACATTAGTCCATGAATACTTGTATCATATGAAACCATTTTGAAAAAAAGACAAACTTGTTACCCATATAAACATAATTTTTAAAACATGATATTTCCATGAGATTTCTACAAAAAAAATGTAAATATAAATTAGAACATAAAGGTATCTTGGGGAATTACCTACATGTTCTTGTAACCCTCTTGTCTACCTTACAAATTGTAACCCTCACGACTACCATACAATTTATGTAACCATCGCAGTTACACTTGGAGTAACCATACGACCGAACTCATAATTACCCATAAAAAATGAATTTTATGGAGATATTCGTCCCAAACATCATAATAAAAAATTCCCATGTTCTAGAACACAATCATACATCATGAATAATTTCATAAAAACATTTCTTTTGAATTTCATAAAATAGAATTTTTAAAAGAGGGTTTTTAAAAAAAGTCCCTTAAAATATCATATAAATTATGTGAGACTTAATACAGTGGATGTAATAAGTATATAACCTATAATACACATAATTAAACATAATATAATCATAATTAATATCACAAGAAATTTTAATACCACATAAATAATGAAGTAGATTGTTAACCCAACGAATGTAAATCGGGTTATGATTTCCCTTACCTCGAGTTTGTTTTACTTCATGCTTGTTTAAACATCTGGCAAAATAGTTAAAAGAGTGTTATTAATATATTAAAAAAACATATTCATGTTTATAATACCTTATATGATAAATTAATTACATCACATTTTCCTTTAATTGTTAGTATTTTGTTCCTTCCATTATTTTGGGTGAATTTTTTACATGATTTCCATGACCATTTTATCATAGATATTCTTGTCGATTGGAAGTGAAACTCCATAGTTGGAATTTTATGGTATTTAAATATTTCTAGAACCATAAATTAATCCTTTTATAATTTTTAATTTATACATGAGAATGATTCATAAGTTAAAACATTATTATATTTGTTTAGGTCATTTTGGAAATTCTTCGATCCTAATAAACTGATTCTATCTTAAAAATAAATAAAATGTCTAAAAATTTATTCCAGAACCATATATATGATAAAATACATAAATATTAATCTATTTCAACCATATAAATCTTTTCATGACCATAATTGAAGACGATAATAGAAATTGAAAACCCATCGTCCTTAAATGTCGTAAATTAGCACATCTCGGATGGTGTTTTCATTTTTAGTATAAAAGAATGGGAAATGAGAGATGATGAATAATTATTAAATTATCAAAAAAAAAGATATTAAATTTTTTCTAATGGAGTTAGCATTAAATTTTTATGAATGGAGGAGTGGAAAGAAAATGAAAAAGAAATAATCTCAAAATAAAAAACTGTTTAGAGATCCCTCAAGAAAATTAGGCATCCTAATGACGTGGCTTAAAATTTCATAAAATATTTTGATGGGAGAAAAGGGGACTATTATAATTGTTACATAATATATAGAGTAATGGGAGTTATATAATGACATATACCGACATAATAAATTTTAAATTAAAATGAATAACATAAAATGAAAGCATAAAAAATATAAGGGTGGTGGATTCGCATAACTTGTATAGTAACACCAAAAACATCAAATTTGGGACCTTGGGGGATTTAGGACACCTTGGGGGGACTCTTAGGGAGTTAAAACCTCTAGATATTTGAGAATTATGAGTTTTGAATGAAATATAATAAAATAATGAGTGGGTATTTATAGTAAATGAGAGGGTGCTTTTTATTAATTTCAATGGACACCTCATTAGTGTTTTTTTGAGAAACCATGGGCTTTACCATGGTATTTCCCATGCTATTAGCCACTTGGGACACTTAATGTCAAATTTTACTATACATAAGTCGACCTGAATTTTATATTAATTATTATACCATTATGATGTCATTAAACATACTGAAAACTCAAATCTGTATTTTTATTATTCAAGAAAAATTAAAATATTTCAGAAAACTCCCAAAAATTCACCATACCAATTTTTCAACAAGTAGAATTATAAAATGAACTCCATTTTTTGAAAATAATTTTCAAAATATTATTAATTTAATTTTTAAATAAAATTATAAATTATTGAAAAATAATAATTTTATATTTGTAACTCATTTATTAACTCCATGAAAAATAAATCAAAATCTCATTATCTTATATCCTTAATAAAATAAAATAATAATATTATATACTATTAATAAGGGTCATATTACTTTTCATAGGGGTATATAAATATTCACTAGAAAACAAGTTGGTTATATCATACACCAAATAACTTACTAATCACAACCATAGATGACCTTTTTTTGAAATTCAAATAATAAATGAAAAAAAATTATATTTAAAGGATAAATATAAATATATATTTAAAATAATGTCTCAGGGATTTAAATTTATTTTTATTAAAACAAGGGGTGTTACATTATTCCCCCCTTCTAGAAATTACATCCTTGTAATTTTTTTTACTTATTAAACAATTGAGGGTACCTTTCCCTCATATAATTTTCATATTTTCATGATGCCTCTTCAAACATGTGGTTTCTTAAAAAAAACTCATAACTGGGAGATTACAATATTCCTCTACTCTAGTTTTCTTTGATCAAGAATCTGAACAGGTTTCACTTGATAAGAATGGTTCTCTTCCACCTGAACTGCTTCTGGGCTCAAAAAATGAGACGAATCTAGCACATACTTTCTCAACACAGAAACAAGAAAAAAAATGTGTACCTAAGATAAACTCAAAGGAAAATTCACTCGATAGGTTCTTGGTCCAACTTTCTCCAGGATTTTATAAGGTTTAATGAATAATGGACATAGATTTACTTTCATACCAAAATCCATAACACTTTTCCTTGGTGAGTTTTTAAGAATAATATAATCACCATCCTCTAAATAATTGTATTTACTCCTATAGTATGGATAACTTTTCTGCCGTATCTAAGCTATCCTCATGTGTTTCTAGATCATCTTCACTTTCTCTTCCACTTTATCTACTAATTCTGGTCCCATCAACATCCTTTCCCAGACTTCATGACAAAAATTTGGAGTTGTGTGCTACTTACCATAAAAAACATCAAAGGTGCCATCTGTATATTGAAATGAAAACTATTATTATATGAAAACATAAATAAACAAATATGATGATCCCAATTTCCTTGGTAGTCCACTGAACAAACTCGAAGCATATCCTCCAAAGGCTGAATCATTTATTCTGAAAGCCCATCTTATTGAGGATGAAAAGTTATACTGAAATTTAATTTGGTGCCCAATGACTTCTAAAGGCCCTCCCCAATTCTAGAAGTGAACCTGGGATCCCATTCAGATAGAAAGGAATGAGTAACTCCATGTAACTAGAAAATATCATTGAGGTACAGTAGATAAAGCTGATCCAAATAAATTATATCTCTAATAGAAACAAAAGCTGTAGATTAAGTACATTGATCAACAATTACTGAAATCACAATGTCACCTAATGATTTATTTGGTAGTCCCACCACAATTTCCATGGATAAATTCTCCCATTTCAACTATATCACTTGAAAAGGCAGATGAATCCCCTTCGTTAACTTCCACTCTGATTTTACCTATTTAAATTTTAACCATTTCCTAGGAAAATCAGCAATATCCCATTTCATTCCATCCCAATATTAATACATCTGATGGTCTCTGTAGATCTTAGCAGTTCTAGGAAAAACTTAAAATAGAGAACTATGAGCTTCAGACAACAATTATTTTTTCTATTGGGAATCAAATGGTATACAAAATATTTTATAAAATTTTAAAACACAATCTTTATCAAGGTTAAATTATAGAAACATTCCTAGTTTGACCAATTCTACCTTTTTGGCATCTTACAGTATTCCTCCTGTGCTTGCTTAATTTTTATTGATAACGATGACTACACTAAAACTTGAAACACAATAGAGGTATTTCTTGTATTAAAAACTTATAATCCAAAATTCATCAAATCATTAATCAAGGGATCAAGTTCCAAACGTAATATGGTTAATGATGCATCATTTTTTCATCTCATGGAATCCACCACCTTGTTTTCTTTTCCCAAATGGTAATTGTTCATGCGATAATAATAATTTATTACTTCAAGACATATTCTATGACTCATGTTTAATTCCATCTGATCAAATATATATTTTCTACTTTTATGGTTAGTGTATATTTGAAATTTGGCTATGTATAATTGAGTCCTCTGAATTTTCAATGAAAAACCCACAGCTTCCAATTCAAAAACATGTTTGGGATAATTTAACTCGTGAGGTTTTAGTTTTTTGAATCATAAGAAATTACCTGATCATTATGAATCAAAACACAACCAAGTCAATTCAATGAAGAATTAATATAGATGGAAACTCACCATTTTGGTAAGGCATGGACAAAACTAGAGAATTCCCCAATCTCTTCTTCAACTCTAAAAACAAACATCAAATTATTTTATCCAAATAAATTTAACCCATTTTGGCATTAACTTAGTTATCAGGCCAGATAAAGGTGCAATGTTTTTAATAACCCATCATTAATAACATACTAATCTAATAAAAATACAAATCTATGTAAAATATGCAGGTCTTGGCCCTTTATAAACCACTTTTGTTTTGTTAAGATCAACTTGTATTCAATCCCTATTTACAATTTTCCCAAGGAAAGAAAGTTGTTGGTACCAAAAATCACAACTACTGAATTTTACATATATTTTATTTTCAATTAATGTTTGAAAAATAATAATTAAATGTTTTAATGATCCTCTTTCCTTTTATAAAACAAAATAATTTCAACAATAAACACAACAAAAAATTAATCCATGAATTTTGGAAATATTCTATTCATAAGATTCATAAATATAGTATGTTCATTTGTTAACCCAAACAACAAAACAAAAAATTGGCAATTCCCATATCTAGTAAAAAAAGTTTTTTTTTGGGATTTCATCCACCTTCACCTTCAACTAATGGAATCCAAATATCAATTCAATCATGGAAAAGTTCTGAGCTCCCTGGATCTTATCAAACAAGTCATCAATGTGAGGAAAAGGATACTTTTTTTAAATAGTGATGTTCTTCAAGGATTTTTAGTCAATGAAATGTCTAAGGGAAACATCTTTCCTTTTAATAAAAATAAAGGAGCACACCATGGGGAAGTGCTAGGATGAATGAAGCATTTATCAAGAAAATATTACAATAGATTTTTCAGCTCTAAAAGTTCCATTTGAGACATTCATTAAGGGGTTTTGAAATTGGATTTTCATTAGGAACTATGTCAATTTTTAATTCAACTTCCTAATCATGTATGAAAATGGTTAACACATCAAGAAGAATATCAGGTTTTTCATTAACCACAGGGTCAAAATTAATCTGAATACTTCCCCTATTTTTAAAAATATGAGAAAGATAACTTTCCTTTCTATATTTCAATAGTTGGCCTGCTTCCAGATATGTTTTCAATTTTATGGGTTCATTCTTGTATACAATCTAAAACTGTTTCTGAAAAAAAACAACTTGAGCTCTACAATCAATCTTAGCATGATAACAGAAAGTCAATCCATTCTCATAATGTCATCAAACTCTACTAAAAAAACAACAAGATTTTATGGTTAAGTCTTTCCATAGAACCCAATAGAAAGATTCTTATAATTTATCTTGGTAACAATATTTCCTCCATGTTGTTTTAACAAGAAGTTCTGGTCTCATTTGTTGAGCTGATATTTCCAATTTAGAAAAAAATTACTCAAAAATAAAGGAACGTGTTGACCCAATATTGAATAAAATATTATAAAAATATATCTAAAAACATGTTATATTATACGACTTCATTGGATTTCCTAAAATATTTTAATGTAGTCCCAAGGGATCTCACTACCCCTTTCGGCTTATAGTCTGATTTGATTGCATCATTATAATCTCTCTTTGGGAAGGAATTTTCATAATGACCCATCTCACCACATTTAAAACACTTAATAGTTTTCTTTTCAGGATTATTCTTAGGATCATTTTCATTAAAATCTTGGTCAATTTGTCAAAATATAACACATAGAATCCACTTCCAAGTTTTCGTATGTCATTCCCCAAGATTCTTTTTTCTATGCCTTTCCCAAACTAGAAACTGGACTTTCCTACCATCATATTTCTTTGATGGATTAGCACACATCACCTACTATATAGACCTCTTCTTCTCCTTTTTTTCAAAGTAAATGTGATCATTTGCAAACTCCATCTCTTCCCTCTCCGCAGATCAGAAAGGATTCTCATAAGTTTTCAATTCATGGGAGGCCAACACCCTTCGGATACCTTGGATTTAATCTTGAGTAAAAGGAGTGGATTTTTTTATCATGATCTAGAATAATATTTGGAGAATACCTCACTAGATCTATGAATTTATCTTTATAAACCGCCACTGAATCTTCCACCTTTTGTTTCAATTCACGAAATTGTTTCTCCATCCTAGGTCGCACCACCTTAGGAAAATACTTTTCAAGGGAAATAATTTTAAATTCATCCCACTCTAAGGAATCAATATCCTCTCTATCCCTGATATTCTTGACCATTTACCACTATTGATCATCTTTACCCTCAAAATGATAAATGACAAGACTTACTTTTTGATTATCTGAATAACCTATAACATCAAATATATTTTAAAGGGACTTAATCCATCCTTCAGCCGCTACTTGGTCAGAATATACATTGAATGTATGAGGGTATTGTATCATAAAATGTTCTTCTATTTTCATGTTACATTTTGGTAGATCTTGTTATTATCTTCTAGGGATTTCATCACCATTTATTTCCTACATCATCTAATCCATTACCATCACAAAATATTCAATTCTAATCCCTACTATTCTAGACTGCATATTTGAAAGGGAATTGTTCTGTCGGTGTGTCTCCTCTCCAGCTTCCCTACTTCTTCTACAAAAAAACATTCTGAAAAAACATATATTAGTCGAAGATATATGGTAAACCTTAAATGATATATTATTTCAAATTTAATATAAAGTATAAAATTATTTATGGAATTCTATTAACATAATCCTAACCCCAAAATTTATCTAAACCATCATATGATAACAACTATAAGTAACTAACCTTATTACATTACATAATCTTGAATTTTATTCAAGAAATCACTTATTTTAATATTGACGATATTTTCAAGTTTATATTTATAGGGAATTGGGATATAACACACACATAACATTACACATTTATACAGAGTATATAGCATAAAAACAGTATCCATTTCATCCAAAAAAATAAAACATTTTGTATAAAAAATGTTCTCTTGGAAGAATCTTCAAAAAATTGAACATCGATTACTTATTTATCTTACACATCCCTATAACCTATGAAAAAATATAAAAAATCGGGATGATCACAAAGATCTCATTTATGGATATAAAAATAAGGAAATAAAACATTAGTCAATGAATACTTGTAACGTATGAAATCATTTTTGAAAAAACGGCTTACTTATTACCCATATAAACATACTTTGTGAAACATGGGATTTCCTTGATATTTACACAAAAAAATATATCATATATATAACCATAAAGGTATCATGGGGAGTTACTTACATAATCTTCTAACACACTCATCTACAATATAATTTGTAACCCTCATGACTACTTAACAATTTGTGTAACAATCGCAGCTACACTTGGAGTAACCATATAGATGACCTCCAACTTACACATACCCAATGAATTGGATGGAGATATAGGTCCCACCACTCATCATAAAAAATTCCCATGAACCATAACACAATATAACAACAATAATAATTTCATAAAAACATTACTTTTAAATTCCCTAAAACAAAATTTATAAAAGAGGTCTTTAAAAAGAAAGTCCCTTAAAAATATCATATAATTGAATTTAAACTTAATAGAGTGGATGGAATATTTATATACTCTGTAAATAAATAAAACTTTAAATAATAAACAAAAAAATAATCTCACAAAAATTTTTATTACCACATAAAGGATGAAGTATAATGTTAACCCAGGGAATGGAAATCAGGTTATGAATTCCATTACCTCAGGTTTGTATTACTTAAATATTATTTAAACCTCTTGTATAATAGTTATAATAGTGTTTTTAATATCTTAAATAATCATATTAATGATTATAATACCTTATATGATCATTTAATTACATAATTTCTCAATATAATTGTTAGTATTTTCTTCCTTCTATTGTTTTCAGTGTGTTCTATAAGTGGTTTCCATGATCGATTCATGATGTTTATTTTTGTCGATTGCAAGTGAAACTATAGAGTTGGAATTAAATAGTATTTAAATATTTATATAAACATAAATTATACCATTTATCACTTTTAATTCAAACATGAGGATGATTCATAAGTTAAAACACTATTGATATTTGTTTAAGTTATTTTTGAGATTCTTTGATCGTAATGAACTCGTTTTATTTAATAAATTAATCACAAATGTAAGAAATGAATCCATAACCATATATACCATAAAATTCATAAATTATAATCGGTTTCAACCATAATAATGGTTTCATGATCTGAATAGATGATGGTAATAGATATTGAAAACCAATCATCCTTGAATGTGGTAAATTAGAACATCTCAGATGGTGTTTTCATTTTTAGTATAAAAGAATGGGAAAGCACAGATGATGAAGAAATATTAAATTATAAAAACAAAATTATATTACATGTAAGATAATAGAGTTTTCATAACATTTTTATTAAACTATGTGAGGAAAGAAAAAGGAAATACTGGAATCTCAAAATAAAAAAAAGTTGAGAAATCCTTTATGATAATTTGTCAGCCTAACGATATCACGTAAAATTTCAGAAAATATTTTAATGAGAGAAAATGGGTCTCTCATAATTATTATATATTATTTACAATAATGGGTGATCATTAATTTCATATCCCAACATAATCCAATTGAAACAAAAATAATAATAACATAAAATGAAATCTTGAAAAAGAGAAGGGTGGTGGATTTCCTTACCATGTAGAGTTATTATGAAAAAAAGAATGTTGGGACCTTGCGGGCTTTAGTAAACCATGGGAGGTCTCTTAGGGAGGTAAAATAACCATATATTATAGTTTGGTGAGTTTGTAATAAAACATTATGGAATGACTGTGTATTTATAGTAAATAAGAGGGATTTTCTATTAATTCAAAAGAAAACCTCATTAGTGGTTTTTGAAAAACCATGGGCTCTCCCATGTTATTTTCCCTTGGTATTATCCACTTGGGACACCTAATATCATATTTTAATATAAAAAAGTCTACCATCATTTTATATTAATTATTATATCATTTTGATGTCATTAAACATACCGAAAACTATATTTTTACTATTCAAAAAATTCAAGTATTTTAGAAAAATCCAATAATTTCACCCTAAGATTTTTTTGACATGTAGAATTAAAAAATTAACTCCATTTATTGAAAATAATTTTCTAAATACTATTAATTTCATTTTTAAATAAAATCATAATTTATTCAAAAATAAAAATTTTAAATCTATAATCATTTATTAACTTAATGAAAAATTAAACAATATCTCATTATCTTATACCCTTAAGAAAATAAAATAATAATATGATTTACAATTCATAAGGGTTATATTACTATTCATAAGAGTATGTTACTATGCACCATAAAACAAGTTGGTTCTATCATACTCTAAATAACATTTTGATCCCAACTGTAAATGAACATTTTTTGAAATTCAAATCCTAAGAGTGAAAAAATTATTCTTAATATCTAGTTATAAATATCTACATAAAACAAATTTTCAGGAATTTCAATTTATTTTTTTAAAAAAATGGGGTGTAACATGTGAATTCATTGTCCAAATTCTATTACAACTGCATCTTTTAATCCACCATATCAATTGGGGCCATCCTATAAGAGAATTTTTCAAGAGGAGTTGCTCCGTGTAATATGCCAAATAAGAAACTATACCTCATGATCTAAGGTAAGTATTGGAAACTCTTTATAAAATGCATCATTATTTTCCATCAAAATAGGAATTTCATTAAGGATGGTTCATTCCTTTTACACAACCATTTGGGAAATATATTCTTCTTAGTAGGGAAACATCACCCAAAACATTAATGGATTATCAAAATGAAATTCATGATCTTCCTATTATTCTAATTTAAACATAGAATTATTTTGAATATAAAGAGATTTTATTTTGCATAAAATTAATGTGAGATATATGTAATGAGAGCCAATACAGGAAAATTATAGCATCAAATTCCACCAAAGGACTGAATATGAGATTTTATGAATGAATATTCTCATAGAAACTAATAGTAGAACTGTCAAGAAAATGGGATGAATTGATCAAACCCCCAGATGTTACAAAATATATGTATACATAAATGTATGGAGGTTCTGATTCATAAGTTCTTAAATGAATGTAGGAAATGATAGAATACATATAACTTGAACCAAATATATTTTTTACTCTTTATTGAATATGAAGTGTAATTTCATGACTATACATCCATCTTCCACCACAACGGTGGGGATTCCATACTTTTTCCCTTTCTCCTTTGACATTGGTGGTTTCAGACAGTGATTGAACACATTGGGCCATTGTTTAGTGAACTGTATTTTATAGTTCCATTTCCCCTTATAAGTTAATCATTGATCCTTGAGTGGTGTATTAGGAGTTTACTTCCATTCCTCTATAATGTTAGTAAGCTTCTTCATATCTCTTTTACCTTCATGAGTGTACAGTCCTTCTCCACCTCAATTAAATAATTTCTTTTCCCATTTTAGAAAATAAGATAATGCTTCTTCTAAGATCATTTTTTGTGGGCGGTTATATCTTCCATACTTATTTTTTATTTGAAATTCCATATTTAGAGTCCATTTTTATCCAATTATCTCCATGTACATGGGGCCATTCTCCAAACTTCATCTCATCTTCAAGATCACATCATACTATTTCTTCAAAACTACCAATTTTATAAGAAGTTATATAATTTTAGAGGTGTGGTTTTAATCCAATAAACAATATATTTATTTTACTATCATTTTTGTAAAAAAACAAGAAGCATAACATTCAATCCTTGTTAAATTTTATGTGTATTTCCTGTTAGATTCACCATAATATTAAATAATATCTTCTAATTATATCTCCATCTCAGTTTAGAGAGTTCAAGGGATATAGTGGTTGTGGAATAACATCTTAATGTCATCCCACTCCATTTCTTGAATTTTATATTTTTAATTTATTTTCTTGATGAATTCCAACAATTTATCATCCTCACCATATTAATTATAGACATCGAAAGAAAAAATATACTCCTAAATATAATGAATAATTGAAAAAATATTTCCTATTGAGTCCACCCATTGTTACATGAAAATTATATTGGAAGAACCACTTATCCCTGGTGGTTATTTCCTTTTAGGAGAGTCTATGTCCAGTTGAACCATCTAGGATGATGGGGGAAGATCTATATGGTTCAGGTTGTTGTTCATAGCTTGATACAGTGGGGTAAAAATCACCATGAATTTTTGAGTTATACATCACATTTCATTGGGAATGAAATTTAGACAATCATTTCATTTTATATTACAACGATTGTTGGTATAGTTTCTTATAGTCACCACCATTTTATAAAATAATTTTTTTTTAAAACGTATAAGTAAATAGAGGATGAATAAAATATTTATTATTATTTGAAAATTAATTCTAAATTCATATCTTATGTGATCCCTATGTTTGGACCTTTCCATAAAATATTCTTCTAGAATTATTTACTTTAATCCATTTATAACTTATATGAGTTATAAATGTTATATATACTTTATAATTTTTCGAATAGACCATGTTATAAATTAATTCATATACCCTTGGATTTTTAAACTAGGGGTGAAATATTGATTCTATATCATACACTAGATTATGATCGAGTTAATAAAAATTCTTATATTATTGTGAATATTACCCCAAGGTACATCTATACAAGAGAAAAATCCATTTTTAGTATCATGAAATGAATTTTATTACTTAAAAACCCTATCCTCTTATAATTAAAATAACATCCAAAAACTCCATATAAAAAATCATACTTATCCCTAGGGTTTCATTAAAATATTCTATTACTTAGCCCCAATTATCAAAATAGGTAATCTATTACCAACTATAGTGAGCTATATTTTTAATACATGATTATTCTTTCTTTTTTTAGACAAATAACATAATATTAATACATTCAAAGATCAAAAGGTTTAGTATCATGGAAAAATTACGTTCATCCATAACCTATATATAATCCAAAAACATTATTTCTATCATTCACTCTAGTCCTTATAAAATTACTCATTTAAAATTAGTAAATTTATTCACCTAAGGATATTCATTAATGAAAGTGGTGAGCTAAAATCGTTGTATGGGGAGGGGTAAAATTGAATAAATATGATACATCAATCAATAGTACGTGGTTGAGAATAATTACCATCACCATATCATAATCATGGAATCATAATCTTAAGAATGATGGAGTGATTTAAAAAATAATGTAATGTTTCATATTCATAATAATGGAACATTGTAACATATCACTCAAATACCTCAAAATGTTTTGAAAAAATCACCAATCACCTTCACACATAACATATATGAATAAATTGTACAATCATAATTGTTAAAAAATCTATGGTCAAGATATTTCAAAATAAAAAATAATATCTTGAGATATATAGTATTACAAAATTAATTAATGTTATATTTAATTATAGTCCCATAAATCACATCATAAAATTCTCATAACTATGCTTGCATCATGGGAAAAAATATTATAACAATGGTATTAATAAAATTAACCCATAAAATACAATAGGATTTATAAATATTTCATAAAACATACATGAATGAAAATTTATATCCCTATAAAAAAGGTATTTAATAAATATTTTGTTAAACTATAGGCCTTTTTAAAAAATCATAGTAATTGGCTTGAAAATAATTTGAAAACATATGAAAAAATATATCCCTATAAAAAATGGAAATATCATTAAAATTAAATTTTTAGGAAGTTATTGGAATTTCCATATACAAATCAATGTGAAAAAGGTGATAACCCAAAACAAAGAGTTTTGTTTGAGAATCCGCTAATGTTATATCCCTATTTATTTTGTTTCTTCTTCACCTCAGGAATAATAAAAATCATTTTAATAAAACATAGAACCATAAGTGATTTATGTTTATTTTTTTCAATATTTTATAAATAATAATAGTTGGATTATATTTTAATTCACATTTCTAATAGTTAATTTTTTCATATCATATTTTATATTGATTATAATGTCTTGTTTCTATTTCCATATTTATGATAATAGTCATTTAAAAAATGGTAAAATTAATAATGTAAGAATAAAATTTGATTAATTATATATTTATGGAATTTATATATTTTTTATATCCATCTATGATGGTGGTGATAAGAATATAGATTACATTGTCCTTACATGATTCTAACCAACCAATGAGATGTAATTGCCAAAAAGGAGGGAAGATAATCTTAGCACAAAAATATATTGTAAATATAGTAATTGTAGTATGTTAAAAATTTTAGTTTAATGTTAAAATACTTACTAATAAATATTATAATATTTGGGTTTTAAATTAATTGAGAATGGAGAAAGGGAAAATGAAAATGAGATGAAAAGTTGATGAGAAATTAACCTCCTTTTGGTGTGTTTTCATTTCTACCAGACTAAAATTCATGGAAATATTAGAGTTTAATTACAATATAATCTATAAAAGGTATATAATGAAATTTAGAGAGAGTATTTGAGTAGATATTTTTCATTGATACATGGAAGGTAAGCATATTTCCAAGGGAGGGGTGAGAGGTTATTTATACTTGAGGAGAGGGGTATTTTTAGGTTAAAATTTTAAATAAATGGTAAAATCCATGTTTAAATATTCCAAAATTCAATTCTTTAAATTATGAAAAACATTTTTACTATATTACATGACTTTAAGCATTTAAAATTCTGTATAATTACAATTTATTAGTTTAATCAAAAGTTATGATAAAAATGACAAAAAAGTTAATATAATAGCACACATTAGACTTTTAGAATTGGGAAATTACTTCTTATGTTTGGAAATAAATATTATTATTTATAAATTAGACATTTATCTAATTAATTTTTTTTTTGTGATGATATAAACAATTTAAAATTTATTAATTAATTATTACATCACTACTTGTTTATGAAATATGTTGAATTTTAAAGACAATTTATGTCACGTACGTAACCTATTTTAGGGTTATTTTAAATTTATTTTCCACTCATGATTTGTTTTGGGGGTTTCCAAAGGTTTTATTGAGAATAGGTGAGTTTTCATGAATTGGGCCAAGCTGTGAGCCCAATTCCAGATTTAAAAATAAATTTTGTTTCATTTATAACTTTTTCAATTTTTAATATTTTTGACTCATTCCAACTCATAATTGTTCTCCCATGATATATTAACCCCAAATTTAAATTTTGGGCCTTTATAAATCCATAAGCATGGGGGATTTTTGTTTTTATTTGAGAGTTGGGCCAACCCGAAGGCCCATTTTCCAGTTTTAAATTATTTCATTAATTTATTAATATCATATTCATTAAAATAGATTTTTCGGTGATTCCACATCCCTATCTACCCTAAGAAGCCCAGGCGCCACCCCATGCCCTCCTCCCACAATTTGGAGCTCGATAGAGTCGCGAAAATAGTCGAAAATTTCTGGATTTCAGAAATCGTCCAGATTTTGGAGAGGTAAATTGATCCTTTCATAACTCCTTCTATTCTTAATATTTTCCCTCCATTCCAATTCCTAAATGACCTAATAGTTCTTTTGAGACCATCCCCTGAGTTTTGGCCGTTTTAAATTTCAGATACTAGTGTTTTGGGGAGATTCATTATAGATTTCTCAAGTAAGTTTGTCCATTTCTTTTCCCCTTTCAAATTGATTAGGGTTTCATTCTATTTTTTAGGGTTTCCTCCATTTTTATTGAATTGAAAAATGTCCAGTGGGTAGGGGTTCGAACCTAAGGTTTATCCTTGGGTTTTCTTGGTCCAATTTTCTATTTTTAGGTTTGATCTACCCTTCTTGAGGTGCGACGGTGGTGCGTTTGTGTTTTCGCACAAAGGATTCAATGGTTTCATTTGATTTGGTAGGTGATTCCAATGTTGATGCAATCTTTGTGTATTAGAATGCTGTATTTATCATATTTTCAGATTTATATAATTTTATTATTGCTACAAAAATTGGTTCTAATGATGTTTCCATTGCAATTGAATTTAAAATGCCAATTTGGTTTGAAATTGAGGGTTTTCCAAAGAAGTGTTTTGTTTGTTTATTTGGGGATGCCCTATAAATACTTAGTTGTTTTTATTGATCTGTAATAAGGCATAAAATACGGTTTATAATGTTTATACCCTTTGGTAATTGCTTCAAAAAATGGGTTTTAATTGTGTTTGTAAAGAAAGTGATGTTTTGGTTCCACTTTTGTGTGAAAATGAAGGTTTTACAAAGATAACACTTCTTGTTTAACATAAGGATGCCCAAAAATTGATTTGTTGTTTTAATTGATATTTATTGGGCTGCCTTTACTGTTTTGGTAACTTAAAATTGTGAACATCATGTACAAGTGGGTTTCTTAAGGGGTTTTGTGTGCAAAACTACACGAGATTTTGTGAAATTGATTTATTCAAATTCAAAGAGTTTGTTCTGTGTTTTAAGTGGTATAAAATGAGATAGCTACTATATTTGGTTTATGTGACCAGTAGTGGTGTTTTACATTAAAATGGATGTGTGTTAAATCCTGAAATTGTTTGAGCACAAAGGGGGAAGCCCGGGTACCTAGGTGGGGCAGATTTGTACTAGTACGGCTAGTGGACCAGATGGGTTTTGTCCCTGTTTCACTTAGCATTTGGATAACGACAACTCTAACCAAACTTTGTGGATGATGATTGGGTACCAATAGGTTATGGGTATGTTCCCTACTAGTGGCTCGTGCACGAGAAAGGATTTTACTATGGTTACATTACATTGAGGTACGAGGTACATGGGGCCTGAGACTATCTAGTGCCTAGGGGTGTTCCTGGTTTTGTTGCTCAGTGGATTTGTGGTATTTGCCCTTGTTTTTGGGTGTCTTTGGAATTATAATGCAGTATATAATATTCCTATTTAAATGTGTTAACATTCTGAAAGTTTTATCTTGAAAAATGTTTTCAATTTAACGTTTCATTTTGTGGAATTTTTCACCGCTTTTAATTGCATATTAAAACTGCTTTCTTTTTCACCTTGTATTGCATGCACCTTGAAATCATAGGGTGGTATCCTATTGGGCTTAGGATCACACCCTACTTACACCCCTTGGGTGTAAGTAGACCTTTTTTTTGACCCAGGTAAAGGAAAGGCTAAGGGTGTTGACGGTTCAGGGTGTTAGTCCTCATCCTTGGGGAGGAGTAGTGGAGACAACTTGGGGGTGATGACCCCT
Source organism: Viscum album (assembly GCA_963277665.1). Taxonomy (NCBI): domain Eukaryota; kingdom Viridiplantae; phylum Streptophyta; class Magnoliopsida; order Santalales; family Viscaceae; genus Viscum; species Viscum album. The sequence continues at coordinate 362,975,311 of OY728121.1, forward strand.
TGTCATGTGGAGTCCATGGGGCTGTTTTGTTTCTGTTCCATTGTGTATTTGGACCTTTTGTATTGACTATAAACCTATGTCTTCAGTTCTTGTTTTTGTTTAAACATCGTTTGGTATAAATTTTTCAGATTCAGTTTATTGATTGTTTTTAATGGTTTATGCCTTCATATTCGGGTAAATCGTTTCCAAACCTAAATAAATGATACCCGGGAACTTGTGCCAGCCCGTGGGGATAGGGAACGCCCTTCGGGTCATGTCACGGGCTGGGTTTGGTGCCGTTTTTGGCGGTGACCAGATTCGGTTCGTGACAAAATGGTATCAGAGGAGGTTCATGTTAACTCTTTGGGTCATGTTATTTCGGGATGAGTCAGGATATCATGGAGTTAGGATTGTAGGGACTTGGTATTATAGTTATGGGTAGTGTGCTTGATCACCACACCTCATGACGGGATTCAAGTTTCCTAGGGAAGTCAGGATTTATCTAAGTCCTTTGGTTTTCTTGTTTTAATGATGGTTAGGGGAAATGAAAAGAGGGTTGGGTTAATGGTCTCCGTAAGCTCGCAGGGCCTGGCAAGCCATGTGGAGCTGGGGATATACCCTAGAACACTCTCTGTGATAGTGAAGTGATTGGAATATGGCCGCCAACCATATGTCCAAGTCACCCACTGAAACTAGTTTCCTATCAGATTGTTTTGTACTATAGTTTTGCAATCTTGGAACTTTGGTTTTAAAAGGGATTGGTTTTAAGAAGTATAAAGTTTTTTTGAAATTATTTTCAAATAAATAAGGAATGGATTGATTTATGAAATGGTGGAACTGAATTTTTAGAATTGTTTTGAAATTGAAAATGGTGTTTTTACACCTATTTTGAAAGCAAGAACTATATTGAAGTTGGTTTTGAAAAGTGTTTACAATAGAGTTTTCTAAACAATCAAATAGTGTTTTAATGGGATGAGATGTTTTTAAATTGATGTGAATATATTGAAAGTGAGTTATTTTTTTTAAATGGTTGTGCATTTCTGAAAGTTTTTGTAAGATGTGAGTTGGAATTTGATCTCGTGGTTAGCGTTTTTGAGAAAAAGGATGTGTTGGTTGACCATTTTGGTTTTGAAAAGTGGAAAGAATTTTTGTTTTAACCTTTGGTATTTTCATGAGCAACCACATGCATGGGGTTATATGGGAAGAGGGATGGTTGATGACATGACTGGATGAGTGTCGGGATGGAAATGAGGAGGGTGCCTGGTGTGGCATAGAAACATGCATGTGTAAGGCCCATGGGGTACCATTGGTGGATGCGCTTACCGCTGAAACATTTGTTTTCAAAGAAATGTTTTTTAAAAAAAACATGATTTCTTGATGATTTTTTTTGGGATGGTGTATATTATGTGTTTTCAGAAAATGTTGATGTTGTGGGATGTTTTGAGTCCAAGAACCCCTCCTGTTTGAACTGTGTTTTGGGTTTGGGTTTGGTCAATAAGTTGTGTTGTAGGGACAATTAGTGGTCTCTTTTGAAAAATGTTTTGGGATGCCTTTACGATGGTTCCCTTCATGTGTTTGGATCTGGTTTGAGGCATGTTTTTACTAATGGACCAGATTGGTTGGGTCCTTGGGTTCTCTCATTGGATAAGGTATGCCCCCATTAAGGGTTAATGCACAGCTGAAGTGAAATCCATATTGTTTCGCCATTGGAAAATCGTCTAGTTGATCAATATAAGGAATATTTTATCGATCATTGTTGATGGAGTCTACACCCATTCATTTCATTGATTTTTGGATCCTCTTGTAGTGGTAAAGTTATTGTGGAAGGTTGAAAGAAACCTTAGTTTCTAATGTTTCATGATTCATCGAAGGTGGAAGTGTTCTTTGGTTGTAAGTGCGGATGAGTGTCTCGATGGTGTCTAAGAGGACCTTTGGGTTCTTCAAAGTTTCTTTGATGCATTAATTCATATTAAACCACCGGTGTGGGAAATATGGTCACGATAGGATATTGTGGCCACTTTCTAGAATTGTGTGCTGTTTGGGGATGTTGTATAAGGCCCCTCTCCATGAATTGTTTATATCAGTTGAAATGGTCATGTTTGGTGATGCCTTATGATGTCATTTACTCGATTGACTGTATAGGTGAAAGTAGTGAAATCCTCTGAGAGTCCCTGTTATGTTGGGAAAATGTCTCCCTTGGAAAAACATCAAAATCATCTATTTTAGAGGAATGTGAGTGTAGGTGTTCTTTACTTCTATTGTTTCTCACCTGAATAAACAAGTTGTGATGTGTGTGTATCTTCTCAGCCCTTGTTTCAGTGAAATATCGGGATAAGGTAAAGTGAGTTTGGAATGTGTTATGTCTAGAAAACTTATTTGGGACTGCGGTGTAGTTTTTGGTTGCACCGAAAAGAAGAATTCTCATTCAGTGGGTTTCCAAATATTAACTACGAGGCCGAAGATGCTTCAATCATTTGAGCTCTAGCCATAGGTCTCGGAGAGAAGCTGGCTCGTAGTCAGGGAAAATCCCAGGGCCATTTAAACCCTTGTACAAAGTCTTATCCTTAGTATGAAAGATGGTAATAGTTAAAACCTATGGTTTCGTCATGGTTGAGCACATAGTTTGTGCACGTTTAGTAGTGGCCGTGTGCTAGGAAGCCATGTAGAAAGAATTATATTCATAGTTAGTGCACAGTTTCCCAAACCATGCATACTAATCCTGCGCCCTTCCTAAATCTTTGATTTCTTTTTGGTTCTTTCTGTGTCGGCCCATGCTGGTCGGTTAAGATGGTCAGTTCTTATGGTAGGGAGACCCACTATGATTCTCATGAATATTCCTTCATAAACATTTAATGGAAGTATATCCCTTTTACTAGAGAGCATTTTTGGGCCTCCCACTATTAGTGTCTTGATTCTGTCTCGGGAAAACAATTTAAGTTGTCTCTTATGGTGGGGAGCCCATTTGTGTCTCTTCATACGAGTAAGTCATATTTTTTTTTCTTTGGACTTGTCTGGGAAGTAGGTATTATCATTCGAAGATATCTAACTACCTACATATTCATTGGTTAAACATTGATATTGGAGAGTTTCCAATGGTTTAGTAATATTAGGGAAGTGTAACCTTGTTCAATGTTGTTGTTTTTTTGGGTAAATTGATTGAGTATTGTTCAGATTGTATTTGAGGAGTTTTCATTTGGGATAAATCCTGAATGTACTTTATTGTTTCAGGAAAGTGGTGTAAGTTTGGTTTGTGATAGTATTCCTTCCATCATTGATCACTGGAGGTGTTTTGACCTTTGGGGGTCAAAGCTGGCAAGGGTGTACCTATTGGTTTCTCAGTTGGGTTTGATTGTTGCTTTGACCTTGCTGTGACTTTCCGGGGCGGAAAGTTTTCAAGGTGGGGAGAATTTTCACGTACGTAACCTATTTTAGGGTTATTTTAAATTTATTTTCCACTCATGATTTGTTTTGGGGGTTTCCAAAGGTTTTATTGAGAATAGGTGATTTTTCATGAATTGGGCCAAACTGCGAGCCCAATTCCAGATTTAAAAATAAATTTTGTTTCATTTATAACTTTTTCAATTTTTAATATTTTTGACTCATTCCAACTCCTAATTTTCCTCCCCTGATATATTAACCCCAAATTTAAATTTTGGGCCTTTATAAATCCATAAGCATGGGGGATTTTTGTTTTTATTTGAGAGTTGGGCCAACCCGAAGGCCCATTTTCCAGTTTTAAATTATTTCATTAATTTATTAATATCTTATTCATTAAAATAGATTTTTCGGTGATTCCACCTCCCTATCGACCCTAAGAATCCCAGGCGCGACCCCATCCCCTCCTCCCACAATTTGGAGCTCGATAGAGTCGCGAAAATAGTCGAAACGTTCTGGATTTCAGAAATCGTCCATATTTTGGAGAGGTAAATTGATCCTTTCATAACTCCTTATATTCTTAATATTTTCCCTCCATTCCAATTCCTAAATGACCTAATAATTCTTGTGAGACCATCCCCTGAGGTTTGGCTATTTTAACTTTCAGATAATAGTGTTTTGGGGAGATTCATTCTAGATTTCTCAAGTAAGTTTGTCCATTTCTTTTTCCCTTTCAAATTGATTAGGGTTTCATTCTATTTTTTAGGGTTTCCTCCATTTTTATTGAATTGAAAAATGTCCAGTGGGTAGGGGTTCGAACCTAAGGTTTAACCTTGGATTTTTTTGGTCCAATTTTCTATTTTTAGGTTTGATCTACCCTTCTTGAGGTGCGGCGGTGGTGCGTTTGTGTTTTCGCACAAATGATTCAATGGTTTCATTTGATTTGGTAGGTGATTCCAATGTTGATGCAATATTTGTGTGTTAGCATGCTGTATTTATCATATTTTTAGATTTATATAATTTTATTATTGCTACAAAAATTGGTTCTAATGATGTTTCCATTGCAATTGAATTTAAAATGCCAATTTGGTGTGAAATTGGGGTTTTCCAAAGAAGTGTTTTGTTTGTTTATTTGGGGATGCCCTATAAATACTTAGTTGTTTTTATTGATCTGTAATAAGGCATAAAATACTGTTTATAATTTTTATCCCATTTGGTAATTGCTGCAAAAAATGGGTTTTAATTGTGTTTGTAAAGAAAGTGATGTTTTGGTTCCATTTTTGTGTGAAAATGAAGGTTTTACAAAGATAACACTTCTTGTTTAACATAAGGATGCCCAAAAATTGATTTGTTGTTTTAATTGATATTTATTGGGATGCCTTTACTGTTTTGGTAACTTAAAATTGTGAACATCATGTACAAGTGGGTTTCTTAAGGGGTTTTGTGTGCAAAACTACACGAGATTTTGTGAAATTGATTTATTCAAATTCAAAGAGTTTGTTATGTGTTTTAAGGGGTATAAAATGAGATAGCTACTATATTTGGTGTATGTGACCAGTAGTGGTGTTTTACATTAAAATGGATGTGTGTTAAATCCTGAAATTGTTTAAGCACAAAGGGGAAAGCCCGGGTACCTAGGTGGGGCGGATTTGTACTAGTACGGCTAGTGGACAGGATGGGTTTTGTCCCTGTTTCACTTAGCATTTGGATAACGACAACTCTAACTAAACTTTGTGGATGATGATTGGGGACCACTAGGTTATGGGTATGTTCCCTACTAGTGGCTCGTGCACGAGAAAGGATTTTACTATGGTTACATTACACTGAGGTACGAGGTACATGGGGCCTGAGACTATCTAGTGCCTAGGGGTGTTCCTGGTTTTGTTGCTCAGTGGATTTGTGGTATTTGCCCTTGTTTTTGGGTGTCTTTGGAATTATAATTCAGTATCTAATATTCCTATTTAAATGTGTTAACATTCTGAAAGTTTTATCTTGAAAAATGTTTTCAATTTAACGTTTCATTTTGTGGAATTTTTCACCGCTTTTAATTACATATTAAAACTTCTTGCTTTTTCACCTTGTATTGCATGCACCATGGAATCATAGGGTGGTATCATATTGGGCTTAGGCTCACACCCTAATTACACCCCTTGGGTGTAAGTAGACCTTTTTTTGACCCAGGTAAAGGAAAGGCTAAGGGTGTTGACGGTTCATGGTGTTAGTCCTCATCCTTGGGGAGGAGTAGTGGAGACGACTTGGGGGTGATGACCCCTTGTCATGTGGAGTCCATGGGGCTGTTTTGTTTCTGTTCCGTTGTGTCTTTGGACCTTTTGTATTGACTCTAAACCTATGTATTCAGTTCTGGTTTTTGTTTAAACATCGTTTGGTATAAATTTTTCAGATTCAGTTTATTGATTGTTTTTAATGGTTTATGCCTTCATATTCGGGTAAATCGTTTCCAAACCTAAATAAATGATACCCGGGCACTTGTGCCAGCCCGTGGGGATAGGGAACGCCCTTCGGTTCATGTCACGGGCTGGGTTTGGTGCCGGTTTTGGCGGTGACCAGATTCGGTTCGTGACAATTTATACTATCTTGGTAAAAAAATTGAATTTTCAAAAAATTTTGTGAAAAAATAGCCCTTAATTAATTATGATTTTATGATTTTATAAATTTTATTCATTTTATGAAAATAATTTTTTAACATAAATAATTGTATTTACAAATATGCTTTTTTTATTTCTATGAAATACATTAATAAACAATTTCATAGAAATTTTCTTATAATTTCATTATCTTTGAAAATTTTTTATGAAATTATAATATATATATTTACAATAATTATTCATGATAAATATTATTTTTTTACATTATACTATCTTGGTTTAAAATTTCTATTCTAAAGGTATGGTTACTACTCCTAATGGTCAAGTTACAATTCCTTGCTTTTGGGTTCCTATTCTAGTGGTCACATTATAATTTCATTGACCATATTAACTCTTTTGAATACCTATTAATTCCTTTATAAATCATTAACTATAATTAATATCAAAGTTATATATTTTCATTTTCTCAAATGTAGATTGATTTAATAATATTCCGATTAGTTTTCAGAGTATTGTTTGTTGGAGCGGTGGTTCTAGCATATCTTGATGATCCAAATTTGCCAATTTGTAATTTTATATTTTCTATGTTCTTTAAAACATTAATATTTTTAATTTTAACGGTATTTTATGTTGACTTATTTAATTATCATTATTAATTAAATAAGTTATTGGATTTTATAAGACTTGTATGTGTATTGTATTATACAATAAAATATAACACAAATTAATTTATTAAAACAACATCATTTATAGAGTTTGGTTTATTTAATTATGATAAATATATAATTATATTAAACGTATCCCCACATTCCATTTTAGTTGATCATTACCTCAAATTCACCTCATATTTCTGGATATTAATTTTTAATCTATTTGTGGTGAATTACATTTGAGTACAACCTTCCATCCACAATATGACTGGATTTCAGAGTGAATGATTTAGACTTTAGAGGTTATGATCCGATCTTGTTCAATGTACTAGTAAGGTAGATGTTATTAGAATCATTAATTATTTTTGTTTCTTATAATAAATATTTTCATTTTTTGTACAGATGGCACAATTTGTGGAATTATTTGGAAAGCTATGTTGAACTCCATCTTATTAGGAGAAAGTTAGGTAAAAATATGTTGGGACTATAATTGGTGGAGGAAGTGGTTTAGAAGGTGAATATGATTTTTCGACACATGGGTAAGGATGAAATAAGATTGAAAATTTTTGTAGATAATCAGAGGAAACCACATTTTCTTATAAAACATTTGAAAAGTCACATAATATTTTTTATTACTTTTAAATTTTAATTAGTTCTAATTTTTTAATAATATTATAGTTAATGTAATTATAATGAAAATTAATTTTTTTTTATAAATTTTATACATAAAAAGGTATTTTTTTCTAGAAAACCATTTTCTAGTTGGTTTTCTGGGTTTAATTTTATATTAAATGATACTACTTATTTAAATAGATGTATATAAAACGGATTAGAAATTTAGAATTAACATAATTAATATAATTTATTAATTCCAATTATATTTTTGGTTATAATTTATAGTAAAAATAGTAAAAAAACATACACAATGTAAAATGTTTAAATAGGTTTATAAAAGGGTTAAACTTTAGAGATAAGTGTTCAAATAACCTAAAATATTTTCTATATCCTATTTTATGGCCATATTTCAGCCCTATGTAATTTATATTCATAAGTGATCCATTTTTGATACATTTTTTCTACGAAATAGATTAATATATTATAATATTTTTAAAAATCATATGTCTGTCCTCTCGACCACAAGTAAAATGACTCCGCCTTTTCTCTCAACAATTTAATATTCAATTTGGTTGGAAAATATATACATGATTACAGTCCTATAAACCCTCCTCATGTCCTTCATTTAATTTTCTTATCATAAAACTTGGATTGGAATGATTTATTTATAATCCTAAAGAGTTTTTTCTAAATAATAACTATAATTTTTAACTGAGTGTTTTCATTTTATATAATACTATTCCTTATTAGAAAATATTTAAACAATCTAAAAAATAACTTAAATAGATAAAAAATAGATTTTTTATTATTTTAATGGGATAACCAATATTCATATCCTCTTCCATTAAATGGGAAATTAAACCATCATTCTTGTGTTTGATGTACTACCAACTTACGAACCAGTGTAATTCATTTTCATTAACAGCCTCTCACAACTAGTTATAATTGTCGATTTAATATATATATATATATATATATATTATATTGAGTAAAAAATTAAAATTATTTAAATATTATATTTTATATTTTTTTTCCATTCCATACATTGAAAAATTAAAACACCATTCGAGCACATGTGTGGATAACAACCTATATAAAGTGATGTAAATATTTTTTCATCACCACACCACATGGATGTTATATACAAGTTAATTTAAAAATTTAATATTATATTAATTACATAAAAATCATAAAATAATGATAATATTATACTTACCATTATTCCCTCATGTTCGTTGAGAAAATGAAATGTTACTCATGCGTACGTACAATCTACTATCTTAATGATTGTAACGTAATTCATTCCTCATAACCATCTTTTAGGGATGGTTTAAAGATATTTATTAATATATAAAAATAATAATTATTTTATTATTTTTCTTCAATGGATGATATATTAATGACCTATTTGACCATATTCAGCCTACCATTGTCATTTTGGACATATGGGATGAATATCATCAAAATGGTCGACATGAAATTAGTTGATTAAGTAATTGCATATATAATGGTAATAAATAATAATAATAATAATAATAATAATAAATTAGGATTTTACATAATTACATAATTACCATAAGTTTATTATTTAGGAAGATAATGAATGTATGTGATGATTCACAATTGAGGTAAAGGGATACTTTACCTTAATAACCTCATTTTAAATGTTTTGAAGATTTACTTTCTTAATAATTTTCTTCTATGAGCATATTCATAATGTTACTTTATGAATTTTTTTATAATGTGATAAATAAATTATAGAGGAAATTTTATGTCCCATTTAATTACAATTAACTATTTTAAAAAAAATATATGTTTATATATATTATATGTAATGCTTTGAAAAATTGAGAGAAGGAATGATCTATTTTAATGTAGATGGAATTAATGTTTTTCAAATCATAAAAAACATTGTATTATATTTGTATTCCTTTATAATATTCCATTTTTTTGGAAAATAAATACCCTCCATCCCTCTTTTAGGTATTTTCAAAATTTTATTTAAATAGAATGTGTATTTTGATATCCATAAATGCTTTTATTGTGGGCCAAATGAAATTTTTAATGAGTGTAATAATGAAAGTGAAATATGTAATTGGTTAGGATTATGATATGGTTCATTGGAATTGTTTATTGTGACTATTGATCCCATTATATTCCTAATTATGTGTGATGTTGATATATTTGTTAATGGAAGGAATTCTTAATATATATCCCTAATTTATTGGGTAAAGAGATTAAGTTAACCAGTTATAGGTTTCTCCTAAGGGATTTTTGAAATTTAATGTGTATGTTTTTGAATTTGTAAGAGTTCTTGTTAGTGTAATATAAAAATGATATCCGATTTTACCAACATGATTTATCTATGCTTGATACTAGCTTTTACTGAAATATTATGATTTCACCTGTTAAGTTAGTGACAATAAGTTTACAGAGATGTTTATGCTACTTATTAAGGGTGAAATTTATAAATTTGTGGAAAAGTTTTCATGAGTTTTTCATTAATTAAAAAAACCTTTATGATTTTTATTTTTTCTATTTGAGATTTTTCATTATTTTTTTTGGTTTTGTGAAAAAGTTTTCTTGAGTTTTCCATTTTCTAATTTAAACATATATGATGCTTATTTTTGTACTTTAATATTTATTATGAAAAAAATTTGGTATCAAAATTGATTTCATGTGTAATAAAATGTTCGTTTTGTGTATGAAAATTATTTTGAAAAAGGACAATATAATATGTATTTATAATCTATTTTGTTTTATTATATATTTGTGTGTGTGTGTGTGTGCTTTTGTGTCCCATACCATGAAATGTTTGGTCATAACACATTTTAAAATGGACTTCACATGGTTATAAATATGATGAGGTACAAGGATGATGTCGAGATTAAAATATCACCAATATGTCTAGAAAATAAAAATAGTTATATCATAATAGTTTTATATTGAGGAAAAAATTGATACTCAATAGAAATTTCCACCATGGGGTTTAATATTTAATTTGTTAAGGTTAATGACCTAATTATATAAAACTATATTCCAAAAAGTTATTTGGTAAATTATGAAAAGTTAATTATTACCTAAATAATCAATTTTAGGGGTTTTTAAGATCAGATCCATATATATATATGTATCCTCTATTATTAACTCTATATAAGAACCGAATTCTCACAGCATCATAACTGGACTATAAAAATTCTAAAATTATATGATAATGTCCCTTGTATATTCCACATCATGAAACATACACTCGATGAACTCTCATGTATGATAACACTCCATACCCATTAGTAAGATATTGTGAGTATTTTAAGATAAATGAATATACAATACATTTATTCCCACATAATTACCCAAACATGATAATAACCAAGAATGACATATTTATATGTGAAAAATTCTTAAAACTCAATGAAAAAATTACTATTATAAAAATGGTTGTTTTTTTCAAACCATACATTTTGAGAAACATTAATATAGGTGTTGATGATAATAGCACTACCATGTGTAACTTATAATATCCAGACATTCTTGAAAACCACTTCAGGAAGTGATCATTCCCCTCACATTTTTTTCTCACTCATGAATACCCTTATTTCTTAGTTCACATTCATTATACTAAGTTTTATTATTGGATTACTTTTAAAATTTTATATACCTTTATTATGTTGATTGGATATCCCAAAAACCGTCAGTAACATATGTAATAACATTGATATTATTTGTGGAAAATTTAATCATTATATTATCTAATCTAATAGTACAAATGAAGATCAAATTTTCCTTATCCATCATTAAAGAAACAACCAATAATTTTACACACATAAATTTCCTATTTATGTGAATTTTGATAAAACAAAAACATTTATCTTAATTCATGTATAAGATTAAATAAATATGAAAATTTTTAATAACTTGGACCTCATTCTCATTGGTGTCCAAATTATCATTATTTTATATTAATATGGTCAGATCTTACCTAAAACCGAATTAGAAACCCTCTTTTTTGCACATATTATAAGGATTTTTTTATTCTAATGGTTTTCTTAATGTAAATACACAATTATTTTATAGTCATAAACCCTTATGTTATAAAAACACATCTTTGTATCATGGAATTAAATGTAATGACATTGGTCCATCCCATATAAAATGAAATTAGATAGAAAATTCATTATCATAAAATCTAAAAAAATATGATACACATATTTATATCTTTTCTAAAATCCTATTGTTCACCCACTGACATAGATTTGAACTATAAAACAAATTATCACATATGATATTCGTTACCTTTTCTCCAAGATGTAAACATTATTTTTTACCTTATTTCCTGACCTAAAATTTAAATATGTTATTATGTATGATAAGTTTCATGTATTTTTATAAAAATTTAAACGGTCACCCAAAATACATTTTTTTATTACCATTATAGATATATGAAGGATGCTTTCTAGAGGTTCAATCTCAACACAATGAGAGTTCCAATAACAATAGTAATTGTACATCTTCATGAATGAAATTAAACACCATTATTAACCTTTCCCTTCATGGATGGTAAGGAAAACTATTTAATAATTACATATACAGTGATTATAATAAAATTAAATGAATAACTTTTATATTATTTTAGGAAGATAAACTCTAGTGTAAATATTTAACCTTTATCAATAAAAATAAACTCTACTATAACCATTAAACTTCCCCTGAAACTATAAATTAGGAAGTAAAAAATATGTCCTCATTGAATATAATTATCAACTATGTAACCTATATTTATTATAGGATGCAAAAAAACTCATGTGTAAACCCTTAAATATTTATGAATGTCCTTAAACACAATCAAAACATTCATCATCTTAGAGGGAAGAAAAACAATCATTACCCATCATAATTTTTTTCTAGACATGATATATATAATATGTCATTATTCCTTCCATTATAGTTTTAGACTATGAAATAAATTATATTATATCATGTATATATCAATATTATACTATAGAATTTCATATCTTCATTAAAAAAATTAATCACTTGAGTTACTTCTATATGCACTTAAACTATATCATAACCACCCATCATCATACAATGATCTTGAGATACCTAGTATCTTGGGTATGAGGGTATTATATTTTACGTAGTGTCCTCAAAATTAATATCTACCAGTCAATACCCTTAATTATTGTATTTATCTAGATAAGGCATAAAGAGTGGTAATTAATTCGTATCGTTTCTAGGATGGTATTCATGATCATGTAAAAAAGCTACATGAAATTAATGTACTAATGAATAAGGTTAATTGTGAAATGATTCATCCTCCAATCCCCTCATTTTCATTTTATAAAAACAAACATAACTATGATCTCCCCAATGAGTTGGGTCAAAAAGGGTATGTGGAAAAAATTGAAAAAAGAAAATATTGAACCTGACATAATTCCCTAAACAACTACAGAATACTGAATGATCCCAACAATTATAATAAACTAGTCATATTATTTTTATAAATATTCATACAATGAAATTATTTTATTTTATTTTCAAAAAATATTTTAATATTAATTCAACCTAATATATAGGAAGTTGTATTATATCAATCCTAATCTAAATCACCCTACCAAAAATCAAGTGACAGTTTCATTGACTTTAAGTGCACATCATAGTTTGTGAAATTCTTTAAACATGCAAAATGTGTCTATGGGGATATAATATGGAGACTATTCCCACTATAATAATAAAAACTAGTGATAAGGGAAGAAAAATAATATGCAATGAAATGACCAAATAGTGGTATCATAAACCAATAATACCCCAAGTTACAAATAAATTATTTCTATAATTTCATTACATCAATAAATTATAAAACAAAAATGGTCATTAATTGATTATATATATATATAATTCAAAAAAAATTATGAATAACTATATTAGATCCATAGATATAGATGTTCCATCTCAAAAATTCTACCAAATATAGTTGTGGATCCCCAACACCTTGAATTTGATATGCATAATAAATTGGGACTTATCCTTTCCCAATATCATAAATAATAACGTCTACACATGTCCTCGAGGGCCTCTGTGAGGTGTAAGTATGAACTCATTTGGCTATCACGAATTGTTTCCATTGATAATACCCATGTATATATAGTAGTGACAGAAATGCGATGGATACCCCAAAAAAATTAATAACCTACTCCACTATACACTCAAAATTCCAAGGGTGATAACTTTAACTACTTTATCCAGTGATGGTGTTCGATTATGTACCCAATGTTTATCCCATAGGAAGCACCATTTTCCTTCCAACCAATTCAATTTCACATAGTGAAATACACTAACATGTAACTGGAGTATATATTCCTATATATTATGAACTATTCACCTAATGCATATCCATATTTCATACCACATTTCCAATGGTCAATTACTGCCCATTACAATTGTGGTCTGAATATACTAGAAAAACCCATGTTATGGGGATTACATGATCCCATCTAATGATCTCAGTCACCACCCATATCCCATGACCATCCCAATAAAAAATCACTAATTTTATGGGAAACACAACCATCCTAATCTTTGCAATAATGGATTATATATCTAGTAATCTAGGAGTCAACAACACCTCTTGGTCACTATCATATGTACACAGAAACTCAATATCCTTATCCCCACATTGAGCCAAAATCTCTTATAAACTACTAGAAAAATTCACATGATGAAACAATATCACCACCCATGGTACTCGTCATTACATTTTGTTAGATTCATGAAAATTAAACCACCCCACAAATAATCTAAAACTTTTACATTCCCAACTGAACATATCTTTCAAACTGTTAAATAATAATTTCTATTTTTTCAAAAGAAACATGTTGAGTAACCCTAAATCCATTGACAAAAAAGAAACAAACACACAAAGCATTTCCTACCCTTACCCATATGATAAGACTCCAAGAAATAACATATGAAAAAAATATTATGTCAATTAGATCCTAAAAAGACCATAGACGTAACCCTAACCGAACCCATAAATGATACCACACAGAAAAACACACAACACTCAAAAAAATAAGGGGACCAACTATATCATACTAATAGTAGGTATAACAAACCAAACTGATTCAACCAGACCAGTCACCCAAGTCATCCCAACAAGGGGTGGGGAAAAAAAGCGAAACATTTGGTCTTATATAAATGAAAAAAAGACATACAACCAAAGTACAATGAAAAAATAATATGTGATACATCTAACACAAATGAGCTAAACTAGAAGGAAAAAAATTATTCTAGACCTCAAGTCTCCGTGTGACCAAAAATCACCACCAAAATATCCCAAAATTTAATGTAAATGCAAAGAGAAGCCTTCATGATACATAATGCTCTCCCCTTTTCCCAAATCCTTTAAAACAAGGTCTATAGTACACTGTAGGAAAAAGTAGGATGTGAGTAACAAATCCCACTAGGATACCACCAAGATATCTATTTGTTTTTTAATAATAAGAATGAAAAATTATAAGATTTAATTAAAATATATTTACCAGTGTTTTTATTAATAAACCCATTTTAAATCATTTTTCAAAAAATCCTTGAGTTTTCACAAATTACATTCCATGTGGGTAAAATCTATAAAAAATAAGGTAAATATAACAAAATAAAAATATAAAGGTGATCCAACATCTATAAAATAAACTATCATGAAGTAGGCAATCAAAAATAACAATTCACCAACCAGTCTAGCTCTAGAATATGGGACAATATGTACTATACACTCACAATCCTAAGAAGACATAAGGTTTGATCAAACTAATGTCGAGGCCTTCCATAGAGCATTGACATACAAGAGGTGAACTCCAAGAAGTTTCACACACTCTAAGGTTAACTGTGTCTCTATTTTTATATACCCATGTTTCCCACTGTGTAATGTTTCTTAATTTTTGTTTTAAAACCATATCAAATTTTTATAAAAACATTTCAAATCTAATCCAATCTTCTTTATGGTTATAACATCCATTTTCCATTTCAAATCAAGGAAATTCCAATTACAAATATCAGCAACATTTGAAACACTATAAGATTACCTTTTCAATTTATACATATGAAATTTCACATAAAATATCATTAAATCAATATGAAAAATAATAAATTCCTGAAATTAGAATAATTGAATAGATCCACTAAAATAAATATCTTATAAAAAATAACTACTTGGATAATGGGTTTTGGAAACCACAAGATATAACTTTGAGAGAAAATGCATGACCAATGATAGAAAAGGATTGAGAGAATACTCAAACTGATTACCAATTCCTGCAAAAAAATAGTGTCATAACCACAAACGAGAGGGAAACAAAGAAGAAGGAATACCAAGTGGGATGAAGTGGCTAACCCTGTTGATCAATTGCTAAATGAATAGATCTAGACAGAAGAAAGACACCCAAATAACTTATGGTAAGAGATTCAACCAAGATGATAAAGCATCAAAACATATTGAAGCCTAAATAACCAACACAACACCCCAAAAACTACAACTTAGGGAATTACATGGCTTGCAATCTTTTACTCATTATGAATCCCTTTAATTTTATGTTGCATCAAAAAATGAATCTACTTTTTAGATAAAAACTATATTTTCACCTTATATGATGTCTAACCTTTCCTAGTATGTAATAACTCATGTTTTATATTCAGTTAACAAGTTGTGTTCATCATCCAATACCCATCATGGAATCCCATTACACATCATGTAACTGCCCATCAAACTACAGAAACTGAAGGTTCATTATTAAAATCCAACTTATCTATGGCTTCACCATTACAATTATCATCCCAAATAAAGTTAAAAAACACTCTCTCAATGACAAACAGAAACCGAAATAAGAGATCAGAGCACAGCTAACAAAAAATTAACATGGTGTTACAATATCCCTACAACTAAAAGATTTCTATCCCCAAAAAATTATCAAAATCATGGATTCAAAAAAAAGAGTAGGGCACTACTGCCTCATTAACAACTCATGCTCCCATGTATTATGGTGATCCTATCTACACTAACACTGTAACTAGACCAGGGGAATAATTTTACAAGATAGTACCTTAACCTGGTGATCCATTACATGAATTGGCTTCTCAACAAAATTCGTATTAGTATCAATAACAACATAATCCAATCTAATCACATGGGATTTTTTTGGTATATACCTCATCTACTGAGAAGCATGAAACACATCATGGATATAATTCTAGCCAAATGGTAACATAAACTGATAGGACACCCTCACTAATAACTCAAAAATCTCAATGGGGCCCATAGACTTCAGTTCCAACTTACCCTAATTACCCAACCGATGATGTCCCAAGGGAGGTGAACCTCTAAGGAAGACCTAATCACGAACCTAAATATCTAGCAGCAATCGCTGGTGGCCTATAGAAGATTTTTAAGGACTATATTCCGTGATAAATTGCCTTTGTATCAACTGCACTACCTCTCCCATCTTCTGAACAACATCTGATCCAACCAAGGACCGCTCTCCCAAATTTTCCCAGCATAAGGGATATCAACATATAAACCCATAATAATCTTCAAAGGGTGTAATCCTAATATAATAATGATAATGATTTTTTAGAAAACCTAACAAAAGGAAAATGTATTTCTAAAGATCATATAAAATCGAGCACACTAGCCTGGAACATATCCTCCTAAACCCAGATATCCCTATATGTATATCTATCCATCTATAAGAGATATTCCATGCTAAATTTAAATTGGTAACCCATTTACTCTGATAAACATTACCAGAATATTGATTTGATGATTGACACTTTATTAGAAAAAACTACATAAGGAACCCCAATAAGCTTCTAAATATCGCCAACATATAAGTCCCCAAGCTATTCCATATTAATTATATCCACTATTATTAATAAATGCACTGATTTTGAGAGACTTTCCCAACCACCAAAATCCAATCCTTCACACTGGATTTAATGGTAAACCCGTGAAGAGAAAAATCATGTAAATATCATCCAATTTACACACCGAAATGTATAATGGCTGTAACAAACCTATATGTCTTTGGTACCCCTCATTAATTCTTTGAAAAGTAAGACGATGTGATATTACATCTAAAATTGAGCACCACCTCCTTAGCCACCGGTACATACGTCTCAATTTTTGTTACATATTTTTATCCCTACGGTTCATGGACCAACATAACTAGTGTCAAATATCTAGAAACCCCTTAATTTAGGGAAACATAACAACCAACCTAATGTGGAAGAAAATATCTCCAATGGGATACTGAGAAAATGCACACAATGGATTCCCATCATTTAGGATTTCTCCTAAGAATAATCTCTTAGTGTCTGTTATCTTTTCAAGTCTAACACTTCCAAAAAATGAAGATATTATTATTATAAAATCCCAGAACACCTATCAAACAACTTCCTCCACTCCCAATATTATCTCAGAAAAACAACTCATTAAGGACCATTGTTTAGCCAATTCCTTCTTGGTTAGTGTTCATAATTTTATACACAACACATCGGCCACATGATTATATTTCTCAAGTGAACATATGGTATTAAAATAAAAGGTTTGAGGTTTCTCATCCTAGAATCTTTTTCACATGTTGAAATATTTCTATTTGAAAATACAATTCATTATTTTGGGATTAAATAATACCATAAAATTATCTCCAAATAGATAGAAATGCCATTTTTTGAGCATATGTATAATTGATTCTGACTCAAGATCATGGGTTGCGTAGTTTCTCTCATTGGGGTGTAACTAGCATGAGAAATAATCCACAAATTTTTTCCATGCACTAATACACATCCCAAACCTAAAAAAGGATCTAAGAAAAAATTATAACCAAAACCTAGTTATAGGAGAATCTAAATTTCTATTGAAGTCAGCATCATCTTCAAATCCTCAAAAGAATACACACACATGTCATTTAATTTAAACATTACACCCTTTCTTGTCAAGGCAGTCATCAAAGTTGAGAGCTTTGTGATATCACTCAAAAAACACATATAATTACCTTATAAACCCAAGAAGAATAAAATCTCAAACAAATTTCTAGGTTTTTTCCCAATATATGACTACCTCCACATTTTTAGGATCAACCGAGACACACCTTTCAGATGTCACATTCCCCAAAAACTTCACTTCCTAAATCCAAAACTCACACTTGGAAATATTTATATATAGAATATGTACCCTCCATGTTTAAAGAATGATATTCAAATGGTCTTTGTACTCTTCCTCTCTCTTGGATTACAACAAGGTATCATCTATAAACATAATGAAATAAGATTCAATGAACCGATGAAAAATTCAGTTCATCAAATCCATGAATACCAACAGATAATTAGTGAGTTTGAATGGCATAACCAGAAACTTCCAAATAACATATTGACTCTAAAATGTTTTCAAGGGTATATTTTCTTCATGGAATCTCAAACGGTGGTACACCGACCATATGTCAATCATAGAAAACAAAAATCCCCCCTAAACTGATCAAAGAGATCAACAAATCTTGGAAAGTGATACTTGTTCTTAACTGTCACCTGGTTAAACTTCTGATAGTAAAATAAAAATTAATATAAATTCATCAACATTAATACCAAAAAGTATAAGAAGATAAAACAAAAATACACTAGGTTGAATGAATTTTATAACCTTTAGGTTTTCAAGATTGAATATATGTACTACCAACTCATTTGATGCCATTCGATTGGATAAAAAAATGGTCATTGTTCCAGCTAATAGTTCAATAGTAAACTTGAACTCTCTATAAATAGAAAAACGACTAAAACAATCATGAAAGACCTCAGGGTAAATACAAAAAATAGATGGAATCCCACAACCCAATCATGGGTCACCTACATCATGAAACATTTCTAACAATAAGAATGGGATTAAATCGGAAAAAGGAAAAACTGGCCTGACCTACCCTATCTGGGGTCCCACTTTTCATGAAAATCATAAGTTAACCCATCGATAGAAAAGTAATATACCAAAAATAAATAATATTTTATCTAGGCCATTACTCTAATCATGAAATCTATTCTGATGATCAAGTCAATGATATTAATATCAAGCAATATGAATTGTCAAACCACCTCAAAGTCTCCTACCACCACCTGACACGCAGGACATTTGAAACCTTTTTTGGAAAAATTTCCAAAAGGAATGGAAATATACTACAATAACATAATAAGATATGAAATCATATCCAACACATCAACTAAATATCAAAATATAAAAAATGAGGATCACATTTATCAATAAAACCTTGAACCATAAAAGATTAAATGAACAAGGTACCTCTAGCAGTAGATGGTCTTACATCAACTTCCTCTAGCTCACACTAAGCTACATATATCCTTCTATACATATCCACATGGACTAATAATAAGACCCACCTCTGATGAAAGCATCAATATGAATCTACAACCTCAAGGTGAAACTGGATCATGCCTTACTACCTTGGGATATCCTATCACAAAAATTCCTCAGATGGATAGATCACCCAAAAAGATAAAATGTTCTAGGAGTCTTTATACCCTAAGTCCTGGAATGAACACGCCACCCACACTGGTATAAAATAACCTATTTCTACCCTATAGAATCCCATAAAACTAATCCTTATGAAAACTGACTACTCCTGCACTTTCGTTTCTGACTAGAATTAGCCCTCAAGCTACCTACTACACCTACTAAAGCTCCTCAAAAGCCTTTAGTTATAGATATATCTACCGCATCCAATGTTTCTTTATCAAATACCTAAAAAATGGTTTGAAGTAAAAAAAGAACTATCATTGACTGAACGTAATCCCTCGACTCCATCTCAAACCACTGAGGATAAATATACCAACTCAGCAAAGCCAGTAGAGTACTCCAGAAATGTATGCTCCCCATTCTCAAACATATGAAACTCCC
Organism: Viscum album; assembly: GCA_963277665.1. Taxonomy (NCBI): domain Eukaryota; kingdom Viridiplantae; phylum Streptophyta; class Magnoliopsida; order Santalales; family Viscaceae; genus Viscum; species Viscum album. The sequence goes on from OY728121.1 coordinate 362,995,485, forward strand.
AGATATTTTCCCATATAATGTCTTTTGATAAAACTATTGATTATATATCTTTTTAAAAGAAACCCAGGTAAGAACTTTGTGAAAATTTTCTTGCATTATCAATTCCTATGATATTTTTCCAAGTCCATAGAGAATAAATGTGGAAAACCTCATGATAATCCTAAAAAGTATTCAAAAAGTTTAGTATTCATTCAATCTATTCAGTATACTCCTTTAACACTTTTGGTCCTTTTCAACCATGGAAGATAGGTGGATGATTCTTGGTAAATTCTGAACTTTGATCCACTTCCCTTCTTAGGTTCACTACACCCATTTTCCCTAGAGTATAAATGATATGGAACATTTATTCAACCTAATATGGGTATACTAGAGGATCCTCCATTTAAACCTACCTTTTAGATTCCCATATTTAAATTGTAATAGATCTTCTTGGATTAATATTTTTTAAACACAAGATAAGAACCAACCATCCATGATGAAATTTTATAACTATTGAACAAAATAAAGGAATCTAAAACCATGCATTAAAATAGTAAAAATTTAATACATTTAATAATTCTATCATTGAAAAGAAACACGGTTTTAACAGAATAGATCAATCTAAATAAACTCCACAAATAGTTTATTCATCAACGTTACACAAACAAAGTCCTTAGAAATTGTATATTGGTTAATTTAAATAAAAATACCAAAAAATATATTCAATTGAACCTTAATAATTGGTCTTGAACATAGTAATGATTTTTTCAACCACCCATGGATTCTATGATTCAATAGTGGTAGTGAACTAGAAAGGCCCCTTTTCTACAACTATTGTATGAATTCTAATGATAACTCCTATATTCCCAAGACACTCAAACAAATCAGGTAGTATTGAGACACTTTGGTCTAAAAACACCCACTAATGGAAAATTGTAACAGACCAACCCTGGTTAACAAGACCAGTCAACCAATTCTTCCCTTCTTGAGGTGGGGTCAAACAAAGATAACAAAATTAGACTTTTATATAACAAAAAATGATATAAAACCAAAGTAAAAAGTAAAAACAATGCGAGATAAAATTGAGTCAAACATGTTAAACTAGAAAAAAAATTATAGACAAAAAGTATCTGTGTTACAGAACGTCACCACCAAAATATCCCTAAATTAAACAACAAAGTAAAGATAATTAGTCATTGTAACACCCTGAGATTTTGTAAATTATTATTTTGAAAATTAATTTAATCATTTGGATATTTTAAATTCACAAAAAACTAAATATATATTTTGGTTATTTTATAAAATCACTTATTTTTTTTATTAAATTACGTGAAACACCAATTTATTCATACGCTATATGAAAAACCAACTTGTCTTGAATTACAAAAAACATCATGTTTCCGTGAAACATCATTTTATTTTTATATGTATTTAAATAAGATAGTTATGACCCACACATTAAACATAGTAATATGAATTTCAATAACGACTTTTAAAATATTAATATGTTTTATATAAATAAAACATATTGATAATGAAAAACAAAAAAAATTGGTAAAGAATTTATATTTTTTAAAATACTATTTTTTCCAATAAACTGATTTCCATGTCCTACTACGAAAAATAAGATAATTAATTCCAGAAACAATTATAAATTTAATTTCATAAAATAAAATTTTTTTATCTTTAATGTCAAAATTTAATTAGGGTTAATATTTATTATTTTTCTAAGAAGTTTTATTTTTTGATTAATAGGGAACAATACTACAATGTTGTTAAATGAATCCTTTTTTGTATAAATAATTATTAAACTATAATATGATTTTTAAAGTAAAAATATATCAATTATACTTATATTTATCAAATTTAGGTCATTGAAAACATTTTTATATTGAAATTATATATATACCTATTGAACTTTTGAATGTTTTTTTCCATCCTTCTCTCCATGTTTGTGGGATTAATGTTAAATTTAATTTTGTCTTTTATTTTAATTGAATTTAAAAAAATATACATATATGATCATAATTAGTATGATATTTAGACTATAATAGGATCCATTAATTTTTTTGGATATTATTAAGAGTGATGGTTTTAAATTTTTTTTTCCTTATTTAAGGATAAATCAGGTAATTAAAGGTAAAATAATATTATAATATTAAAATTTTACACAAACACTTGCCCTAATTTTATTGGATGAGTGGTTTTTGACTAAAATTAATATTAATATGAAATTATAACATTTTTATGCACCTTGGGAATGAAGATGACATCATTTATATTTTATTTAAAGAAAAGTTAAAATTTCAAACTCATACTTTTTATAAGTAAAAAATTTTAAATATTGGTATATACATAAGACAAATTCTACTATAAATATAAATTTTAAAGATAATAAAATTATATTCAAAATGATAATTTATTTAAAATTTCTGAAAAATAAATTATTCCATTAGTGGCTTTCATAATGATATTGCAGTAATTGTTTAATTGATGGAAATATCAAATAAATGATAATTAATATTACAATAAATATAAATTAACATCATTAATTAAATAAATGAATTTTATAGAAGAATTTTAAAAATTATTGAGATATTATGTGTTCTTTTTCTATGTTATCATGTTAATATTATTTTTTAAAGAAAAATAATGAAAACTATCAAAATTAACATAAGCTATGCTTCAAAAAAATAAATAATTTATTAAAAGAAATAAAATTAATAAAAATATATAATTCTTACTTTTTTATAGAATAAGGTTAAAATTTTCATCAATTATCTATTTTAGGTTGATTTTACATTTTATAGTGACTATGTTAACACTAATGTGTAAAAATCAAAAATGTCATGGTAATGGTTAACGAGTTTAACTAAGGGGTAAATTTAAATGATAAGTTTAATATTGTGACATAAACATGTCTAAAAAAAATTGTTTGATAGGATTTATTCCCATTATAATAATATATTATAAATAAATCACTCTATTTATTTTTTAAATAGAATTTAGGTTTATATTAATTTAATATTTTAAATGTTTCCTATTGTTCCCCTCAACAAATTGATAAAAGGGCACATCCACTCTCAGTTCTTCACATTACATTGAGCTTTCAATATCATTCATCTCATTAAAAGTTTTCTTATATACATCAATAATAACATTCTAGAGTATTTTCCTTCTCATAATACCATATATAGTGTCCCTAATAGGATATCTAGAATGATGTCATCGAAGAAATGTAATCTCCATACTGACTCATTCAAAAGTATTTCTTATAAAGAGTTATATTTAAATATTGATTCCATTATAATGTAATAAATAGAGTATATCCTATATTATGAGATTTTTTTATTATTATGTAACAACCATTTTCCACCTTTTATTCATCCTATGAAAAATAGAAGTACCAAACATGTGTACGCACGTTTTACGGTCTACACGATGTGGTGTATTATATTTTTCAACACTAATTTTTTTGAATGGGTATAATGTTGGATATTATGGATATAAATAATAAATACGAAATTATATTGATTATTTCTAATTAATATACCATCTAATTATTCAACCTTTAACCACTAAGAGAATGATATTATCTCTTGTGCGTACATACGGTCCACCGTCTCCCTGATGTGATGAGGTTCATCATTATTCTTAACCATGTCAAAAAAGATTATAAAAAAGTATGTAATTAATAAATTTAAAATATATGAAATAATAATTACAATTTAATAATATATACATACATATATGTCATTTACCTTTTTCTATTCAATGCGATAAGAAAACGGAAACAACATTCATGCGTACGTATGACTTACCATATATATGAATTGTTCATTCCATTTTATATATCTATGTTATATATATATATATATATATATTTATATAATAAATATAAATTATATATAAATAATTTTTTACATTATTTTAGTAAGTAAAATATAATCTATGTAATATAATCAAGAATAAAAAGTCATAACACACAAGATTAATTAAGAAGTTATAACCTGAAACATTTCTTTAACATTGAATTATTAATAAACTGGTTATATAATGTATTAAATGAATCATATATGCTGAAATAAATATTATTATGATTTTTTTATATGTTAATAAATGTTTAAATCCATTATAATGGAGTTTTATATACTTATAGATGGATTCCGACCTAAGTTAAGGGAATTTCATCTCAGTTGTTATTTCTGTGAGATATATGCCATATTCACCACTCATTTCATTTGTGTAGTATAAATACATAACATTAATTTATTCTATAATTTTTATTCTTTATTTTATTTTTATTTAAATATCAATTTGTTTATCTCTATTTAATGGGTTTTTACAGTTCAAGATTTATCAAATGAGTAAGCTAGTCCTGTATCAATTTTCCTTGTTTGAGAGACATCATTTTTTATAAACCTATGTTCTTTTATGAGGTGTATGTACTTCCATTATCTATGTTGTATTATTAATATCATTTTATTTATGATATTTTCATCTTCTTGTAGTGTTACTATTTCATGGGGATTATGATTCAAATGTTTCAAAGTGGTATGGGACACTTTGAAATGTTTAAAAATTATTTTCCTCAATAAATGTTTTTAAAAGATATCATAAGCTAATTTTAAAGGAAATTAATTTTAAATAAATGTTAAATGATTTAAAATGATTTTCAATGATTCCTATAAATTTTCTAAAAGATATTTTTTCATGTAAAATTTATTTAAGAATGTTTTTAAGCTTCATTTATATGTTTTCAAGGATTTTTTTCAAGATTTCTTAACAAGTTTCCATACTTATTTTTAATAAAAAGGGGTTTTCAAAAGGTTTTATGTTTCAAAGAATAATTTTTCAAAGAATAAAGTATAATTTCCTCAAAAAAATTTTGGAATTAACTTTTTATTATTTTATATATTTCAATGTAGTTTCATAGAAATTTTTTTTGAAAGTGTTTTATGTTATAAAAAGTGATTTTTTATGGAAAATTCATGTTCTAGGTGATCTTCTGAAATACTTCACCATATAAGATGATATACTTTTTTATTGTGAAATAATACCATTCATATTCTCTATATGAATTGTATATGTTTTTTATGGAATGACATTTATTAAACCCACTTATTTCCATTGGTTATGTTTTGGTGAAATGGTTAGGAAACCTATATATTTTCCATAGGATATGAAATGATTACATGTTTTATACCACCCATTCCATTTCATTGGTTATGATATAATTGTTTATGTTCTTGTGGATAAAATATATATAAATATATAAATATATATATATGATTTCATTATGATATGGTTGGGACCTATATCTCCCTCCAATACATTGGGTAAAGATTTATGTCTCATGAGCTAAACATAAAACACTTTTTCCACTAATATGGTCATGGGAGTGAACTATGACAATCAAGATGGTATGGAAAGTGAAACCATACTACCAAGATGGACTTATAAGTGATACATTGTCTATAATGGAATAAATTATTATATTCTTATGTGTCTACCAATATTCCATATTTTATTCCTATGTTATCCTTTCAGGGATCGTATTATTTATTTCATTATTATTCATGTCTTATGAACTACCAATATTTTTGCCTTAATTCTATTTTTGATCATTGATATATAGGGTATGATCTTATATTTTAATTATCATGTTATCATAACATTATTCTCATAATTACATTTACATATATCTCAGGTTTACCCTTACTGATCATCTGAGATCACCCATTTTTATGTTTCCTTTTACCCAGGATATAAAGATATATATTATGTTTGATGTGTCTAATAAGGGTTATAGTAAAGAAGAACCTAGTGGGAGATAATATAGCTCAATTATATAACTTTGTTTATTTTTCAATGTTTCCAATTGAACTAAACTAATGTGGTGTTTGGGAGTTTCTTTGTGTAATGTATTTAGTATTCCAAAAAAGTAAAGTAATGTCTATGTATTTCATGATTTGGTCCTTACGGTTGGTATCAGAGTAAAAGTACAATCAACTATTGGAAAATGGGAAGATAAAACCTTAGTGATAACCCTAAGGAAATGTATATAGATACATCTAATGATAAGGAAAAGTATATGATAATGTTATGGAATTTTGGTAAAAGATAAATTGAGTGGTTTCCTAGAAATGAATCCATATTTTTATACTATATGCGCATGTGGATCTAGAACATATGTACCAAGGTGTAACAACTCTTTCAAGGGGTGTCGAGCATGATTTGGTGTTACCAGGTACACAACAATGGGCCTTGATTCACACCTAGTTTGACTCTCCCACCGGATATGCTTTTGGAATTCAAAAATACTTAACAAACCATAATAAAGGATTTTTATATAATTTATCTATGAATAAACTAGGATTAAACTCTAGAGTCATATATTCAGGAAGGTGTCATATTGTAGAAATTCTATATGTAATTTTTTATAATTATGTAGTTTTTCACGATGATACATTTTTCTCACATTATGCATTATGGTTATAGTGAATGGAAGGAACAAAAAATAACTGGATAAACAATTAATGTTGTGATTTCTTTTTGAAAATATGTCTAATGGGACGATCACTAGAGTAATGGATGTTTTGATAATGCCTAATCAGTTTTCTTAGAACATGATTAATAGTGTGTTATATAACCATCTCTCAGAACAACTAAAGATGAGGATGAAGGAGTTAACTGAGTGTTTGGGTAATGGAGATCATGGATGAAATGATATTCAGTTTACATTGTCTTAATAATTTGGAAAGAATCACATAAGTGAATGTCTTAGAGGCACCATAATTTTTTTTGACTATGGAAAATAAAGACAAAATGGAAGTAAATGAAAAGGAAAAATGAAGTGTATAGTTAATTAAATGGGTGGGAATATTGGACTACATATGAAAAAATCAAAGGTTAAATGATTCAAATTTGGAATGAATGGTCATTATGAAAATCGTTTTCCTAATTATAATGCTCTTGTAGAGAATAAAAAATGTGGTACGAGTAATGGCTATATTACTGACGATGATGAGACTTCAGATAAGTTATCAATGGAAAATCGTATTAATTAATAGGATGGTGTATCCTTATTATCTATTATGGACGAAGTTGAATAAATGAAGTTTTATTGTATTTTTACTTAATAATAATTTTATATTAATGGTCAAAAACACAATGGTTTTTCAGTTTATGTTTTTACTTCAGATTTACATGTTTATGTTGAATATTTTGATTGGAATGGAAAAGTGATTTAATGTAATGGTGAAATTTTTACTAAGGAAATATAACAATTAAGACGTTTCTTCTGTGAAGATAATGATATTTGGGATATGAATAATTAAATTGAATGGTATAGATTGCCTTGGAACTAATTAAGGACTTACTGAAAAGTGGTTTACGCTATCATGGATTAAGTTTACAACTTTTCAAACAAAAGGAATATACCCAATGAACATTGTAATAATAAAAAGTACATGTTCACAAAAGATATATTGTAAATCATGTTATCATAATTTTTTAAGAGAATATAGGATGAAGTTAATCACATGATTGGATGTGACAACCAAGAGATACCTTATGTTATATGGGATATAAATGTTAAGCTCATTTAGTGAACTTCATTCTAATTATTTGGATTTTTTCATTTCAGAAGGATTTTAAGCCAATCTATTTAGGGAAGTTTTATGTCAGACTTCTGATAAGTTTGTGAGATTAATGTATTATCACACCATATGTGGATTGATGAACAATCGATAACATGTTCTAACATTTTATTGTGATAAAAACATATTGAATGATATATCATTCTATTTATGGTCTGTAAACATTTCAATAATGAAAATATCAAATTCATTTATTGGAATAATGCATGAAGTGGTAATCAGTCATTGATGGGAAATTTGTGAGATTATGCTGAAATCATGTACGTATATCTTCTCTTGAAAAATATTCAACATTAGGAAATGAATCATGATGTAAAAGGTTGTCCTATAATCATCATTTTTTATTATATCAATGACCATTTTCATGAATCATTGTGTTATGGATTTTTGATTGTTGACATTCTCCATACCATGTTCTCTATATTTATACATAAAAAATTGATGGTTAGATTTCTATTATATGTCAATGTTGTAACTTCCCACCTATGTTCTCCTGTGTGGAATCCTAGTTATTAGTTACTTGGGGTAACCTTTATGTTTCCTACATTCTTTTTTTAAGAGGTTTTAATATTTAATTTTATGATATGAGTTTCTATGAATGAAAATTTTAATGATTTAACTATTGTAAACCCAGATGAATTTTTGGGGTGAAATTCATTTTAAGGGGGGTAAATTATAACACCCTAATATTTTGTGAATTATTATTTTTCTAAATTAATTTAATATTTTTGATATTTTCACTTTAGGAAACACTAAATATAAATTTGGATATTTATATAAATGAAATATTTTTTGGATTTTTTTATACCCAACACATTTGTGCTACACACAACACTAACCTAGATTACGTTACATACAACATTGAGGTTCCACCAAACATTATTTTATTATTATAATTATTTAAATAAGATGGTAATGAACTAGAAATCTAACATAGTAATATGAATAGTAATAACTAATTTTAAAATATTATAATGTTTGTATATAAAAAACATATTGATAATGAAAAAAATAATTTTTTCGTAAAGTTTTTATTTGTTTAAAAATACTATTTTCTAAAATGAACATATTTTCATGTACTTCTACAAAAAAGCATAAAATTAATTTTAGATACTTATATAAATTTAATTTGATAAAATAAACTTCATTTTTGAATTTTTAATTTCATAAATATCCTAGGGTGTGTTTTTAGTTTTTTTAGCAGTTTCTTTTTTATGAATATTGAAAAATGTTGCATTAACGTTAAAATTGAATTTTTTATTTAAATAGTAATTATACTTTAAATTGATTTTTATAGTCAAAATAGATAAATTATACATATATTAATAGAATTTAGTTCATTGAAAATATTTTATATTGAAATTAGATATAATAACATATTGAACTTTTGAACATTCTTCTTACATTCCTTCTCACCATGTCAACGAGATTTGCATTGACCTTAATTTTCCTACTTCTATAAATTAAATTTCAAAAAATAGACATACATGGATTTAATCAGTATGATATTTAGAGTTAAATAGGACTTACTTTTGTTTATATTAATTTTATATTTTGTAAATTTTTATTTCCCATTATTATGTGTAAATTGGGTAATTAAAGGTAAAAATAATCTTATAAAATAATAAAATTACCCTAAAATGTGTCCTAATTTTATTGGATGAGCGTGTTTCGACCAGAATCCATATTAAACTTAAATTATAACATTTTCATGCCACTTTGTTATGAATATTAAATTTATTATATTTTATTTCAAAATAAGTTAAAATTTTCATACTCAAAATTTTAATAAGTAAATAATTTTTAATATTGGGTTATACTAAAAATAAATTCAACTATAAATATTCATATGAAATATAGTAAATTTATATTTTTCTTAATAATTTATTTATTATTTTTATAAAAAAAATGACTTAATTAATACCTTTCAAAATAATGACTCAATAATTGTTTAGTTAATGTAAATATCAAATAAATGAAATTAAAAATATTAAAATAAATTAAATATAACATAATTAATTGAATCGATGATTTTTATAGAAAAAGTGTACATACTAATGAGATATTAGAAGTGTTGATTGAAATATATCTTTTTAAAATGATATTTTTTTAAAATACAAATAATGAGTAGTAACAAAATTGAGTGAAATGATACTTTAAAATGAATAATATTTTATTAAATGATATAAAATTAACAGAAATATATAATTCTTTCAACTAATTATAATATGGTTATAAATTTCATCAATGATCCATTTTAGGTTCTTTTGGTACATTATAGTGTCCATATTAACCCTAAAGTGTAAAAATCCATATTGACTTGGTTAATTTTAAAGGGTTTAACTTAGTGTTAAATAAAAAAGATAAAGTTATTATATATACACAAAATTTTATAAAAATAATTTCTTGAGATGATTTGAATCCATCCTCATATTAATTCTAAATAAATTAGTTTGGATCTATTTTAAATAAAAAATTTATTGATATTAATATAATAGTTTAAAATTTTCCTAAAGTTCCCCTCGCCTCAATTATAAAAGGAAACCTCCTCCCTCATTTACTCACATCACGTTGAGCCTAAAATATTGGCTATAATATGACCAATTATCTTTTAATCATACTTATAAAAATTCTATAAGTTCTTTTATTCTTGAAATTCCAAATCTAGTTTCTTTAATTAGAGATCTTGGGGAGATTGTTGAAGAAGAGTTAATCTACTTATTGACAATTTCATAATTGTTTCTTATTAGGATTCATCGTTATGTATTGATTAAATTATAAAGTAATAAATCTAGTATCACCAATATTAATATATTTTATTCTTATTATTATATAATAACCACATTCCAGCTTTTATTTATCATATTAAAATCAAATTTACCACGTGTTCGTATGTACGACTTACCATCCCAACATTGTGGTATAATCCGTTTTTTCATCAATAATTTATTGGTAAGGGTATAATAATGGATATAGTGGATATTAATAATAAATATGACTTTCACGACCCGTCCTCAGGGCCCATGCCGTGACTACCCCAAACCCGCCTTCCATAGGCCAGGGGCTGGCGACTAGCACCAAGGCGTAAATCCTGGTAAAAAGGGAAGGCATTGCCTTTATAAAGTAAACAAACACCACAGAGCAAGAAAGTAGTAGAAGTAAAATACTAAGTAAAAACTGAGTACAACAGTATGTGCGGAAAGTAAGTGGGCCAGTATACAAACCCAAACTGAAAGTAAAGTACAACTGGAAGGGAAAACAGAAACTGAAAAGTAAAGCCGCAACGCCGAGCTGTCCACTGGAAATCCCACCTGAAGGGTGGGTAAAGATAGCCTCCACTACTCCTCGGGTCCAGCCGACCGCTCCGAGTACGTTCTGCCCAGTGGTCCACCTCCAGGTACTGTCCTGCTCTGCAAGCCTCAACCACGATCAGCGCTATCCATCGTCTGCAACCAACACAACATAGTGTGGGCATAGCCCGTGCAGGGGTGAGTATAAGCTACTCAATAGGGACCCCGAGACCCCCGAAGGTCTCCCTGAGTCCACAAAGGATAATCCACAAAGGAAATATACAATCACGAAGTAACATCCGACACTTCTTAGGTATATGCCCATAAATATACCTAAGTCATCCATTCTCGTTCGGCTCCAACTTCCGAGCCCGAGTACAACCCAGTCTACACAGGAAAGAAAAACGTAAATCCACACAGGATAGCACAACACAATCCACAAAGGAAAGGAAAACAGGATTCAGCTCACACATGAATACTTCTTTGTATGACGATAGAGATGATCAGGTATTTCCACTGATTCATCTAAGTCGTCGGACCCACAAAGGATCGATAGGTACTAACCCCCGCAATGACCCACAAAGGATCTGAAACACACAAGATCGATAGGTAACTAACCCTCGAAAAGACCCACATAGGATCTGTAGGCGCTGGCCCACACAGGACCGCTGAGTGCTGACCCACATAGGATCGGACCCACACAGGATCTGTAGCACTGACCCACGTAGGATCGCTGAGTGCTGTAGTCGTCGTCGTCGAATCCACTAAGGATCTCTGCACAGTCGTCGCTGTCATAGTTGCAGTTGCAGCCAGCTCTAGGGTTCCCACACACAACAAGCTCGTTTTGGAGGGTCCGCTCCATGAGCCGAGAGGCCGATACATCAACTGACACATAGTCCAGAGTTGATGTATCCAAAAGTTCCGTACCGTTAACAGGAACTCAACGTCGCAGAAGGCGCGTCAATCGGACGCTCGGTCTGAGAGTTGTTGGCTTTTTCGTCCCAGGGGCCCGGTTGGTTTTTAAGGCAAAACCAACCCGAACATACTCCACCTACGTCCAAACCTCGGGCGGAGTATGCCAAAATATCCGTCTCACTTAGAGGAATATAACAAAGTCGACAGTACGTCAATCAGACGTCCGCAGCTCAAGATATGAGTGTTTCCGCCTCGAGGGCCCGGTTGGTTTCGTGTACGAACCAACCCGGCCAAATCCAAAGTATCCCGAAACCTTGAGTGCGATATACCGAAACGAACGTCTTGATCCAAGGATCGCATCTCCAATGACGGCACGTCGATCCGAGGCTCATAGCTCAAGATACGGGAAAAAGACCGAAAAGGTCCGAAAGCGGGGGGTCTAGGCCCGGACCAACCCGGCCCAACCCCCCTTGGGTCGACCCGACACGGGTCCGGGTCTGACTCGGCTGGGCGCGACCCGGCCCGACCAGGGTGGCCCTGGATGGCCTGGGCGTGACCCGGCCGAGCGGCGCGGGCGGGGGGCGCGTTACCCCAGCGTGAAGATGTCGCGGCCCCACGTGGGGCCGCCCTTGCCAGCGGACGCGGCAGCCGGCCGCGTCCCGTCTCTTGCAGGACCCGTGCAGTCGCGGGTCTGCCGACCGCCATAGTGGCTTCAGCCGCAGCGGTTCTCCTCGGCGGCGTGCCAGGCGCCGCCGCCTTCCGCCGCCAGGTGCCACCGTGTCGGCGTGGCGCGCCGGCGGTTTGCTCTGCGGACCACCGGATGAGTTCCGGTGGTCGGAAATCCTTGATGTCTTCACCAAAAGTCCTCCCGGGGTCCATCTTTCACTGTGAGGACCCCGCATCGCCCGTGCGGCCTTCTTGGTCGACGTCTGCCATTTCGCACACCAAGAACGAAAGGGGCGGTGGGTTCGGACTTGTTCGTTAGTCCGCACCCACTGCGTTAGCGGTTTAAAAGTCTCAAAAAAAATTTATTAATGAAACGCTGCAGGCATAAATCACACAGATTTAATAAAACAAACCCCTACCTCGTCGTAGTCGTCAAACATGCGTTCTTCGCGGGATTGGCCGGCGCGGAAGAAGAGGATCGTCGCGTCGAGGAAGGGCGTCGCGTCGTCTCGGTATACGGCGTCGCGTCGACGATCTCTGAGGGTTAAAGAAAACACACAGATTTAATTTCATGAATTAAATCCATGTTGAGGATAAAATCCACAAAGGAAATTTAAAAGATCCGCAATCTCCTACCTCAAGCAGTTGATCGAAGATTCGTTGTGGGAGGAGAATCATCGTAGAAGAACATCGAGGGAGGAGATTCGTCGGTGTCGCGGTACACAGCGTCGCGTCGTCAATATCCGAGAGTTTGGCGTTCTTCGTCACCTTTCGTCGAAGGCTGGCGTTCTTCACGTTCCTCGCGTTCTTCGCGAAGGAGGATGAAGATACAGTTTCTCCAAATCCTCTCAACAAGCAACCCGTCAACGAAAAGGGTGTTGTTCTTATTTTATTAATATGACAAAAGTTTGAAAAACAGGTTAAGAAACGAACCATTAATTTGGTGAATTAATGGTAACGACTTAACTATCCATTTAATATGAGCGTTTAAGAGTTTTAGAAAATGCTCCAGTTGACTTTCATTAAAGAGGAGTTTTCGCGGGTGTGTTACTTAGGGGAAATGAAATGGTGGGGCTCGTGCGGGCCCCACCTCACAAATATCCTACCAAAGGGGTAGGATATTTTGAGTTCCACCCTATCCGCTTCAACTTAGCTTAAGTGGCTTTAAGTGGCTTCAAGTGGCTTTAAATGAAATAAAATAAAGTTTTCGCACCACTTTATTTTATTTTCTTCACTTAACCCCAAAAATTAAAAACCACACTCGAGCAAACGCAACTCTGGAAGAGGCGTTTATAAGCAAGTACCGGCGCTGCGATTCCATCGGTGCCCTCAGAATTCGATTCCGAGCACTAGTTCAAAAGTTAGAAAAACCCGCTCGTTCGTTCACTGAACGTACCCAAGCCAAACTTCGGAAAATGATTCCGGGCACACCGGGCCTCGGAATCACGTGCTGTTAGAAACTGCGTTCTTGTAAAATTCCAAAGAAAATTAAGAAAAAATTTTCTTGAATTTTACAGGTCTTTACATCTTCCCACGTCATGGATTTACATCCCTGTAAAGATACATCATAAACTAGGGAAACAAAAGTGGGTACTGAGCACGCATCTGGGCCTCCCGCTCCTAAGTGCTCTCCTAGAGGTTCCCGTGCTGCCATCACATGCGCACAAGAGGAATCGATCGTCCACATAGGACCCGCTCCTGTCGATCCTCGATCTCCATCGAGACCTCCGCAAAAGTCGCCCCATCATCAACGTCCAGCTCCCCATGGTCAATGATATGCATCGGGTCGTGCACGTATCTCCTCAGATGAGATACATGGAAGACGTCGTGCACCCGATGCAACTGAGGTGGTACAGCCAGGCGATAAGCCACCTCGCCAATCCTGTTGAGGATCTGGAATGGTCGGATGAAGCATGGAGACAACTTTCCACCTTGGCCAAATCTCTGTAAACCACGTCGAGGTGAGACACATAAGAAGACATGGTCGCCATCCTCGAACTCTAGTGGCCTCCGCCTCCTATCAGCATAATACTTCTGCCAGCTCTGAGCCATCCTCATCCTCTCCTGGATGACCTGGACCTTCTCTGTCATGGCCCAGACCATCTCTGGTCTCACAAGTGCTGACTCCCAAGGGTCTGTCCAGCACAAAGGATATCTGCAAGGTCATCCTTACAACACCTCGTACGGTGCCATCTCGATGGTGGAGTGGTAGCTGTTGTTGTACGCAAACTACACCAAGGGTAGGTGGCCCTCCCAGTTGCGACCAAAGTCGAGGACACATGCGTGGAGAATGTCCTCAAGAGTCTGAATGGTCCTCTCTGTCTGACCATCCGTCTGAGGGTGAAAGGCGGTGCTCAGATGTAGCTGTGTCCCGAACACCTCCTGTAACCCCTTCCAATGTCGGGAAGTGAAGCGAGAATCTCGATCAGAGACGATAGATGATGGCACACCGTGAAGCCGTACAATCTCCTGAACATATAGATGTCCCAAGATCTCCACTGAGCCCTGCTCTCAGATGGGTAAGAAGTGAGCCGACTTGGTGAGTTAGTCGACAATCACCCAAATGGAGTCATGACCTCTGGAAGTGCGTGGAAGTCCAGTCACAAAGTCCATAGATATCCCGTACCACTTCCACTCTAGGACCTCCAAGGGTTGTACCAAGCCTGCTGATACCTGATGCTCTACCTTCACCTGCTGGCAGGTGAGGCATCGAGAAACGAACTCTGCCACAACCTTCTTCATGCCCGGCCACCAGTGCTGTCCCCTGAGATCCTGGTAAATATTCGCCACTCCGGGATATACCACCAAAGGAGAAGTGTGAAACTCTCTCAGCACCTCCTCCCGTAAAGCGACTGGTACCAAGGTACGTCCTCTGAAAAGGATGCCATGCTCTGCTCCAAATGAGAAACCATCAGGTGCCTGACCTGAGGATATCTGTGCACGCCGCGTCTCACAGTCAGCGTCCCTATGATGTGCCTCTCTGACCCGCTGTAGTAGTGGAGGAGAGACTTTGAGTGACTGAAGGAAAGCTGATCCATCTCTATCCACAAAGGATATCCGCAAAGCGGCATGCTGCTCTATCACCTCCTCAAGTAGCTGAATGACCGTCCTCCTGCTGAGAGCATCGGCTACCAGGTTCCCCTTCCCAGGAGTATAGACTATCTCAAAGTCATAGTACTGGAGGAACTCGAGCCATATCCGTTGTCTCAGGTTTAGGTCCTTCTGAGAAAAGATGTACATGGGACTCTGATGGTCAGAAAAGACTGTAAAACATTCGCCCATCAGATAGTGTCGCCATGTCTTCAGAGCGAAGACCACTGCTGCTAACTCCAGGTCATGGGTAGCGTAGTTCTGCTCATGCGGTCTCAACTGACGTGATCCGTAGGCGATCACTGCCCGCTCCTTCATCAGGACACATCTGAGTCCGGTCCTTGATGCATCGTAGTAGACTACGTACCCTAATCCCTCCTCAGTTAACCTCAAAATAGGGGCGCTGGCCAATCTCTTTCTCAGCTCTTGGAAGCTCTGCTGACATCTGTCTGACCACACAAAGGGTTTCCCCTTCTTTGTAAGAGCTGATAGTGGTGATGAAACTCTGGAAACGTCTGGCACAAATCTCCGATAGTATCCAGCTAGTCCCAAGAAACTTCTCACCTCCGTCATGCTCTTGGGTGGCTCCCAAGCTAGCACTGCCTCGATCATCGCAGGATCCACCACAACTCCCGCCTCAGAGATGACGTGTCCCAAGAAGTGGACCTCACGTATCCAGAACTGACACTTCGAGAGATTTCCATAAAGTTGGTGCTCTCGGAGTGTGTCTAGTACAACCTGCAAGTGGTAGGCGTGGTCCTCCTCAGTCATCGAGTATATCAAAATGTTGTCGATGAAGACCATGAAAAATCGATCGAGGTATGGCTGAAAGATCCTGTTCATGAGGCCCATGAACACTGTTGGAGCATTGGTTATGCCGAATGGCATAACCAAGAACTCATAGTGGTCATACCGACATCTGAAGGCCATCTTCTGCATGTCCTCGTCCCGAACTCTGAGCTGATGATAGCCTGACATGAGGTCTATCTGCGAGAACCACCGCGCTCCCTTGAGCTGATCGAAGAGGTCATCAATCCTTGGTAGCGGATACTTGTTCCTCACTGTCACCTGGTTCAGGCAACAATAGTCGACACAAAGTCACAAGCTCCCGTCTGCCTTTTTGGCAAACAATATCGGGGAAGCCCTGGGTGAAACACTGGGTCGGATGAATCCCTTTCCCTGCAAGTCCTCCAACTGTACCCATTGCTCTCGAAGCTCGGCGGGAGCCATCCGATATACTGGAGTGGATATCGGGGCTGTCCTGGGGTACAGATCAATATAAAAGTCTACCTCTCTGCTAGGAGGTAGTCCTGGAACGTCGTCGGGAAAGACGTCCGCATACTGATCCATCACTGCAGGAAAAATAGGACTCCGCACGTCAACTTCTCCTAGGATGAGGCTACCCAACTAATGAGTGATGGGATTTCCTCTCCTTTGCGATAGTCCATCCTGTTCTGTGAAGGCTCCCTTCTAGCCGGTAAAGGAGAACCTGCTCCCGTCGGTGTGTACAAATCGCACCTTGTGCCTAATACAGTCAATCTGTGCATGGACTGTAGATAACCAATCCATTCCCAAGATGACGTCGTAAGGCCTCGACGCCGCTACAAGAAGATCCCACCCGAAGCTCTCGCCTCCTAGAGTAAGCTCACACTACCGGCACCAGTGCGTAATCATCGAGTTTTCTCCCATAGGAGTCTCTAGCCGTAAGGATCGAGCCAACGGCTCCATCGTAATCTCCGAGCTCTGAAAAAGGGAAGCGGCTATGAAAGAGTGACTCACTCCTGTGTCTATAAAAACTGCAGCAAGGGTTTAATAGACCTAGATAGTACCTCGAATCATCTCAGGAACGCCGTGGTCGTAGGCCTCCGCTGCCTGGAGGTATGCCTGTCTCTGCTCGCCAGCTCCCTGCGGCCGGGGTGGACCTCATGGTGGTGGTGGTGGTAGAGCCTCAAAGCGTCGCCCACCACCTGCTGCTTGGCCAGATCCTCTGCCTCGTCCGCCTCCTCCCTGCAGACCGCCACGGTCGACCCTCTGCCTCTGCCTGGGTGACCCCTCAACTGTCTACTGCACCTTGGCACGATGGGTCGGGCAGTCACGAGCCATGTGGCCCTGCCCGCCGCATGTGTAGCACTACCTGCCTCTCGAAAGACTGGCTCCACGCTGTGTGCCCCACACTGCTAAGCCAGTGTCCTGAGGTCATCTGCCCGAGGGCCTGGTCTGCCTAGACCCATGAGTCATCCGTCGACTGCCTGCTGCAGAAGACTCTGCTACGTGCCGCCCCGCGGTAGGTCTCGCTGCTGATGAAGGCTCAGTAAGGAAGCTCTCAATCAAAAGGGCTCGTTCCAGTACTCCTGACTGAGTCGGAATGCTGAGGGAGATCAGCGATGCCCTGATCACATGCCTCAATCCCTGGTCAAAGGTTCGGGCCCGGATGAACGGGTCCCATACCATGTCTGTTGAGTAGCGCGAGAGATCGGTAAATCTCGTCGAGTACTGGGCGCCGTCAAGCTGCCCTGCCACAGCTGAAGAAGCTCCTGGATGCATACCGCACGGAGGGTGGCTGGGACGAACTCCGAGCGGAAGAGGCTCTCAAAGTACGTCCAGAGGAGGGATGCCTCATCGTGCACCTAGATCATCAAGCTCCACCATCGGCCCGCTTCCGCGTGTAGTAGGCTCGCTGCGAGGATCACCATGAGGTCTGCTGGTGTCCTCACTAACCGGAAAACTCATACCACTGCCTCCAGCCAATCCTCGGCTACCTGGGGGTCTGTCTCCCCGCAGAACCTGGGTGGTCACTGGCGTTGGAACTCCAGTAGTGCACTAAGGCGATGTGCATCGTCAGCGGCTGGGGCTGGAAGAATCGGTGGCTCGGCGGGTAGAGGTACCACCGGTGCCTCTGCTGTCAAAGGGCCCTATACCGAAGCCTCGTCGCTCGGAGGGCTGTCGTCACGCTCAACTCTCGGAACCCTAGCTGGCTGCCGGCGTGGGGCCATCCTGAAAAGGGAATAGGTGCGCCACGGTCAGAACAGTATACCTGGTGAGCTGACACAAAGTAATCACAATGAAAACTTGAAACACACATGCAATCAATGTTTTCATTCATTAAGTTGGAAATCAGAAGTCAGGGTCATGTTGTACGGATACCTCGGCCGCCACACCAACACTGGACTCCCTGAACTGATAACCACACCCAATACTCTTAACACTATTTCTTCCCATAGAAGAAAGATCAGAGTCTGCGGTAGAACCGAACTCCTCTGATACCAATTTTTCACGACCCCTCCTCGAGGCTCGTGTCGTGACAACCCCAAGCCCGACTTCCATAGGCCAGGGGCTGGCGACTAGCACCAAGGCGTAAATCCCGGTAAAAAGTGAAGGCATTGCCTTTGTAAAGTAATCAAACACCACAGAGCAAGGAAGTAGTAGAAGTAAAATACTAATTAAAAACTGAGTACAACAGTAAGTGCGGAAAGTAAGTGGGCCAGTATACAAACCCAAACTGAAAGTAAATTACAACTGGAAGGGAAAACAACAACTGAAAAGTAAAGCCGCAACGCCGAGCTGTCCACTGTAAATCCCACCTGATGGGTGGGTACAGATAGCCTCCACTGCTCCTCGGGTCCAGCCGACCGCTCCGAGTACGTTCTGCCCAGTGGTCCACCTCCAGGTACCGTCCTACTCCGCAAGCCTCAACCACGATCAGCGCTGTGTGTCGTCTGTAACCAACACAACGTAGTGCGGGCATAGCCCGTGCATGGGTGAGTATAAGCTACTCAGTAGAGACCCCGAGACCCCCGAAGGTCTCCCTGAATCCACAAAGGATAATCCACAAAGGAAAGATACAATCACAAGTAACATCCGAAGCTTCTTAGGTATATCCCCATACATATACCTATGTCATCAATTCTCGTTCGGCTCCAACATCCGAGCCCGAGTACAACCCAGTCCACATAGGAAAGAAAAATGTAAATCCACACAGGATAGCACTACACAATCCAAAAAAGAAAGAAAAACAGGATTCAGCTCACACAGGAATACATCTTTGTATGACGATAGAGATGATCAGGTATTTCCACTGATTCATCTATGTCTTCGGACCCACAAAGAATCGATAGGTACTAACCCCCGCAATGACCCACAAAGGATCTGACCCACACAGGATTGATAGGTAACTAACCCCCGCAAAGACCCACACAGGACTGGACCCACATAGGATCTGTAGGCACTGGCCCACACATGACCGCTGAGCGCTGACCCACATAGGATCAGAACCACACAGGATCTGTAGCACTGACCCACGTAGGATCGCTGAGTGCTGTATTCGTCACCGTCGACTCCACTGAGGATCTTTGCACAGTCGTCGCCGTCACAGTAGTAGTCGCAGCCACCACTAGGGTTCCCGCACACAGCAAGCTCGTTTTGGAGGGTCTTCTCCACGAACCGAGAGGCTGATACATCAACTGACACATAGTCCAGAGTTGATGTATCCAAAAGTTCTGTATCGTCAACAGGAACTCAACGTCACAGACGACCCGTCAATCGGATGCCTGGTCTGAGAGTTATTGGCTTTTTCGTCCCAGGGGCCCGGTTGGTTTTTAAGGCAAAACCAACCCGACCGTACTCCACCTGCATCCAAACCTCGGGTGGAGTATTCTAAAATATCTGTCTCACTTAGAGGAATCTAAAAAAGTCGACGGTACGTCAATCGGACGTCCGCAGCTCAAGATATGAGTGTTTCCGCTCCGAGGGCCCGGTTGGTTTCGGGTACGAACCAACCTGGCCAAACCCAAAGTATTCCAAAACCTTGAGTGAGATATACCAAAACGACCGTCTCGATCCAAGGATCGCATCGCCACTGACGGCGTGTCGATCGGAGGCCCGTATCTCAAGATACGGTCAAAAGACCGAAAATGTCAGAAAACGGGGGGTCTAGGCCCGGACCGACACGGCCCAACCCCCCTGGGTCAGCCCGAACCAGGTCGACCCGACCAGGGTCCGACCCGGCTGGGCGCGCCCCGGCCCGACCAGGGTGGCCTGGCTCGGCCTCGACGCGATCCGGCCCGGCCGGCGCGGGCGCGGCCCAGCCGCCAGTGGACGGCTCGACCGGTTACGGCAAAGCTGCGCGGGCGGGGGTGTGTTGCCCCCGCCTAAAGATGTCGCGGCCCCACGTGGTGCTGCCCATACCAATGGACACGGCATCCGGAAGCGTCCCGTCTCTTGCCGGACCCGGGCGGTCGCGGGTCTGCCGACCGCCGCTGCGTCTAAAGCCGCAGCGGTTCTCCTCGGCGGCGTGTCGGGCGCCGCCGCCTTCCGCCGCCGGCACCGCCGTGCCGGCGTGGCATGCCAGCGGTTTGCTCCGTGGACTACCAGATGAGTTCCGGTGGTCGGAAATCCTTGTCGTCTTTTCCAAAAGTCCTCCCAGGGTCCGTACTTCACTGCGAGGACCCCGCATCGCCCGTGCGACCTGCTTGGTCGACGTCCGCCGTTTCGCACACCAAGAATGAAAGGGGCGGTGGGTTTAGACTTGTTCGTTAGTCCGCACCAACCGCGTTAGCGGTTTAAAAGTGTCACAAAAATTTTAATAATGAAACGCCATGGGCATAAATCACAAAGATTTAATAAAACAAACCCCTACCTCGTCGTAGTCGTCGAACGTGCGCTCTTCGCGGGATTGACCGGTGCGGAAGAAGAGGATCGTCGTGTCGCGGAAGGGCATCGCATCTTCGCAGTATACGGCGTCACGTCGACGATCTCCGAGGGTAAAAGGAAACACACATATTTAATTTCACGAATTAAATCCATGTTGAGGATAAAATCCACAAAGGAAATTTAAAAGATCTGCAATCTCCTACCTCAAGCAGTTGATCAGAGATTCGTTGCGGGAGGAGAATCGTCACAGAAGAACGTCGGGGGAGGAGATTCGTCGGCATCGCGGTACACGGCGTCGCGTCGTCAATCTCTGAGGGTTCGACATTCTTCTCCGCCTTTCGTCGAAGGCCATCGTTCTTCGCGTTCTTCGCGTTCTTCGTGAAGGAGGATGAAGATACAGTTTCTCCAAATCCTCTCAACAAGCATCCCATCAACGAAAAGGGTGTTGGTCTTATTTTATTAATATGTCAACAGTTTGAAAAATAGGTTAAGAAACGAACCATTAATTTGGTGAATTAATGGTAATGTCTTAACTGTCCATTTAATAGGAGCATTTAAGAGTTTTAGAAAATGCTCCAGTTGACTTTCATTAAAGAGGAGTTTTCGCGGGTGCATTACTTAGGGGAAAAGAAACGGTGGGGCTCGTGCGGGCCCCACCTCACAAATATCCTACCAAGAGGGTAGGCTATTTTGAGTTCCATCCTATCCAATTCAACTTAGCTTAAGTGGATTTAAGTGGCTTCAAGTGGCTTTAAGTGAAATAAAATAAAGTTGTCACACCACTTTATTTTATTTTCTTCACTTAACCCCAAATACTAGAAACCACACTCGAGAAAACGCTACTCCGGAATAGGAGTTTCTAAGAAAGTATCAGCGCTGCGATTCCATCGGTGCCCTCGGAATTTGATTCTGCGCACCGGTTCAAAAGTTAGAAAAACCCGCTCGTTCGTTCATTGAACGTACCCGAGCCAAACTTCATAAAATTATTCCAGGTTCACCGGGCCTCGAAATCATGTGCCGTCAGAAACCGCGTTCTTGTAAAATTGCAAAGAAAATTAAGAAAAAATTTTCTTGAATTTTAAGGGTCTTTAAAATGAAATTATATGGATTCTTTATAATTAATATACCATCTAATTTCTCACACATTTCCAATTAAGAGAATGAAATTGTTGCTCACAAATACGTACGCCCTATCGTCCCCCCAACGTAATGAGATTCATCATCCAGTTTAACCATGTCAAAAAATGGTTATAAAAATGTTTATAATTAATAAATATATATTATATGACATAATAATTCTAATTTTATAATATATATAAGTCATTTACCTTGTTCAATTCATAATGATAATAAAATGGAAATAATGTTTATGGGTACATACGACTTTTCATCTCCATGAATGATGTATTCCATTTCATATATATATCCTTAATATATATTTATATAAAAAAATATATGATATATAAATCATGTTTTAAATTTTTTATGTAATTAATCCAGCATATATGTAATAGTATCATCAATAACAAGTCAAAATACCTAGGATAAACCAAGAGGTTCTTACCTGAAACATTTCTTTAACATGGAATTGTTAATAAAATGGTAATATGAAGTAAAAAATGAATCATATTTGATATCATAAATGTTATTAGGATTATTATATAAGATAATAATATTTTTAAAACACTATAACAGAGTTTGAGATGTGTTTAAAGGTAATCATACCTAATGTAATGGATTTTCAGCTCACCTGTTATTTAGGTGAGATACATTCCATATTCAAAAATCATTTCTCTTCTGAGGTGTACATACTACCCATAAATTTGTTCTATGATTTTTATACTTCAATTTATGGGTATTTACATATCTATATTATTATATTTATTTCATGGGGTTTTATGGCACAGAAATATCAAATGAGTGATGTAGTTTTGTCTCAATTATCTTTCTTTGTGAAACATATTTTTTTGGAACGTATTTTATTTTATGAGGTGTATATACTACGCTTTTCCATGTTATATATGGAATATACAACTTTTGAAGATATTTTATGCTTATTGTAATTTAAATATTTCAGTGTCATTTTGATTCAAATGTTTTAAAGTGCTATGGGACACTTTGAAATTATTAAAGATTATTTTCCTCATGATATGTTTTAAAAGATATCTTAAGTTCATTTTCAAGGAAAATGATTTTAAATAAATGATTTATATTTTTAATTTTTTAAAAGTATTTGTTTTATGTTTTAAAAGATATTTGTTTCAAGGAGAAAAATTTTAAAAATGTTTTCAATCTTCCCTTATATGTTTTCATCGAATATGGTTTTAAAAATTTCAATACATTTTTTTATGTTTATTTTCAAATAAAAGGGGTTTTCATATGTTTTTATGTTTCAAAAAACCATATTTCAAAGAATAAATGATATTTAACTCAATATAAGTTTTAAATTAATTTTTTTGATTCCACTATATGCTTTCAATGTGGTTTCAAGGAAAATGGTTTTGATATTGTTTTATGGTTTAATTTTTTTAATCAAAAAGTCAAGTTTCAAGTGATATTTAAAAAATCATTCCCTATATAAAATGAAATACTTTGTTATTATTTTATAATTTAATTCATATTTTTTATTTGAATGGTTTTTGAATTCATGGGATGATGTTTAAGAAATCTATTTCTTTTAATGGGTAGTGCTTTTGATGAAATGTTTTTGAAACCTGTATCTCTTCCATATGTTATGATATGATTACATGTTTATGTCATAAATTATATTTAATTTTATAAGAATTGATTTTTTTATGATTGTGTGGTACATATATGTGTGATTTTATTATTATATGGATGGGACAAATATCTCCCACCCATGTATTGGGTAATTATTTATATCTCATGAGATATACATAATGGAATTTTCCAATTAGAAGGTCATGAGAGTGAACTATGACTACCAACATTGTTTTTAAAATAAACCCATAATTAAAATATGGAATTGGTAGTTATTCCTTAAATAATATGTAAATCATTATTATAAAATTATGTTTCAACCATGATTCCATGATTTAAAACTATGTTATGATTTCAGGGATCAGATGTTTTATTTTCTTATGATTCATGTCTTATGAAATTCCAAACATGGTGACATGATTTTGTTTATGAAATTTGATATGTAGGGTATTGTATTCTATTTTAATCATCTTGTTCTCAAAACCTAATGATCATAATGATGTTTACATATCTCCCTTATTTACCATTAATGAATAGCTAAGCACTTCCCCTTTTGGGTTCGCTTTCATCTTGGATAATAAGATAAGTATTTTGATGGATGTGTCTAAGAAGGGAGTTATTCATGAAGAACATAGTGGGAGATAATGTAGCCTAATAATGTACGAGTGATTTTTTTCCATGATTCCAATAGCACTTTAATAATATAGTTTTTTGGAATTTGTTTGTGCATTGTAATATGTATTCTATAAAAGTAATGTAATTTCCATGTACGTAAAACTAGGGTCTTTATTGTTGGTTTCTGTGAAAAATACTTGTCAACCATTGAAAAAAATGATGAGAAAAACATAGGGAGAACCCTAAGGACATGTATAAGGATAAGGAAAAGTATAGGGAAATTTCCTTGAATTTTGGTAAAGGATCGAGTGAGAAGTTTCCATGAAAAAAATCCCTATCTAGATACTATAAGAATATGTGGATCTAGTACAGATGTACCTATGGGTAATAACTCCAATAAAAGGTGTCGATCCTAACTAAGCATAACCTAGTACACAAAAATGGACCTTTTCTGCACACTAGGTTTGAAACTCATATAGGTTATGCTTTGAGAATTCACAGGCTCTTCACGAACCACAATGAATGATTGAAATATAAGATGACTATAAATGAACTAGGATAAAACTATGTTGTCATAGATTAAGTATGGTTTCATAATTTATACATTCTATAATTATTTTTTCATGATTATGTGTTTTTTCAACAAGATATGTGTTTGTCACATTGTGCATTCAGGTTTTGTCAGTGGAAGGAACCAGAAAAAACTATATAAACATTGATTATGATGGATAAGTTTCTGATGAGTAGTCAAATGGGATGATCAATGGAGTGATGGAAGTTTTCAGTATGAAGAATCAATTTTCATAGACCACGATTAACAATGTGTACCTTAACTAACTCCAAGACTCCCAAATAAGAGAAAGGAGAAATTTTCTGAGAGTTCAGGTAATGGAGACCATGTGAGAATGAATATTCGGTTTTCTTTGTGACAATAATTTGGAAAGAATATCTAAAGTGAATGACTTAGAGGAATAATAATAAGTTTTGACAATAAAAATTAATGAAATGAATTAAGTAACTACCAAGGAAAAAAGAAGTGTTTTATTAATGATATGGATGAGATTATTGGCCTCTCTAAGACAACATAAAATGTCAAATTCTATAAGGGTTGAATGGATGGTCATTATGTAAATTTATTTCCTAAGTTGAAAAATTCCATAGAGAATCACAAAGGTGGTACGAGTAATGGTTATATTGTTGATTATGATGGGACTATATATAAAATGAAAAAAGATAAAGGTGTCAAGTAATAGGATGAGGTAGCCTTCTTATGGATTAATGATAATTTGGAATAATAAAATATATAATATATTTGTATCTATGAATTACATTATATGAATTGGGAAATATACAAGGATTGTTCAGATTATATTTTTTCACGAGATTTACAATATCATGTGGAATGTTTCCAATGGATTGGAAAAGTGATTTAATGGAAAGCTAACATTTTAACAAATGGAAGATAACACTTAATATGTTTGTTATGTTACAATAAATATTTGTTGGATATGAATACGTAATTTTTATGATACCGATTACCGTGGAACTAATTATGGAATTTTTCAAAAGTGGTTTATTCTATTGTGGATGATGTTCACAATTTTTTGGACTTAAGGAATTTATCCAATAAACATTATAATGAAAAACTATATTTTATTAAATAATGATGTATAGAAAATCAGGTTATTTCCATGTTTCATGAGAATACATGGTAAAGGTATTCAAAAAATTGGAATGTGACAACCATGAGCAACCTTATGGTATATGGGATAGAAATGTTAAGCTGATTTAGTGCACCTCTATCTAAGGTTTTGCTTCTTCAGATTTGGAAAGGATTATATGATTATCCATTTATGGAATATTTAAGTTAAAAATTAGATAAGTCTAGGAGAATAAATTATTATCTCACTATATCTGGATGTATGCATATTTCATAACCTGTGAAAAGTTGTTGTTGTGATAATGAAATATGAAACGACCTGTCATTTTATTTATGATCATCAAATATTTCTAGAATAAAAATCTCATTTTAATTTCTTGGAATAAGAGATGAAGTGGGAAGTAATAAACTCATGAAAAAGTGTGATATTATTACGAAATCATGTATGTATATCTTCTCTTGATAAATTTTCAACATTTAGAAATTATTCTTGATGTAAAAAGTTGTCATATTATCATCATTTTTGTGACATCAATGACCTTTTTATAGCCTCTTTTAGTTACATCAATGTGATTTCCAAATTTCTCCATATCATGTTCTCTACCTCTCTCTGTCATAAATTTATGGTATGATTTCACTTCTACGTCAATGTTTTCACTTTCCACCTATGTCCTCCAATGTGAAAACCAAGTTATGAGTGACTTTGGATAATAATTATATTTCAAAAAAAATTGAAAAGAAGTTTTAATATTTGTTTTTATTATGTGGGATAATTTAACAAAAATTTATAGTATTAAAACTTTTATAACCTAGATGAATTTCTATGGAGAAATTAAATTTAAGGGAGATAGAATATAACACCCTAAATGTTTGCGAATTATTAATTTTCCTAATTAATTTATTTTTTTTGATATTTTAACATCACATAAAAATGAATATATATATATATATAATACAAAGTAAATATTCTTGGATTTCATTATACGCAACACCAATTATTGTTTTCACTACACATAACACCGACTTCTCTTGTGTTACATGCAACGTCTTGTTTCCATGAAGCATCACTTTATTGTTATAATTTTTTAAATAAAATGATTATGAATTAGTCATTAAACCTATTAATATGAATATTAAAAACTACATTTAAAATATTATAATAGTTTTATATAAATAAAACATATGGATAATGAAAAGCTTAATTTTTTGGTATAGTCTTAATATTTTTTAATACAATACTTTCTCAAATGAAATGCTTTTCAGGTCCTTCTATGAAAACCCAAAAAATTAATTTTAGATACTATTTTAATTTTAATTGGATTAAATTAAAAAATTTAATAAGGAATTTAAAATTTAAATTATGTTGAATTATTATTATTTTTCAAATTAGATTCATTTTCTAATAAATAGTGAAAAATATTATATTATAGTAAATACTACGTTTTTCATTTAAGTAATTAGTAGACCTTAAATTTATATTTAAATTAAAAATAGATAATTTATACATATTTTAATAAAATTTAGTGCATTGAAATGATTTTTATTTTTATATTATATATAAAAACTTATTCAACTTTTGAATATTCTTTTTACCCGCCTTCTCTCCATGTTTAAAGGATTTGTGTTAAACCTAATTTTTTCAGTTTTATTATTTGAATTTAAAAAAATACACATCAATTTTTGTAATAAATATTATATTTGGAGTGATATAAGATCAAAATATTTTTTGGATATTATGTGTAGTAACTTTAGTAATTTTTTAATTTACCACGGTTAAGGGTAAATCGGGTAATTAAAGGTAAAAATAATATTATAACATTATAAAATTACCCTAACACTTTTTTTAATTTCATTAGATGAGTGGATTTTGACCCAAATTTACCTTAATCCAAAATTATTACCTATTTATCCCACTTGGGTATGAATATGACATTTATTATATTTTATCTAATGATAAGTTAAAAATTTAATCCCCATAATTTTAATAAGTAAATAATTTTTTATATGGGGTTATAAAGAAGATAAATTCGATGAAAAATTGTAATTTTAAATATAATAAATTTATATTCATAATGATAACTTATTTTTAATTTTTATAGATGAAATAATTTAACTACTAGATTGCATTATGATAATGAAATAACTATTTAATTAATGAAATGTCAAATAAATGATATTTAAAATATTAAAAAATATAATTTAAAATCATTAATGACATTAAAGAAGTTTACAAAAAATTATAACATATTAATATGCTTTTATAAGTGTTGGTACAAATTTATCATATTAATATGGCATTCTTGAAAGGAAAAATAATGAATAGTATCAAAATTGACATAAATGATACTTTAAAATAAATAATAATTTACTAAATAATATGTAGTTGATAAGAAAATAGAATTA
This sequence comes from Viscum album, assembly GCA_963277665.1. Lineage (NCBI taxonomy): Eukaryota > Viridiplantae > Streptophyta > Magnoliopsida > Santalales > Viscaceae > Viscum > Viscum album. The sequence goes on from OY728121.1 coordinate 363,024,134, forward strand.
GTCCAACTAAATTTAATATGACTAAAAATTTCATCAATGATCCATATTGGGTTTGTTTGGCATTTTATACTTACTATATTAACCGAAAAGATTTAAAAACCATGTTGTCAAGGTAAAAGATAAATGGTTTAAATAAGGGTTAAAGCCAAAAGTTAAGGTTAATATTGTGACCTAAACATGTCTCAAAATAATTATTTTAGATTATTTGAACACATATTCCTATTATATTCTATGTTACTCATTTTTTGTCAATTTTAAATCGAAAATCAATTTATATTAATTTAATTTGTTAAGAATTTATTAAATTTCCCATCATATTGATTATAAAAGGGATCCTCCTCTATCCCATCTTCAAATTACTTTGATCCTTAAATCCCATACATACATGAAAAATTTCCCTTTTAAAATAAACTAGTAAAATTCTATATGTTCTTTTATTCTTAAAAGACAAACTCTTGTGTCCCTAAGAGGTGATCTAGAGGAGATCGTCGAAGAAGAGATCATCTCAAAACAAACTATTTCAAAATGGGTTCTTATTCTACTTTCTATTTATGAGTTGATTTAATTATAAAGTAATAACTAAAGTATAAAATATTTTATTATATGTTATTTTTATAATGTAAAAACCATATTCCACATTTTAATCATCTTATGGAAAATAAATGTACCCAGCGTGAGTACATACAGCTTATAATATCCACATCATGGTGTAAATTGTTTTTCATCACTATGTTATTTGGATTGGAATTGTGATGGATATAATGGATATAAATAATAAATATGACATTATATTTATTATTTATAATTAATTTACCATCTAATTACTCACCCATTTAGCATTAAGATAATGATTTCCTCACTCTTGCATACACGTGGCCTACCGTCTCAATGTCATGATGAGATTCATCTTCCACGTTAACAATGTAAAGAATGATTATAAAAATATTTATAATTTTTAAATTTAAATATTGTGAAATAATAATTATAATGGAATAATTTATTTATATATATACATTTACTTGATTTTCCTTATTCCATTTACTATGATTAGAAAACTGAAACAACGTTCAAGAACACCTACGACTTACCGTCACTAGGAATGGCGTATTCCATTTCATATATCTACATTTTATATATTTTTATATAATAAGTATATATGATCTAAAAATAATGTTTTAAATACTATAATTAATTAAAACATGATCTAATTCATAGGTTCAAGGATAACAATTCAAAAGACGTATGATAAAAACCGTTTATTACCCAAAACATTGCTTTGGTGTGGAATTTTTAACAAAAATGGAATATAAAGTCATAAATGAATAATATATGATGTAATTAATATTATTATGATTATTTTATAATTAAATAATATGTTTCGAACCTCCAATAATGAGTTTTGGACACATATGGAGAGAATCATAGTGAAGGTAATGGAATTTAATCTCAGTTGTTATTTCTGTGAGATACATGCCATATTCACGAGTCATTTCTTTTGTATCATGTACATACATCCCATTAATGTATTATATGATTTTTTAAAATTAATTTATGTTTATCTACATATCCATTTTATTATATCAATTTTATGGAGATTTATAGTTTAAAAATATCAAATGATATAGGTAGTTTGGTCTAAATTTTCCTTCTTTGAGACACATGTTTTGTTATGCACCAATGTTATTTTATAAGCTATATATAAATATCAATATTATTTATTATATAAGGAATATAATTATTTCTATGATATTTTATAATTTATTTAATGTTATTTTTTCATTGGGGATTATGATTCAAATTATTAAAAGTGGTATGACACGCTTTAAAATTTTTTAAAGATTATTTACCCCAAGAAATGTTTTTAAAAGATATCTTATGAAAATTTTCATGGAAATGTATTTTTAAGGAATTTTTTATCTTCTAATTTTTTTTCAAGGATTAATTTATAATTTTTAAATGTTTTTTTAATGGAAAATGGAAGTAAAAATTATTTCAAGCATACATTATATGATTCCAAAGAAAAATGATGTCACGCTTTCTATACAAGTTTTCATGTCTATTTTCAGCGACAAGGTGATTTCAAAATATTTTATGTTTTAATAAATAAAATATCAAATAATAAAGGATATTTTCCTCCAAATATGTTTTAAATTATTTTTTGATTCCTTTATATCTTTTCAATGTTGATTCAAAGAAAAGGGATTTGAAAATGTTTTATCTTTTAAACAGTGATATTCCAAAATCCTTCCCCACATAATATGACATAATTTTTTATAGTTCAATTATATCATTCATGTTATTTATCAGAATGGTTTATGTTTTCATGGAATGATTTCTAATAAACCCGCTTCTTTTTATGGGTTATTCCTCTATGGAAATGATTATGAACCCGTTATCTTTTCCAATGGTTATGATATGATTACATGTTTATGAAACCCATTCCATTTAATTTTTTATGTCATGATTTTTTATGATCCTATAGAACATACATATTTTATTTCATTATAATATGGGTGGTACCTATATCTCTATCTAATAAATTGAGTAAATATTTATATCTCATGTGATAGAAATAAAGGGCTTTGTCTACTAAGATGGTCATGGGAGTGAAATATGACTATAATGATCTTACAGGAAGTGAAACCATAATACAAAGATGGACTAGGAAGTGATGACTTGAATACTATGTAAATCATTATTATATTTTTATGGGTTTTCCACCTTTCCATGTTTTATTCCTATGTCATGATTTCATGGATAATATTCTTTATTTTACAAATGATTTATGTCTTATGAATTTACAATCTTTATGTCATCATAATATTTATGGTATTTTATATATAGGGTATGATCTTATATTTTCATGATAATTTTCTCATACCCTTATAATTATGATTATTTTTATATATATCCATTTTTTACCCTTACAGAGCATCTTACCTCACACCTTTTTATGTTTCCTTGCACCCAGGTTATGAAGATATGTATTATGTTTGATGTGTCTAAGAATGGTGCTAATCAAGAAGAACCTAGTGGGAGATAACATATCTCAATTATGTACCAGTGTTTATTCTTACATTTAATCAACAACACTAGACTCATATGGTGTTTAAGAGTTTGTATATGTAATTTATTAAGTATTGTAGAAAAATTAATGTAATATCCATGTACGTCAATCACGGATCGTAATGTGCATGGTAAATAATGCAGTTACCTTTTCCTAGATCCTACCCATCATCATCTACAACCACCCAAATGCAGATGTAGGGTTTGAGTAATAGAGCCTAGTTGGAAACCATAAAAATATCTACGTAAGCTCTAATGAAATGAATGAACAAGTCTATGATTTAAAAAAAATAGTTGAACAAGTAGTTTTATAAATAAATCCATTTGAAATCCTTTTGCAGACTATACCAGAGTTTTCACAAAATGAATTACATGTTTTACAAATCATGAAAAAATTTGTTAAATATATGAAAATATTAATATACATGCATTCCAACATCCATGAAATATAATATCATTAAATATAAAACCTGAAACACAAATTCACCAACCAGATTGGCTCTAGCCTATGATAAAAGACGTACTAGACACTAAAAATCCATACAATGAAAAAGGTTGGATCCAACTAACATTGTGGTCATACATAGAACATCGTTGTAAAATAGGTTACCACTATGTGGTGTCACACAAAATAAATCTATTTGTGTCTCTATATTGATGAACCCAAGTTTCCTAAAGTGAAATTGTTGTTTTTTTGAAAACCATAGTCATATTTTCCTAAAACTATTTCAAATCCAATTCAATATGCTTCTAGGTTTGAAAATAAATTTTCCATTTTAAATTAAGGATATTATATTTTAAATTAAAATCCATTTTCAAACATGAAACCATGACATTTTCAATTTTAACACAAGAAATTCTAGTTCAAATCATAAGAAATCAATATCAACAACAAGTAATTCCGGAAATTGGACTAATTGAATAAATCCACCAATATAAAGAGAATATAAAACCTTGCTGCCTTTGACAAAGGGGATTAGAAAACACAAGATATTCTTTCAGAAGATAATGAATAACCAAATACTAATAATGATTTATAGGAAACACAATCAGATTAATATTTTCCATAGTAAATGGTGTTGCAACCCCAAACAAGGGGTTAAAATGGGAAGGCATACCAAGAGAGACAAAGTGCCTAACAAATCTAATAAATCACTGATCTAATTGATCCTGATAGAATTAAGACAACCAATGTTGCGTTGGGTAAGTGCACCGACTAAGAGGTGAAAGCTTCAAGATAAACTGTAGACTCAAACATGTGCATAGAACCCTAAAAACAAAAACTCATGGAATTAAATGATGTGTAATCATTCACACATCAAGAATCCATATCATTTTTAGTTATTCTAAAAAATATGTTTCCTTCTTAATTAGAACCATATTTTCACCTTACATGATGTGCATCCCTTTCATAATATATAATATCTCACACTGTGTATTCAGTTCACGATATGTGTCCTGTAGAAAATACATGTTGTGTATTCCCATTAAATATCAAGTAAATAACCAATTAATAACATAAACTACATGTTCATTATAAAAATACAAAATATATGTGACTTCAATATTATAATTATCCTCCCAATTCCAGGTCGAAAACTCACAGTTGATTAGAAAATTAAATCAAAATATAAGGATTAGAATATACTTTTCAGAATGATATTGGGGTGTTACATATCCAACTCATAATATTCCAATAGATAATTTAATAGATATTGGAATATGTCTGGAAACTAATGATATATCCCTAAAATATAAATTTTTTGTGATGTTCTCCATAATTGAAACATGTCCCGAAATAGATAACTATGGGAAATGAGTCTTACCTGGAGTGATTCACTACAACAACCCACACGATTAACTAGTGATGAATAGAGAGCATATGGTTCAAATTTACAAAAAATATGAAAATGGAAGGGGTTTCTTCTCATTTATTTTTTTCAAGTAAACACACATCTCAATAAACACTGAGTTATTTATTCAATTAATTAAAATTAGTTATATAAAAAAAATCATAACGAACCCATCAACACTCTAGAGGCTCCAATGTAGTTCCCTTGAACCCCTCAGTGGGGATCTATTGGTAGTGGAAGTCACCAATTCATCCCGCACAATATCTACCATGTAAATCAACGGCAACTTGGTAGTAAATATGATACTTTTACAATATTCCAAAACTATTATGTTTCATTGGAATGGAATTTTGTCCACCTTTGACCCCTATAATTTATCAAATTCCCCCAATTAAACAAGGTTAGGTCACTCTTAAATCTAAAAAACATTAGTTTAATACTCCAGTCAACAAAAAATCCCTAATAAATGTTATATTTTTCTTGAGTATTCATTTAATGTGACTTTGGACTACCTCTTCTAAAACCCAAGTGACTAATCATAACACTCTTGAAATAATAAGATGATGTATAACATATAAATATAACAAGTATTACCATGGATAAACAACTCAAATAGTTTGATTCTATTTATTTGTACTCATCCCCATTGGATTCACCTAACTAGTGTTAAAATAACTAGTTTTTAAGGAACGTTTATGGGACAATGAGAAATGCTATCTAGGAACACACAAGTTCCATTAATCAAAACACTGTCATCCCAAATTATATAAATCACTATATTTGAACCAAAATCTTGTCAATATAATCCAAAAAAATATATCATTCTCTATAACCATCATAAAAAGAAACAAATATAAACCTCAGAAAAACATTCCTCAGACCATCAACATATATTTTTTTACATCTATGATAAATTTCAATTGATAATGGGAAGGTAACCCAAACAATGAAATCATTATTCCTTTCCTTATTAGAGACTCACATAGAGTGTTACACACTACCACCATTACCCACCATGACTTAAGCATGAAGCTGATTCTTGGATAATACATCCAGCACTACTCTCAGTCCTACCTCAAGTGTTATAGTTTGACATGATCTGGAAACATAATTAAATATGTTATAATTGGAAAAAACACATCTTACAATTATTTTTGGCCACAAGAAAATATTTTTGTGTATGATCATACTGGATTGGAACATGCACCATCTATCCACAGTGGTATCACCTAATCAAAAACACACTACGTGGTTTAATGATTGCTCCATTTCCATCACCACCTTTATTAGTATCATCACATTCCATCATTAAATTACCCAATTATTTATATACCATCCAACAATACACCATTTTCTACTAGAATCACTCTTCTAGTTCCGATTGGTCTCTATTATTATTTCATATTTTACTACATCATATAATTATTTAATCCAAAAATATTTAATTTTACACTACTATTATGTCAATGTCCATACACAAAATACCTCACATTGATGATGTCACCTCTTATAATCTTCATCAGAAACTATAAAAAAATATCTTAATCATGGATCAAAATCTATGACAAATTAATCACCAAAAACCAATTGTATAAACTCATAGATTTGGTCCACCCATAATTTGAAAAGAAATAAATAATAAATGATCCTTTCATAATATCCTCCTATATCATCCTTTCATGACTTCCAGCATGATAATATATATACCACCAACATTTTTCTAGTACCCTATGTTTATACGATTCTATATTCACTCGATGATCTGGTGGAAAATCAACATCATCAAATATAATATGGAAAAAATAAATCTTGTACTCAACTTCCAATTTTCCACACTTTGAATAAAATAATTGAAGATATTGAGAATATAACTCATTTACAGGATATTATGTTGAATTTTCTATTCCATGATCTCCCAATACATTTCTCTAAATACCCCATTCCAAAGTCATTCATAGTTTATCATAATAAATAATTCTCAACTCCTATATCTATTATGGATGACATTCCTACCTTAGAACATTTTCCCACGACTCATTCTTTTATCCTCCCTATGTTTCCCCATCAAATTTTTGACTTAGTGGAACCACATATTATCCAAAATAATACTCCAACAAAGGTGGACATAGTGGAAATTTTTTGGGAATAAATACCATTAAAAATTCATAAATAATCTATTTTCAAAATAGTGAATTATATAATGGGTAATGTGTATCACATTCCTATAAACATCTCAACATTTGTCCAAGTCACATATTATTTAGATTCATGGCCCCATAGACTTTCTTCAACATCAAGTATCTCACACATAAAAAAATTTCAAGATCAATATACTCGATAAAAGAAGGAGTTATAAAACTATTTTAGATGACTAGAATTACACCTTGAAGTTATATTTAAAAAATATATATAGGATTTTAGGGAAACTAAAACTTCCGAACCCTCATATAGAACATGAATGAAATCTCAAGTTGGAACTCACATGTTATATGAGTTTGAAGTAAATACTATAATGCTTAATATTGCCTCTTACCTTCTTATTTGAATAGATAAGTCTATAAATAATAATATCGGAAACCTTATATACTAAAATATAGTAACTCAAATGTAATAAAAAAATAAAGAAATAAATATCTATGCATCCCTAGTAACATGGACTTCAGCTCATACATGGAAGATCAATCACCAAATATGACATTCATCCTATGTCCTAAGATATTCCTCGATATCCAGTCTTACATATTCCCCAAATAAAAAAAAAACAAACAAACACACTTTGTAAAATTTGTATCAACCTTCACTTATTATACATTTTATAATCCCAAGACTATATCTATTGAACATATCTAGAGCAGGAGTGACACTAACCTTATTTTTCCCCCCATATTCCAAAAGCTACTAACTAGTATTGATTATCTATGTGGTTATAGTGGTGAGACTATCTCAACTAGAATAATAAAAAGGTGATAGAAAAAACAGAATTATAAATATTAAATATATCAAATAATGGAAACAAAGCCTAAATGTAACATAAGTTAAACAAAAAAATATCTACAATTTCATGCCAGTCAAAAAAATATACTAGGAATTCCCATTAACCTTTCATAAATAGAAATTTATAATAATGAAAAATGACTGAAAATATCTATACTAAGTATCCACAAAATCTAGATCCTAAATTCAACCCTGTGCACCTGTGATACCACAAAACTACCAACCAGTTATTCACTAGATATTAGGATCCTTTTATTTCATAAATCAAAACCCAAAAATTCATCGCATATCAAAAATGGACTTTTAATAGTGTGAGTATAAATATAATAGGATACCACCAATATTATCCCAAGATGATTAGAATATATAAAAAATTTATGCCTAATTTTTATTTTTTGGATCCAAAAAATCAAATTCCTAGTCTGCTACATGATCATTCCTAAGGGGGAACTTCACATATGTTGGCCACTATAAAAGTGGAATGAAATATTTTTCATCTATCACACTAGATGTTCTATTATCCATCTAATACATTTCATTTAACATTATGATACTCACCCGCATACAACCTGTATGGCTTCTTTAACCCATTAACAATGATTCTCTTATGAAATTTCCATGTGTTATATCAAAATCTAAATGGAAATCCAATTCTTCTTCCAAAAATTATTTAAATATCCCAACATAATAATATTTGGGTGAGTACCTAGTCCCATGTGGAGATCACAATTACCACTCATATCTTATGGCCACCCCAAGGGCATATAACTCCTCTCATTTGACAATCCACAATTCAATGTTTTGTTAATAAATTACGAATGACAATTCCATTAAACTAATTGTAAAAACCACCAATTGATCCCAGTACAATATGAAATTGGTCTAAAAATCCTTTATTCTACTGTGAGTAGTAACAAAAAACATAATATGGCCACAACTCACTTGGGGAGACTCAATCCCCAACAAATGATTTGACATCACCCTGAGTAACATTTTAGAATACCACATGACAACATATACAAAAAATCCATTCTCATTAAATTTCCATTGAACTACATCGATGACATAGCACACCTTTTCATCATTTTGTATGTTGTTTAGATATCCCAAAGCCAAAAACCCAAGAAATCCTTATAGATGACATATCCCACTTTTCCCCCATGAGACTACCCCAAGAAATTTTATAAGTAAAATAGAAACTAGTAGCTGTTTTGCACCTATTCACACACATGACCCTACCCCCTACTATATCAAAGGATGCAAAAATGCACATATAATAACAAAAAATAATAGAAAACACCTACCTCATAATACAAGGATCCTACTCATTATATTACACTAGATGATTTTACCCCCAAATGATGAAATAATAAAATAAGAGAAGAAATACTTACAATTAATTTTTTATTAAAAACACACCAAAATGATGAAATATCCAATAAAAAATTGGATGATGAAAAATTATTTTTTCACAAATTGATGTCTTCTGATTAACCACATGAAGAACTGGAAATGAATGGAGGGAATCTCCCTCAAAGGGGAGAAAATGAGAGAGGGTAGGGGGTTCTTCTCATTTTTAGTCGATTGGTTAACTTCTCAAAATTCAATCCCTTATTTATTTATTTACAATTTTTTCTAAAAAAATCAATATGATACCACTATAACTATATTGTAACCTCTTGATGTTTCCATGTATTTGTTATATTTTTTTAATAAGGAATTCTATTTGTGTTGGAGATTGAATGAGTTCATTCAATTATGAATGAAAAAATTTAAAATAATGAACTTTAGTTATTTATTTGAGAAATTGTGGAAACATATTCAAGAAACCATTATATGTTGTGATTGCTATTCTAGTCTTTCTGTGATAGACATTTTCTAGTGATTCTTGAAAGTTAATCTGTCTTGATTATAAGAAAAGTATATTGATATGTGAAGGACATGAAAATATATTCTATTTTTGTATGAAAAATATTAGGGGAACACCTTGGATTATTTTTCTCATTACATAAATAGATCACTTTTAAATGATTTGAAAAAATGAAAATGGATAATATTTAAGGAATAATATATGAGGCTATTAGTGTTTTGGCTATGTCCTTTTTATGGGGTATGTTTAAAAAATCAACGAGAGAATAACCAAGGAACCTATTTAACCATGTATGTGGGAACTGGAAAACTACATGGGATCTAGCTTAACCTTTACAACACATGATGGAATATGGGTGAGATAGAGGAAACACAGTTCATAGGAATTTAGTGGAACACAAAAGGTGCAAGAATATTTTGTAGATTTCATTTAGTTGGGTGAGCACATATGAGTGGTGTGGGAGATTATATCTATGATATGACCTTAACTACACAGTAGAGAGGATTATGTGGGGTAAAGTATTATTAAGAGTATGATATATGAAAACTACACCGATGTGGGAATTTATCAAGTATTCTACTATAACTCACATTTAAAAACATATGAAAAAAACATTAAAAAAACAATCGATTATAGTTCTTACTTGTCATCATATTCAACCAATTTCATGTAAGGGTTTAATTATTGAAGATGAATCGGATATATGATGCATTTTAATAGAAAAAACTAAGTTCTTTCATGGTCACTTGATCAACCAGTTTTAAGGAAATATCTCATGCTACAAAAATAAGAAAATGATATGTATGATTGGAATATGCTTCCTTATACTACATGAATTTTTTTTCAAACCTATCACATGAAATAAAATATTTGAATTTGTTTAGTGTGAAGAAATAATTGATGCAACAACCAAATGAATAAATGGAACTGACTATATGAATATATTTCCTCATGGAATATTAAATAAAATAACATTATTTTTTTATTGTAATAATTTATAAAATTTTAGGAAATATTTTTACAGTATTGTAAAGATTTAGAAAGATATTCTATGGGTCGAAGGGGATCAGTGTTGATATATTAATATATTATATCATACACTTTCATCTCTTTGGAATAATGGGTTTTAAATTAATTGGGATATAAAATGACATATATGATAAAAAAATTATTTTTGAGATGCATGTTTGACACACAGAATAGAATAACATTGGTTAGTATCAAACGTTCAATGGAAGGTGAGTAACACAATAATTTTTTAATAAAATAGTTAATTAATAAATTAATTAATATTATTAAAATCACTCGAATACGTCCCCCTTTTCATAATGTATAATGAAGTAGGGATGAAATTTTTGGACTGGCCTTATCATCGATCGAGACTATATCAATATGGAGAAGCTTTAGGGAATAGATCATGATATAAAGAGCTATTTATTTCTTTATGTCGTAGTTTAATTTCATTTTTTATCCTTATAAATTTTTACTGTGATTTTAATAGATTAAAATACCCTTTTTGACTACCTAATCCCCTATATGGTCTATCTATGTTTAATCGGGGAAAATTTGTGTATAGGAGGTTCAAAAGGATTTCCCATTTTGAAATCCTGACCACATGAAAAACATTTTCGGAGTACATTTCACATGTTTCATACCATTTAATAAATAATGACTTTTGGGGAAAACATGTTGTTTATTGGGAGTACATACCATGTAGTGGGATATGTGTGTTTGGCTTGGAACATGGGAAGACACCGCACGTAAGGGAAATATGACTAGTTAAAAATTCATGATATGGGAAAGGTTGTAAAATTCATGTACCTCAAGTACATGCAGTGTACCCCACTTATCTAGAAAAGTTGTATACAAGAGAAGAAAATCCAATGCATCCTAGCAAGGATACATGTGGTGTTATCCCATTACATGTTGTGTAATTATTTTAAGAATTATTTAACATTTGTATCACTTTTTTAGAACTCATATTGCAGCCCATGAGAAGCCTATCTAGTGTACTATTCCATATTGAATATAATGGGAACAATCATTTGTTAATTTGATATATGAAACTTGGTTCATTGGGAATGAAACAACCTTCAATGATTCATGGACAATGGTTGTGATTGAGTGGGATCACCAGTGAGATGTTAGTGCTAGTACTCCTTTGTCATAATAGTGAATAGGTACCCCATATTGGTTACAAAGGTACATTTGATATTTCCCCATACTACAGAGGTAATGGTCCATCTATCCATGGAGTTTTACCACCCAATAATCATGATCTAGATGGGATTAGGTACTCAACATGTGTTGGATCACCCCCTAATGTAGAGCACAATAGCAAGTAGAGGACTCCTCTATTATGATTATGGTGGGAATTCATTTGGAGATGGGATTTAGAGATTTTTGTCTTGATTTATAGGTTGGACCATTATTCCTATTTGGGATTTAATTATGGAGAACCATTTTCTATCTAATTTGGGTATCTTTATTATCATATCAATAAGATTTTTTATCACCCTATTTTTTATGGGTTTGGATGAATCTTGTGTTCTTTTTTTCTATAACTTCTCTTTTGGTTTTATGGTGAAAATATGATATGTATAAAATCACCACTGCAAGATTTTTTTCTGCACATGCTGTGTCTTGTGAAGATGATGGACAATTAAGTGTTGATATTGGTGATCCAATTTTTAGTTGGTCAAAGTGACTCTCTATGTTGACCATGTTTAGAGTTTGGACTTGGAGTTTTTTAGATAGAATCTCTTCAGTATCCCTTTTAAAATTTGTTTCTAAGATAGGAAACTACTTTCTAGTTGGGTGTGTATTTCACCCCTTTTCACTTTTTACTACACTATTGTAATCTTATTTTTTTTCAAGATGTTATTTCATACATGGTTACAGTCTAGATGGTTAGAATTACACATTATCTCTATGAAAAGTAGCATAAGGATGAATGTGTTATTATATACATATACTCAGGTTAAGGCTTACCATATTCATTATTCCATACTCAACACTTTTCGTCAGTCCCTATCCTATTAGGGGTGGTCCGAGGGTGTCAGACATGGATTTCTTCCTAAAATGTTGGCCCTAGTAGGTCAGTTTTTTAAAGATCGGTATCTTGAATATTCATTCATGGGTTAGTTCTAGGTTGGATTCATGGTGATGATTCTTTGGGATATTATAAAAATTGTATCAGAGTGAATTCAGTATATCTCTCAGGCCCGAGAACCCTGTATTTGTGTGGTGGTCATTGTATCCATTCACCGTGACTCTAACTACCTACTTTTCGACATGGGATATTGAGATATAAAATATAGGGCAGTGATGGACATGAATAATATAACATTCTATCTCTTGACTATCCATATTTAATCAACTCCAATGAGATTCTCATCTTACTATGGTACATACTGTTCCTTTCAGGATGCCTCTAAAGAGATATCTTGATAGTATAGTGATTCCATTTTCTGAAGAAAATACATTGAGAGATGAGGCCTTCATTTATGAACCCAATCTTGTGTTTTCTACTCCATGAGGTCAGAACATGGTTCCCCCACCTATTGAGTTGTGTGTGGATCCACCCCCAATGGTTTAGGCAGGTGATTGACTGCCAGTGGTATGGAAAATATCCCTAGAAGGGTAGGATAATTATGTGTGAAGGCTTTGAATGATATGTGAGTTCCAGAATTAGAGACCACTGATGTTTCTAAGAGAGACATACCCTCAGGTAATAGAGGATTGGTTCAAGACTATGGTCCGAGTCTCCAGGCTTATTCAGACCCTAGAAGATCAAATTATTGTGCTTTTTGGTAGTCTTTTTCATGGATTACCAAGGTGCTTATGTAGTTTGATAATGTAGACCAATGATGAGATGAATCTCTTTGAGTTATATATCTATTACTTGTTCCATGATTAATAATACTCTTTGAGGTAATGATCTATGTGGATATTTGGGATTCTCTTGATGTGGTAGGGTGTTCTGACGATTGCTGATTGTACTGTGTGGTTCACTAAGCTCACACATTACTACAATGATATGGTGTAGTATGGATACTATTGTGTGTGGATGTTTGAGTAGGTTATTTGTTGATATATCTATGCCATCAAGATATCCTTTTGACTACACACATATATCAGTGTGATATTGTGGGATATGGTTATATAGAACATCCTAGAAGAGGGGAACTTGGTGGTTGGATATAGTATTGGATATCATGGGTTTCTGTTATATATCATAGCTAAAAAGCATACATTATCAGGGTCTCCATGAATTAGACATACCCATGACTGGACCAACACATATGGATACGTGCCTCATTAACAACGAAGGGGATTTAGTTAGCCTCGGGAGGGTCGATGCTATGCTTGTGACAAGTAATGTTACATGTAAAATGATTTCCTTTCCTGTCATGTAGATTAGGGAAGGTAGATAGTGGATGAACCACCATGGGAGAGGATGATCTATGATCTAGGATCTCATAGTCATGTTTAGGGTTCCCCCTAGTTAATTGGTATCAATAAAGGATCAATTGGATCTCAAGTTGGAGGTGCTTATGGTAGATGATAATTAAATTAGTTTCTTCTAAAACCACCATCAGGTGGCCTAATCTAGGATGAGAGATGTAGAAGTCAAGGCCATAAAAAGTAACGAGCTATAGGGGGATATGACTAGCCATCTCATGAGATAATTCCTGGTACTATCTATGTCATTTTTACTATTTCCCTCATATAAGTAAGAATTGGTGTGATTTATCCCTTTATGTACACATCCCTCATGGGAGATCTAGAGATACCCATTGAGACTTTATCTAGGTTCCTTTGTCTATAGCTTTCTTTTTTGAGTGAATATACTATGTCTCACATCTTCTAGTAGTGTGAGTTAATGTTTAGAGATGAGTGTTTTTTTGGGATCCTTTGGTTATCATGATGAAACGTTATGAAATCATAATGTTTATAGAATGGTGGTCTATGGTACATTCCTAGATTGAATATCATCATAGGAGATCTTGATTCCTTCAGACTATTGGGATGAGATTCTCCTCCATAGGTAATCTCATGGATGAGTGGGTGAGGCTTACTATAAGGAAACTTAAAACCATCATTATCCATTGGAAAATATGTCCCTTGGTGCAAAAAGTTATTTTAGAATCCAACAATTAGTGTTAATGGTGGATTTTTTTGATTTATTCCCTAAAGATGTTTTTGAATTTACTCCATAGAGGGAGATAGATGTTGACATTGTCTTTCATTTTAATAACACATCAATATCATCTATGGAATATTTGATGGCCTTACTGAGAACTAGAACATGAGGATACAGTATGATTACTTTTGAGGGAAGGGGTTTAACATACCTATTGTATCCCCATGGATGACACCAATATTGTTTGCAAAAAAGGCTAATGGGATCTTGAAGAATTATATTGACTATAATTACTTCAATCAGATAATGATAATGAAAATGTACCCCTTTTGAGGGATATAATATCCTTTCAAGTGTTTTATAGATGTGAGTTGGTTCTCAATGATCTATCTATGGTCTGACTACTACAGGTTGAGGTTTTGTGAAGGTGATATTCAAAAGATGGAATTTAGAAGTCTCTATGAATAAAATGAGTTCTTTTCAGTTCCTTTCTATGTAACTAATTACCCTTGTTTTCTCATGGAACAAATGAACCATATTTTCTAGCTATAATTAGACTGATTTTTGGTCTTCTTCAATGGTGAAACTCTTGGAACACTACATCATAAGAGGGAAATTCAATGAACTTGATGTTGGTCCAAGAGGTACTATAGGAGAACCAGCATAATGATAAGCTTTAATAGTTTCATTTTTGGAACTATGAGGTTCGTATTCTAGGGAATGCAATTTGTAAGAATGGTTTAGTTTTGAATTAGTTAAACATTGATTATAATATTTCCTAGGAACCACCTATGATAATGATAGAATTATAGAATTTCGATGGCTTGGTGGGGTACTATAGGAGGATTGTTGAATAACTTTCTAGGTTAAAACCCCCATTTATATCTTTGATGGGGAAATAGCTGGAATTTAACCATACAAATTAGTGATAGATAGGCTTTAAGGATTTTAGGTTGAGTATGACAAGTGCTCCTCTATTGAGGATACCATAGGAGGGAAATTAGTTCTTGGTGCTTTATGATGACTCTAGTGTTGTACTTGGTTATGAGTTGATGTAGGGACAGGTAGTTATTTCTTAAAGGTCTAATAAATTGAGACCAAAAGAGCATAAATATGCGAATCATGAATTATAGTTGGTATTGGAGGTTTTTCAATGACTATATTGAGGTAATATCTTCTAGGAGATTATTTTTTTATTTACTCAAACCATGAGTGTCTCAATTATATCTTCAATTAGAGATATCTTAACCTAAAATAGTTGTATTGGTTGGAATTATAGAAGTAATGTTACTTTGGGATAGTCTATACTCTATGGTATGGGAATGTGGTTCTATATACACTTAATATGAAGTCAAATTATTGACTCATTGAGTTGGTTCCTGAGCAGTTGGCTTTATTACAGTTGACCCTAGTGTAAGATAGGGGTTTATTTTTTCATCATTTGAAAGAGGTGACTCATCCTCTTATTAATTATTGAGATTGACCTAGTAGGGTTAAAAGGAATGTGAGTTTCTACTTGAAAGGACATCCTCAAGATAGAAACTATAGTATTTCTCTGAAGGGAGGGGGATAATGTCATCCTTTTCTATGGAAAAATAGTGGTCCTAGTCATTTTGTGGGAGGAGGGGATGAGATAGTTTCATAATTCCCCGCTAACTATATATCCTGGTGTGGAAGGGATGCACATGGACCATCTGGGGAAAGTTTGGTGAGCTATAATATTGCGTATAATTATCATTTTTTCTCTTAGGGTGTCACTTGTCAGAAGTTAATGGTTGAACACCAGGTTCCGATAGCTTTAACCCAACCTCTTGTGATCTCATAGTGAAATTGGTATGACATATAGTCATATTAGAGAATTTTTCTTCTTCAAACAATGATAGGACACACTAAAATATGTGTGGTTGTTAACTTTCATACCCTTTGGGAACACGTCCTAACTATCTAGGAGTAGATCTCAGTTTAGATTTTGGGGAAGTTACATATTTGGGAGAGCATCCGACATAATGGTGGGGTACCAAACATAATCATCTATGGACATGTTTCTTGGTTTATTATATTGTTATGGAAGGGAATACATATGTATTTTGGGACCTATTTGTGGATGAATATGGAATTACACCGCCATTAGAATATGCATGTTGAGAGGACCATCGAGGTGTTGGATGTTTTTGTTGGGAGCCTACGTGTTAGAATTCAGCTAGAGTGGGGAGGATCACTTAAGATTTTTATAGTTTTATTATAATAATATTTATCACTCTACTGTCACAATGGAACAATTTTAGGGATTTTATGGGAGACCCATCAAGTCACCCTTATGCTGGATTGAGATTAAAAAGTCATATAATAATAGTATTTAGCAGTATACTATCAGAATGGAACCATTTCTAGCCTCGTATAGGGGACATTTTTGGTCATACATATGTTGGACTATGATTGTTGAGTCATCTATTGTCCTGAAACAATTTCCAAATGAAATAGTGAAACAAGTATTGTTGATCGTTAAGTGTTTGAGGAAATCCCATAGGTGGTATAAATATTTAATAGGTCAAAATCATAGGCCTTTTTATGTTGATAAATAAGACCATGTTTTCTTGATTGTCTCTCCATGATGAAGATTATTGATATTTTTATGGGGATGTAAAATATCTTTGAGGTAAGTCCAGAAATTACAGATACTTTAGAAGGATGGAGAGGTTGCATACCACTTTTCCTTACCATGACAGTTGGATCTAGTGATTGATGTATTTCATGTGTCACATCATTGGAGATACATGAATTATAGTAAACACATTATCAACATGTGAGATCTAGACATCAAGGATGTGACCACCTTCACAGAGTACCCAGTTGTTGTCAAGGATTAGAAAGAGAGGATCATGTGGGGTCAGACCATCCCCTTTATATGAGTGCATTGGAATTACGAGAGATTTCAGTATAGATCTTAGGAAGATGAGATCCATATGGGGCTCAATACCCCCACCTTTTCAATTAGATTTTTGTTTTAATCGGAATAAAACTTGGAGGGTAGAATGTGATGACTTCGTTTTTACATGTATGCCTTTGGATAATTTTACGGAATATTTTTGGATCTTATAATAGAGTCAGTATGATGCAATGGAAACTATAGGGGATTAGTTTTGATATATTAATATATTATTTCAAAAACATATATATTTTTGTAATGATGTGTTGTCCCATTTTTTGGGACCCGATATAATAAATATGAGACCAAAATTGTTTTGGGGACATAGGGTTTACCCTAGTAATAACATATGGTGGGTTGATTTGGGGAGTTCATTGGAAGGTGAGAGGATTCAATAATTGATTAATAATTTGTTAAAAAATTTATTAATTAAGTGGAGTAAAAATATCTCCCCACACTTATTTTATTCATATATATGGTATGATGGAGGGGTCTTATCTAACTGTTGATAGATTTGCTGAACAGAAGAGGTGTGGCTGGGTATCATCCTTGCCATCAATCGAGACTAAATCTATGGTCATTTGACACCATGTGTGAAACTGGTCATGATGCTTCATCATTTTCTCCATGACATTGGTGTATTTCTTTGTTTTTGTCTTATTCACCAATTGATGTTTTGATAAATAGTTTTAATGTACGATTTTGACTTATTAGGGATCAAGAAGGGTTGATCTATGGGTAATAAAAAAAATGTGTATTTTGGGAGGTCCATTGAGATTTAATGTTCATAAATACAGATTACATGGCTTCTAGTTCAAGATCACACCCCATTTTTTCTTCCCACTAGGATAAAAAATATTTGATCGAACTAAAGGACACAAATCTGGAGTACATGACTTGAAGTAGGACACGACCATATGGCCAAGAACATGTGAAAGGACCCCGTGTAAGGCTGACATTGACCGATATGAGGGAATTGGCTAGCTATCATAGTATATACAACGTACAGTAGGTACACAGTGTGTACCCCTGCATGTCTAGTGATCCCTTTTCTGGATAGGACACACCCAAGCGTCCTGATGGAGAAACACACTATGTGGATGAAGTAGACATCATTCACTTTTTATTGTAGACATACCCATTATGTATATACATTATCAGAGTATGAATTTTCTCTCATTAGAATACTATATAGAGTGGTTTTCCTCATAGGACATGATAAAATCCTTTATTTAGTATTTTGATATATGAAAAAAAAAACATTGTTTCACTTCATTAAACGACACTTGGTCGATGGAATCAATCGAGTGGGATCACAAAAAATATGATGATTTCGGTACTCCCAACCACATCAGGGTGTGGGTCCCTCATTAACATTATATAGGTAGAGTGGGTACTCCCCCATAATATAGTGTTTTCAGGTCCTCTATCAAAAGAGTGCTTATCCCAAATTTTAGTGCTCCAGTGGGGAGTGGGTCCTCTATGAGAGTTAGTGATCCCTCAAATATGGATCCTAGTATTGAGGAGTAGGCATGTCCATTCAAAGTCTAGACTGGTAGAATTTTTTTATTAGAATCAGAGGTTCACCTTGGGATCTATAGACCAACTAATCAATTCTAGCTAGGGTGAAAATATGGAGATCCATTTTCTATCTCATTTGGGATTCTTTATGAGCATATTTGTATGGGTTTTCATCACCCTTTTTCTTATGGTTTGGCCTATATATCATGTCTTTTGGTTGTTCATCTTCTATAGGGTTTTAGGTTCTTACTTGGTATGGATATACTCCCCACTTAATGGGATTTATTTTCACACATGCTACTTATTATGTAGACGATTGAAAGTTCAATGGTGATGTTGATGATACTAGTTTCAATGGATCTTTGTAACTCTCTTTGTTGACTTTGATTGGGTGTTGGCCTTAGATTTTGTGAGATGAGGTCTCTTCAATATAACTTTAACTTATTATTTCTATTTTGGGAATAATTTCTATGATTGGGAATGTATTTTTAATTTTTTTAAATTTATAATACACTGTTGTACTCTAATGTTTTTCCAATATTTTTTTTAATTCAAGGTTACACAGAAAATAGATAACATTTTTAATTATATCTTCTCAATGTAGTGTGGTTATGGATTGGTCTATGTGTAAAATTACATTGGATAAGGCCTCCCATATTCATTATATTCAACATAGTTCTTTTATTAATCCTCTGGACTATTTATAGAGGGATTGAGCTATCACACATAGTTTTCCCTCAGCCAGGAAATCCCTATTAGTTTGGTTCAACACATTAACCTACCACATGAATGATTGTCTCATATTCACTCTATTAACTAAATGAATCATCTTGTGTCACCATATATGGAGATACCAAATTTTCAATCATTATCTACAATTATTATTGCAAGTGATCATTGGTTCTTTTCAACCTAACATAAGAATTGAGGAGTGATTGATCACATGAATTTTCTACAAATGTAAGCGCATGATGATCATCATAATGGACATGATATCATGTCAGGATTTGAGATGAAATTCACATGCATTATGAATAATAGAATTTTATATTCAAGGACAAGTATACTTTTCCATATTCATTTTTTAATGTTATGTATGAAAAAAATAAATTTTTTTATCCAAGGATGAATGATGTTTTTCATCCATAATGGGAGTCATGTACATAGACTATCCCAATGAGAAGCATGATGGATTGTAATTTGAAATGATTTTATGATCTTACGCTATACCTGGATTGATTTCATATGATATTCTAGAAATCTATGATGCATCAGTATTATTAGATATTCCATGAATGATCATATATTGAAGCCACTTAGTTTGATTGATATAATGGCAATAATGAGAGATGTATTTCTTTAGGTATCTATAGAAGTTTTTTAATGAGATTAGTTAAGGATATTTTGAATGTTGAAACTCAATTTGATTTAAATGGAATAAAAGAACAAAACCATTGATGAATAATAAATTCATATGATATTCTCCTGGATAATTATATTTCATTTAAGAAATTCAATGTTGGAGTCATGGGGTTTTTAAATGATGAATAAATCCTTGTTATATGAATAATGAGTGTGGGTATTTAAAAATTTCCTGAAGAAGTAGAATAACTTCTAAATACTACGGATATTAATAGGGGAGAATATTAATAAAAAAATAGATATGTCCAGAACAATGTTACTCTGTGGGAATATCTAGGCTTATATAAAATAAGGATAGTGTTGTGAGACTCTAATACTAATCCATTGGAAATTTTTATTATTGTGTGAAAATGGAATAAGATGATTTCATTCAGAAGATATTATGAATTAAAGATAATCAAGTACACGAAAAAAATTGTTCTGTTAAATTTGATGACAATGTGAGAGGGTGAATCAAATTTCTACTACTAGGGATATAATTTAATCATTTCAATATTCTATGAGAAAATTGAAGCAATCTATAAGGATATATGTCATTCAGACATGAAAAATAACAAGGCTTCTTTTCTAAAAAAAGAAAAGACATACTCAAAGGCCTATTCAAGAATTTTTCATAAGAAAAGATAAAGAACCATCATGAGATAGTATAAAGATCCTACTGGGATGTGGAATGAATCTTTATAGGATATGGATTCAACTGGTGGGATTTGAGTAAAAAGATGTAATTTTTAGGTGCCAATTACTTGCACTAGATGACTGAATATTTGGGGAGATTATCTAATTTTATTTTCATGATTTTTCTCATCACTATTTTCATGAGGAAACTTATACACATTATTCAGGTTATTTATAGTAGATAACTGCGGAATCATAACACCATCCAAACTAAGAAAGGAGTATTTTTCCAAGGATGATATTTGAAAACCCGTGGTTCATGACTTTTTTATTCTATATACTCATGCATGTCTAAGGGAAACCAAGAAGATATTTTTTTGATTAATTGTTCATATAAGTCAATTCATAATAATGAAATAATACAAATCAAAAGAATCACTAATTCACCATCGACCCCAATCAGAGATCACACCACACTAAGGAAACAAAATTTGTATCAAATAAAACCCATGTCCATATATAATTATTTATCATTTTTTTATGATTAAAAATAGAGAGTTAAAATTTAATCAATACTATAGGAGTACCTTTATTCAAAGTAATTAACACTCATGGTATAAAGAATAGAATGATTCATTATATACTTTAAAAAGGCCTTGATATAAGACATGTTATTATAGTGGGATTTATTCCCCTTGGAAGAGATAGTCCCATTACATATGTATGTAATAGAAATGATAAAGTAACTGGAAATTAAATTAAATCTATATTATCTTCATTATCTAAAAATTTCTAAACCATGGTAATGGGACTTAAAACAGAAAAAGAGATATGGAAATATATTCAAAATATAGATTATGGAATTTTGAAGATAAAAGAATCAATATTTATGATTTTTGTGATAAAGTATGAAGATATTAATATGGTATATAATGAGACCATTGATAACTATTTCACCTTGGTTAACATGATCATATGTCATATCAGAGGATTTTATGAAAATTTAAAATATATGAATAATGTGAAAAAGATAATGAGAAAATTCCCTGATAGTTTTGATCCAATGATTTCTAATATAAAAGTGGTAAATGATATATCTATTTCTGATCTTCAAAACAATATTCTCAATTATGAGATGATAAAATCCCCATTATTCTGGAAGAAACTGAAATAATAAGTGGCATTTAAATAAACAAAGTGTCACATGTTTAAAAAAATAAGGAAGAACCACTATAAAATTATAAATAATATAATTTTAATGGAAATAATAAGGTCATATGATTTTCTCCAAAATCATTAAAACAATAATAGGTAAATACAAAAGTAATCACCTTCTAAATTTATTTTATTGGGGAGAATATGAATTTTTTCAATTGAATTCACTAAAATGAAATATAAAAATTCTAAGATAAATGAAGAATATGATTAATTATCTAAAATATTATCTAGAAAAAATAATTCATATAAAAATAATTAGAGAAATTTTATGATAAAAGATGAATTTTATGTATTAACTTGATCAAGTTATTCAGATGATGAACATTTCTCTCAAAATCATTTTTCTTTTACTGACCATGTTTAATGGTATGAAGGAATTTGAACCATTCATCAAGAATTATAATAGTATCACCCTCAGTTTTAGGTATGTATACATTTTTTATGCCTTTTAATGTTTTTAATGTACTTGGGGTGTGTTTGGGAGAGTTTTGGAAGGTTTTGGAAAACATTGGAGGCCTTTCTAAGGCATCAATGTTTGAGAAGGGTTAGGAGAAACAGTCTAAGATGAAACATTTGGGTAGTGAGGTATGCATGGCTTGCACATGGTTTGCCTAACCATGCATGGTAGGCCAGGCAAGGTGCCCTATTGAGGCAATATTAGGTGCATGGTTAGCACACGATTTGTCTGATCGTGCGAGATAACCATGCGACCCGTAAAAATGGGTTTTTAAAAATTCGACATTAGTCAAGATTTCCCTAAGGGCACCCAAACATTCTCCTATTCAAGACTCACTCTTTATTTACTCTTATCAAATGGTATTGGGTTCCCTCTCACTCATTTTAAAAGCAAATCGAAGGGGTTTTTTGGGTGTGGTTGAGCCGATTATTCTCCAGTAAGTATCCTCGCTTTGTTTTTTGTTGTTTTCTCTAGATATACTATTCCATATATCTATATTTTCTAGATATACACCCATTGTGGGTATATATAGGGATTTCCCCTTAAATGATGATTTAAAGTCTTGTTGATGATATATATTGAAATCTAGAGCAGCTTTAGTGGAGTTTTTTCACGAATGGGGGTTCGGTTTCTTATGGGTTGAATTTTCCGGAACCCTAAATGTAGGTGGATTCCCTCTTGACACAAATTTGTTAGAACTAGTGTATTTTTTTGCAATTAATTTTTTTGGCTTCAAATTAATTGTGATTATGTTGTGAAAATCTTAGTGGAAACCCTCTTAGTGGAGATTTCGGGATTTGTTATGTGATTTTCAAATATGGATTTTAAAATTAGTTACTTGGTTAGGATTATGAAAATAGTATTTGATAATTATTTTCAATAAAAAGGTGGTTTTATTAAAATATGGTTTGGAATGAACAATGGTAGAATCTGTCTTCAATAAATTGGTGATTTATTTATGTGAATTGGAATTTGTTGTGAATGATGGTGTGATTATTTTTTTAGACATGGGGTATTATTTTCTTGGTTATTGGTATGTGCATGATAGGTTTTTAATTGGAATGATGAGATGTTTTAGGGGAGTACCGCTATAAAATGTGTATGGATAGTGGATAGAAGGTCCACTATCAAATGATATGTAGGCGAGAAGTGCCACAAGATCTAAATGTAGTGAATGGGTTAGACGGAAGATCCACCATTTGGTTACCTTGTTGTGTTTTTTTTAATATGTATTTTGTTGTGATAATTTGAAATGGTGAAGTATATTATTTCTTGGATGTTTGGATTGGGGTAATGGTTGAACTATTTAATTTTTTATATAAACATCTTTATAAAATGTGCTAACGGTTTTATTCTAGTGGTACATGTAGAGTAGTGATTTGTGGAAAACCTACTGAGTATTTGTACTCACCCCATACTTTGGAACTTGGGTGATTTTGTAGATGTTTCACTCTGAGACATAGGTAGTGGAAAATCATCTCATTTTTCTAGCGGTTCAACATGATTCTTTGGTGACATTGTGGTTCTTTGAGCATGGTTCATGGTGTGGAGATAGGGATGGTGTCATAGTTCCTTTGGAGTATTATTTTTAGTCTTCCTCTTAGTACTCTAATTGTTTTATTGTTTTGGTTTGGTTGGATTAGAATTTTTTAATGGTATGGATGTGTTTGGTCATTTGACTGGATGTTGGTAATGTATGGGTTGGGTTTTTTTGTTAACATGCGTCATGTAGCCTTGTTTGTAATGGAATTTTTGGTCGGTCGATTTTATCTTGAGGGAAAATAATTCCCCAATATTTCTAAAAGCCCTTTGCATTTATTTCTAGCCTTTGGTTCCATAGGAACATCTCATAATGTCAATTATAATTCCCTCACCCTCTCAAGACTATGGGACGGGGTGGGATTTTACAAGTGGTATTTGTTTTTTCAGTCATAGGCTTTCAAGTGAAAGATGTTGTTCGGTCATTTGGCGTTGATTTTTGGTCTTGGTGTTGACATTGATTTTTGGTATATTTCATGAATCATGATGGATTGAAGGTGTATAATTTTTAGAACTTTCAATTTATAGCATAAATTTACGTAGCTAACCCTTATATCCTGAACGCCATGTTACCAGGGAATTGGGTACATAAGTTTTTTAGAGACACTTATATGAAATGGAAATCTCATTGCTCTAGGTGTAACCAATGAGATGAGTATGGAATTCATTGTAGAAATGACTTCCCAATTGGTTGTATATTTCATTTTGGTGTAATGATCTATGGTGTGATATGAATGTGTGGATTTTTAAAAATCTGAATTGGGTTTCAAAATGGAAGGATTTGGAACTTTGAAACATGTGGTATTTTTAAAATGGGTTGATTTTCAAAATGTGGTGGATTTTTCAGAATAGTGCAATATGAGAAATGTGAACTTGTGGAAATCCTGGTTGTGATATTTTTTAGGTAATGGAATTTAAAAATTGTATACCCTTTCTTGTTAAGGCAGTGGGACTTATGGTTGTTTTTGTGTTTCTAGAAATGGAACTAGGTAGGCATCGTAGAGGCCAACCGGAGGAAGATGCTGAATATGTGGTTGCAATTGAGCCTCATGTGAACTAGCATCTAGTTCAGAGTATAGTTCAAGCTTTCCATGAGGCGGGAAGTGGGAATAAAGCGGATGAACCAGAACATGTGGATCATGTTGTTCATTTTCAAAGGGGGAATAAACCCATGTTTATGGGTGATTTGGATTCACAAAGGGCTGATGTGTGGCTAAATAGAATGAATAGGATATTTGACTTCTTGGGAACACTGGAAGAGATGAAAGTGTAATTAGACACGTACATGTTTGAGGATCTTTCCCTTCAATGGTGGGGGTTGGTGAGTCAAGATGGGACAAACCATGGTGTGACATGGGTGTGTTTTGAGGAATTTTTTAACAATCAATTCTATCCTCATATGTTCAGAATACATATTATAATGGATTTATTATGTTTTAATTAGAAGAACTTCTCGGTAATGAAATATGTGGCTAATATGATTAACATAGTGTAGTTTTCACCTGAGGGGGTTTCTAATACATCATTGAATGCATGAATTTTTAAATATGGGTGGAGGTAGGAAATTCCTTTCCAGATAGCAGTGTTGTGTATAAATGATTACAATGTAATGGTGAATATATCTATGGAGGTTGATCGAGATCTTTTGGGGGCTACCAGAAGGGGAATTATGATAGTACCTATGAGAAATAATGGGAACTCCAATGCTGGGTTTAAGTGGAAGAGGGACACTTATTTAAAGAGTGGGATTAAGGCTCACAATCCGACGACAGGATCAGTGAATCCTCCTCTAAAGCCTCAATGTAATCCAGGATGTTTTTAGTGTGGTTATATGAGCCACATCAAGTGGGATTTTATAAAACCACCTTGGTAAAGTAATAATTGTAAGTAGATAGGGCATCTATAGTGGTATTTCCAGAATGATCTGAGGTCGGGTGTTCGTGACCCTCCTAAGGGGTCGTAGAGGTCATATGCCTCCATGAGACAGGTGGAACAACATACCCCTCATCACCGGAGAAAATTGGGTCATGGTGATTCTGGAAATACCATGACACATCAGTAGGTAAATAAAGAGAAGAGTGTGGAAAGCAAGCAGTTGTTCAAAGCTAAACAGGTGCTGATGGATGATAAGTAGGGACCGACCACAGTGTTAGGTATGGTTCATTTAAATTCAACATTAATGTGAGATTTTCTTGATAAGGTTTATTACCATTCTATTTTTTCATCTTATATCATTGATTTCTTAGGTTTACATTTGGAAATGATGGCTTCTGTTTTTAAACCACAAACTCCTCTCGATCGATGCGAGTGTTGAGCCATCCTAAGTAAATCGTGTTTCTTAGTTGGTGACGACATCGAATTGATGTGGGATTTCTCTATGCTTGAGATGGATGCTTATGAAATAATCTTGGGAATGGATTGGTTGGTGATTTTTAGGGCCCACATAAATTAAAATGAACAAAATATTAGTTTTTTGATGGAGGATGGCGTTAGAAATATCTTTAAGGGCGAGAAGTGTGAAATGATCGTTGAAACGGATTTTTGGCACAAGATGTTGTCATGATCTCATTCCAGTTAGTGTCTTTGTCATTAGAATCAGTGGAAGGTTTTGAGAAGAGTGTTCTTCCGGAAATTGTGGATAAGTGTGTGGATTTCATTCCCTGAATAATTCTCATGTTTTTCAGTATTGAGAGAATTTTAGTTTATGATTGATCTCTTTATGGGGACCAGTCTTATCTCACTTCTGTCTTACTGAAAGGCCCTAGATAAATTGTTGGAATTAAAGGTGTTGTTGGAAGAGTTATAAAAAGAGGTTTCATCTTTCCTAGAATGTCTCTATGGGAAGTTCCAGTTTTGTTTGTTAAAAAGGCTGATGGAGCCTTGCAGCTCTGTGTGGATTATTGTAGACTTAATTAGGTTATGATAATGAACTGATATCCACTCCCATGAATTGATGATTTATTTAAATATTTAAGGGGAGATCATTGGTTCTAAAATATATAATTGAGGTCTATATATCATCAATTGTGCATTAGGAAGGAGGATATTCCCAAAACAGCTTTCAAAAGTAGATATGGCCATTACAAGTATACGGTTAAGCCATTTGGTTTAACGAATGCACCAATAGTTTTTGTGGAATTGATGAATTTGATATTTCATAGATATATGGATTATTTTATGTTCTATCTGTGGATTAAATGTTGGTGTATTAGAGGGCAAGAGTAGAGCAAGAGCAGCACTTGAATATCGTGTTAGGGGTCTTGATGGATCAGCGGTTGTCTTCCAAATATTCAAAGTGTGACTATTGGATACAAAAGGTTCATTTACTTTTCCATTTTATTTCTGTGAAAGGTGTTTCAGTTCAATTATTCAATATATAGGTTGTTTTTTCATAAAAACCACCAGAGAACATTTTTTTGATATGAATCTTCCTTGGTCTAGATGGAGATTATCAATGTTTTGTTCATGATTTCCCATTACTGGACTCACTGATGACAGCATTGACAAGGAAGAATATCCCATTTCAATGCGATGAGCTACGTCAAAAATTAAATAAAGAGATAAATAATCTCTTTATATCAGCACCAATCTGGGTTTTTCCCGATCCAGGGAAAGTTTATGTGGTGTAATTTGACACATTGGGATCAGAGTTGGGGTGAGTTCTCATACATGGGGGTCATGTGGTTGCATATGTCTCATGGAAGTTGAGGATTCATGAGAAGAAGCACCAAAATCATGATTTGGAGTTGGTGGTAGTGATACATTGTTTAAAAATGTGGTTTCATTATCTTCGGTGATAAATTTACAGTGTTTATGGATCATAAGATCCAAAAGCATATTTTCTCACAAAGAGATTTATACTTGAGGAAAAGGAGATGGATGAAATACCTTAAGATATTAGATGTTTACTAAATGTACACACTGGGTAAGGGAAATGTGGTCGTGGATGCATTAAGTAGGAAATCAAATGTTCAAGTTGTGAAATAGGCATCATATCAGTGGAAGTTGATGTCATTTATAGCCAACATGGAGTTGAATTGTTTGGAATGAGGTGACAGAGCGGTCTTCTGTCCAGTTTTGTGGGTTCTTGACATGGATAGTTTGATTAAAGAGTAACATGCATCTGATTCCGAATGTATGATTATTAGTTTGAAACTCAATGGTGGGGAGATCATTAAGTTCTAGGAACAAAATGGGAATTCAATCTTGTGCATTCAGAATCAGATGGTGGTACCAGTGTCTTTTCATGAGGAACTTCATAGGGATTATCATCATTCTAGGTGGGATGTTCATCCTGAAATTTAGAAAATATATAAAGGGTTAGAAGTGTTTTTTGGTGGGTTGGCATGAAAAAGAAACTGGTAGTGTTTTTTATTGAGATTCTTGACTTGTCAGCATGTCAAAGCAGAGCATCAGGGACCATTAGCAATGTTGCCGTCATTACTGATCCCAGTATAGAAGTGAGAGAATATAACAATGGATTTTGTGACCAGTCTCTCATGAACGACTAGGAAACACGATGCCATATTGGTTATTGTGGATCGACTCTAAAATTCAGCCCATTTCATCCTCCAAATCACTTTTTTCTTTTTCAGAATAAACCACTTTGTGGAGAAGTGGGGACCAGCCCATTTCATCCTGATTATTGAATCTCTTATGGGGGAAGATATTTCAAATATTTATATCTAGGAGTTGGCAAAGAGATAAGATGTAACAATTTCGATTATATCAGAGAGACTTATGAGGTCCACATCTTGTTTTTGGAAATCTTTGCAGTAAGCCTTGGGGACAATGTTGACAATGAGCATGACGTATCATCATCAGATGGATGGCCAATCTGAGAGGACGATACAAACATTTGAAGATATGTTAATTTCTTGTGTGATGGATTTTGGTGGTTCATGGGAGGAGAACATACCATTGGTGGAGTTCTCCTATAATAACATTTATCAGGTTTCAATGCATACGACTCAATTTGAGGCATTGTATGGGCGTCAGTGTTGTTCTATGCTATGATGGGTGGAAATGGGTGAGAATTAAAAGATTGGATCGAGCCTTGTCTAAGAGACCATAGAGTAGATCATGTTGATCAAAAAGATGATGGAGATGGATCAATGTCTTCATAAATAATAGGCAGACCATCTTCGATGACTTTTTCATTCAAGGTTAGTGATCATGTGCTAGTTAATAATCTCTCCTAGGTTGGGACATCGTCACTTTGGAATGCAGGGTATGTTCTCTCCAATGTATATTGGGAAATTGGATATAATTGATAATATTAGAGATGTAGAATATATTTTATCTTTTCGAACATGTTTTAGTGCAGTGAACAATGTGTTTCATGTGTCATAGTTGAAAATGTATTATCCAAATCGTGACCATGTGATTCATTGGGATCATGTTGAGATAGAACTAGTTTCTTCCTTGGTGCACATGCCAATGTGGATTTTGGATATGTAGGAGAAAGTCCTATGTGGTAAAAGAATCAGTTTATTTCAGGATTTTTGGCACCATGGTCAGATTTAGGATGATACTTGAGTGCGGGATAAAGAGATGGTTGAGAAATGGATCGATCTCATTCAAAAACCATATGGTTCTCTAACTTCAGAGGAAAAAATTACAATGGGGGGGGATTGTAGCACCCCAGTTTTAGTTATGTATCCTTTTATTCCTTTTATGTGATTAAAGATCTTGGGATGGGTTTGTAAAAGTATGGGAAGGTTTTAGAAAACATTTGAGGCCTTTTAAAGGTCACACGGGTTAAGCACAGTAAGGAGAAACCATGTGAGATGAACCATGCAGGCAGTGGGGTACGCATGGTACGTGCTTGGTTTTCCTAACCATGTAGGGGTTGGCCATGTGATGTGCCCCTTTGAGACATCAACAAGCACACTCTTAGTGTATGGTTTTTCTAACTGTATGAGCTAACTGTGCGGCCTGAAAAAAATGGGGTTTTAAAAAACCAGGATTAGTCAGGATTTCCCTAAAGACAAAACAATTTTATCCCATTCAATCCTCAGTTGTAATTTTTACTTCTCAAGGGTTATGGGTGCTCTCCCACTCGTTTTGGAAGCAAATCGAAGGGTTTTCTTGGATTGGTTGAGATGATTCTTCTCTGTTAAGTCTCCTCGCTTTGTTTTTTGGGGTTTTATCTAGAATAACTCTTCCCTCTCTCTTGGTTTTCAAGATATTCACTTATTGTGTGTAGATCTAGATTTTTTTTTCCTTAAGTGATGATTTTATGGTTATTTATGATAGGTAAGGAGATCTAGAGCGGCGTTAGTGGATCATTTTCTGGGATTAGGGTGAATTTTTGTGTGGATGTAAATCACCAAAACCCTAAAGGTAGGTGGCTTCTCTCTCGACTCCACATGGTCAGAACTTGTGGATATGGTTCGAATTAATTTTTTTTGCTTGAAATTAATTGTGATTATGTTTTTTGAATGTTTGATTAAAACGTTTTGGTGGAGATTTGGGTATTTTTTGGTTAAATGGGATATTGTTGAAAGAGGGGTTTTGTTTTGTGATTTTAAAATGTGGATTTTAAAATTAATTTCTATTTTTGAATTATGAAAATTGTTTATGAAAATTGTATTCAATAAAAATATTTTTTTATTGAAATGTGGGTTTTCATGGAAAATTTTGAAGGATTCTTTGATAAATTGTTGATTTATTAATGTGAATTGGTATGTGTGGTAAATGATAGTGTGCTTGTGGTTGTGGTCGTGGTGTGTTATGTGATAGGTTACTGGTTTTTGTATGCTATGTTTTTTTTGGAATGACGAGAAGTGGTTTGGGAGTACAACTATAAATAGGGGATGGATATTGGATAGAAGGGCCACCATCAAATGATATGTGGGTGGGAAGTACCAATAGTTGGGAATGTAGTGAACAAGTTCGATGGAATCTCCACCATTTGGTTTCCTTCTTGTGTGTTGTTTTTAAGATGGATTTTGGTGTGCTAATGTGAAGTGGTGAAGTGGATTATCGAATGGACGTTTGTCTTTGTGTAATGGTTGATAAATTTCCTGATTTATAGAAACTGTTTTATATAAATTTGCTATGATTTCTATCCTTGTGGTGTTTATAGGGAAGTCATTTGGGGAAATCCTACTGAGTATTTGTAGTCACCCCCTGCTTTGGTACATGGGTGATTTTGTAGATGTTGTACTCCAGGACACATGTATGGGTCATGAATCTCATTTTTCTTATGGTTCAACATGATGGTTTTGTGATGTTTTGGTTCCTAGAGCATGGGACCTGGTGTAGAGCTATGGATGGTGTCCTAGTTACTTTATACTATTATATTTTTGCCTTTCACTTGGTACTCTGGTTGTTTTATTTTTGTGGTTTGGTTGGATTAGTCTTCGGTAATGGTATGTATTTTCCTGGTAATTTGGTTGGATCTTGGTAATGTATGGGTTAGTGTTTTTTGTTAAAATGCATCATGTATAATTTTTGGATGGTCTATTTTATCATAAAGGAAAATCGTTCCCCAATGTTTCTGGAATCCCTTGGAATTTACTGTCAACCATGTGTGCCCTCAGAATGTTTCTTAAGGAAAAGTAGGATTCCCCCACCCTCTCTAGCTAATGGGATAGGCTGGAAGTTACAAGATAAATGTTATATTGGATATAGGTTTTGAATTGAATTTATGTATTTCCTTAATAAAAATTCAAATATTAATTATATGGTGAAATTTCATGAGAATGGGAATTTAAGTGAATATGTGGAAAATAATAGAATCAGAAAATAGATTAGGATTTCTAAAGAAAAATTAGAAAAATTAGAATATATTTTTGAATATCTTATTTTTTTTGGTGAATAAAGAACTAATTATAGACTAAAATCAATGCATAAATAATTAAAATACCTTGATGAGTTTGAGATATAATTATTTAAATATAGTAGTGATTCATGTTATAAAATGCAAGTCTAATAAGAATATTAGCCCCATTAAATAGTCAAAAATAATGATTTTTTTTCAAAGGTACTAAATCTAGTTCACTATATTTTATAGTATCAAATGATAAATCAAAAGGATTACATGTTGATGGAACTTGTAAACATTTTACTCCAAAAAATAGGAATTCTGAATATATAAGATGAAAAAACACTGTTAAGAAATAGTATTAATTATGTTTAGATGATTCAAAAATAATAATTCAAAGAATCTCATCAACATATTAAAATTGGAATAAAAATGGTTATTTCAAGGGTTATTGATATTATATGAACAAATCCTAGAAATACCCAAATTTTTTTATTGATGATATACTAGAATTATATAGGGGGAGTAAGCCGAATAATAAAATGAGCTGTTCTATTTGAGGAATAAATAGTCTTTGAAGGGAAAATATAAAATATGGAAAAACATCAAGATATACTTCCAAATATGTTAAAGAAGAGAAATCATAAAGAATAATGAAAATACATAACTTCATTAATTAAGTTACCTTCTTAAAAAAGTATTATGTGAATATGGCATAAGAAAATTATAATGCTAATGAAAGTGATGAAGGGTAAGAAAATAATAAGATATGTGGAAGATTGAAAAATCATGGTCATGTTTTGAATGAGTGTGAGGATATACCAGCACTAAAAGAAGAAAAAAAAATAATAACATCTGAGGAAGAATGTGAAAAATATTCTCACAATAAGAAAGAGAATCCACATAAGGAAACTGTTATGAATTGGGAGGACACTAAGTTGTTTACAAATGGAAAAAGAAGGATGAGTATTATCCTCAGTTCTGAAGCTAGTAAAATTAGAAGATCATTGTTTACAAACATCTCCAAACCTTCTTTTACTCGTTAAAATATCATGGAATCCCCTCAATATTCAAATTTATATTTTTTCTAAAATTTATGGAATTGAAGGAATGAAACATATGAGGAGTTGGATGAGGTTTACACTATTTAAAAAAATATAAATATCTATTTATGGAGGATACTGACAATTATAATTCATAAAGAGAGAGTGAATCCCTATAATTTTAGAAGACATTCAGAGAGAATATAAAAAAAGTTTCACAGAATCGGGAAATTTTTACTGTCCTATAGAGAATTTTAATTTTTGGAATCCCAATGACATTTCTCAAATGTATTAAATTATGATGAATGTATTAAAAAAGGGGATGTTTTTTATGAGATTGGGGGATAAATGGGGAGTTACATAACATTATCATTAAATTGTGGATATATTTTGTGAATAATTTGGGTATGTTTTATATTATTGGGAAATTTTAATGAAAATCGTATAAGTTGAGAACCTTGTGAATGTTATAACTTATGATTTCAATATATTGAATCAAAAAGTTTCAGGTTTTGAAAAAAACTTGGGTGATTTATGTTCCCATGTTTCGATTGTATTTTTTCAATAAGAAAGTTAATATGCATTAGAGTTTAAATTATATAGTCCCATTATATATGAAAAAATGAAAATAATGAGTTGTAGCCATTTCCTTATGAACATGTGGAAATATATTCAATAAAATTTAATATCTAATGAATTATAAACATTTCATAGTGATTAAGGCATGTGATAGTGTTGTTTGAATTTTTATCTATGATTAAAAGATGAAAATAAGTTCGATATGTGAAGGCCTTTCCCATTTGTTGTGTTTTTTATGAATAATATTAATAAGATGTGACATATTATTTATTTAAAGAATAAATTTGGGTCAAAATATAGAAGATAAAAAATTGAGATGATTTATGAAATAATATATGAGGATGTTGTATTTTTCTAAATCCTTCCAATGTTGTTAGTTTAAAAAATATCCAACAAGAGTCTACCTAAGGGACTATATCAACCACATATGTAAGAATATGTCAATCTTTTGGGAGATGGTTCATCATGTCTAGACCATAGTGGAATATGGGTGAGATAGTGCCAATTAAATTTCATATGCATATAGGGGTGCATGAATATTTCATTCATAAGAGGAAGAGTTCCCACATGTTGGTGTAAAAATGTGAGTATTTTGGGTTACTTTATTTGAGAGTTGACCATGGTTCTATGACTGATAGTATGATGACAGGTTGAGTCTTACTAAATAAAAGATAAAGTAATACAACTCCAATGTGAGACTCTATGAATTGTGTTAATGTAGTTATGCTTTAAATATTTATAGACAGATCCCAAGCCATCTTATCGCTGATAGTGCTTCCACAACATCATATTTAACCAATTGTATGTGAAGGTTTATATATTACTAATTAATCAATTATAAGAGGGATCTAAAGTTACTTAACAATAGATAATCTTCAGGGTCATTAGATCGACATACCATTAAGAATCATTTTATGGTACCATATAAAGAACATGTAACCTACAACATGAAGAACCTTTAAACTACTACAAAAATTTATTTGGACCCACAATATTAGAATAATATGGTAGCCCCATATGGTGTGAAGCCACTTTCGATGTATTAACTACCTAATGAACATAAACCTTCCACATAAATAGATATAATCATGGTAAATATACCCTCCACATGAGTGGTTGTCTCGTAATCACTCAGTGACCACATTATGTGTCTTCAGGCATGGAAGATGGAGAAAAATTACAATAAATATTTACCTATAATGTGTTGTGTATGCTACCATGAGTAATTTTTCACATACCATTAGAACATAGGAGTGATCGATCACATGAGTTTCAAATCATTTTCTAGTAATATATGAGGACAACATGGACATGATTTCAGGTCATGTAGAGAAATGAGATTTTCTTATATAGAATATATAGTATCTGATTGTGATAATATATATGCTTGTGAAAATTTGAGATTTTGAGACATGCAAGCAATACCAATTTTTTTTTTGTGATTCAAGTGAAAAAATAAAATGTGATTTCTATGTGTGAACTAGGATTTTTATCCACCATAAAGGTCACATAAATTGGTCATCCCACATTGTAGAACACTTTATGCATGTCATTCATCATTTTTTGGAACATAATTCATATCTATATTGGTTTTATAAAATAATTAAGACATGAATATTTTAATATATTCCATGTATGATCATATATTGAAGTCACTTGATTAGTGTGTAATGTTCAATAGAATGAGATCCAGATTCCTTAATGTATTTAAATGTTGTTTTTGAATGAGAATAATTGAGGTTCTTCTAATCATAAAGATATATTTTGATTAAAATAGAAATATAGAAATGAATTATCCATGAAAATTATATGCATGAGAAATTTTAAATAATATTTATATATGACATGATAAATTCAATGTCAGAGTCTAGGGGTTTTAAATGAATATTAATGCACATCCTTATTATTAATAAGTGGAGGTATTTGAAAACCACTTGATAAGGGATTAGAATACAAGAATTATTTTTGTATTAATATGACTATAATAGTTATAATAATAAATGAGACCTGATTTGAATAATACTTTTGGGTTTATATATTCATGTAGGTATCAACGGTGGGTAGTGTTTTGTTATCATGATATTGAGCCTCTATAGATTATTAGTAGAGATTTAATGGAGGAGAATATAATTTAACTAAGGATATCGTGTGAATAGAAGATAATGATTAACAAGAAAAACACAAATGTTATTGTGTTAATGTTGAGAAGAATGTTAGTGGAGGGACAACTTCCAACTACCAATGATATCATTATATCAATGGGAGATTCTATGTGAAATTTGTGAAATCCACATTGTAACATCCATGGTAAATAAAGAGTAAGATATTTTATTTTTTATTAATATTTGTAAATTAAATATTAATTTCCCTTTAAATAGGATTCTATGTTCGATGGCGTACCCAATATGCAACAATGGGTTTCTTTGAAATCTTACGTTACACAAAATGTTTAGTTATACTGAAAAATAATAATATAATATTATTATTTCAAATGGTAGTTAACATCTTTCCATTTTAATTACAAGAATGAACAGAAGTAACTAAAACATGGTTATATATGTTTTTTAAATGTTTTTACATTTATCCAATAAAATATTTATGTTAAAAATGTGAAATAATCCAATTTTTAATCATAAATACTATAATATTCTTTAAAAGGTCAATTTACCGCCTTTTAATGGAAAAACCTTTTTAAATCGTGTTTTTGTCACTTTTATATGTTTTATTTGGAAAAATAAAATTATTCTTTATAATTGGGAAATGAAAATTTACTTTGGATGAAATTTTGGTATTTTTCTCATATTGTTCATTTTTTTAATGAATAGTGAAATATACTATATTTTAATTCTAAACTACCTTTTAATAAAATTTATTTATATGGATAAATTATCTTTTTAAATGGTTTTAAAATGTAATTAGTTTTTATTTTTTCCATTTAATCCAACTTTGGTCATTGTAAGTAATTTCACTTTGAAATTGGGTATAAACGATTGTCAATCTTTTGATAGTTCTTATTTCATGAAAACAAACTTTTTGTTTTGACAATGGGAATTAATTTATGCCACTTCTATGTTTTGAATTTGGAAAAATATATACCATATTATGAATCATGTTGTCCAAATTTTTAAAATAGGTAACTTTTATTTTAACACATTATGAATATTTACATCAGTAAATATTTTATTTACCATGGTTAAAGGGTAAATCTGGTAAGTAAGTGTAAAAAAATATTATTATTATAATATTAAATTACCATAACATGTGTTGTATTACTATTTTTTGATACCTGTATTACCATGGGCATCGTTGGGTCAATTTTTGGACCCCATGGAGTCACTTGGGAGTGATAATGACACTTTATATTAATTAATTTAAAGTAAAGGAAAAATGACATAATCATATATCTTTTAGTAAATCAATATTTACATGGGGTTATATAAGGTATCTCTTAGACTATAAATATTCATTAGAAATATAAATATATTTCTTAAATCATTGTATTTTGTTTATAATTTTTAGACCTTGAATAAAAAAATTATTTATGACACAATTATGATGCAGTGATTACCTTATTAATGAATGATTTAAATAAGTGAGATTATAAAATTTAAAAACTATCAAAAACCTGTCCAATTCTTATTTGATGATTTTATTTTTAACATGATTTATATTATCTTCAAATTTAATGAGTTTGGGACCTTTTGAATCCAAAAATCAGTATATAATAAAATAATATTTTCAAACATTCATAAAGAGCCCCTCCTCCCCCTTATAAAAGCCATAAACTATAACCCATTAATCTCAACTCTCAAGACCTTTGGATCATCAAACCTATTTTCAGTTAATATCCCTACATCCCTCTATTTCTTATAAAATACTTCTATTAGGCATAAGTCACTTTAATGAAGCCTTTATGTTCCAACCAATGGGAGTTACACGATTTAAAGGTAACGTTTTCTCTCAAGTTCTTCTCATTTATTTTACTTATAAACCCCATAAACTATCATTATTCCATTATTTTAGAACAAATTTTTTTTAATAAATATAAAATTTTGTTTTTATGTGAAGTATTCTAACTACACTTACACACACCTCCATGTAATAGGAAAAGAACATATTGTTTCTGTGGACGGAAAACAAATGCCTCACGAAATGATGATTGTTCAATTATCTCCTACCACCTCTTATGGTGGCCACTAATATGGAAAAATATTTATACATGACATATATTATATTTATATTATCTATATACTTTTTTACTTTTCATTTATGTCATAGCTTTAGGGTTTCCATAATGGGTAAATGCGATAATTTCATTTGAGGAAGTGCGGACTACAGCCCACTCAAAGTGATATGACTCTTTCATAACATACATGGAAGGTATAAAAGATGGTGTTAATGAACTTATATAACATATATAAAATATTATATTATACTGTAATAATTATATACCTATGTATCATTTGGTTTTCATTCCTTTAAAAATGGAAAAAAATGAAATGGAAGTAGCGTTCATGCGTACGTACGGTTTACCGTCTCCATGAATGGTGATTTCATTTTCATATATAAAAATGATATAAACTATTCTAAATAAATATATAGTACATATTTAATATATATATATGATATTTAAATCAATAATATCCTTTGAGAGAATATGCAATTTCTACCACATGGACAAGTTATAATTATAACAAGTTCATTTTTTACTCAACTTCTAAACATCAATAAAATGTCTGATATTAAGTCAAATAATTAACTAATTATTATAGTAAAGTAATAAGTGATATAAATGTAACAATAAAAATGAATAATGTAATTAAGAAATTATAAATTAAATTATGTTTATTACTTAGTAAATTAAAGAACGAACGGGTCAAGTCAGACATGTGGTAAGGGAACTTCTTAAACAAATTTCCATTCTTTGGGTTGATCTTATTCATCTTATTTATGTTGTGATATGATTATGTGAGAATTTTATTTTTATATATTTGTTTTCTTTATAATTTCTTTATGTTTACTTATAGTGAATACACATATTTGATCTATTTTATTTACAAAATTATCTTTGTAAGGGACTTCATATCAATATCCTTTCATTGAGGCATGTTTTGATAATATACACCTACTTCTTTTATATAGAAAATAATAAAACACTTTTACTTTTAATTTAATTCAAAAGGTTTTTTTCTATAAATCATTTTACTAAACGAAAAAAATAATTTTTTTAACACTTTCGGTGATAATGACCTCTCCGCCACTATAATCATTAGATGGATTCCTCTGTAAGACTTAATGCTTTCAATAGGAAAAGAAATACCTTATTCTATTTTTGGGTGTTTTGGTATTGAAAATGTTCTTTAAAATCGATTGATTATTCTAATATCTTGAAATTAATTCTTATGATTCCAAATGAAATGTTATTATTGAACTATTTATATTTTCAACATGTTATGTGTTATTATTTTATAATGGTACCTAGACATTTAATGGGTGGTTATGTGATAAACCAAATGACGGATGGTGCCCTAATAAACCAGGACAGGTGGTTATGTTATAACCTCCAATACATTGGGTATAGAAGTCAGCCGTATGGCTATTCCATTTAGTGATATGTGTGTAAATCGACCGTATGGTTATTCCATTTATGTTTTATTATGTCCCAAGTTACCTTTATATGTTATGTGTTATTTTCTATCTGTTTTATGGTAATATTTTTGTTATAAAGGGTAATCAATGATCTTTTATTTAGTGAAGAGTATTTACTACTTCGTTAAGGTAAAAATTATTATTTATGATAATGTATTCATGGTTAAATTATTGTTTTGAAAAACTAACAGGTTTCCATCTTTGTGTATCCCTTATTGAGCTTTCTATGCTCATCCCATGTTATTTTGAAATATTTTGCAGAGGACATAATGATGAATAGGGTCAAGGATGAGATCAAGGAAAATTCATGATGTCTAAAATATGGAACTAGACATGACTCTTTTTTTCAATATTTTTTATTTTATGAAAAAATGGATATCGAGTAGAAGTTTATACATGTA
Source organism: Viscum album (assembly GCA_963277665.1). Taxonomy (NCBI): domain Eukaryota; kingdom Viridiplantae; phylum Streptophyta; class Magnoliopsida; order Santalales; family Viscaceae; genus Viscum; species Viscum album. Next base: position 363,064,204 of record OY728121.1, read on the forward strand.
ATATTCAAAATGTTATGTTTTTGTTATGACATAATTAGCTAAATCTCTAAACATTAAAAGATCCTCAATGTGAATTATTAACATAATTCAAGATTGTTTAATGTTTAAGTTCGGGTCCTTATAATTTGTATCAGAGGTCGGTTTAGATAACTTTAGGAGTTAGGGTATTGTTAAATTAATATCCATAAATTAATTTATTTTAATATTGAAATGATAAAGCATTTACAGATCACCATGTTGATTTTCCTAATATATTTTTGTGGACATTATCGTTTTCACCAGATGAAATAGGGTAGCTATTTTGGGAATGCATAGAGAGGAGAATAACCTTCCAAATCAGCAACCTGAGATGGTTGGAATCAAAACTGTTCAATTTTTTGCAGTGATGGAAATGTTGACTCATGCTATAAATGACGGTGGTATCCATGCACTAGATCATCCATATCAACCACAATGTAACATGTCAGAAGTGGAGAATTTCATGAGGTAATGTGCCCCATCATTCATCGGATCATCTGACCATGTTCAAGATGAAGGGTGGATCAAACCACTAGAGAAGATTTTTGATGTCATGGGTTGTTCAGAACTTTAAAAGTTTAGTCTCACTGTTTACCAATTTCATGGAGAAGAGGATCAGTGGTGGTCAATGGTGAAAAATATCAGGGATGGTGAGGAGATTGATTCCCTTCATTGGGAAGAATTCAATGGTATATTTCTTGAGAAATATTTTCATAAGGAGGTTCAACTTAGGATGGATAAACAATTCTTGGAATTGAGGTATGAGGATGAATTTGTGGCTATTTACAAAGAAAAGTTCACTTGACTGCAAGGTATGCTCTAAATTTCATCCGAGATCTTGATAGTAAGATAAATCAATTTTACTCTGGACTAAAGTCTTGATATCAAAAAGAATTATCCATTTGTGATTTCAAGAGTTATGAAAAACTTGTCGGTTGTGTAGAGAAGGTTGATATGTAGTTTTTTTGATGATCGGGTGTTCCAAGAGAGCACAAAAAATAATAGGTACGGTTTGTAGAAATAGGGAAATAATTCATTAAAGTATCCTATTGGTAAGTAAATTAAATATACATCTGGGGAGTAGTGTGTTAGAAATCATCATGGAGAATGTTTATGAAGGTCTGGAAAGTGCTTCTAGTGTGGTAAGTCTAGTCATATTTCTTGTAACTGTAAAGAATATGATCAAGAAAGAAATGAAAATATATATATACGATGTTTTAAGTGCAATAAAATGGGTCATTATGAAAATGAGTGTCCAACGAAGAACTCAACTTACAGAAAGCATCCTGACTACAAGAAGAAAGGAGTGGTGAAATCATTTGTAACTATTTCTGTAGATATTGGTCCATCAAATGAAGTAGTATCTGGAACACTGTTTGTTTATTTGGATTATGCCAATTTGTTGTTTGATTCAAGGTCTACACATTCTTTCATTTCTTTGAAATTTTCTAGAAAATTGGGAAATCCATATCAGGATATGAATCCTAAACTTATGCTAAAAACACTAGGAGGAAATGTTGAGACAAAAAAAGAAATTATAAGAACCTTCCACTCCTTGTATGTGGAAATAATCTACCTACAAACCTTACTATTTTTCCTCTTGTAGAGTTTGATTTTATTTTGGGCATGGGTGAGATTTCTATTTATCATGCTAAGATTGACTGTAAAGCGAAAGAGATTTATTTTCTAAAATAATTTCAGTTTGTGTACAAGAATAAACCCTTATTTTCGATAACATATTAGGAATGTGAGAAAATTTTAAAAGATGGAAATAAATATTAACATACACATATTGTTGAAAACAAAGGAACTATTCATATTAATGATGTGATAGTGGTAAATGAGTATCTTGATGTTTTTTTGATGAGTTTTCTTGTACAATACCTAATTAATATGTTGAATTAACTCTTGACTTAGTTCCTAATTCTTACCCAATTTCAAAAACCCCTTTTCAAATGGATCAAATTAAACTTCTAGAGTTAAGGAATCAATTACCAAAGTTTTTAGATAAAGGATTCATTCATCCTAGTAAATCACCATGTGGTGCTCTTGTCTTGTTTGTAAAAAATAAAGATGGTTCAATGATACTTTTCATTGATTACAGAGAATTTAATAACATCGTTTTTTAGAACAAGTATCCTTTTCCTCATATCGATGATTTGTTTGATCAGCTCCAAGGAGCACAACATTTTTTAATGATTGAATTGAGGTCGGGGTACCAATATTTGAAAGTAATGGAAGAAGAAATTCCAAAGACCACATTTCATTATAGATATAGCCATTATGAATTTTTAGTTATGCCATTTGGGTTAACCAATTCACATGTTGTATTCATGGATCTTGTGAATATAATTTTCTAGGAGTTCTTGGATAAGTTTGTGGTAGTGTTTGTTGTTGATATTTTGGGTTATTCTAATGGTAATGAAAATCACGAATTTAATTTAAGAGCATTCATGCAAACCTTAAAAGAAAATATATTGTATGGGAAATTCAGAATGTCTGAGTATTGGTTACAACAAATTTCATTCCTTGGATGTATTGTTCCAAAAAATGGTCTAACTATTGATACTTCTAAAACCAAAGTTGTCAAAAAATGTCAAAGATCCACAAATATAACCATTATCCGTAGTTTTCTTGGTTTTTCAGGTTGTTACCAGAGGTTTGATGAAATTTTTTCATAGTAATCAAGCATATTGACTATGTTAACTCAAAAAGGTGTTATGTTAATTTGGGAAAAAATGTGATGATAGTTTTCAAGAATTAAAAAAGATGATTTGTGAATGCTCCAGTTTTGTAATTTCCATCAAAAAATAGTTAGTTTGATATATACAGTGATGCTTCGTTGAATGGACTTGGTTGTGTCCTAATACAGAATGATCTGGAAATTTCTTATGCTTCACATCATTTGACACCTCCAGAGATAAATTTCGAAACACATGAATTGAAATTAGATGCTGCTATTTTTGAATTAAAATTTTGGAGGTATCAACTTTATGGATTAAAATGTTAAAAATATACTGACCACAAATGTTTTAAGTATATATTTAAATAGAATGAATTAAAAATGAGATAGATAAGACAGTTAGAATTAATCGAGGATTATGATTTCACAATCCATTTCCATCTGGGAAAGGAATATAAAGTGGTTGACACATTGAGTCAAAAGAGTAATGCTACCTTAACCATGATACCTTTGGAATGAGATCCTTTGGTTTTTGATTTGATAAATTTTGTACTGGAAGTGGTTGGTGTAAGAAATTCCTCTATTTTTTTCAGTTTCCAGTGAAACCGTACCTAGTAGACAAAATTATGCAATCATAGAAAGATGACATCGATTTGTATAAAAAGGTAGAATTGGTTCAGAATGGTAAGTTATGAGAGTTTAATATTGATAGAGACTGTGTTTTGAGGATTGAAAAGAGACTATGTCTGCCTTGTGATTCATAGTTGAAGAAATAGTTGTTATTTGATGGTCATAGTTCTCCATTTTTAGTTCATCCTGGCTGTACTATGATGTATAGAGATCTTCGGGTGTATTACTGGTGGGATGGAATGAAAAGAGATATTTCTGAATTTATTTTGAATTGTTTGACTTGTCAATATGTTAATGTAGAGTGGCAGTTACCGAAATGAATTCTTCATCCTTTACAGAAGCCAGAGTGGAAATAGGAAAAAATATCCATGGACTTCATTGTGGGATTTCCAAAGACATCTCGAGGTAACAATTCATTTCAGGCTAATGTTGATCGATTGACTAAATCTGATCATTTCCTTCCTATTAGAGATACATTGTGTATAGATAAACTTTCTCGGTTGTATGTTAAAGAGATAGTCATGTTGCATGTGGTTCCCTTATCAATTTTATATAATCATGATCCCAGGTCCACTTCTAAATTTTGTAAAGGCCTTCAAAAGTCATTGGGTATTGAATTAAATTTTATTACAACTTTTCATCGACAATCATATGGGAAGTCATAAAGAACAATTAAGACTTTGGAAGATATGATACGTGCTACTTCAAAAGATTAGTAGGTATGTTGTGACCAACATCTTTCTTTGGTTAAAATTTTTTATAAAAAAAGTTTCATTCCAGTATATAGATGGCTCAATTTGAGGCATTATATGTAAAGTGGTGTCTAACACCATATGTTTTTGATGTAGTTAGTGAATGGAAGCTAATTAGAACAAAATTGGTGGAAGAGATAGCAGAAAAGGTTTAATTGATTCAGAAGCACATGAGAATAGCTCAGAGCAGGAAAAAAAATTATGCAGATAACCAGAGAAGGATCATTATTTTAATGTAGGTGACTATGTATTTCTCAATGTTTCTCCCTGTAAAAGTGTGATCTTTTTTTGAAAGAAGGTAAAGTTGAGCATGAGGTTCATTGTATCCTATGAAATCCTATAGAATGTTGGATAAGTTTCCTACAGAGTGGATGTACCTCCATGTTTATCCTAGGTACACAATGTTTTTCATGTTTCAATGTTGAGAAAGTATATTCCAGATCCATCTCATGTTTTGAGTCCAAAGGTAGTTCAGTTAGAAGAAAATCTATCTTATAAGGAACAACCAGTCCATATTCTTTTCCGAAGAGAGAATGTGTTGCAAAATAAGGCAATTAATCATGTAAAGGTTTTCTGGAAAAACCATATGGTTGAATATTTCATTTGGGAATCTGAAAATTCAATGAGGGATAAATACCCCCATTTATTTGATAAGTAAATAAAATTGTGAGGACGCAATTTTCAAAAGGGGGGAAGGATGTAACATCCTAGGTAAATAAAGAGTAAGAAATTTTATTATTTATTAATATTTTTGAATTAAATATTAATTTAAATTTAAATGTGATTCTATATTCGATGGCGTACCTTATACAGAACAACGTGTATCTTTGAAATCTTATGTTGCACACAATGTTGAGTTATACTGGAAAATAATAATTAAATATTATCATTTTAAATGGTAGTTAATGCCTTGTTGTAGAAATGGTATGAATGAATAAAACTACCTACAATATGATTATACATATTTTTATAATGTTTTTATATTTATCGAATAAAATTTATTCGATTAAAATGTGTATGAATCTAATTTTTAAGCATGAATACTCATATATTCTTTAAAAGGTCGATTTTTCGCCTTTTAATGGAAATCCCTTTTCATGTCTAGTTTTTTCACTTTTATATATTCTATTTGATAAAATAATCTTCTTATTTAGAATAGGGACTTTAAAATTTAATTTGGATGAAATTTTGGTATTTTTATGATAATATTCATTTTTTTAATGAATAGTGAAAAATACTGTATTTTAATTCAAAACTTCCTTCTAATATAATTTTTTATATGGTTAGATTAACTTCTTAAATAGTTTTAAATTGTAATTATATTAAATTTTTACCATTTAATCCAATTTTGGTCATTTTAATTAAATTCACTTTGAAATTGGACATAAACAAGAGTTAATATTTTTATAGTTATTATTTCTTAAAAACACTCTTTTTTGTTTTCAAAACGGAAATTAATTTTAAATTAATTTATTCCACTTAAGTTTTTTAAATTTTGAAAAATGGATTCCATTTTTGGAATCAGGATTTCTAAACTGTGTAAAGAGGTAACTATTAAACTTATACATCATAAATATTTACTGATGTAAATTTTTTATTTAACATGGTTAAAGGGTAAATTTGGAAAATAAGGGTAAAAAATATTATTATAATAATATTAAATTACCCTAACATGTGTTATATTTCTAGTGGTTGATAGATGTCCGACCATTGGCATCGTTGGGTCGATTTTGGGACCCCATGGAACCACATGGGAGTGATAATGACACTTTAAATTAATTAATTTAACGCAAAAACAAAAATGTGGTAAACACATATCTTTTATTAAATAAATATTTACATGAGGTTATATAAGTTATTTCTTAGACTATAAATATTCATTATAAAGATGAAAATATTTCATAAGTCTTAGTATTTTATTTACTATTTTTAGATATCAAATAAATAAAATTATTTATGAAACAATGATTATGCAGTGATTACCTTAATAGAGAATTATTTAAATAAATAAGATTATAAAATTAAAAAAACTATCTGAAACCATTACAATTATTATTGGATGATTTTATTTCGAACAAGAGTCATCTTATCTTCCAATATAATGAGTTTTGGACCTTTTGAAACCTAAAATCAGTCTATAATAAAATAATATTTTCAAACATTCCTAAAGAGAACCTCCTCCCTCTTATAAAAAGCCGTCACCTCTAACCCATTACTCACACCTCTCAAGCCCCATTTATTATCCAAAATCTACCCAATTAAGCTCCCTATATCCATATTTTCCTCCTATAAGACTTACCTTAGGAATAAGGCACATCATGATAGCCTTTTGGTTCAAACCAAAGGGAGTTACCCAATTTAAAGGTAACGTCTTCTCTTAAGTTCTATTATTTTATTTTACTTCTCTGACCCCCTAAACTCTATTTATTACTTTCATCTATAACAAAACTAGTATCCTTCATGTACTAGGTTATTTTAATGATATATATTTGAACTACACTTACACACACCTCCGTCTAATGGGTAAATAACATACTGTTTCTGTGGACGGCGAAATAATGCCTCACGAAAATATGATTGTTCAATTATCTCATACCGCCTCTTATAGTGGTCATGATGTGATGTCCCAAAAAATATTTCTCATTTAATAGTAATAGTATGGTTTATTTTTTTAATTTACATTTTATCCTACAAAAATATTCAAACTAAATACCAGATATGTTTTAAATAAAACACCGAAGTGTTTTCATTACAGCAAGGTCAAAGGAAAACCATAAAAACGAACATTAGTATGGCTAGAGCCACTATAACAACACTGATGATCATTGGAATGATGTGAACCATCTCCCTCAATTGTCCTGAATTTGGGACACCCTAATGTATAGTTTTATAAGGCATCAACTCGATCCTTTCCCTGTGGGTGACCATTGAGTTCTAATGGCTATAATTACAAATATTGGTTTTTTGATGGATTAATTCAAAATATCTAATTATAATTTTGTTTTCAAAAAATATTTAACTTATTATTTGAAATTAGAATATGACCTCTTATTAATAACATTAAAAAGGACAATGGTTTAATATTTATTTATAAAGATAGTTTGATTTTGAAATGACTTGAGGACATAAAACATCTTTCAAATATTTCAAATGTCTTGTAAATATTTTCATTCTTAATGTTTTAATATAGTTTTTAATTAAAACTATGTATCTGATTTTTATCATACTGATATAATATTTTCTTAATTATGTATTAAAAATTAATTTATTACTTAAATTATTTAAAACATTAACATTTATATAGCTAAGAAAAATGTTTAGGTTATAAATCATACCGTGAATATACCTATATACATATAAATGTAAAACATATTTTTATAAAAAAAATAAATGTTTACATTTTTAAAATTATAGGGAGTACTCACCTAGCTGAGGGCTACATTGTGGTAGGCCCTCAAATCCTTGATGGGATTCTCACCCTCTATCCATTGGAATATCCTAGTGGCAGTGAACACGCATGGTGCATGATAGATCTAGTGAGTAGGGGGAATTTCTACCCATAAGGGAACATAAGATCACGTGTAAGGTAATCAGAGCGTGGCAGGGTGCAGGGCAGTAGGACGGTGTGGGTGGGTCTAGTAGCGTGCCCGCAAAACCAAGTACATGGCAGTACCAGGAGGGGGGAAGGAGTAATCAAAGACATTTCACAGAGAACTAGGCTTATAAGGGAGGTGAGTAACTCCCTTCGTTTCGATGTGGGTCAAAGAAAATTGGCCATGTTCGAATCTAAGCCGTTGGATCACGCCACGTGTGATCTGATCTGTTGATTAGATCTAATTTCAAACTCCCATGACCATGGATATTCTTCTCATTTTTGTACGATGTCTAATCCTTAACGGATCTAATTGTAAGCATTCCTTTTTTTAAACTTCTCACCGCACTGTAGCCATTCTATCATGTTCGTTAGCTAATCCTATCCATTATTCTCTTTCAAAACGGTGGACTCAACCCCAACTGTCAGATCAATTCCATTTTTAATCCTGGAAGTCCCTTCATTTTATGGTTTTTCCCTTCCCGTGACATCTAATTCTTCTCCATGTGTGCAAGACCGGTAGCCACCTGCAGCATTCTTTCATTTCTCTTCCACACCTGTGACCCTAATGGCCCCCTCCTTTCATGTGTTTTCTACAGGACATGAACCTCCTTATTATTTTAAACTGACTAGGTCTCAGATTCTATGCAAGTGATATTAAAATATTCATTATATTTTATAATATATTTTATATAAACAATATGTTTTCACCCTAAATCTCTCAGTTATTCTTCCTCTTGAAGCCTCAAGTGAGTCTCTTTGGACCTCTCCTCCTCCCCAAAAAGGAAAGGGTTCATTACATCTTGTCTTCCTTATGCAAGAACCTATTGGTATACTTTGTATTTTTTGTTTAATATAATATATACTAATATTTGTATGATCATATGGTTTTGGGAAAACCACTTTTAAACCCAATTTTAGGATTTCTAAACATTGTGTTTCAAGCTTAAATATAGTTTTAAAATGTAAGGAATTATGAGGTTCATAAATCTTTTATGTATATATTTATATATAGTATATACAATCTTATATAATTATATAGATTGTATAAATCACCTTCAAGACCGGATATTAGTATTATAACATTTTGCTCTAATAGTTAATTTATGTTTTTGATAAACATGATAGTGTAAATTAATTTTGGTATAAGACCCTTATTAATACTTAGTTATGCATGTAAGTTATGTTTACATAAACATATATGTATGTTATTTTAATAAATAAACCTTTTAAAAAATTATATTTTGATTTAAGGTTTAGGGACTCTTGTTCATTAATATGACTAATATATTAAAGTCATATGGGTGACATTAGATTTTTGGTTTCAACCATTTAATAGACATTGTATATTCAGTTATGTGAATATATGTGTATACTTATAAACTTTTATCCTTAATTTTATTTATAATTTTCCATAGATTTCAGAGAAAGAGTAAAACAATTATTTTTTGAAATATAAATTTTCTATTTGAAAATACTACTTTTTATATAAAATGTTATGTATACAAAAATTTACACAACACTAAACCCTAATTTTGATATTTCAAATATTATACTTTTGATGTGTTTTATAATTTTTGAGATTTCGTGAGTATAATATTGGGGGATTGAAACTCTTATATTCATATGTATATATCACTTATTTTCATATATATGAAATCGTATTAGTTATTGTTGATTTTTATGCCTTCCAATTTTAACATTATGCATACCCTTCTGATGTGTTATACAAAAGCATATCAGTAATAATTGTTTGAGAATATGTTAGATTAATACCCCACATAAAGTATTTGTTTTATTTTATTAATTAATTATACATCCACACCAAGGTGAAATTCGAATATATATTTGATTAATAAGGTTTTAGAATGTAAGGTTATCATTTTATGTGACCAGGCATGTATTTATTTTGTGCATTAGTTTTCATCATGTATGTTATAATATGCTCTACATACTTTCCATTTATTGATATATCCATGTAGTTGATAGTTCTGTAATAATCAAATATATGGTTGATTCACTAAATATATGAAAAATCTAAAGAATGGAATTAAATTCTTATGACCTTTTATGGATTAAGTATGAAATTATTCAAAGTGGAATGGGACACATTGAATAACATGAAACGAGAAATTAAATATTCAAAGTGGTATGTGACATTTTGAATATATGAACCAATTTGGCATATGATGAATTTAACACACTCGATATAACTGGTTGGGGTGGTTAATGAAAGCCCCTCAGTGCATCAATAGTTCTAACGAGACAATCAGGTCATGGCATAGGGCCATTAACATTTCATGTCATGAAATGTTTCCCTAACAGGGTCTGGAATTATACATTCCATCATTATGTTTATCACAATTAATTGACCTAATGGATATTCTACTATTAGAATATCCATGTATAAGGGCCTTTAATTATGAGTATCATAAGAAGTAAATTCTTATGGAATGACATTTATTAACCACTCAGAGATTTTATTAGTGAGTTAAGGCATACATTTAGTAGTGAAAAAAATTGAAGTTATTATTATTATATGAAACTCTGATCCGGTATTATTCTCTTTTATAAATTATGTACATGCATATTCACAAGTCTTTCCTATTAAGGTTGGAATGTATTTTACTTACTACTCTGAATGAGCATGCCAATAATTGAATCATGTTTCTTTGTAATTATGTTTGTATGGTATGAATTGTTCTATTTTAATTATTAGACATAATTTATGTTATAATACATGTGTTACAACATTTCTTAAGAAACTTTTATGTGAATAATTTTAATGGTATGTTTTTAAAAGGTTATAATTGGTATATTATGTTATTTTGAAACCCCTAACTGGGCATTCGTATGCTCACCCTATGTTTTATAAATAATTATTTTCCAATTATCAGTTTTTAGCCAGAGAAGCATGTCAGAGGAGGATGGTTTCCCAGAACCTGAACTATAATGATCCTATATATGGGACATGATGTGTAAAATATCAGATCACATTTTTTGTAAAAATTTACACATCATGTTTCAAGGCACCGGATCCAGGTATTCTGGAGTCGGGATGTTACACATGAAGATGGAATTTTATGTATATGTGATATATATTATATTTATATTATCTCTATACTTATATATATTTCAATTAGATCATATCATTATGGTTTCGATAATGGGTAGACATGATAATTTCATTTGAGAAAGTGCGGACTACCGCCCCCTCAATGGGATATGACTCGTTCATACCATACATGGAACATATAAAGGATGGTGTTAATGAAATTATGTAACATATATAAAATATTATATTATACTAGAATAATAATATACCAATGTATAATTTGGATTTCATTCCTTTTAAAATAAATAAAATGAAACGGAAGTAGCATTCATGCGTACGTACAATTTACCCTCTCCATGAAGAGTGCATTTCAGTTTCATATATCTAAATGATGTGGGATATTACAAATACATATATACATGATGTATATTATATATATGATATATAAATCATTAATACCATTCTATTTAAAATTTAATATCGACCAAATTGAAAATTTATAACTACAACATGTTTATTTTTAACTCAAGTTTCGAACATCGACAAAATGTCTGATATGAACTCAAATAATTAACTAATTGTTATAACAAGGTAATAAGTGATATAAAAGGAATAATAGAGTTTAAAAAGGTTATTAAAAATGTAGAAATTAAATTATATTTATTATTTAGAAAATTATAGAACGAACAGTTCATGTCGGACATGAGGTAAGAGAACTTCTTAACCCTATTTTCATTCATTGGGTTGATCTTATACTTCTAGTTTATGTCGTGCAATGATTATGTGAGAAGTGAATTTTGATATCTTATCTTTTATTTATACTTGATTTATGTGTACTTATATTGAATAAACATATTTGATCTATATTATTTAAAAAATGATCATTGTAAGGGACTTCATATCAATCTCCTTTCATTGAGCCATGTTTTGATAATATACACTTTCTTCTTTTATAAGGTATAAAATAAACCCCATTGACATTAAATTTTATTCAAAGGGAATATTTTTTCTTGAAAAGTTTTAAAAAATGGAAAAAGATATATTTTTAACATTTGTGGTGACAATGACCACTCCATCAACATAATCTATAGTTGGCTTCCTCGATAAGCCTTTATTTTTTTAAAAGGAAAAGAAAACCCTTATTCTGTTTTTGGGTGTATTGGTTTTGAAATGGATTGAGTATTTCAATATCTAGAAAATATTTCTTGTGATTGAAAATAAAATGTTATTATTGAAATGTTTATATTATCAATAGTTTATGTGTTATGATTTTATAATGGTAATTGGTTATTTTACGGGTGGTTACGTGATAAACCAAATGATGGGTGGTGCTGTGATAAACCAGGATGGGTGGATACATTATAACCTCCAATTAATTGGGTATGGAAGTCAGACCTATGTATATTCCATTCAGTGATATGTGTGGAAGTCAACCATATGGTTATACCATTTACGTATGTTTGTGTCCCAGGTATCCTTTATATGTTATGTGTTCTTTTTATGGGTTTTACGTAATCTTTTGGTTAAAAAATGGTAAGAAATGATATTTTATTCAGTAAGGATTATTTAATACTTCATAAAGGGAAAAAGTATTACTTTTGATAAAGTATTCATTGTTTTCTTGTTGTTTTGAAAAAATAAATTTTTTCATTCTTTGTGTATCCCTTACTGAGCTTTTTATACTCATCCCATGTTTTTTCTGAAATGTTTTGTCACAGGACTTAAAGATGAATAGGGTCAAGGATGGGATCAAGGAAAAGTCAAGATGTAAAAAATAAAGAACTAGACATGACTCTTTTATTCAATAGATTTTATTTTCTAAGAAAATGGATACTGAGTATAAGTGTCTACATGTAATATTCAAAGTGTTTTGTATTTTTTATGACCAAATTCTCAGAAAATCTAAACTTGAAAATATACACAATGTGAATTATTAACATAATTTGAGATTATGTAAGGTTTAAGGATGGGTCCTTATACAAATGGTGATATTTTTTGTATACATGAAAAAGAATAAGGTTGACTGTCTAATTTTAGATAAAGTAAACATAAATACCTTCTTGAGAAGGAATTCATAATTCCCTTAAATAAATCTCATGAGGAAGTATAAAGATCCCATTGATATGTTGATTGATGTTTCTTGCGATATGTTTTTAACTTGAAAAATAAAATTAAAATGAACCTCCAAGAGGGAACTGATAAAATACATGAACAATAAATTTTTATAGTTTTTATATTATGAATTTATAGATATTTCTCACCCAATATTTTGGGATATTTCTTATACACTTTATTCAAGTGATTAAGAATGATTAATCTATGTCTCAAAACATCACTCATACATGAAATGGAGTGTCCTCTAAGTAAAAAACATTTATATTTATAATTAGACTTTTATATTATGAATACATGAGTAAGGATGAGATATAATAATCATATATGATATATAATTAACTAAATAAAATGGTTGACCAAATGGAAGGAAACCATAAAAAGAAAAAGTATCATTGATTCACCCTCCCGCCCACTAAATGATCAGACCAGACCAAGAATACACAAAACTATAACATCATTGGCCCCAAATGTGTTAAACTATACATCTAATAGTGTTTAATTAGAAAAATATGTCATCACTACCACCCCCATAAGAACTATAGATGTCAAAAAATAGGGTTCCAATGAGAAGTATTATACAATATTTATTTTACAACAACATGTTGTTTCCTTAAAATGCAATATAGATTCTCTTATAGACCCACAAACACATAAAATAACCCCAATTACACATTTTTATTCCTCCAAAAGACCTAAATTTCATCCTCATAACATTTGGGTCATCATGTAGATGGATATCTATGTATCTACAAACCAATGATGTTTGGTGTATATTCCATTTTCAAATTTCAATATCATTTAGTCAATTACCACTTGTCTGGGGAATTGAAACCTTATTTCCTAGACTAGTTACTATAATTTTTAGATATTCATTAAAATTTTATAGTATTAAAAACAATATAATATAATATCAATGGGGAAAAACATACTTCTAGTAAATAGAAGGGTCGATCCTCTAAATATAAACACCACATAGACAAGTAAAGTAGGGGGATAATTTGCCTTATTATAAAATTAAACCTATTTTGGATACATTCTAATGAATGATACAAAAACCTCCTACCATAATTTGGTTATTTATATAAAGATAATATATATGTTTAAATGGTCATACAAGATTCATTCATCATGGATCTGACCATACACAATCATTACAACCACAACACACCTTTGACGTCCTCATAGATTTTTCAGGATTCTATTGACCTTATTTTTCAAGCCCATGCACCCAAAAAGAGGTCCATCTAAAGAAATAAATCCCTTTAATTTAGGGGAAATTTCATTCCATCACAAGTTTTTATATTCCCATGTTCATCTAAATATTTATATAGTGATCTAGGGAGAATTGAAATTAATTTTGGGTTAGAGGATGTATTCATCCTCTAGGTATTTTATGGTATATAATTATATTGAATCATCCAACATAAGGGGGGAAATAGTATTGGTATTCTACCATACTAATAGTCTATACCACCCAGAATTTATCACCCACTAATTATATAATTGTAACATAACTTCCATTGGCTAGCGGTAGCTCCACATAGTTATTATATAAAAGAAACCCAAAGGAGGAAAATTCATACTTACATGGGAGATCAAAATATGTGCATCCTAAGTGTATTTACATCACATCATATTTGATATCTCTTGAAAATGTAAAATAGAACAATGAGGAAAAAATTCATCTGTTATTTTTGAAAAAACCATATAATCCATGGTGTTAATAACAAAAATAGAGGATAAACATACCTTCCCTTACCACCCCATTTAAATATACTTCATTTGGTACTAGGAAGATAATTTAAACATGTTATCCCTTCACCCATGAAGATTCGAGATCTAAATTGATATATCTTTGAATCCACTAATCTATGTGTAATATAAAATGGTTTAATAAAATATAACAAGAAACATAATGCATTATAATACTAATATAAATCATCAGTAGTGTGAAGAAACCACTTAAAAAATATTCTCTTAACCTGAGAATTGTTCCTTTGAGAAACTACATCTGTAACCAGTGATATCCAATCATTTAATATAGATGTGTAAAAACATGAATAGTCAATCTCACCAATAGATCACCCTAGTACGGGTGAGTATATTTTTTTAAAATACTCATCCCTACTTGATGATTCATCCAAAAAAGGACCCATAAGGTTTTAACATCAGAATAACTAATTCAATAGAGATGATTCTAATTTTGAAGACATAGGGGTAGAGTTAGATTGATACTGTACTAGACTCTAGATACACATCATTTTTAAAATAACATTTTTATTGAGAATGAATATATGGTATACATCTTTAAAAACATGTATAAAACATTCAATCACACAAAAGTTTCCCATATGTTATACCCCTATTTTGTTAACCACATCACATTACTCAAAGAACATTTCTCATATATTGATAGTTATTCCTAATATGAGTGGATACCAAATTTAAATATAAAATATAATAACATTAAACGTTTACCTATATATAATATTACAGTTACCCAAAAAATGAATGAAAAAATCCCCCACTCTTGTACGAATCTCCGGATAGAGGATTTTTATTTGGTAACACTTCTCCCAAATAATTTATCAATAGTGATATCCAGGGGCATAAATTTGGTTCCTCAATATGGATGATATCTCGAGGTAATGTGAATATTTATCATTAATTATAGAACCCAGATTATACTGAATTAAATTCTCATTAATATTTCAAAAAGATGCAAAAACTCCAAAGATCATTTGATAAAATCTAATAAAATTAAAGAAAATTATATTCTTATTATTATACATATTTAGTAAAAAAATTTGGATCCAAAACATAATAGAGAAAAATCATTAATGTATGACCACCCTCTATATTGATTTTTTTTATCTAAAAATACCCATTTAATTGGAACCCCTCAATGAAATTTCATACAATCGAGAAATCATCAAAAAACTACCATGAGAGGTATAAAGAGCCAAAAATACTACTATAACATAATAGGGAGATCCCCAAACCATAATACTATGGTTATTTTCCATAAAAATATATTTTTCAAATGGTTAAATAGGGAGATAGTAAAAATTATTATTGTGTTACCTTCCTCATGGTTATTGATATTCAGAATACAGGGTTTATCTAAAATGATAAAAAACTAAACAATTCCATGTCATTGTATGTTTCCATAGAATATAAGGATAATAATTAATATTTGTAAAGAATGTACATTATGAACATTGTGATAGTTGTTACTAGTGATATTAGTTTAATTTATTAATATAAATAATAATTTAGTAGTGGTGGAAGTGTTGTGTGTAGAGATATGTGGAGAAAGAGAATGAAAATTATCCTACTAAGAGTTGAAAAAAGTGATTCACCATAATTTCAGAGGAAAATAACTTACAAAAGAATATAGAAATTAACCCAAATTATCTATATATTCCAAATATTCATGAAACTATAATGAGAAACTTACATAGTCTACCTAGAGACATTTTGATGGGAATGATCTCCAAGGAATCCTAATGGGAATTTTGGTACCTGTATGGTTGCCTAGATCTTATGATGAGGATAAATGAGTTTTTAGTTCATGGTGTTGTTCATTAAAATCTACTCTCATATAGGTTTATCAATAAGGTATTACCATGATGTTGTTGGTGTGATTGTTATTTATTAATGTTTGGGTGTCAGTCCTTTTACCAACCTCAATCTAGTCAACAGTGTTTTTCCTAAACTGCATTGAAAAGTTTCAACACTGTTGTTTAGAACATAACTTAATGGAATATACCTATTATTATATGTATAGATATACATGTCAAATTATGATATTCCACTCTCACTACTTTACAGACTCTCCTAGGGTACCCATGCAAGAGGCATCTAATTAGTGTTTTCGATATTGGGTAAAATCACATAAGAATACATTTATAGTTTAATAATGATGGGAAATAGAATAACAAAAAACTATAATTTATTCATTTATAATAACTATGAGACAAAAAATATTACAAAAAATACCAAGAAACATCCAAAAAATATTATTAGTCATGTATATACTCTGTAAAACTCCTTTAAAAGATAATATTCTTCTCCATTTAGGCATACTTCGGAAAATATATTACTGTATAAGTGAAATCATTCTCTATCATGTATTCTTCTTTTTGTAGGGAATCGTTTATCTTTTTGATTCATTGTTTGAAACATTGTTATTTTTTATAGGTATTTACCTAATATTTTTGATTAATTAGAAAAATATTATTTTTGTTTCAACGGATCTTTCATGAAAAATACATTTATAGTGTTCTTGTCAATGGAAAGGTTCAACATTCTACATCAATGGAATTGGTCTATCTTCTATATAGTTCATCTTCTTTATAAACTATTCATTATAGCTTTATGAATTTCCTGATTATTATATAATTTCATGTTAATTTCTTATTCAATTCATGTTACATAGATTATCACACATAATATTGGGCTTGGATACAGTGCTTCACTGAGTGGATAACAACATATGATGGTCTAACACATGGTAGTATTGGATTCAGAACAATACGAGTTTTGATTCTTATGGATGTGTTAGAATACATATATAATATCAGTGTTAATATTGATACTATTTTTTTCTTAAAATGATATGTCATTATGATGGTAAAAAAATCTTAAAAAATTTAACACCTCGAGTTTTTATGAATTAATTTTTTGAATAAATTTAATTTCATTATTCGCTCATATTTCACGCTACATCAGGTTATGTTTTCTTTCTAAGAAACATAATGTTATTATTTCAACACTATATGCACTTGTATTATCCTTTATTACACACAATAATATATTTGTCTTCTATTATATACAATGTTGATTTCCTTCAAGATCTTTCATTACACGCATGAACGTGTTTTAGCGAAATACAATACAATATTTATTTTATTATAAAAATATTATTATAGTTATCACGTAGCCATTGAGAGGTTGTCTATTAAATGGATTAAATAAAATTTAAAAGCATGTTTATTAAAGTAATTGTTTTTAATTATTTAATTATAAATGATGGTATGAGCTATTTAAATGTAACGATTCATTTTTCCTAAAAATAATTTTATTTTCACAAACCAGTTTTATCTCAATAAATTAAACAAAACAATTTTGATGAATTATTTTATTTGAATTTATATATTATATATTCAATAAAATATTTTACGTTCATATTATTTAATTTCTATACATGTGATAAGTGTTAATCCAAATTTAGGCAAAGAAAGATATATTTTATAAAAATATAGTTTTACCACCTTTTAATGGAACACATATTTTAAAAAAAAAATTTGACACTTTTAAAAATTATATTTGTAAAAATTTACATTATTTTTTAAAACAGAACATAAAAATTATATTTGGATGAATTCTTGATATTTTTATAAGTAGAATCTTTTTTTCATGAATAGTAAAAAAATAATGAATTTTAATTGAAAAATAAATTTTAATAAATTTTTATTTATATAGTTAAATTAGATTTTTATTTTGATTTAATGTATATTTTGATATAATATGAATTTATTAAAAAATGGTCATTTGAATCAATTTTAAATTAAAATTTAATACAAAAACATTTCAATGTTTTGAGCATTTTCACTTTAAAAACCCATCTTTTAGTCTTATTCGTAGGATTTATTTTAAATTAAACTATGCCACTTAAGTGATTGGAATTTTGAAAAATGGGTTCCGTATTTGGAATAATCATAATTTATAATTTCTATTTTGATCAAATTTGTTTTTTAACAAAAATATTTGTGAAATTATTTAATATTTATTTCATGAATTAGTGTAAAAACGAGTTTACATAAATTGTAAAATTTAATATATAGGGATAAAATGTCATGGAAACTTGTCAAAAATACATTTCACGACAATATTTTAACCATATACTCCCATAAATAAAATATAGAACATTATTTAGGCACATTTTGCATGAGAGGCCTCTCAATAGTGTTTACCTTTTCTTATTTGCATGAATGCCACTACTCCTCCACTATATAAAGGAAGTCATCACCACTAATTTTGTCACAAAATTCCTGAATTTTGGATCAGAAAACCCATACCAAAATAAGATCCTAAAATACCTAATCCCATACAATAAGACTCATTTTTTACAAAAATAAAATCATGGAAGTCCTTTGGTGCAAACCAAAAGGAGTTACCCGAAGAAGACATAACATTCATCAATGCATACTTTTGTATTATTTATTTCTATTGCCCTTTTATTATTAGTATTGTATGTTTATATAAAAACATAATTAGCCTACATATAATTATAATTTTATATGTTAATAGTTAAATATACACCTATACAAACATCCATCAAATGGGATACACAATAATCAATCATGTGTATGGTAGACTAAAGCCTTGTGAACCAATGTATTTCGTTCTTCAATTACCACCTCTCTTGGTTGGGAATAATGATGGATTTACTATTTTTGATGATAATTATTATATTTTTAATTTATTTCTATTTTGTAATTATTATATAACACATACCCTCATGATTTCCTTTTTGTGGGAATACGATAACATCTTTCCTGGACTTGTAGACTATTGCCTCCCCAAAGCGATGTGATTCATTCGCACTTTACCTAGAATGTCTTAATGATTATTTTATTAACCTTTTGTGTTATATATGAAATAATAATGAAAATGGAGTGTTAATATATATATATATATTTATATATATATATATATCATTTAACTCTCTTTACTTCAATACGAAATAAAAATGGAATCAATGCTCATGTGTACATACGTCCTACCATCTCCATGAACGGTGTATTTAATTTACAATTTTTATATTTTATATATTTTTATAAATGAATTTATTCTGAATAAATATGATATTTATATAATTATTTACATTCTATAAATAATTAAATCATGATCTATGTAAGCGGATCAACAATAACATGTCAAGATATATGTGAAAAAGAAAGAGGTTATTACCCGAAACGTAACATTAACATGAAATTGTTAATAAAGGGGTAATATACAGTAATAATCGAATAATATATGGTATTATATATAATAATATTTTTATATGGTAGATTTATAATAAAATTATATTTATTATACAAGATTATTTAATGTGTGCAATGAATTTCCAGTCTTAAGGTAAGGGGTTTCATCACAATTTACCTTCCACTGAGACTTATTTGTTATTATGAACCTAATTACATTTATATGGTGTATATACTTCCCTATGAAATTTTATATCATTAATTTCATTAATTTAATGATATTAAATGTTTCATTTTATGTTATTATACCACAGATCTCATGACTCAAAATTTAATCATGTATTAAGGGGATTTCTAGTATCACTTTTATTTCTGCGAAACTGATCCCATAATCACAAGCAGTTTCTTTTTTATGGTGTATATATAGTCCATTAATTTTTTATATTAAAAATATAATTAAATTAATGGGGTTTTACATATCCCTTTTTTGATATCTATTTCTTGTTGTTTTTGGTTAAAAAGATACCAAAATGGTTTAGTAATTTTGTCTCAATTTGGCTTCATTGAGACACATGTTATGTTATGCACTTATCTTCTTTTAAGGGGAGTATATATATCCCCTGGAAATATATTATCATGAATATCATTATTATCATTATATTTTATTATTCATTACATGTTATTATTTTATGGGGATCATAATTCAAAGTACCCTAGATGGTAATAATTTATTGCTACAATCTCATCATATTAGAATTTTTTATGATTATGTTTCCATTGATTTAATATTTTCATCCATCTATCAAGAAAACACATGAATTTTATTATCATGTGATTATTCATTATATATATAAGTTATGCTTCCATTTTTCTACACATTAGTATTTAAAATAATTATGATAATATTTTTAGTAAAATACGACATTATTTCCCTCTTTGATCAAAAATAGGTTTTCTTCAAAAACCATGTTTGGTTAAAAAAGGTATAATTTTAATAAATTATATCTTAAATTATTTTTAAGGAAAATGAATTTATTTTTTTATTATTTTTTGAATTTTTTTTAAATGGTTTTCGAAGCTTACTTTACAGGTTTTCTAGGTTATTTTCAAAGGAAAGTATTTCTGAAATGTGTTATGATTTAAAAGAAGTTTTTTTTTGAGGAAAAGATATTTTCCTCAAGAAAAGATATGAATTTTTTTAAAATATTAATTAATAAGTAATAAATGTGTTTTTCAAATAAAAAAAGTTGGAAAATTTTTATTTTCATAAATAAAATGATTTTTAAAGAAAGGATATTTTTAATAAAAAAGCTCCAAGTGATATTTCAAAATACTTATCCATAAAAGATGACAACATTTTATATAGTTTATGATTTATTGAGAATATGATAAAATTACACCATTTATATTCTTTATTTGAAATTAATTTTTTATGTTGATAATTTGTTTATGAAACCAGTTTCTATTCCACGGTTTACACCCTAATAAAAAGATTATGAATCCTACATCATTTTATGGGTCATTCTGTGATGAAATGATTATGAAACCTATATCATTTACATTGGTTATGATATAGTGAAATATTTACGATATCCATTTCCTTACATGGGTAATGATATTATGTTTATGAAACCAATATCATTTTAAGGGTCAGGATATAATTAATGATTTAGCATATTGAAGTAAATATATGTATGAGACCTTTATTTGAGGGGTGGGACCTACATGTCCCCCAAATGAAATGGTTAATGGTAAATGGTATATGATCCCAACAGTAGGTGTGTTGTATCCCAATCAAGAAAACAAAAGAGTATACATGATGTAACCCCATCTCAAAAATAAGAAGGTACATGGGGTGTACCCCATGATCGAAAAAAGAGGGTATACATGTTATAGCCAATTCATAAAAACCAGATGTTATACATATTGTATTGCATGTATGAAAACAATTGGGTATACTAGTTATATCCCAAGCCAAAAAAACAAGAGGGTATATAGGTTGTACCTCAATCCTGAAAACAAGTGGTTAAATGGTTTGTATCCCATGGCTAGAAACATGAGGGAATATGGGTTGTTACCTAGGACCAAAAATAATAGGGTACACTATTTATAGAAAATGCCCAGAAAAAGAGGGTACATGATTTGTATACCAATCCCAAACACAATAGTGTACTACTATGGTACCCCAAGCCCAAAAAACTAGATGATGCACAAGTTGTAGTCTAATTATAAAAACATGAGGGTATAGGGTCGTATCGCAATACCGGAAACAAGAGGGTATACAAGTTATATCCCATGATCAAAAACAATAGGGTACATGGATTTTTAGCATAATCCTAAATCTATTACTTGGATGATTAGACCAATCCAAATACTTTTTAATGTTATTTTTTGTATCCATGAAAAAATATTTTATATGCTTATGTTATGACACAATTTTTATGTATTATTCCTCTGTTATGATCTCACAATTTAAGCTCATTTATTTACTTTTGATTCATGTCTTATGAACCGCCCATATGAATTCCATGACGCATTAATATAATCCTTAATATGTAGGGTATGATATTAAAATTTTATCATCATGTTCTCATACACTCATTCTCATGAAATTCTTACATATATTCATAATTTAACCTTTTTGAGCATATGAGATCACAATTTCTTATATTTACTTTCCCTAGTTCATGAAGAAAGGTTTTATGTATGAGTACTAAAGGGTAATGTTATTATTAGAGTTGTTAAATATTTTTCTCTAATTTAGAATATTGTGTTTCATGTTTCCAAGGACACTAAACTATCAAGGTCCTCATGCCTGTACTTTTTTAGTGTGATTAATATATATCACCAATGATTTAATATCTATGTATGCTAAGTATGGGTCACTAGAACATTTTTATTCAACCTTTGGAAATTAGGTTGAGAAAATTTTAGTTAGATCCCTAGGGATATTTTAAGGATATGTCTAGGTATCTCCTTAAAGATATTTATATGGATGGGTCAATGTGTATGAAAATTTTCATTACTTTTTGTAAATTAATGCTTCTGTGGTTTCAATGAAATTACATCCATACATAGATAGTTCAAGTTCATGTCATAATAGAAATATAATAAATGAAATTTGAATATTGTATGAGTAATGGCCTTTCTACTAATGGTGAATAAACCATGAGATATATGAAAGGTTTGTTGTTTTTAATTGTTTTTTATAAGAATAATTAAATTTATTATACATGATTCATGATTCATATTTTAGGAAATCATTATTTAGAAATAAAATAATAATTATTTTTTAATGACTTAAGGAAGTTGTGGAATGAATAAGGTATTAATATACTTGAATGAAAGGATTATGTTATATGAATTATGAAGTATATAAGGATTGTTTGTATATTTTTATCATTAATTATTTTCATGAATTTTATAAATGATACTATTGACATCAAAATATGATTTAGTGGAAGGTTTACATTTTGGGATGGTTACCCTTAATGTGTTCTTGAATTTGAGAAAATGATATTTAGTATGTATAATGAGATGATGATATGAAAAAATTAAAATGGATTGTATTTATGACCTTAAAATATATAGATGATTTTCTAAAAAAAATAATTTATTCTATCATTGATGAATTTTACAGATTTTTTGAATTTATTGAATATATACAATAATCTTTGGAATAACGAATAATTATTGTTTTCAATAAGGATTTTTGGTAATCCATGTTATTAACATGTTTCAATAGACTACTTGATGAAGGTATTAAAATATTTTTTAGGTGATAAACAAGAGCTAGATTTTAATATATGTAGGATAAATGTTAAGATGATGTTGGGAAATATAGTGACCATATTTTTAATGTATTATAATTTCATCTTTCTAATGGGTTACAATGTTAATCATTTAAGTAATTGTTTATGTTTAAAATAATATGACTTTTTGGATATTAATGTATTATCTTGATATGTGATGATTAATGAATATTGGATAACCTATGCTAATGATTTTTCTATGCTATTTACTAAAGATAGATGTAATGGCTTTTCATTCTATTTATAGACCACATGATTTGTTAGTGTTTCTAGAATGGAAAATTTATCTTCATTTCATGGAGTAATAGAGGAAGTTGAAATCAATGAAGGAACAACCAAAAGGTAAGATTATGCATCCAAAATGGAATGAAATCAAGTTTATTTCCATATTTTTTTAGACTGTAAAATAATTCGTTAACTCTAGGAAATGTATATTGAAAATGATTTGTTATAATACCATTGTTTTTTTGAACTGATGGTCTTATAAATCAAAAAAAAATTATGGATTTGAGACCCTTTACATTCCTTTAATCATTACATTTATTGTGATAAATGACATAAATAATGTTCTATAAATATTTATTCTTTTCTTCCATTTCCACATATTCCCCATACACCTATGTTCTCCTATGTTGAAATATGGTTATGAGTTACTTTGGGTAACCCTAATGTTTCCATCCTGCCATTTTTAAGGGATGTTTAATTACATTTTTTATAAAGTAGGTTAAAATTAAATAAAAATTTAATTATTAAAAAATTGATAAAGTAGATGAATTTTGATGGAGAAATTAATTTTTATGGGGGTAGTATGTAACATTCTGGGTTTTTATAAAAATATTTTTTTGAATAAGTTAAATTTCGTTTATGGGTTTCATTTCATGCTACACAACGTTATGATTTATTAATACAAGAAACCAACTTATTATTACACTAAACACAACACCTATAATATCTTTTTATACATGCGACACAAATGTTGGCTTCTGTTATAGAAAATGTTGAGTTCCCTCAAGATCTTGCATTATAAGCATGACTAGGTTTTACCGAACAACAATATACTATTTATATTGTTATGAAAATATTATTATAGTTATCACTTAAACTATAGGATAGAGGGTATTAAAGGGATTAAATAAATAATGAAAAATATGTATTATTCATGTTTCTAAAAGGAATTCTTTGTTTACTAATTAATTATAAATGTGGGTAGGAACTATTTGAATGTAACGAAATTCTGATCCCAAAAAACTATTTTATATGCATAAACCTATTTTTTCACAATTAATTAAATCAAAAACATTTGAGGAATTATATTATTCGAGTTGATATATTATATATTCAATCAAGAAATTAAAATTATTCTTATATAATTTTAGTAAAAGGGATAAGATTAATTAAAATTTTAGGCATAAAAAGATATATTTTTCTAAATGACAGTTTTGCACCTTTTAATGGAGCACCAATGATAAAAAAAATTTAAAAGCTTTACAAATTTTATTCAAAATTATAAAATTTATTTTTCAAAATTTAATGTCAAAATTATTATATGGTGATTTTTTTATATATTTCGGGGATGATTCATTTTTTGATTAATAGTGAAAAATAATGAATTTCAATTGAAAATAGACTTTTGGTTGAAATTATTTATATTGAAAATACATATTTCTATTTTATTTTATAGAAAATTTATATAAATTATAAAAATAATAATCCATTGTAGGTCCTCGGAATCAATTTCAAATTTTCAATGTACATAAAATCATTTCTTGCTTTTGAACAATTTCACTCTAAAACCTCCTTATTTCGTCTTATCATCAGGATCAATTATAAATTAAATTCTTACACTTATTTGATTATAATGTGTAAAAAATAGATTCCATATTTTGAATCATAACAATATATAAATTCAATTAACATTAAATTAGGTTTGTACCCAAAATATTAGTGAATTCAAATATAAATCACAGTGACTAAGGTAAAAACGAGTTTACTAAGTGGTTAAACACTAATCAAAAGGGGGAAAATGACCTAGACACTATTAAAAAGGAAATAGTTTGATATATTTAGACCATAGCCTCCCATTAATAGAAAATGGACCATTATTGGGGAACATGATGTGTGTAATACTAATAAATAGTGTTTACCTTTTGGTATTTACAGGAATGGAACTCCACCACTAATATATAATGGCACTCACCCCCCCACTTATTAACACTTTTGAAGCCTTTTTTTCAACCATAATCTACCAAAAAAAGCTTAAAATATCCACCCTATCATCCTACAAGACTCATTTTTGTCATAAATAGAACCACAGAAATCCATTGGTGTAAACAAAAAGGGGTTACCTGAAGAAGAGGTAACATTTTTGAACACATAATTTTCTTTTTCATCTTTCTCCACCCTTTCAATTATTCTTATTTCATGATAATATAATAACATCGGTATATTTAATATAATGATATTTTTTTATAATGTTCATACTTAAAACTAAACAAACATATATCAAACGGGATACACAGTCATCATTTGTGTGTACGAACGACTACCGCCTCCCGGAACTGATATTGTTTGTTCTTCCATTACAACCACTCAATGTTTGTAATAATGATGTAATTAATATTTTTAAATGATTTATTTTATATAGTTTATTTATTTTTTCTTTTTTATTTATTATATAACACATACCTTCATGATTTTCATTTTTTGAGAATAAGATAACATCGTTTGTGGACATGTGCACTATCATCTCCTCCAAGCGATGTGATTCATTAATGCTTTACATGGAATATATTAAGGGTTATTTTATTAATTATTTGTTTTATATATGAAATAATAATTCCAACATAACGATAATATATATATATATACACATATATATATCATTTACTTTTCTTTATTTCAACACGATAAGAAAATAGAAATATTGTTAATACTTACGTATGGCCTACCATCTCTATGGGAGATGAATTAAATTTCCTTTGTAAATATTTTTTAGATTATCATAAATAAATTTATGATGAATATATATGATATTTATAACATATTTTAAATTATGTAAAAAATTAAATCTGGATCTAGGTATGAGAATCATGAATAACAAGTCAAAACATATACGAAAAACAAAGCGGGTATTACCCATAACATATAATTAATATGAAATCATTTTAAAAAATGTAATATAAAGTCATAGTGAAATTATATATGGTATGATATGTTTTATATTTATAGTATAATTATATGTATTATACATGAGTTTTGAATGTTTACGAATAATTTCAAGACTTATGGTAAGGTGTTTCATCTCAATTTACATTCAATTGAAAACTATTTATTATTCTGAATCTAATTAGTTTTAAATGGTGTAAATAATTTCCAATGACATGATGTATATAATTTATTTAATTAATTAGATATATTAATTTTATTAATTAATGTAATTATTTCATGGAGCTCATGATTTAAATAAACTCATGTTATAAGAGAATTTCTTATCACACTTATATTTCTTCGAGACTTATTCCATATTCAGTGCTCATTTATTTTATATTTTCTATATAAGGTGCATAATTTTTTTATTTCATACTTATAATTAAATTTATTTTTATTTACATATCCATTTTATTATCTCCCTTTCATGAGGTTTGGGGCTCAACAGGTAACAAATCTGTAATGTAATTTTGTGTCAATTTTCCTTCATGGAGACACATGTTATGTTATTCACCTATATTATTTTATGAGGTGCGTATAATTCTTTTTGAAAATTTTTATCAGGGATATAATTATTCTAATAAAATTTTGCGCTTCATGCAATGTTATTATTTCATGGGAATCATAATTCAAAGTTACCAATGTGGTAGCTGTTTATTGCTACAATCTAGTCGTATAGAGATTGTTTTTTTATTACGCTTCCATTGATGAATGTTTTTGATAAATATCTAAAGAAATCCCATGAATTTTATTGTACACGTTGTATAAATTATATATCCAGGTAATTATACCATTTTATGGTCTTTTGATGTTAAGAAAATTATTAAAACTTCATTAATAAAATATTTCATTATTAATCTCTTTAGCCGAATATTTGTTTCATTCAAAAACCATGTCTTTATAATTTTTTTAAATTTTTTAAATGATCTTTTTAGCTTAATTTAAAGAAAAATGATTATGATAATGTTTTAGGTTATAAAATTTTTCAAAATGAATTTTAAATATCCCTTTAATTTTTTCATGGTTATTTTCAAATTGAAATGTTTTCAAACTGTGTTATGATTTAAAAAGCGTTTTTCAAAGTGGAAAATTAATTTTCCACATGAAATTTTCAAAAATATTTTTAAATCCAAATTAAAAAATTTTAAATGTGGTTTTCAATGAATAGGATTTTAAAATTTTTTGAGTCCATATTGGAAATGATTTTTAAATAATGTTTATTTTCTATATTAAATTCTCTAAGTGATCTTTTAAAATCATTATCCATATAATATGAAACCCTTTGATATATTTTATGATTTACTGGGACTATGATTTATGGACACCATTATTATTTTTTCTTGTAATGTTTTATGTTTAAGACGATATGTTTCTTAGGAAACCCATTTCTTTTTCATGGTTTATACCATAAGAAAATTCTTATGAAACCCAATTCCTTTACCAGGTTATTCTATGGTGAAATTATTATGAATTATTTATCTCTTAAATAGATTATGATTTGATGAAATGTTTATGATAACCATTTCATTTCCTGGGTTATGATATGATTTTTGTGAAAGTAGTCTCTTTTTATGGGTCATGATATGATGAATGTTTTATTAACTTGTTTTATGTGAATTTATGATCTCATTATGTATTTGGGGGGACCTATATTTCCCTCTAATTAATTGGGTAATTATTAATATTATTTTAGATTAAGGGGGTATATGGGTTGTATAGAATGCTAGAAAATAAGAGGGTATATGGGTTGTATCCCAATCCTAATAACAAGAGGGTACACAGATTATATCCCAAGTCCAAAAACATGAGTCTCTAGGGGTTGTAGCCCAATCATCAAAACAGGAATTTATAGAGGTTTTAGACCAAGGATAAAAATAATAAGGTACATGGTTTGTAGCACAAGAATGGAAACAAGATGGTACATGGGTAATAGTCAAAGATTGAAAACAATAAGGTATACAGGTTGTATCCCAATCCCGAAAACAAGATGGAATACGAGTTATAATCTAATCCCAAAAAACAATAGGGTAAATGGGTTGTGTCCCATTATTAAAGAAGAGGGTACATGGGTTTTCTCCCAAGTCCAAAAATAATAGGGTACATGGGTTGTTTCCCAATCCCAAAAATAAGAGGGTGCATGAGTTGTTGAACAAGGATGAAAATAAGAGGGTTCACTAGATATAACTCATTCTAAAAAAACAATATGGTATATAGGTTGTATCCAAAGACACAAATCAAGAGGGTATAATGGCTATTATCCTAATTCAAAAGCAGGTACTTGGGTGATTGGAACAATACTATTGGGTTATAAAGGTCTTTCCTGGTATACTAGACATAATATTTTTATGCTAATGTATATTCCACAATTCTTATGTATTATGCTAAAATTATTCCCCCAAGGATTAATCTATTTGAGTTCTTTTTGATTCATGTCTTATGAAATATTAAAATTTATTCCATGAGTCTTGTATATGATCTTTCATATGTGGGGTATGATCTTCAAATGTGGTTCTCATGTTATCATACACTCTTTCTATTTTTATTCGAACATATCTCCTTTATTTACCCTTAATAAGCATATGAGCCCACGCTTTCTTATGTTTCCTTTCCCTAGTACATCAATAATGGTTTTATTTAGGGGTAATAAATGGGAAGATCATTATGGGTGGTGTTGAAGTCCTTTCACAAAATTAGATGATTGTGTTTCAAGATTCTAAAGACACTAAAATATTATGTTCCTCAACCATGTACTTTAATACTATACATAATATTAGTCCTAAATTGTGTAATATCCATGTTTGTTAATCCTGGGTCACTATAAAAAAAATATCCTCACTATGTGGACATAATTTCATATACTTTGTAGCGAGTATTTGGTCCCATGTATGTGTTAACAAATGGATGAAATATTTGGTTCATACATAGTGCTACATTGGGAAAACATATATTATATGGTAGCCCTATTGGGAATAATTTATTCTTATCCAACATAACTTTTCTCGTTAATGGCCAAGTTTTAATTTTATATATCCCAATCACTCTTTCGTTGTATTTTTACACATATTTTTAGGGACACCATTATACTATTCGTCAATTCCCATTTTCAGAAATGGAAATAATTTCTTAGACTGATACCCACTCAAAAATTATTGGGAAACTATTTTTGTTAGGGAACGTGGTGTTCATTGCATCAATGAGGTTTTGGTTGTTCACTATCGTAATCTCAACCATGTAAATGAAAAATTAAAAATATTAGTCTAAATAATTTTACAAATAAATGAATAAAACAAAATGTACATTAATTAACGAATTACCATAAAATATATATAATATAAGATAAAAATGGTCATAAAAATGTATTTAGTTAAGGAATTAGTTATTCATAAATGTAATATCAAATATAAAAAAATGTTACATGAATTAATAATTTTTTCACTAGTTTCAAATATTCAATGTATAGAACAATGATATATATGGAACACAACTAATGAATGATATTTTTGAAGGAAATCAACCATAATTATAATAAAATAATTTGAAACATTAATGAATTATTTTTTCAATATAACCCCACAATTAAACAATTGTTTTCCTCAATGATAAATCACAACATTGCCACCACAGATTTCAATTGTTAAGATGATTTACCAAAATAATTTTTTTTAATTTAATTGAATTATAATTTAGAGGATTTTTCTTAAAAAAATTAATGGAATTATTTTGACAAACCCCTTATTAAATAATTTAAATAATATTAATGTATGTTAGTTCACTCAAAATTTAGATACTTATATGTTGAACAAATATGTATAATTCTAATTTTTAATTTTTAAAATAAATTACCTACCCCCCATTCCTTATTGTGGTTGGGAACACTAAAAAAACTATTTTATATTATTTTTTTCTTTCCATTTACACGTAACACTTCTTTAAATCAGTATAGTTAATTCAAAACTATTAAATTTGAATAGAAATCACCCTTATGTCTATTTGAGAAACTCAATGAATGAAATAAATATTTTATAGTAATCTCTTATATTAATGTTACACTTTATTTGATGGATTTTAATTTAAAAATATCTTATTAAAAAACAAAATTATGGTTTTCAAAACCTAAAAATAATTCATAAAAATTATAAACTAATCTATGAAATAATCATAAAAGTCAAATGTTTGAAATGATGTTATAAAATATTCCAATCCATAAAATCATTAACCAACCCTACTGAAGGGATTTCAATCAAATTTATTATTTTTTAACATACTAATTAAATAATACTATTTTAATTAAAACCCTTAGAATAATTGAATTAACTCATAGGATCATGATCATCCAAATAAATATGTCTCCTAGATCCATTTATATTAATGGTTCTTATGGGTTATCAATATAATCAATTTCCCCTCACACATAGGATAATAAATAAATAAATCATATAAATAAAAAAATGTATCTTATATATTTTAATTTAAATTCTAAAAATAATAATTAAAGAAAAATAAGGGTAAGTCAGTTTCTCCCCGCATGTTGCACTCCTCCTTCCATTAGTTGTTGGTTGGTATTATTACTCTACTACTCCCAGGAGACTCTATGGTTTTACAAATATAATTTTAGGGCATAAAAAAGTGATATTTTTATTGAAATAAAACCAGCTAACATAAAATTTAGAATAATTATAAATGATATTTTAATCCCTAATGTTTTTGGGTTACCTCTCAAACAACAAATAGTTTTAATGATCTTAATACCCTATTCTTTCTAGAAATATAATTAGTGTGATGGTGGACCGGTCTTTCAAACAATTAATCACCACATTTGGGATACTCCTATAATTCTCATGAGGAAAAAAATAAAATTAATGTATTATAGGCTTTATGGATGAAAAAATCTATTCCAATGTTGCACAAGTCCTTTATAGATTCTATTTTCTAGTATTGTGTAATAGAAGACCCATATCCTTTAGGATATAGGTAACATGATTTATCCTCAGTGAGGTTGGTGTTTGATTAAAGATACTAAACCAAATTTCCTTATATAATTTAAAATATCTTTCCACATAAACTATGGAATTATTATCCTCTTGTTTATCTCGATTGATATCCTCATCAATATTGGGATATACAATATAGGTTTGGCCTCTTCCTATTCCTATTACTCTTTTTTCAACCAGTTCTTATAGGATCCAAAAAATATATTTTAGATTATCAATTACAATTACTTATAACATTGGCATTGTGATCCATTATTCTATTTTTTATTTTCTAACGGGAACACATTTTTCCTAAGTGTAATCCCCTATATAATGATCCCACATTACTTCCATCACTTTTTCCATGAACAAATTTATAGTGTTGGACTGATGATTGTTGTGTTCTACATCCATAGGTGACCTTTTACTCTAAATCAATCCACTATAGTGAAATAATGTATTGTTAGTTCCTCAAATAATTTCACATCCCATATCATATTGTTAACTACACTATAACCTATTAATCATTAAAAAATATATATATTAAAGTGAATTCGATTTTAGTAATTTAAAATACAAAATAATGTAATCCTTGATTATTATAAATTGAATTTATATATAAGATATGGAAGTGAAATTCTATATATTTTTGTTTTTATTTTCTTATATATTTAATTAAAATTCTATATTTTGTTTAATTTTTCAATAAAATAATAGAAATTTATATATTTGAATATATTGAGCAGAAATAATATTTTTATAGGTTGTCCTAGTGGAATATATGTACAATGATTAGTAGTTTTCTAAGTCTTGTGTTTTATTATAAGAAATAAAAAATAATTTGTGATAGGTGAGGCTTATATATATTAATTGAAAATAGGAATGGGAAAAATACAACCAATATTTTAAAACCATGTGATTCACCTTCATTAATGTGGAAAATCAATAAGAAGAGAATAAAGAAATAAAAAGAAATTACCCATATCTACATACTACTGATCATGAAACTGTAATTATAATCTACTACTAACTACCCATAAACAGTTGACTAGAGTTGTTATCCAATAATATCTAATGATAATACTAGTATTTATAATGATTCTTAACTCTTCACAATAATAGGAGTTAGTTTTTAGTTCCACAGTGTTGTCCTGGTAATTCCTCTCTCATATTCGGTACATAACTTGGGTTTTTACAACATTTAATTGTTTTATTTACCATTATATGTCTGTGGGTTTAACTACCTACACTATCATCACTAAAATAAAAATGGTCTCCTAAATATTTCAAGCAGGAGTTAAACTCTCTTACTTTTACCACACTTTATATTACTCTTCCAAGATGAAAATGTATATATATAAAAGTTATATTGTGAGAATTTACTCTTGAAGCATAACTCACACTCATTGGGTACCCTTAAAAGATTCGTATGAAAAGGATTTCTGAAATTTTACAAAATGAAATTAGAATGAAGTCATATATTACTAATAAAATAAAAAATAAATAAAAAATCCCAAATATATATTAATGAAAACATTAGACATATAATTTTGGATTGAAAAATATAATTAGAGGGAGATAAATGCTTAGTATTCATGTAAAGAATCAGTATAATTACCATAATGTGTGATGTGCTCCTCAAGCTTGGAATACTACTAGAAATCTCTTCAAGTCCAAATAATATAATTCCCTTTCCTATATGATGATCCTACATGTGAATCCAAGATCCTTTCTTCCTGTTATTGTACTTATTAATATTTTTTCCCTTATAAATTCTTCATTTAACTCAATGATCACCAATATAGGTAATTAGAATTTTAATAAGTTACTTCAATGTGTGTAGTATACTTCACCATCATTTAATAGAATTCATTATTCTATGATCATTTAATTTCACGTATTTCAAAAATCTATTGGAAATTGGTTGCTTTATTGGGGGGTTTACTATTTTAGGTCAGGAAAATTGGAATAATATGCTTTTAATTCCGAATTCTTATCAACATAATACATATGATATGTTTTCTTTATCAATTGGATATGGGAATTTTCCACTTCAATATAATGGATACATATTCTCCAATGATTTTATCCCTTCTTGCATATTAAAGATAGATTCTAGAGGCATTTCTATTTATTATATAATTTATAGTATAATATTTAATCGATATAGGTTATATTGGTCTTGCCACATAATATTAGGATTTACAGAAGTGTAGCATTGAGTGGATGTAGACATATATTACTTTACCATGAGAAAACAAAAACTTCATAGCTATAGTATAATTGATACTCAATGATACATTATTATCTAGATATTATTTCAATCCAATGGTCGAGACTTTGTTATTGATTCCTAGAATATTTCATTACATAGTCAAACTTACCAAAATAAAATTTCACTTAACAAAAAGATAATTTCATGGATTACTGTGTGTATATTGTAGCTCAATGATGTGTTTTCATATAGAAGTAATCTTGGTTCCCTCTGTGATTTAATAATAAAAATGAGGCTTCAGCCCCAACCATTAAAAAAAATACCGAAATTACCAGATCAAAATCATTATAATTTTTTTATGAATTATGTAAGTTGAATAATGACATTTCAAATATGAAGCAACTATGACTTGAATTAATAATTTAATTACTACTTTTTTTAATTAATAGTGTAAACATAAAAAATTGAAACTTATTTAATGCATGGGATGTTGGCTTGAAGTCAAATAAAATTTTCCTAAACCAATTGAAAACATTAGTGACTATTTTTGACTGTGCATATATGCTCAATTTAAGTTTGGAGTAATTTAATAAAAAACACAAACAAAAAATAACCTTGATTTTTTACTCATATAATGCATTGGAACACTAATAAAATATTTCATATGGACTTAAAATACATATTCCAATCATTAAACCTTTCTTAATTACAAATAACAATTAGTCACTAAATAGTTATCTAGAGAATATATGAATATTGGGAGTGGTATTACATTCCATGATATTCTAGACCACTACAAATCAATTAAATCCATAAAATCCATGATGGAACTAATATAATATAAAATTAAAACATATCCTAAATGAGTTTATTTTACTCTCCAACCAATAAATTGGAATATTATAAATTTTTTATCATTAAACTGATGTGGATATATATTTAAATATCTTAACCACATTACCAAATTTTTTATCCCATTATTAGAAACCCAAAAATAACATTAGGTGGAAATAATTGGATACCTTGTTCAAATATTGGATGGTTTCACATTAATTTGGTATAGTGACCTAGAAAGAATAATTTTATCACAAATTGGAAAGAACATTTTTAGAAATTCTTTTAAATGTTTGTTTTTATATTTAGATAGATAATCATCTCAACCCAATAGAATTATAAATTGTCTACGTATGATATATTTTACAATTTCATAACTAATTAGAAAGGTTGTATTTTTTTCTTTAGAGATATATCATCCCCTATAAAAATTATAAAATATATGTTTAAAATAAGAAATACAAGTCATGTATGATTCTAATCTTACATATATAAAATTAAGGGTTATGAAAAATCACTAAAATGGATTACTGTCTGGATGATTCTATATTTCTAATAATGTTAAAATAATTGTATTCCATAAAATTATACAATATTTTTTATGAGAAACCAATAGTAAGTTATATTCCATCAAATCAGTAATTATTTTTACCCTAGTCCCAAGAAAAATTAGGTTTCATGTTGAACTAACTAGTGGACATAAAAAAATATTCATTTTTTATAATCACATATTGAAATATATTATTGAGGAATACTGGAACCTTAATTTCCAAAGAAGGAGGAATATACCAACCAAAATTTTCTTAAACAATATTATGGGTATTTTATTTCTTCCTTTATAGAAACTAATTTAGTTATCATATACCATGAATCCTGATGAGGGTATTATTAATGATTTCACTAACTATTAAAATTACAATTATTTTTTTCCCAATTTGTTGTATGAAATATGAATTTTTATGAATTTTTTCTAATGAATTGGGATTGATGGATGAGTAGTGATAAGAAATTCTAAGGTTTATGTGGACCTTGTATCTATATAAAATTTTAAATAATAACTTAAATGAAAAAATTGGCTATACTAGAATGCACAATATTATAATAGCTAGATTACATAGAATTTGTTAACTCACATACACATAATTATCAAGGCATGATTTAATCATATATTCTTGAACCAAATTCACATTAAAATTTTTAAAGAAAAGTTATATTCTTTATAAAATTCTGTGGGCCCATAATGTTAATTAAAATTTTAAAAGGTTCATGATGGTGAACCCCCATTAGTTACCAAATATTTATAAATATATTTGGACTTTACCACCCAATGTAAATAGTTTTATAACCTCCCCCATTAAATTGAACCATATAATAATGAGTAGTCTTAGTTTTACACAATGAATAGATTTCAGTTAAAAAATAGCTTTTCTATGTATGATATTTTTTATAAACAAGGTTCTTTTAGAAACTTGTGTCGATGTCTCACTGTAAAATTATATAAACATTTGGAAAAATAGGATGTCAATAATAAATCCAAAAAAATCCTCTAAAAAAGGATAAATTGGTTTCAATGAAATTAATTGGTTAAATAGACTGATCCATGAATATCCAATAAACACCACACTCCCACTATATTTGTGGAATGGTAAGAAAGAGAAGAATCACCCAGTAAACATTGGAATTACAAGCTATGTGATTTCCCCATCTTATGATAAATAGGGACACTTTATTAATATATAACAAGAATATAATTATTTTTTAAACCATAAACATATATATATATATGGCCAAAGACAAAACACGCTGTAGGAAAATCATGATTTTTTTCATAAATTTTTTGTGTCAAAATTTTGTTCTATTAAAAATGATAAACATTTATTCTAGAATAATATTTTCATTTCCAAATAACTCAAATAATCCTTCATTATGGGAAAAATAATACCTCATGCATTTAAAATTTATTTAGAAAACACTAAACCCTTTTATAATGAGAAACAATTTTCTATTGTTTCATTTCGTAGTTTTTTATTGAAAAACATAAGAGAGTGATGGTACAAGGTCATATCAGATGCAAATATGTATTTTTTGAGTTAAAAAATATTGATACTCATATCATTTTTGTTAAAAAAACTATGGGAGTAGTCTCATTATATTTAATATCATAACCAATATCGTAAAAATGAGGTAAACATTATTGTAGCTAACTTAAGAATCTAGGTTTATGGAAATGTTTGGAGGAATCCATAAATTAATGTCAGTTTGAATACACAATTCAGAGTCATTATCTTAGGAAATTAGTTGATAGTGGTCATATAAAATTTATATTCAATTCCGTTATAGTAAGCTAGTAGTTGAATTTAATCTTATACAATATTTATTACTACCACTAACGAATGATTTACTCTATAAATGTGTTAGTGGGAGTGATACATGGTGAAAAAAATCCATTTTGATTCCTTTAAATCTCAACACAATTATTCTGGGTACTACTAGACTAAAGGTATGAAACATCATATATATGATTCCATATATGTATGAAAAAACAATACTAGTATGTTCCTTAAATGATCAAGAAAATAATGTTAATGTGTTTTGTATTGAAAATATATATTTCATTAAGGGGTCAAATTTTTTTGGTGTATTCACAACCTTCTTGCTAAGAGGAAGGACCCCCTGTACACTCTCATCTATTATAAGTATAAAAAGAAAAAATATTTTTAATATCCTCTAATAATATGTAAAAATAAGTTTCTCTAAAAAATAACTATGTTACTGAGTTTTTTTAGTTCTCATCTATCAGAATTTGGGTTTGAATGACAAATCATTGACTCTTCATTGAAATTTTTACAACATAATGGAGTGGTATGATTAAAATACCATGGTCTTGGGAACATATAACTTAATGAAAATTTCATCTGTTGAGCCTGAAAAAATTTAATAAGTTTATAAGAGTCATTACCCAAAAAAATTGAAGTAAATATATATATT
This sequence comes from Viscum album, assembly GCA_963277665.1. Taxonomy (NCBI): domain Eukaryota; kingdom Viridiplantae; phylum Streptophyta; class Magnoliopsida; order Santalales; family Viscaceae; genus Viscum; species Viscum album. The sequence continues at coordinate 363,102,067 of OY728121.1, forward strand.
CAAATTTGGGAATGAGTATCTTCATCAATCCTCTATCATCATCAAACATAAAGAATAGGGAAATGGTGGTTCCTTTCTCAACACTAAATATTTTATTTCCACTATCATTAAAGAGAATGATCTAGTGAGTTTGGGTATAAAACATGATTCGAGATAAAATATAATATCTTTTTACATGACAAAAAAATATTAGGAGAAAATGTTTAATTCTTAAAAATATTGATTTTTTTCATTTAAAACTTCAAAAAATTATTTAATTAGGACCATGGGTGTCTATCCATCTTCTTAATTTTCTAAAAAAACATCTTTGGTTCAAATAATGAAATGAATAGTTTATAAAACTCCCAAAAGACAATCAGTGATGCTTAATTACATTTAATAATCATGGAATAATTCTTATTGGTAGTACATTAACCAAGAAGGATGTATATCATTATACACACCATGAAATATATTATAAATATAAAAGTCTAGATAAACTATTAGGATATTCAATATCATTGATAATGTGATGTATTTTCCATCCAAATCATAAAACTATATATAAATATAATATAAAATTTACAATCAACCTACAAAATAGGGTAATAATTTTGAAACAATAAAATTTTGAATATCACAAAAGATGAGGATGTCATATATTTTTCTGTAGAACAAGGAGTGTCATTATATAGGGTGGTTCCCTTCAGTTTATAGATTTCTGGTACCTTATAAAAATTGTAGATACACCGATATTTCATCCCCTCTCATGAATAATAATGGAAGATTTCATAGATTACCTAGTAGTAAAATCAATCCAATGTTATAACTACTTTATTAAACTTTAGGGTGTTTTTCCATATTTCAAAAGTACATTCTCATGATTAAGGTGTTGAAATTATAATTTGAAATAAACTTCATGAAATTATTTATTATTAATTTAATATTAGGGAATAACGGTAAACTATGTGAAAATCAATTTGATCCACATAATTCCACATAATTGACTGATGTTTCATATGAATACCCGAAGGATGTTATGCCTATATCAAGAACATCATTGTGAAAATCACATATTAGTGCTTACCATCAAAAGAGATTAGGAAAATGGGTCTGATCTATCTATGGCGACCAGACAACATGATTATTTTTGGAAATCCCAAGATTGTATCTTTCACGCCGCAAAATATTGATTCCAGAAATGCATCTAGATAATCACATTCACTATACGAATGTATAGGAGTAGTCCATCAGTTTCCTCTTAATGAAAAAAATATATCGGTATGGAAGATTTTTTTGACAATATCATTTTAAAGATGTTACATTTTGATATTAGAAAAAATTTATAATATATAACTACATAGTTATACTATTCAAGATATTGAGTCTTCCCCATTATTTATAGCATCAATTTTTATTATTTGACTCCAATATTGGTCCATTAAATTACATCTATAATCATACCATGGTGAATAGGTTTTTTGTCATTTGGGCCCAGATTAATTACATATTTAAAATATAGTCCATCTATAAAAATGAATCTAATTTGAAGATATGAATTGAATTATTAGTAAAACAAAATTCATTGAATGTATTTCCCTAAACATTGATATTTTCAAGGAGGAAAACATCTCAATTATTAATGACACACAAACAAAGAATATGTTTCAACATTGTGGGCCGCAAATCCCATCTATAAAGAAAATGGAGTCCCATAAATAAAAAATATTGAAAAGGATTCCAAACACACCATCATATTAAATATATCCTGTGATGGTATTTAAGTGGAGTGAATCCTCTGAATCCAACCACTAATAGGTTGTTAGATGGTGTCTAGCACTATGGGTATAAAAACAAAAATATGGAAGAAATTATTGTAATATATTTGTGGAATGTAAATTGATACCCCCAACAAACAATATATTATATTAAATAAACATAATCCAATAATAAATAAAATTCCATTATAACCCATAGTATATGAAATCAATACTATGAAAAAACTACATCGAAATTAACTCTCTGGATAGAAGATAACATCCCATAATGAGATAATAATTTCTATAATAATAACCAACTCTACTATGTAATCATTTAAAAATATAATATATATATATATATATATAAATATGGTTGATAATACACATATACTAAATAGGTTCCTTCCTAAAATATATACTTTTAATATTAATAAAACACGGAGATGATTTACGGAATAAAAAAAATGAAACAAACTCTTTACATATTCCTAGTATACTGATTCCATATATTCTCTATGGATTTCATTCCGAAATCATCCTATAAGTAATAAAATATAATATAATTTTAATATATGTGATTTCTCCCTTCATTCACATTCTTACTAAACAAGACACCACCACCCCCCAATGAAAAACATTTTGGTCCACTCATCCCAAATATATTCATCTTACCACATATCTATATGTTTATATCACATAATATCTAAAACTTCATAAATTAAACCACAAAAAATATCTTAAAAAATCCTCATTTATATAATATCCACATGTTACATCACTGTAGAGTATGTAATCCAGAAAAACATTAACCACATGGAACACTTTTTCTATATACACACCCATTATGACACTATATCATTATATACCATAAAGAGAAGAAATTACATATAATAATAAATATGTAGGAGAGAGTGGGGAATAATTTTTATTCAACCATTTGTTCTTATTTAAATTATAAATTAAGTAAAACATCTAACACATAAGACCTCATATTGGAATTTATCATTTTATCTATCTATGGTGGGGGTTGGTAAATAGTAATAATAACTAATATATATATATCATACCCATCCTATGATGAGGTAAATATTACCTGAAACTAAACACAACACTATAAAACAAAATATAATCATTTATGCCACTATCCACTATAATACAAACTCCACCAATACCACACAACTTCCCACAACTCATCATATAATAAATTTCACATGATTCGATTATCATATTTTTATATATTTATTACTAATACATTATTAACTTAGTTAAAATTATATGAATCCAACATAATTTACTAAGAATAAATATTGTTCACTTTATAATTGACTTTTACAAACCACAGTACATTCATTGTGTCACTTATATTTCCAACCAATATAATTCCATATAATCACATCAACCATTTATAGTGTCACGTCAGTTATGATTGTATTTATAATTATTTAGTTTTAATCCAAAAAAATTTCAATTCGAAATTAGAAATTTTATTTCAAATAATTTATTAATTTAATTATTCTTTCTTTCAAACAACTTTTATATTTATATGTTAATTAATAGATAATTATTTCATTTATTTAGTACCTTTTATATTTTTAGGAAACTAACACATGAACACTTAAACTTATATATGTCACTACATCAATATTTACTCTATCTCATGCCAACAATAACCACATCAATGAAAAAACATTTATAACATCATCTACTCTCTAATATATTAACCATATTTTTCCACTATGATAATAATAAAAAAATAAAATCTATTTCTTAATCATGGAAAACATCGTTTTTATAACTAATCTATATATATAAAGAAATAACAACAGAAATTATTATAGTATCATGATATAACATTTACACCAACAAATAACCTTGTAACACATTGATTAATTAATACTTCATTATTTATTCTACTCTTCTTACATAAAAAAGTATAAAAATTATTTATAAAAATATAGATCTAAATTTTATTTACATATTTATATAACTCAACCAGTTATGAATGTTGAAAATTCTAATGACAGTAAAAAATATATATCACAATAATACATATCACTCAATTTTAGTATAAAGAATAATTAATAAAATTTATTTCAAATAAAAAATATTTGGATCACATTTCCCTTAAAATTCCATTATTCGATTTCAATATCATTAGTAGGTTAATTCCAACCATATAACCTAGTTAAAAAAAGAAAATTCCACATTTGATTTATATTGTGGAATAGAAGATAGATTTTTAATATCATTCCTCAAATATAGAATCAATAAACTCTACATAATAATGTGGAAATACTAATGATAAATCATGTAGAGGCCCATAAATTCCATATATAGATATTAAATATAAATATATGAAGATTCATTACCCAAAATTATTATCAATGCCTATATTTTAAAGGTTTAGTGTGTATTGAGTCTAGATACCCAATCTTATTGATTTAGAAAATATTTTCAATATCTTCCAAAAATATAAACCAACAGATTACTCTTCTTATACATACCCAACTTAAAATGATTCTTCATATCATGGGGAAATGGACCACAATAAATGATGATCCTAACTCAGAAAGGTTAAAATGTTAGATATTAATCACCACTTAAACATACCAGGAAAATAAGGTTATGAGAACATGATATTAACATTTGACAACTTTAACCTTCACATCAACTATCATAATCAAGATTCATGTAATGTAGATTTTATTTTCATAAGACACAAATCATAACGAAATCAAATAACATTAGCTATGAGAGAATAACATATTTAGAAGAGATATATTTTTTGAATACACGTAAGAATATAAATAATTTCTTTAATCAAGGATCACTTCCAATACTATGATTTTTTATTAGGATCAATATTCATTACATCATATTATTTGTCAATGTTAACTCACCAAGACAATCATAGTGGATAAATTCCCTTACCGAACATGGTTTTATTCCCATTAAATTCATTATTTTCTCATGAGATTCAATCTTTACTAAATTCATTTAAGAGATATATAATTTTATATATCCAATCACAAAATAATAATCCATTAATATTTTTTCTACATGATCCTTAAACATTTATCGTATAACATAACCACTGGAAAAGAAATAATTCTCAATAACATTTCAAAATTTAATCAAAACATAACCCATGGAAAATAGACAGGTTTCATAAAATTTTAATCATCATAATCAAAAACCATCCAGAAGAAAAATATTTATAGAATCATTGGTTCAAATTCCTTGAATAGTATAAGTTACATCATTTTATTTCATCATAGATGAAAATACCATTGAAACATCATTGGAAATATTTGTTGAGGAAAATAACTATTTCATTTGGAAATCACTTCCAAAAAGTCTAAAAATATCAAAATATTATGAAAAAAATTCATTAAAAGGAACAATTGAAAATTATAATGAGAACATAAAAAAATAAAGTTTTCATGATAATTATAACTTCTTCTCTTGTCTTTTATGTTAAAACAATGATTCATTTCATATTTTTGATAATTATAAAACACCTTGTTAAAAAAAATAAGATCTATTTTTAATTATTTATAAAAGGTAAATCATGGGTAAAATGATAATGAAAAATCATATCATAATGTTGGTAATATTCTTAAAACCATTCATAGAAAATATAGATATGGAAGAAATTCGATTTTTTTTAAAAAATGGAGGAAATAAAGTGGTTTTTTCATAAAAAACTTTTCACAATTATTTTAAGCACCAAATAGAAGAAAATGGTATTAATTTTTTGAATATAACTTGTATATCTAGATTATAATAAATTAAATGATATTTGTTTGAGGTATGCTATAGAATTTATTCTTTGTAAACCTAGTTATTAAAATTCTTAGTAAATAATTATATTGTAATATTATTCCCTTAACACTTTTCTAGCATTTGAATCGCAATAAACAACAAATTATTTATTCAAATGACACTTCAAATATCATTAACGAACGTTTATTGATTATTTAACATGTAAAATGGGATTTAAAAAAAACCCATAAATATTAATAGGTCTGTAACATTAAACAAGTCTCAACGAAATAATATTGTGATGAAGAACCCTTAACAATTGGGTAATCTATGAATTTAGTACTCATTAAATAGAGATCATTATATATATTTTTAAATCCCAAAAAATTTCTTGAAAATAATCTTAAAAAACATTCAAGGGATTTTTCTACACTAAAAATGGAAATAATTGGTTAATATGGCATATTTAACACATAAATTAAATTGTGAAAAGAAATGCATACCCCAAGAACCACATTCATTGAAATTTATTTAACTACCTATATAATAAATTTAATTTTTTTATAAACATATAAAATAATAATTTGAATACTTATAATATCATTTATAATATAATTAGACATTTCAACACCCACTTATAAATAACTCATTATTAAAAATATAGTTTCTTGGTGTTACCTTCTTTATTGTTCATGAGAATTTTGATTCTATAATTCTGAAACATTTAAATTTATCAAAGTTTCATCATCTAAATAAGTTAATAAATGATTTAAATATAATATATATTCATTATATAAATATATATATTCATCAATAAATGGTAGATAATGGAAAATAAATTACACCACTCATAGAGATGGTAGACCATAATTCAACATAAATTAGTTTCACTTTTGATGGATTGAAGGAAAGAAAGTTTAAAAAAAATCACCATTAATGAATCATAATTATAACATATAAATCATATATGTCATATATATTAATTAAATCTCTTTTATTAACATTAATGTAATGAATAAATTAAAAACAAACCACATTACTTTGTGGTGGGGGTTGTACGCACATGCGACATTATCATTTTCCAATAGATGATAATTTAAGAAGTTTTATATGAAATTATAATTATAGAAGAATAATTATATTACAAATATCATATATAAAATTTAAAACCATCATAATACCTATCAAATAATAATTCTGGTGGAAAATGAATTGTATTTATATGCCGAGGTGGCAGTTTACACGTACATACAAGTGAGACTTTCACTTACCTTTTAGGGAAATGAGGGTAAATAATGGAAATTTAATATTTATTATAACATTTAATGAAATATAATATACAAAAAAATTTATTTATATATTAATAAAACATATTTATATGAGGTAGAAAAAGAAATAAATTGAAAATGTTAATGTGTGAAGATTACCACTTCTTCAGTATTCCTCCATTATATCCCTTTATAAGAAACCTTGTAATGATCATTCAAGAATAAAATATCCTCTAATTTCTGGATGGGGAATTTAAGAAGATAATAATTCAATTTTTGGACAATATATATGTATCATGGAGGTTTAAAGGAAATATAGAATTTTCATCCTTTAATGAGCGATGGGAGGGGAACTCTTGTAATTACCTAATGTATTTGATCAATAAATATTATTATTCCTCAAAAAATGCCTAAAAATTGAAATAATTATAATATAAAAATTATAATATGTTTTTCCAATCATGAAATTAAATTTATACATGCTCAATTGATTTTTTTTCATCCTTATCTTCACGTTCTGACCCTACCAATAACCCATTTGACAATAATCATGATATCATATGTTTTTACATTATAGGGGTTATGAAATATACTATAAAAAGAAAAGTGAACCATAAATGGTCCATGGGTTATATTCTCAACCATAACCTATTAAATTTGTGGAAGTTTTTTTTATGTATTTTTTTATCATTTAATGAAATATTGTATATTAAAAAATATCATTAATGTTATTTTTCAAAATACACGAAATATTTTAATATTGTCACTGTCTAAATCAGGTAAAATGGTTCCAAAATGTTATTAAATTAATGAAAAGGAATATATGAAAATATTATAATAAAAAAAAATTTCATCGGTTTATAAATAATTTTAAAAATTCCATTTTGGTTTTATGCCTTGGTAAATGAATTTTAACCTTAATCAGGGTAATGAATATTTAAACTATAAATGTTTACAAGTTTAATATAAGGTGAAAATTTTCACATAAATGGAAAAGGGATGAAATTTTTGAAATTTTATCATACTAATTACCCTCTTTAAATATTTGTATTAGCTTTAAAATATATTATGTTGTTTTATTTGACATAAAATGTCATTGATTTCATTTTTTAAACATGTTTATTATTCTACATTGAAAACATCATGAAGAAACAATAATTCAAATAAAAACATTTACAACTATATTAGAAGATATATTTATCTTACAAAATCATGGGACACATTATCTCACAAGAATAAATTAATTTATGATTGAAAAACAAAACCTAATGAAAATAATTTTTTTGTAAAAATGCCTTTTCAATATAATTTTTTTGTAGCAAATTAAATCCTAAAATTGATTAAATTTAACATATATTTATTATTAAAAATATTGTAGAATAAATTTTACTTTTAAATCGATTTTATACAAATATTACTACTTAAATTGTTGAAAGGAAAATATAGTTTTAAATAAAACATAGTATTTTTAAATATTCACTAGAAAATAAATATTTTCATGAAAATAACAATAATCTACATAAATAAAATTTCAATAATGGTGTTTAAAACTGAATTCATTTTTATAAAATAAAAATTATAAATTTTATAGAAATGAATTATAACACCCCTAAAAATAATTTATAAAAACCATTTTCAAGAAAACTTATTTTGAATAATAAAATAACAATAAATAAAAAGCGGTTATTATTTCCCTAGAATTAAGAAATGAACTTGTATTCAGTATGGATTATTATATATATTTTAAATTTTGGATAATCATTTTAATACCTTCCAATAAGATTTATATGTTATAACAATCATAATAATTTATCGTGGTTAGTTTAAGATTGATGTGGCATATTGTATATGCTATATAAAATAGTGTTATTTTCAAATATCACAGTGTTACACCCACCCATAAATAAATTAATCATTCAAATTTTTAAAATTTTGTAGGTAATCAAAGGATTCATACTAAAAAAATATTTTTTTTGAAAACCCACATTGTTGAAAGGGTTAATAAAACTTCTCTTAAAAAATAAAGAAAGGGAAATATATGGGTCATCTAGAATAATAGATAACTAGGTTTCCAAAATAGGTGAACATTAGTGGATAGTGAAAATATGGAAATGGAGAGAAAATTTAATGTACTAATAATTATGGATAGTTACATTGAAAATTGATCTTAAGAAAGTGAATTATCATGAGAATGTTAATGACCACAACACCAGAAATCAAAAGGGTGTGAAAAGACCATCAATTCCTTAGAAATTAATTTAACAGGATAATTTTTTTTATTTTGAGATCCATTTCTTAAATTTAAGGAATTACTTTACCATATGTACTATGAAAATAATTAAATATACACACTTGACAAGTATCAATTTTTTTTTATTTCCACCACAATATTCTTTTCTTCTCTAAATGATATGTATTAAAGATGACATATTCAATGCTGATGCACTAGAAGAAACTTCATAATCCATTAAAATCAAATAATTATATTAATTTTTCATTTAATATTAACCAAAATTGAATTTTTTGAAAAAGTTAATATAATATCAAAAATGTATAGACCTTCGAATGGTGAAATAACACATTTAAATACTATACAATTATAAAAATAAAAATGGTTCAAAATAGATCATCATTTAAATAACTCTCCATCTCAAATATAAACAATAAGATCAATATTATGGAATGTTTTAACCTCAAATGTGATCTCATATGTTTAATTTCACATCCTCAAAAATTGAATCACATTATTCCCAAATAATCATTAACTTTAATTAATTTTTTTACATAAAGTTTACATACACCTCAACCCAATGAAGCATCTCAAAAAACATGATTTATTACCATATAATATTTTAATGTAGTGAAATTTTTAAAAAAATAATTAATTTAATTTAGATACTAACCATATTGGTAATCCATTTCTTGATCATAAATTTATCGAAAAAATATTAGTTTATCGACGAATTACTTCTCAATCATCAAAGTTATCTAAATCCCACAATAAAATAAAACATATTATACATAACGTCAAATTTTATTTTAAAATAAAAAGTAATTTAGTACACAATAGAGTATTATTACTATAACCTATTAAAAGATTCATATACTATCAAAATACCAACCCTTAAAACCCCAGAAATGTTATTTTGGTCACTGAACATATGATCAAACTTAAACTTAAAAAACCAATGATGGTATCCATAAGTCTTAAGAGAACCCAAAATGAAAACATATATTCTTGAAAAATTACCACAATCCATCCAAGATAAAACAAGTTATTCAAAAACTCTAAAAATTCAAAAAACATTTATCAAAGATGACCTAAATCATTATCCAATTTCAGAGTTACCAATATTATCCCTTTTACATCATAAAAGACAATAATATATTTCTCCTAAATAATCATTATCAACATACCACTAAATCACTTTTTATGTTTATTAGTACCACTCAATATATGTCTTCAAATCATTTTTTAAACTACTATTGAATAATTCTTAGATTCCATATGATTCTGAGATGAAAAATATCATTATTATAAGAATTCTATAACATAATTCTCAAAAGAAAATATATTAAGAATTCAATAAAATAACTTCACAATAGATTTAACATATGTCATTCTGATGTATAATTTTTCCCCTAGTTTATTTGAATTGATATGGATAATACCCATATTCCCACACATAAAAAATCAAGTTATTTTGAAATTCATTTCCTTATCCACTTCATTTCCATATAAAAATTAAAAAACTATAAATGGTACCTTAAGAAGATCTTTATTTCACTCTATTGAACTATTAATTTTTATTTGGTAATTGCATTCTCCATTCCACAACTACTGGATAATTGGGATATAGCCCCAGTCCAAAACCATGGATATAGGGGTCAAAATTGTGGCTATATGTTATAGCCACGGTTTCGGTTGTCTGTGGGACCTATTGGTGTGGCTATTACGAAAATCTCTAGACACAGTTTTAAGAGGCCATTTCCATGTTTTCAATTGCGTTAATAGCCCCTATAGCCACGATTTTTGAATTAATGGATATAGAACACATAATTTTCCACTGTGGATATAGGGTCTATTTTGATGGTGGAAAACCGTGGTTATATCCCTTGTAAACCATAGCTATAGACTAAAAAAAATTTCTCCAATACAAATTCGATCTCCTTACATACATTACCACAGACCAGACAACATAACACTAGACTATAAATAACTTATGGTGTGTATATATATATATATGTTATTTATATTGGTATGAATCATGTAAATGGAAGAAAAAACTGTGTTTATAGCTCCATCAACCATTCCCCTATAAAAAATATTTCCCCGTATAATGTTGGGAAACCTATAGACATGGTTCTATGAAATTGTGGAAATATTTGGAGGCTATAGATATTGTTTTATAGAACAAAGGCTACAACCATTTACGAAATACCATATAGCCATAGTTTAAGAAAATTTTGGCTATAGGTCTGTGGTTATAGCCCTAATTTCTAGTAGTGCACACTTTTCCATATATAAAAAAAATTAATTCCATCAATACATTTACCTTGGTGTTTCTTCCCATATACAAGACATGTATGAGGGTGAGTCTTCTTCCCACAATGTAATTCATTAACTGAACACCAATGATTCTCTATTTTCTTGTATTTTTTGTGTTATGAAACTCTCCAAATATGAGGTTCTTAATCATATAATGAGATATATTATTTGTTATAATCACCAAATTTTGTATTTCATATATCATTTTATTTGTTTTATTTTCATGAAAATCATATCATTGTCTCTCACATTTAGTGTTTACATGAATCCTCCATGTTCCATCCATAGAAATAACAAAAAAAATATTGTGAGAAATTTTTATAAAAGTGGGAAACCACATTATGATGAAAAATAATTTATATAATGTTAAAATCATGATACCTTATTTTCAACCAATTAAACATTATTTTAAATGTTGTCCATCCAGGATCATCTTCTATTAAAATACATCATAATTTTTTATAAATAAAATTTAAATTAATAATAGCATATTCCAAAGTATTTTCAAACTATGTGTATTGTAAGGGTGTACTAGATGTACACTAGAATGGTGGATGATATATAATAGACCCTATATTATCCAGATTATTACCCCTTTTTGCATATTTTCCAGATCCACATCTAGTTATATTATCCAAATATTTATGTATTTATAGGAAAACCACATAATAAATATCATTAGAAAATATATGTTTTTTATCCTATATGTAGACATATACAACAGATTTTCATAAAATTCATCTAATACTAATCTCATAATATTTTTTAAACCCATATCAAATACCAACTATAGTGACACATACCTTCCATACAAATATATATAACATATTAGTATATGAATATAATGTACGTAACATTATTATCCATACCAGAATAAAAAAATTATCATCTTTAGAAACCAGATACACAATATTCTCATTTAATGAATGTCTTAAATATCTCCAAAAATGATATTTTCAAATAGTACTCTTCATATAAATTCCATGATTAAAAAATTTATTCATATAATGGGGAAAGGAAATATAAGAAAGGGTGTGCTCAAATTCTTAGTAATGGAAAACAAGGTTGATATAAATGACCACTTAAACATTACATGAAAATAAAGGTATGAGAAGATGATCTATTCATTTGAAAACCATGACTTATATATGAAAGATCATTATTTTATCCATCAGAAATATATTGGTAGTTTACAATACATTAATCACAAAGGAATCAAATAACATGATCAACAATATCATAACATTTGCATAAGACATGGGTTTTGGGAAAACATATATGCCTAGAAAATCATTTCTTAGTCATTAATCATTACTAATACTATCATAGTGGATTATGTTCTCTCACCATTCCATCATACCCTTAGTTAAGGTTAAATGGAAAAAATATCACAGTGGAAAAATTTTCTTACTTAACTAGGTTAAATCTTTGTTCTAACCCTTATTATCTCACTTGATATCCTTATTTTCCCAATAAATTGGTGGGAAATATTTTTTTGGGCCAACACATAACACAACTATAATCCATTTATCAATGTTCCTCAAGATCATAAATCAATCACCATATATCAAAACCCATGGAGAGGAAACATGTTTCCTAAACATTTATACATTTAATTAGAATAAAACACATAGATGAGTAATGGGTTTTATAAACATCTCATCATCATAATCATAAACAATACATAGAATTATTATGGACTGTTTTATTGGATAATGTGAGTTTTAAATAATTATTTAAATTATGGTATTTCATATTAAACAAATTTAAATTTAAAATAATATTTCCAATATTTCTTGTGGAAAATACCATTTTCATTTCAAAATCACTTGATTACTATAAAAAAATATAAGATACTACAGAAAAAAATTATTTAAAAATTACGGTCAAATATTGTAAATAAATTTTCAAGACCATTAGGGATCATGAACTTAGAATGTCCCTCTAATGTTTTGTAGCTCAAAACAATGATTCCTTTAAACCTTTTTTATAATAACCAAATGTACGTCATTAAAAACGATAAGAATATTTATAATAATAATTTTGTAAAAAATAAGTAATTCATGAAAATAAATTATAAAAACTATTTTATAATATTAAAAACATTCTTTAAAGCCTTTTTAGATAACATAGATATATATGAAAAATGAATTTCACCTGAATGGGTGAATTAATTCATGGGTTCTTAAAACAATTTTATCAATAATTTTAAGTACCCAAGAGATGAAAATGGATTTATTTCCAGAAAATTAAAATAATAAAAAGTGGATAAGAAAGTTTAAGAGTTTATTTATAGTTATATCATGAAGTTTCATCATTTGAAACAAAATAAAAAATAATCCATGTAAATGATGAGATTGAAACATAAAACCCTTACCATATTAGTATCATTTGAATCGTAAGCCCCACGATACAATAACATAAAATGATACATTAAATATTATTAAAATAAGTGGAATCATAATATTATATGTAAAAGGTAAATTATATACACCTCATAAACAGAAATAATTTTATAACATTAAACTTTTCTCAATGAAACAATATTGAGATGAAGAACCCTTATCGTTTTTGTAATCATGAAATAAAAACCTCTTAAAAGAGAGAACATTTTACGGTATTGTAAATCACTATAAATTTTAATATAATAATAATATATTAAATTCATGCGTATTATATACACCAAAAAAATGAAATAAGTGGTAACTATGTAATATTTATCATAGAAATATAGGTGAGATGAGAAACCCATGCATCAAGATAGACTTAATTTAAATGTCCTATAACACAATGAATAATAAATTTATATTTATTATAATAAGAAAAATTAATATTTTATATACTTATAATATAATATATTATCCTATTATAATATTTTTGACACCAATTTATAAATAATTCTTTATAAAATATTTTATTTTAGAGTGTTAAATGTTCCTTTTTCAAGGTGGTTTTGATTCTGTAGTTCTGGACCTTTAACATTGATTGAGGTTCAATCATATCTATTATTTTTATAATTATATTGACAAAATATATATTATTTTTATATATATATATATAATTAATTATTTATAGTCATCCATAATATTTATATACATAAAAAAGAATTACACCGTCCATGTTTACAGTAGGTCGTGCATCCACATGAACGTTGTATTCACCTTCTTACAAATAGAAAAAATAATGCAAAATAATAATTAAACATATAAAAATGATAATTATATCAAATATATCATAAATGTTCATTAAATATATCCTTATTAACATCCATTTAATATATAAATAATAACCGAATCAGATCTCTTCGTGGACGTCACAGCCTACAGGTATAGACGGGGGTGTTATCATTTTTTAAAGGATGGGATGTTAAGAAAGAAGATATGATATTATAATTATAGAAGAATATTTACATTATAAAAATCATATATAAACAATAAACCAATAACAATAAACATATATGAATGATTATGATGTAAAATTAATTGTACTCTATGTGGAGGTGGTAGTCCACATAAACACATAAGTGATACATTAACTTTATATATGATGGAAAAAAGGGTTAATAATGGTTGTAACACAATAAAAATAAAAATTTTGTATATTGATTAAACATACTTTTATATTTTATAATGAATATCTTTGTTTTAGGGTAGGAATAATAAGAAATAAAATTAAGTAGTTTAATTTGGGATATTACTAGTTCTTTGGTAGGAGTCCTTTACATCCCTTTTTATAGAAACCTGTATTGGTATTTTAAGAATAAAATCACCTATAATTAAAGTATAGTTAATTTTATAATATAATATTTTATGGAAATGGTCAATAAATATGGATCAATGAGGTGTAAATAAAAGATACAAGTGGTGACATTTTATATATGAATAGTGGGGCACTCATGGAATTTTTTAAAGTATTAAATTCATATAAATTAATTTTCAATAAAAAATTAGATCCAAATTGGAATAATTAAAATATTATTTTATTATGAGTCTAAATAGTTGTTTTAAATAAAATTTGAGAAATTTTAGGAAATGTTTTCACCATTATCTATTTTTTTTAACCCCTAGTTAAACCATTTGACAATTACCAAGATATGAATGTTTATAACTTTTAAGTGGTCAAGAAAATTACTACAAAATAAATATTGAACCATAAATGGACCATGGTTAGTATTTTCAATCATATACCATTCATTTAAAGTAATATACTATTTAAATTAATTTTAAAAAATTTAGTAAAATATAATTTATTTTATAATGTCGTTACTATCATTTTTGGGAATACATGATATATTATAATATAATATTTCTCAATAAACTATAAAATATTTTAAAAATTATATTTATTTGAATATAAAGAATATATTATCTTAAGATGATAAAGAAAAAAAAATTTAAAGGTTTTTTTTATAATTTCAAAACATTTGTTTTGTTTAACCCCTAGGTAATCAATTTTAACCGTAACTGTGTTAATGAATTTTTCAATATTAAAGGGTAAAAATTTTACATATAAAGAGAAAATTTTCTCTTAAGTTTAAAATGGATAAAATTTTATACCATTAATTATACTATATGACCAATTTGAATTTTTTTAAATTATTTAGTAAAGTATTATTTAACATAAAATACTACAAATTTCAATTTTTACGCTATTCACATATTTTTACTTGGAAAAAAATTTATATAAGTGTAATTTAATTCCCAAAATATCACAAAATTATAATAAGTTATATTAATATGATTTTATGGGTAATTTTACACACCAAAATTTATTACTTCTAGATTTTTTAAAATCATTTACATGATTTTTTTATTGCATGTACAAGAACTATGTCATTAATATTTATGCATTAAATGAAATAATTTTATCAAATAAAATTATAAATAAATTACCATGATAAAATAATTCATTCACATTACATAAAAACAATCATCGAAAATTAGTTTTTTTAATACCCGTTAGAAAATAATGTAAATATTAAAAGCAAGAAAGTAACATTTTTTAATTTAACTTTTACATAAATTTATAGATGATAAAAACATTTAATTGAAAAATTTCATATTATTTAGGTTTGGATGATTATGGATGAAATAGATTCGTAAAATAAAATATAGGTCACCTTTTCAAGGAGTTTGAAGCCTTATCAAAGTTTTTTTAACACGAATGAAGCCATTTAACTTTTACCATGCTAATAATATTTTACATTTGGTTTCTATTCGTATTGAACAAATATAAAAGGGAACTATATACCAAATTTTTAACTACTAATTCCAAATATGAAGTCCATATTCTATGATCCAATTTCTATAAGTGAAATAAATTAATTTAATATAAAAACACAAAACACAATAAAAAACATTTTTTCAAAAAATGCCATTCAACAAAAAACCACAAAAATTCACCCTATGATAATTTTGATATGACAATTTCAAAATTAATTCCATTTTAATAAAATTAAAATTCTAGTATTTATATAAATTTTAAATAATATTTCCTCAGAAAATGTTATAATCCCCATTTTGAAGAAAATGTATTTTTAGGAATAAATGACCAAATAAAAAATTGAGTGCTTATTTCTTAATAATGAACCAATATATTTTTACATAGTGTGAAAATTTCTATATATTCGAAATATAATTAATCCTATTCATATATTCTAAATCAAAATATTGGTTACAATGGTCATAATAATATTTCATTGTTCGATTGAGATCATTATTGTGTGTTGTGTATGTTGTTGAACATATTTTTAATTTAATATCTCAGGGTGATACAAATAAGATCCAACACACAATGATTCCCAATAAATAATGTAATAGTATATAAAAATTATAAACCTCAACTAACATTCCTCAATCCTTAACAACAACCCCTTCCACGATCATATAAGAAAGAGAAAAGAAAAATAATGAATGAAAGGTGAAGGTAATATAAGTGGAGGGTTGAAAACGAAATGTCTATCAACTATATATTTTCCACAATAATTTTTATGCTTATTTTATATTTTCAATGTAAAATACCATGAAAATTAAACATCTGGTCACCTAGGGCTTGGTTGAAAATAGAGAGAACCAAATATGATAAGGGATAGGATTGAATTAATAAAAAAAATTCATTGACCACTACCCACATAGTGAGAGCCTTACCGTGGAATAGAGGGATAAATCAAATATATAACAAAAGATTCCAAACAATAAAATTAGTATAAAAACCCATTAATTTCTTTTTCCATTTCACTATATGGATGCATCTTTTACCATTATCACAATATAATGGTTTTGAACACATCTGTTTCACCCTAAATCCATGCTCAATCCCTCACACTACCATAGTATAACTCTCTTATCCTAGTCATTTCTATCATACCCCTTGATTAAAAATGGAATACAAACACCATAGAGACTACATAGAGAATCACGACCTTTAAAAGATTCATTTAAACTATTTCTGTTATTTATAAGGATGACCCCAATAGACAAACCAAAATTCATATATATTCTACATAGAAAAATAAAATAACAAAAAGCTCACAAAAATATTGCTTTGAAACTCCATCTCAAAAAACCCATAAAAACACATCATTCATGCCAGAAAGTATACCATACTTTACACAATGATATAATATTTATTGACAACATTTTTTGGTTTAATGTAATATATAAACTATCCTTTTTTGCTCTTAACCACCACTAAACTCCACATAAACACATGTAATACTTTTAAAATATATTTAAAAGGAACATCGAAGGTTAGTGTCAGTATATTATAAGTCATCATCTTTACTCAAATAAACACTCTCATAATATGTTTAATTATTCGAAAAATAATGTTATGCCAATAAATAACTAAATACTACGATTTCATAACTTATCTAGAGTTATACCTATAATTATTGATATCATAGATTTATATCAATTTTGACTTATATATGGTAATATATAAAATCTAAGTTGATTTTTCGAACTAGATAGTGAAATATATTCCCATTCTTAGCCATACATAGTGATTTATGGTGTCATTTACTCCATTAATTACGATTAGTTACGTATCCCGACTTCAAAATGATAAGGATGATAGAGAATCCAAAATTCCCAACTACCTCACCATTAAAGATGGATATGAAACTATTATCTCTATAGAAAATCAGAGAGTGGTATCTTATTTTTTTAACAAAGTATGAGAAAAGTAAAATGAGAAAAAATTTAATATTTCCCAGGATAATTTTTCATATAAACCATTTTATATTATAGTGTTTTGTATGTACCTAATTTTATAATGTCTCTAAATGGCTGTGTTTTCATTGGGTTGAGATGAATGGTATATCATATATAGATCAAAACCCACCAATATCATCTCTACTGGTTGAAATTTTATGATAATTATTAATAAATATGGTTTTCGTGGTTTCCTCATTATGTTCTTTGAAGAAGGAGAGACCCTAAAACATATAAAAGTTTCCTTTAATCAAACATGTAGTTAAAAAAAATTAATAACCTATAACTTCAATATGATCAAGATAATTTCATACTTTTTGGATTATATTATGTAATATTTTAAATATTTTTTTATATATATCATGTATTCCATGAACATTCAATCATCATTCACAAACACCAATATTTTCTACTTTAATCATAATTCTATGTGGTATTTTATTTATTGGGAATATATGTTATGGGACCTTAGCCTAAAGTTGTCATTATTCAATTCATGTTCATTATCAATTCCACCAACATGTTCTAATAATTGTATTATGTCATTTCCCAAAATAATCTCAAATCAAATACCACGATCATATTCATCAAATCAAATATTACCAAGAAATATATAATTACTCAAAATATTCTTATAGATAATGGTAAAAAAATTTGATATATGAGTTTATAATGTTTTTTTCATGTAACAAAACCAAGTCCAACCATTATTATCACAATCATAAAACCACGAATGGATAGATGGAGACAATTAGTATAACCAGGTTACATATCCTTTATAAGAATTTAAATAAGGAAGATAACATGTTTCTTAAAAACTCTTCAAATCCAAATGGGACTATCATACTATTATGTGTACTGTTACCCAATACATATCATATTTTTTATCTTATATAACTAATATTTTATTTACTATTTTGGTCATTTAGTACTTATACTATATATCAATTAATAACTACCTTAAAATCATTGAAGGGTCATAAATTATAATGGATGATTTATGAACACATAATAATAAAAGTTATCAACATTTTATTATATTATGCTTTGTATAAATCATATGACCAAATAATTTAACATGATAATCAATCACATATTATTAGAATAGTGATATTCTATTTTATCCATGATTACATAGATGATGAAAATGATCAATCCTTTAAAGTATGATCACAAATAAGAGACACGAAAAACTATATAGAAGTTCAAGTCTAATGGATCATATTCCCTAATTACCCCAAATAGATATCACATTACACCTCTTAAAAATAAAATATTTTTCTATAAATAATTCAATATATTTTTTAAATCAAATTCACAAGTCCTTGTTATGAGAATATAAACTATATGATAATATATACTCATCACATTACCATAATATAAATGTTATACCCGTGACCCCACAAGATAATAAAATTCATGGATATGTCCCTATAATATAACCCAATCCTATATAAAAAATCATCATTCCACTGTGATTTTAAACATTAAATATCAGTTTATATGACATGATAATACAATGTATACCCTATAATATATGTTTTATGATGTAAAATTTTGTAACTTAATTCTTCCTATTTTTAACTATTATTCTTATATACATGTTAAAATTGGAATACTTACATGTTACTCATTAATATAATTAATGTATAAGAATTAAATCCTCTCAATAGAAAAAAAACTTATTTGAATTTGGTCACCTTATCTATGTGATTGACCATTGAATTTATTTCAGATTACATAAACTTGAAATGGACCTCCCTCAACCTTGATTATGTAGTTTCATCATTTTAACTTTTAGAATTTTCAATTAATATTTTCAGATCTATATATGGAATAATACCCATTTCAAATAGATACATAGTTCTATTTATGTATTTTATCATAAGCCAAACCACATTCTGATTTACCGATTTTTTTCATTGACACTCATGTGTCTTACAATTTTTATATATATATAATGTTCAATTTAACTATCTCCAATAAGGGTGAGTACCATTTTCACAAAACTATATATGTATGAATTATACAATCTATATGATATGTGGCGACTCTTATATATAATATCTCATGCCCTACCATAATTCACGCTTCACCATTATTCCTCACACTACTGTAAAATTTTAATCATTAGAATACACTTGTTAGTTTTCCTATTCAAAATTTACACTATTAAACATAAAATCTTTCTCTCATTCATCCATTTCAACCAAGTGTTTTAGTACACAAAATGAAAATTTTATACCCCTCACCCTCCCACTAAGGTTTTCTCCCCTTTATATCCATTCATGGTAACAACATTAACAGATCTTATTATAGAACAATGTGTGGAACCTACTAGGTTTATTTATTGAATGTTAATATTTCAATTTATGTTACAGAGTCTCCCAATATTCTACCAAAACCTGGATGAAATACTAATCTACAGTTTTCAAATCATTTATGTTGTTATAAATCTCCCATTTTCACTATCAAGATTGACAATTCATAGAATCAAAGGATTTAACCAATTGTACAAAACCACTTCTATAACTAATTGGATGAAATGAAATAGTAATATGAACTACTCTATATAAAAATACAATAAACTAGATGACATATTTTCTCTTCATCTAAAACTATAATCATTGAAGTGATGCATGAACCATCTTATAAGATATTAAACCATATTAAATCATTTTTCCATTACTTAATAATATTTTATTAATGAAATTAAGAAAAATATCATCTAGTTAAAATATAATAATAATAATAATAAGTAAAATTTAAGTTCTTTCTTCAAATTATCAATATCGAGTGCTTTAAAAAAAATTAAAGCATAATAAGAAAGAAAAAAATAGATCACAGGGATTGGAATTTATCAATAAACAAGTCAATAAATGATCTCTTTACATATGAATATTATTATAAACTAGTGAAAATTATGTCTCCCCTATTTTATTTGACAGTTAAGCATCCCCACTACTTGTCATTAAACATCATTGAAATACAAAATGTCACAATATTATAAACTAAACAACATTTTTTAGTTTTCAAATGATAATTAACTATATAAATTACTATTCCAAGATTAGTAATTTTAATACTCAAATAAAAACCTGGTCTATTTTGTGATAACCCAAACTATATTGAATGACTTCCTTGTAAAAAGTTAAAAAAATAAAAAATAAAAAATCCTTATCCCATTATGTTACTCTGTGTTGAGTATTCTTTCTCAAAATAAAAAAGAATCATGTCCTTGATTTTATAGAAGCACAAAATTTGTGAAATTTTCCTTTTTAAGAGGATAATTCAATTTTGATAGTAAGATTCCTTTCACTAGCATTAATGTTCATGAAACCTATAAAAGGATTGTTTAGTATATCTATATATGGTTTGATTCTTAATCTAATAATTCATTCTTGGATATTTTATCCTTATACTAACAACATTACTTTCATTATCTTTCCCCATATATCACTCAAGCAATTGACTTCCACTCATTCACATCGTGTCTTTTTTTTCTGCAGTAGATTACCCATTTCACTCATTAACACATGTGATATCTCTCTATTAATATGTTTGGATTTATTCATATTTTAATAGGATATATAAGAATTAGGGAATATTATATCATAAGTTTAGAAACAATCCACTTTTTTAGGGAACCTTATTTTCTAAACATTTTTTATTTATATTTGGATTGAACTTATATAACAAAGGTACCCTATGTTTTCATATATAATTGTTTATCATCCATATGTTACTGTGTCCTCAATCAACCACTAAACCCATTTTCACTTCATACTAGGTATGATTCACTCTTTATTACACCAAAATAGTCCCCCTAGTCATTCATCAGGTTTTATGCCACGTGTAAACAAATTTTATAATCAATATATAAATAAATAATTCAAGAAATATATAAACCATTTCTAGAGACATTTTCATACGTATTACATTATGATTTGGATTTTTAAATCACCATGAATCCCCAAATCAATTGGTAGAAATTGAATATTATTTAGATGTTCCCCATTTACAATGGTGAAGTCATAAGAAAAAAATAGCTATACTACATTATTCCTTGGGTATATATATATCTAAAGGATAATAATCTCTAATTATGTACATCATTTACAGTATTTTAGTACAATCCATGCACAAAACCATTTCAATGATTTTACACATTATACATTTCTAGATTTATACTAACAATATGTTCATTAATAAATGGTTTTTGGTTATCAAATAATTTCTCCTTTACTCATATATTTACCCACTAAAAAACTTAGTTCAATGACTAAACATTAAATACATTATTATGATCAAATGTATTTAAAGAATCTATGAATTTTATAATCTAATATTATTTATCATTAGTGAAAAAATATTTATATTGAATCCTAGTGAATACCCTCAAATTACTATTGGGGTTTCCTTATTCCCCATTCACTCCATTAGGAATGGTTATTCTCAATGACATTGGATTCACTCTATATTTATATTTTTTTATATTATACTTATACTGGGTGAATAACCATCCCACATAGAAAAGTACTCCACATCACATGATTATGTACTACCTGATTATACTCTAAGTCTTTTGGCCTTAAACTAGGATATAAAAATGTATTCAATATATTGAAACATAAATATTATTCATTTAGAGAACTTTTCCATAGAGAAAAACTCAAGACGTGTGGGGAGTTATACGACTTTCTCATTAAAATTTCTATTTAAAATAATTAAAAACTAAATTCTCAAAATTTTCAAACAACATAGTTAATTAAAATAATTTGAAAATATAATTCAATGTTTTGAAAGGATTTTTGAAAATCTTGATCAAATCACATTTGAAAAAATCAACATTAATGGAACCTTACAAGTAAATGTAATTACATTGAAATAATATATTAAAATATAATTAAAGATAACTATCAATGTAATGTTTTTCTATACAATTTTTTAAAATTAATTAGGATTAAAAAATAGAGAAAAAAACTAGAAAACAAATAGGTTTAAAAAGAGGTTTTATATCAAGTCATTTCATAGTCTTCTCTAATTGAAAATCAACTACTACAATTAGTTTATTAAAAAACCTGATCTAGAACCTAGATATGGTTAAATTTATGAAAGTTACACACATAAAATCTATGAAAAATAAAATATCTTATATAGTCACATGGGGAAAATATTTAAAATAATAAAAAACAGAGAATATATTACTCTTCGTTAAAAATGGACCCCTTTATTATAAATATATAGATTCAATCAAACATTTCTCAAATGTATGATAAAAAATAGAGAGAAATAGATGAGAAGAATAAAAATTTTAACCAACTCAATGTGATCAGATTCAGTTGATCAAATGTCTCTATTTCATCCCTTAAAAATTATAAAATGAGTGCAACACTGGAAGGTTTGAAAAAAAAAAGTGTTTTTGAAGACTTTATTAAATTAGTATGTTGTAGGATGTCCTCTTTGTATTACTATGTCTCTTAGGAACACATGAATTACCCTATCACTTTCTAAGAGTGTATCTTTCTCTTAAAGATATCAAATTATCTAATTAGACATTATTGGAATTCATAAAATAATCTTGTACTCATTAAAAAACATAAATGAACAAACTATATAATAAATGCACCTATAAATAAACATTTATTATTTGAATATACCTCACTTTTTGAATTTCATATAGTAACTTAGTAATCATTTTAGCATGGTTACTTTGGATTGTTTTAATATGTAAGGGTTTCTTGTCCCGTTTTTTACATAGTCACTTTTCATAGTCACAAGGAATGACTAATAGGTTTCATCATGTGTCCACTTCGTTTCATCTAACATCCATTTCAGTTATTCTCATAGTCATTTTCATTTTTACTATTGTAGATTGAATCATTCATGTATTCACTTGAACTCTTCATGTGATAAGATTAATCCTTTTTTGGTTACTTGATCTCTTCATGTGGTTAGTTAATGATTTAGAAAAAATATCCCATCATATATATGGTCAATTGATTATTATTGAGGTCACAGAAATATCAACATGTGATCACATCCACATATTCACATAGTGTCCATGTTCATTTTTACATATCCAGGCGGTAGGATGATTTGGTCACATCAAGACATATCCATTTTATAAATTTTCCCAGAATGAAATTTTATTACTATATAACATGAAATTCATTAATAACAAAAGAAAATGTAATTGGGATCATAAAAACAAGGATGTTCTAGAATCAACCAACAATATACATCTTTTTGATGATTTCATATCATGACTGATATATATATATATATATAATGAATTTAAATATCAAAATATTTACATTTTTCAATTTCTCCTCCTTTTGGGATTATCAAAAATTAGTCCATAATAATAGATAATATTGCAGTAAGAAATTAATATTGATAATCATTAGAGAAAAATAAAGATAAAAATATGACCAAAGTATTTCATTACTATCAAAATGATTGAAAAAGTGAGCATATCATGAGTTCTAATCAAAATTAAACACATACCTGATGTTTAAAGGAATAATAGGATCCTTTCTTTTTTACTATAGTGGCTATGGTGGGAGGGTTGGGTTGTAGTTTAGAAGTATAATAATGTAATTGGATAACTACACATCCTGAGATAGGGTTAAAATGTTGAGCATATTGTATAGAAAACAAGACAAAAAGGTTAACAAGGGAATTTTAAGTATATTGAGGGGTTGATGTAATGGGTTAGGTAGGAGGATCCAAGATTTTATTATTTTTGTTGTAGAGGTATGGTTTGAGAAATATAGAAAAATCCTTTACATTAAACCATACTCTATATCTAAATATAATAATCATTATGTCATAAAATAATCATTATTTCATCCTCTTCACTTGATATTTGAAGAATGCAGTGAATGGAGGTATTTCAAAATCACTTGAAAAGGATATGAGCATGTTTTTAGATTATATTTCATTAAATGTATAACATCCTAGATCTAAATGAAATCAAATATGTGTTACTGATGATTCCCAACATTATTGTCTAACATTTTTATTTAAATGTGACTTAGGTACCCAAAATTATTTAGAATATGATTATCTATTCGATATATGGTAATAAAGTTGAAGAGATTTAGGTTTATCATGTACATTTTTTTGAAATCAAACTCATAAATAAGATTAGAAAATTTCATAAAATATTGGAAAAATGTAGTTGAACATCCCATTAAAAACTAATTTTTTTGAGAATTATTATTTGAATATGAAATAGTAAATCAAGAATTTCCTTTGGAATAATGTTGAGATCCCACGATATTATTTTTATATTTATCATCATGGTAGAATTGAGTATGAGTGTTTTTATGTACATTGATTTTGGATTTTAAATTCTCAACATTAGGTAGATCTTATAGTATCAAAAGTAATTATACCTTTTGGTATAAAATTTGTTCCTTCTTATAAATGATTTATTCCTTTGCATTTATATCTAGAAAGAATCTATTTTAATTCCTTATAAAAAGAAAATTGTTTATAATAATCCCTTTGAAGATCATCTTTTTTCTATTCCAGTTCTTTTAAATTTATTTTTATTGATTTTATCAATGAAACATAATAAAAAGAAGATGAGGACTTGTAATAGAGAACAAAATAGACAATTTACCACATAATTTACCTCAATTTGTTACATGAGGTGTTATAACTTGGATAATAAGAATATGTTACTGATTTTGAGTCCATTGAGTCATCATTGGCACTCCAAGATAAGACATTAAGTTATTACTTTCCATTATTTCTCCCTTTAATCTCATTTTTATAAACTGTTCTATATGGCTTGATGTAACCCTTTCTGTTTTATACATATAATTTCACTTCGGGTACCTGATTTTGATGTTTCCTTTTTTCATGGTGATTTGGATTCTTATTCTTCATTAGTTTTTTCAATTTCATTACTAGATGATGAAATTCATAATCAATATTTTATGAGACTTCATCATCATTGGAATTGAATGAAATATTTATTTTTACTTATTTTGGTTCTCAATGATCAGTATCTTCTTTTTTGGAATAACACTTCATGTAAATTTCATACCTCATGGGGGACTCAATTAGTTCCTTGAAGAGTATTTTTTGGATATATTTCCATTCTTGTATATTACTGACCTTATATAATGACTTGAAAATTACTTCAATGATTAATATGTAAAATTCTTTTAATGATTTCAATTTTATTACATAATAGAAATACATTTTTTTTAATATTTTATAACATATAATAATATAAATTAATACATCTAAGACAAGTATCGTGGTTAAAAAACAAAATTCTGATGACAATGTAATGGTAAAAAATAATATCAAACATTAAAATGATGATTAAACATTACATTAAAATTTTTAAAAGAAAAATTTTTATGAATATGATAGAAATTATAAAAGAAATTGAAAATAATATTGGGAATGAAGTGATATTTTTTTGTGGTAAATATATATGATGCACTCAAAAATGTGAATGTTAGGATATGTTCATTATAATACTAAAACATGACAGTTGTTCAATGTCAATGTTGGTCCACCTGACTATTGGTATATATGAACCCTATGAATTATGACTATTTGTAATGCGTCTGTTATAAATAGGCTAACAAGGTTATTATATATCAAGGGTAATAATAATTGTTTTTTAATATATAAGGAATAAACAATGGCCTCAACCAGTTTGATCCTGCCATTTGAAATACATTTTTTAGAATATGAATGGTAGGAAGCCTCAATGAGGTTCACCAGTAACTAACTTTAATAATATCTTTAACATGTGTGGATTGAATGAAATTGACTATTGTAGATGTTTGAGTTTGTGCATATGAAAAATGAGAGAATGTTATCATAGCCCCCACCCCATCAAAAAACCACCATCACGAACCATACCGTTAGAGAAAATGTTAGTGTAAGAAGGGGTTATGTACTTAAACCATTGTTTCATTATAGTGTAATTTTATTTTTATAAATGAAATATTTATTTATTCAAATTCCATTTTTACAAATTTTTTTGTTTGTAAAATACACATGAATATTAGATGATTTTGATTAAATTATTTCTGGATACAAATATAACATAATTTCATTTTAAGAAAATATATTTACATTTATAAAAAATTCAATTATTCTATATAAAACTTAATTTCATGTAATATAATTATTCCACAAAATTTAGTAATTTAAAAATTATAGAAACTTATTTATATCATAGGAAATTTCTATTTTCGTCAAAAGTAGAAAATGTTATAAAAATTATTATTTTTTAAAAATTATGGATATTTCATCTTAAATTTAGTATTCTAATATTTAATAAATTATTTTTTTAAAAATAATCATTCTATTTAATATTAGAACATAAAAATTAGATTATGGTGATATTTGTTTAATTTATAAAATTATTCATTTCTCAATGGATGGTTAAAATTGATTTTTGTGTTTTCATTATGTTTTATAAATTCGAAAATACATTATAATTATTTTTAATTTATAAAATCACATCTATTTCCATATATATATTATTTTATTTATATTATTATTATTTATATTTAAATCAATTTCCAAACTATAAAATTACATTCCAATCTCTATAATGTAAATTGATATTTTTAAAACTATATTTTGTGGAAAATTTATTTTCCATTTCCAAAGAAATATTTACAAATTTATTTTAGATATAATGAATTAATATAATTTTTAAAAAAATTAAATTTCTAAAACTACGAGGTAAAACCATTTGTAAGACAACGAGTTTTCATTTTACACAACATAGAATTCCAATACATATATTTAAAAATTATTAAACAATTATTACACTTTTAATATAAATTCCCCCCATCCCACCATTCCTCTACACTCCAAATCCCCTAAGAATTAAATTCATCTCACTAAAAATGTTAAAATTCCTTCCATTTTGTCTCCATGGTCCTATGGTTTCCCTTTGTAATCTTTAGGGTGTTACTTCCAATGGTAAGGGAACTCTCCTCTTCTTCTTTTGCATTACAGTACCTATTTTGTGGCGCATATTGTAAATGTTGAATAACATTATTTTCAATTAGTTTTTATTATCCCATTGCATTAAAAATATTTTTTTATCAATGAGAGTTCATTTTTTACTCTAATTATTCTCTTTTATTAATCTATATTGTATAATTGACATGTTGGAATAATCATTTATTGAATTTCTCTCTTTAACGTGAAATATTATTATATTGTGAATTCAAAAACCTCCTCCCTTTCATCTGGTATTCACCTAAATATAAATAAATTTTATTTATTCTAGATTTACATGTATGAACCCCACATTCCATTATCACAGGTTTAATGTTTTTAAATGTTCAAGTAATAATGTCATGACCCGTCCCCTAGGGCCCGTTCTGTGACTACCCCATTGGCCTTACATAGGCCTGGGGTTGGCGACTAGCATCGGAAAGGCATATCCCTAAAACAGGAAGGAATTTCCTTTAAACCTATACACCTAGAGACTTGGTACAAAACTAAATTAAACCACCTAGTAAGACTGCCAAAGTAAAATTGTTTACTGAAAGTGATGGAGTCGAAATAAAAGCCCAACTGAAAGATAAAATACAACAGAAAAATAGAAAAGAACTCCTGAGGTAGTCAACCTCGGATCCTACCAGAAGGGTAGGTACATATAGTCTTTACAGCTCTCCACATCAACCGCCCACCGTCAGGTCCATGATCCTTGAGTCTCAATCAAGGCTGCCCCTAGTCGGCACAATACACAACATGGTGCGAGTGAATCTCGTGTATGGGTGAGTATAACAATACGATGTAGGGACCCCAAGACCCCTGAAGGTCTCTCAGAATTCCACAAAGGAAAACCAAAATGGATGATCTCAATCACAATGCACAAAGCAAAGACTCTAATCAAACTAGGTATAACATAACTACATAAGTACAGATAATTAGTCATAATGCTAGATTATCTTATTCTAATAATGTTTCTACTACTGATCCACACAGGATCAGTCGGTGTTTATTGACATAGGATTGTTAGTTGTTGATCCATATAGGAAAACTAGGTGTTAATCCACCTAGGGTCGCTAGGTGCCAATACAAACCGGATCGCTAGGTGCTGATCCACATTGTATCTCCAGGTGTTGATCGATAGAGGATCTCTAGGTGTTGATCCATAGAGGATCGCTATTCATTCACCACGTCTCAGCCTGCAACAGGATTTCTATATATAGTATGCTTGATTCTGGGAGGATCCACACCTCACGACATCTGTCATACTTCAATCATCTTGAAGTCCCATGGATAAGTAACCCAATGATCTGTCATTTCATAAGGGTTCTAACGCAACAGATAGCACATCAATCGGACATGTGGTCTGAGAGTTATAGGCATTTTAGTGTCGAGGGCCCTGTTGTATTCGGGTATGATCCAACCCAGACATACTCCAACCGTCTTTAAAACATAGGCGGGGTATCTAAAAAAAATATCTTTCCCAGGATTCTAGCACCGCAAACGATTCATCAAACACATATATGTTTGTTAGTTACGACCCTTTTTGTGAAACAATGATGAAGTGGGTCTTGGTCCAATTCAACCCAGCCAGACTGACCTGACTTGAACTTGTTTAGGTCTGAGCCGGGTCTAACCTAGCCTGGCCTGAACCCAATGGGCCAGCCCGCTGGGCCGCGGAACGGGTGCCGCCTGCCAGGGCTGCGCGCGGCTTGTGATGCTGTAGAACCAGCTCGACCTGCCAGTTGGGCAGCCCGCCTGGGTGGTGCGGGGTCGGTCATCTTCTTGAATGGCATAATTCATTTGGGTTAGCTAAATGGCAGCACCACGTGGCGCCACCCCCTACCAGCGGGACCTGTAGGTGCCGGTCCCCCTACTTCGTCGATGCTCGATGCCTCGTCCAGCCTTCCGCGATGCACAACGACACTCCACTTCTTCTCACAATGCCGACCACCCCCTCGGTCCACTGTGGAAGCACTGTTACTCCATGGATACTAGTTTCCATCCACCTCCCTCATCCTCCAGTGCCGGTCGTCGGCATCGTCATGCCTGTACTGCACCAGTGCTTCTTCCGCGGGACTCCGGTGACCCTCTGGAGCTCCTTTTTCACTTCCATCTATGCCTACGGGCCTCCCGGGATGGCACTGTTGCTGTATGACTCCCAGTTTCAAGGTTCCATCATGTTGAGAATATTTCTCCAGAAGAAAATTATGATAAATCAAGTGATGGAGGGTCTGGGCCTTTTTCTTATGGTTCACACCCTCCGTGTATGCATCATTACATGGGTGAGGTTAATTTGTCTTCAAACACATAGAATTAATCACGAAAAATCCTGTATAATTAAATTGAGATAAAACCCCCTACCTCAACAATAATTGGAGGTGTTGTGGTTGTGGTGGGAGAAGAGTCCTCATTTGATGAAGTCACTGACGTCCATCGATCCGGGATTGTTGCCACCCAAGCTTCTATCCCCCATCGGTAGAAGATGTCATTTTACGTTTCCAGAGGTTCTTCTGTTGATGAAGCCTTGTCATAAAATCCCATCCCGAGCACCATTTAAATAGAGGAGAAGGGTGAGTAACAAATTTAATAACGTAAAGAGGTTCATTAATATGTTTTTAATTAATGAACCCCTTAATTCAAAAGGGTGTGGTTACACAACTAAAGATTCAATCCATTAAATGGATTAAAAACCCATTGGTCCCACCACCGCTGCTAAATAGGAGGTAGGATAATAAAATTACCAGTTTTATGTTATTTTATTATTTCTTTAAAAGTCACACAGTCTAAAATATTCACCCGACCTACTACATTCCAAGTTATGCTTCCCTTAAGAGAATCTTGGTACTGCGGATTCAACGGTTCCCTCAATTTTTTAATCTAAGAACCAGATCAAAACATAAAAAATGCATCCCACACATTTATTGAACATAACGTTAAAAAAGTTCAAAATTCCATTATGGGCACACTAGGCCTCGGAATATTGGACCATCAACTTTTACAAACTTGTAATAATCCCAAATAAATGAAAAACAATTATTCATTATTTCCAGGTCATTACATTCTACACACCTTGGGTATTTTCTTCCATTAAAGCTACAAAAAACATAGGGAACAAATGGGGTACTTAGTACATATCTAAGCCTCCTGCTCCCAGGTGCTCTCCTGGAGATTCCTATGCTGCCAATGAACTCGTACCAAAGGAATTGACTGCCCTTGAAGGACCTGGACCTATCGATCCTCTATCTCCACCAAGAACTCCTCAAGCATCGCCCCATCATCAATGTCTAGCTCTCCCTAGTCGATAACATGAAATAGGGCATGCACGTACGTAATAAGCTATGACACATGGAAAACATTATGCACCTGGTGCATTTATGGGGGATGATCTAGATGGCATGCCACCTTGCCTACTCTTTTGAGGATCTGGAATGGTCTGATGAACCTTGGAGATAGTTTTCCGCACTATCCAAACCTATATAATCCTCTTCGGGGTTAAAACCATTGGAATACATGGTCTCCCTCTTCAAAATATAATGGTCTTTGTCTCCGGTCAGCATAAGTATTTTTCTAGATCTGTGCAGTCTTCATCCTCTCCTAGATGACCTGCACCTTCTCAATTGTAGCCTCTACCTACTGGGGTACCATTAGTGCTTACTCCCCTAGGCCTTTCCAGCATAGATGAGATCTGCAAGGTCTCCCATACAAGTAATCAAATGGAGCCATGCCGATGGTTGAGTGATAACTATTGTGGAAGGAGAACTCTACCAGGGGCAGGTGGTCCTCCCAACTGTGGCCAAAATCATTGTCAGAAGCACAAATCATGTCCTCAAGTGTCTATACGGTCCGCTCCATCTGACCATATGTATGAGGGTGAAAGGTAGTGCTCAAGCATAATTGAGTCTCGAATGCCTCCTAAAATTCTTTCCACAAGTGGGATGTAAAATGTGCATCACAATCTGGGAGGATCATCAGGGACACCAAATGAATTCGTACAACATCTTGTATGTAGAGGCATCCCAAGCTCTCTACTGATCCCTAATATTATATGGGTAGAAAGTGGGCCGACTTTATGAGTCAGTCAATGATCTCCCATATGGAATCATGGACCTTAGACATATGTGGTATACTTGTCACGAAGTTTATGGATATACCATCCCACATACACTCTGGTACCACTTTTGGCTGAGCTAAGCATGCTGGTACCTGATGGTCACCCTTCACTGGATGAAAAGTGAGGCATCATTATACAAACTCTACCACAACATTCTTCAACCCTGGCCACCAATACTGACATCTGAGGTCCCGGTACATCTTCTCCACTCGAGGATGTACCGCCAAAATTGATGTGTGGGGCTCACTCAACACCTCCTCTCATAACGTCACTGGTATCATAGTGTGTCCTATGAAGATGATGAAATGCTCCCCACCATCATAAAATCCATCAAGAGTCTGCTATGAGGATATCTATGCACATCGGGTCTCATATTCTATGTCCCCCAGACGATCCTTCTGAACTTGTTGAAGAATTGGGGGAGTGAAAGTCATAGACGGGAGGTAAGCTGCTTCATCTCTATCCACAAAGGATATCTAAAATGGGGCTAGCTTCTTTATTGCCTCACTCAGCCACTATAGACCAGACCTCCTACTGAGTGCATCTGTTACTACGTTCCCCTTATAAGGAGTCTAGACAATCTAAATGTTGTAGTCCTGTAAGAACTATAACGATCATCATTGTCTCAGGTTATGGACTTTTTGTAAGAAGATATACCTGAGATTATTGTGATCAGAGTAGGCTACAAACCGTTCACCCATCAAGTAGTGATCCCACATCTCCAGTGCAAAGACCACTGATACAAACTCTAGGTCATGGGTAGCGTAGTTCTGCGCATGTTGTTTCAACTTTTGTGAGCCATAGGTGATCACTGCTCACTCCTGCATCTGGACCCAACCTATTCTGGTCCCTGATGTGTCGTAGTAGACTACATACCAGACACCCTCTTCTGGTAGTCTCAAGATGGGGGAACTCATCAGTCTCTATCTCTAATTCTGAAAACTCTCTTGGCTTCTCTCCATCCACATAAATGACTTTCCCTTCATTTTCAAAGATGAAAATGTCCCAAAACTCAAGAAAACATGGGTATGAATCCCCAGTAGTTCCCACTCAACCCCAGGAAACTCCGCACCTTGGTGACACTCCTTGGTGGCTCACAAGCAAGCACAACCTCTATCGTTGCTAGATCCACTGCATCTTCAGTCTCTGAGATAACATATCATAAGAAGTGGGCTTCCTGTATCCAAAACTGAAACTTCAAGAGCTTTCCATAAAATTGGTGCTCTCATAGTGTATCCAGAATTGTCTGTTGGAGTGTGGCGTGCTCCTCCTCTGATGTCGAGTATATCAACATATCGTCAATGAAGACTTCCAAAAAGTGATCGAGGTAAGGCTATAAGATTCCATTCATGAACCCCATGATCACTTCTGGAGTGTTGGTTACACTGAAGGTCATCACCAAGAACTCATAGTGGTGATACCGACATCTGAATGTTGTCTTCAGTACATCCTTAACTCTTACCCCCAAGCCGATGATAGCCAAATCTAAGGTCTATCTTTGAAAACCAGTGTGATCCCATCAGCTGGTCAAAGAGATCA
The DNA here is from genome assembly GCA_963277665.1 of Viscum album. Lineage (NCBI taxonomy): Eukaryota > Viridiplantae > Streptophyta > Magnoliopsida > Santalales > Viscaceae > Viscum > Viscum album. The sequence goes on from OY728121.1 coordinate 363,136,251, forward strand.
TTAATCTTTGAGAGTGGATACATGTTCTTCCTGGTCAGCTGGTTCAGGTGCCGATATTCCACACAAAGCCTCAGACTCCAATCTGCCTTCCAAGAAAACAAAATCAGGGATACCCTTAGAGAAACCATGGGCTTTATGAACCAATTCCTCTATAATTCCTCCAATGGTACCCATTTCTTTTGAAGCTCCATATAGTCCATCTGATATGCTGGTGTAGATATTGGAGTTGTCCCAGGGTAGAGGTTGGTGTAGAAGTCTACCTCTCTGTGAGGAGGTAGTACCAGTACATCATCAGGAAGGACATCAGCATACTGGTCCACCACTACAAGATATCTTAGACTCCTAATATCAACTGCTCTAAGGGTAAGGATAGCCAAATGATGAGTGACCTATTGCACACTCCTTCAAGTAATTCCATCCTATACTGAAAAGGTTCCCTTCTCACCAGTGATGGAAAACCTAGTCCCATACAAACAGACACACCACACATTGCGCCTAAAATAGTTAATCGGATTTTGGACTCTAGATAGCTAGTATATACACAAGATGACATCATAAGGCCTCGAAGCTGCTACTGGGAGATCCCAACCAATGCTCTTGCCTCCTAGAGTGAGCTCACACTGTCTGATCTAGCTTGTAATTGTAAAATCACATCCAACAAGAATCTCTAATCGAAAGGATCGAGCCAATGGCTCTATCGGAATCTCTGGTCCCCGAACGAGTGTTGTGTAAATAAAAGAGTGATTGGAACCTGTGACTATATAAACTACAACTACGGCAGAATAGACACAGATCATACCACTAATCATCTCTGAAGCACCATGGTCATAGGATTCTGCCACCTGAAGATGAGATCGCCCATATCCGCCTAATCCATGTGGTTAGGGTGGACCACTTGGTGGTGGTGGTGGTAGAACCTCAAACTGTCCTCCACCACCAATTGCATGACCCGATACTCTGCCACATCTACCGCCTGGGGTACCCCCTTGCTCGAACCTCGGCTTCGGGCTCATTAGTCCCTTGGTCATCTATTGATCATCTATACGTGGAGTTATATAGTCGCGAGCCATGTTTCCCTGTCTGTTGCAAGAGTAATAGGCTTTAGTCCTTAGAATACCTCCTCTGCCTCGTGAGCTCTGCACCTCCAACCCGGCATCCTAGGGTTATAAGATACATGGTCTAGCCCACTTGGACCTCTGTGTCATCTACCTACTACTTTCTATAGATGAGTTACATACCTGTCATCTAGTGGTGGCTCTCACCATCAGTGACTGCTCAGCTAAGAATATCCCCACCAATAATGCTCGCTCGAGCACTCCAGCCTGTGTCAGGATATTTAGTGATATCATTGAAACTCTGATATCCCACTGGAGACCCTTCTCAAAGGTCTGATCCCTGATGAATGGGTCTCATACCATGTTGGTGGAGTAGTGTGAGAGGCCAGTGAATCTCTCTGAGTACTAGGAAACTGTTAGGCTTCCCTAATTTATGTGCAATGGATCTTAGATACACACAAAGCATAAATTAGATGGTTCAAACTCTGCCACAAAGAGGGTCTCGAAGTCCAACCAGGAGAGTGTCACCTCCTCATTCTTCTGGATCATCATACTCCACTATCTCCCAATTGTTCCCTAGAAGAGGCTAGTATCAAGGATCACCATTTGATCTATTGGCCTCTAAACTAAGAAAAAACATGTTCCACATCCACCGGCCAGTCCTCTAGTGCCTGGGGATCTTTCTCGCCTTGAAACTCAAGAGGCCTCTACCTATGGAACTCGAGGAACGCACTCAATCAGCATGTGCAGACTACTAGTTGGGCTAGTGAAAACTATTTCACTCTGATTGGTGGTGTTGCTGGTATAACACCTAAAGGTTCCAATACATTAAGATGGCATTGCACCGAATCTTCATCGCTCGGTGGTCCATCATCATGTAATCTCTCTAGAATCTGGACTGGTTGTCTTCACAGCAGCATCCTGAGAAGAAGTAGGTGTACAACGGTCAATAAGATATACCTGGTGAGAAGAATCTAAAGAAATTAAAAGTAAAATATTTCCAAAACAAACACAATCAGTTTTTTCATGCATAGAGTCAGAAACTAAAATTATGGGTCCTAGTGTATGGATAAGTCGGCTTCCGCACCAACACTGGACTCCCCAAACTAAAAACCACACTCAAAAAACTAAACACTATTACTCAGTTTGAAAGATCAGAGTCCTATTTATTTGGTAGAACTGACTCCTCTGATACCAATTTATCATGACCCTTCCCCCATGGACCATGACATTACTACCCCAAGCCCTCCATCTAAAGGCCAGGGGTTGGAAACATACACTGGAAAGGAATATCCCGAAAATGGGAAGGTATTGACTTTATTCCTGTATACACATAGACTAGGTACAAAACAAAATTAAACCACATAGTATAATAGAAGAAGTTAAAGTGTGTATTGAATTTAAAGGGACTGGAATAAAAGCCCAACTAAAAGATACAATACAAAAAAAAATAGAAAATACCTTATAAGATCATCCTCCAAGGATCTTACCTGAAGGGTAGGAACATATTGTCTCCACAACTCTCCACGGCAACCATCACTGCCATCCACTGTCAGGTCCTAGCTCCCCGAGTCTCATTCAAGACTTCCCGCCATCTATACAAGACACAACATTGTGCATGTGAAGCCCATGAAGGGGTGTGTATAACAATACCAAGTAGGGACCCCGAGACCCCCAAAGGTCTCTCATAATTCCACAATGGAAAACCAAAAATCATGATCTCAGTCACAATGATCAAAGAAAAGAATTAACTCAAACTAGGTATAACATTAGTATTAAAGTACATATGATTAGTGGTAAAGCTAGATCATATTAATTTGTCTTGCGTTCTGCTACTGATCCACATAGGATCACTCAGTGCTGATCCACAATGGATCGCTCACTACTGATCCAGACAAGATTTCTAGGTGCTGATCCACAAAGATTATTAGATAGTGATCCACATAGGATCACTAGGTGTTGATACACATAGGATCGATTGGTTCTGATCCACAAAGGATCACTAGGTGTTGATCCACAAAGGGTAGTTAGCTGCTTATCCCAATAGGATTTCAATTCATTCCACACGTTTCAGCTAGCCACTAGATTCTCATACCTAGAACGCTTGATTCTGGTAGGATCCACTCCTCAAGACATTTTTCATACTTCAACCAACAAAAAGTCACACAAATAAGTAACCCAATGATCTGTCATGTTATAAGGGTTCCAATGCAATAGATGATGCATGAATATGATGACTGGTCTGAGAGTTATAGGCATTTAAGTGTAGAGGGCGCAGTTGGATTTTGTTACAATCCAACCTAGCCATACTCCAACCATCCACAAAACTTAGTAGAAATATATAAAAACGTTTGTATCATTACACATATCCCAAAACCACATACAGTTCATCAAACATGCATTTTGGTTTGATAGTTAAGCCCTTTTTTCAAAATGGTGACGAAGTGGGTTCGGGTCCGGTCTGACCCAGATAGACTGACCTGACCCCACCTGGGCTGACCTAACCTGATTCGGGTCAACCCATGTCTGACCTGAATTGGTAGGGTTGGCCCGTGCGGGCAGGGCCACAGTGGGCTCGGCCCGCTTGGCCGCAGAACCGGCCCTGCCTGCCTGGGCTGGGTGCAGCCCGCCAGCTGGGCGGCCTAGGTGGCGTTGGGTCAGATCCTCCCAGAATCAAGTATACTATTTATGTGAATCTAGTTGATAGACTATACATGATGAATGAATTGAGATCTTGTGTGAATCATCACCTTGCGATCCTATGTGGATTAGTAGCTAGCGATCCTGTGTGGATCAGCCCCAAGCGATCCTGTGTGGATCTGCACCTTGCGATCCTATGTGGATCTGCACCTTGCGATCCACTATGGATCCTCACCTAGATATCCTCTGTGGATCATCACCTAGAAATCCTGTGTGGATTATCACCTAGCGATCCTGTGTGGATTAGCACCTAATGATCATGTGTGGATCTACATCGAGCGATCATGTGTGGATCAGCAGTAGAACCCTTGGCAGAATAAAATGATCTTGTTTTATGACTAATCTTCTGTAATTATGTACATATGTTATAACTGGTTTGAGATGAATCATTTCTTTGTGATTTGTGGTTGAGATATTGCTTTTTGGTTTTCCTTTGTGGAATTTGGAGAGACATTTGTGGGTCTCAAGGTCCATATTGGGTATTGTTATTCTCACCTCTAAACGGAATTCACCCACACCTTGTTGTGACTTATGCTGACAACAGGTATCCTTGACTGAAAATTAGGGAGCTAGGACCTCATAGTGGATGGCAGTAATAGTTGACATGGATAGTTATAGAGACGATCTATACCTACCCTTCAGGTTGGATCCATGGGGGATTATATCAGAAGTTGTTTTCAATTTTTCTGTTGTATTGTATCTTTTATTTGGGTTTGTATTCTGGCCCCTTTACATTCAGTACACACTTTACATCAGCTATTTTACTACATTGTTTACTTTGGTTTTATTCATAGTATATTTTTATACAGGTTTAATTGATATGCCTTCTTATTTTAGGGATACACCTTTCCGGTGCTAGTCGCTAACCCCTGGCCTATGGAAGCCAGAATTGGTGTAGTCACGGCATGAGCCTCGGGGGAGGGGTCATGAAAAATAATAACCCTATATACTAAATGATTTTAAATAAAACCCATTCATTATTCTATTGGGTTAATTTATAAATAATTTTGTATGATTTTTTTGGATAACATAAATTATGAAATATTAAAGGTGAATCTATATAGTTCTCCAATTCACTGGGTATATAATTAAACTCTTGTAATGACATGTTTTATGATACATGTACAAATAACATTGGTAATTTTATTTTATGACACTATGGTGATATGATTATGAATATTAAATTTTTTATGTTTTACCCATATTTCAATTTTATATATCATGTAGTTATTATTAATCCCCCATGTGATGGCTCATGTTTTATCTTTTATGATCACTTATTCTCCATTTTCTTTTCATATCCCTAACTTTCATTTACATTCATGCCTTTTTTATTAAATAATGTATTAAAAATGTGGTTTTCCACAGTTGGTATAAAAGGAAATGACTATTTTTTGTGAAAATTATGTCTTGTAAGAATTATATAAACTCTATAGATAAATCAAAATATAAGAAGACATCGTTAATTGTTTTTGAAGTATTAATCTGGTTGTTTCCATGAAATAAAATCTGTGTCTGGATTCTGCATGTTGATATAGATATGGTTTTTTTTACCATGGCATAATAACTTTGAAAATAATTCATTGGGTATTAACGTGATCATCACCTGGTTCATGAAATGAGGCCATGTTTTTGTACATTTTTTACACTCTTAGGGATATATTCATTGGATGATCACATAAATTTTAAAAACCATTATGAACGATATATAGATAATTGAATCCTATATTAAGATATAATTATATCCTCATGTAATCCTGATATTAAAAAAATAGGATTATTATTTACATTATAATTATAATTATAATATTTTTAATAGTAAAAAATTTCTTACTTAGGATTTCATCTTATAGAAAATTGGTCATAAATAGAAGGAATCATGTAAACAATAGATGTAATGAACAATGTGATGGCGGCCTTCCCAATATGGGGGGGGGGGGAGATGGAGTGGAAATCTCCATGATTATGATAACATAGTTAACTAAAGTCATGAATAATAGCCTAACCCATTTGGGTAATCTAAATATAATAAGCAAATAAAATCATGCAATTTAATCCTTCATGAATTGATAAACATCTTTTTTAATTAGAACCTATGATATAATGATCGCTAAAAAATTGATCCATACTATAAAAGATATATTTTCTATAATTCATTTTAAACAATGTGAAAGATATGTTCCATGTATATCTAATATATTGAGATGATTTTCAGTGGTGCACACATATCAATAAAAGGAATCCAAGGGATATCGAAGACTCCATGGAATTAGAATATTTCAAAAAAAATCATTTTCAGCATGTATTTTCATTATACACTATAAAAAAAATTGTATAGAATTCATTGAGTTGAAATAATAATAAAATGAATCAATGGGGGAATTATGAGATTAACTATATAAGGATTCATTAATATGCTTTAAAACATTGACATTGATTCTGATGTGAAGAATGAAAAATTCAATGGAAGGAAAAGACCTCATCCATAGAATGAAATGGAAATTAGATAATTTGGTATTATTGAAGATATAGTATAATTTACTCTAAAAGATGAAATATTGGTCAGATATACCTAGTGGACTCATGGATATCATGAAAATAATATAAGGATGGAAAATATTTTTGGAAACAATACATATAGGAAGAAAGTAAAACATCCCATTTTTAGGAAATCATGGAAGTAGAATTTGGGGAATTTTCTATAAGTTAGTGGAAAGTGATAGATGTGTTAAATAGATGGCATATTAGATCAAAACTATCATGTGGATATTAAGAATAATTATCTAAATTTCATTTAAAAGGGAATATAGTGTATGAATTATCTATCTCGAAATGATTATAGGGTGGGGAGAATTGATATATCTCTTTTCAAAGTCAAATTTAGAAGATAGTGGATGGAAACCCCTATCAACTCCAAAAATTCCACATGATCATGCTCATCCTTTTGTAATCACAATGAGAGAATTCAAGGATATAAATGATGTGGTGGAAGTTACACTCATCATAAACTTAAATCTTATTGGTACAATATTTTCCTATGTTTGCACACAATCTTTTTTTATCAAATTTTTCAAAGAACATAAAGTTATTTTGCAAACTAACAGTTGAATATTTGATAGATAAAACTCCATGTTGGACTTTTAAATTATGAAATACATATAGTTAGTCCCATATTAACATTGGTGACTGAAATATCTATAAAAATATATTGTTTATTCCAATTATGGTATTTGAAACAATAAATGGGATGGATTGGTTATTAATGTATAATTCCAAGCTCAACATTAGCTATATGGATATGTTTGTCCTCTAGAAGGGTTAAAACATATATATCATAAAAGGAGAAATTTCACATCCCAAGTCTTATCAAGAACCACCTCTTATTAACTTCTTTAAGGAGATTACTAATGAATAATGAGAAGAATTTGAATGTATAAATAGTTTAGATGCACCTACTATTCAAGAACACATTAATGTGTTTCAAGAATAGTTATCTATAATTCCCCTAGAAATAGAGTTTAAGGTCTCAAATTAACTCATATTGGGATACAAAATAATATTAAATACCCCTTATATTATGGAATATATGGATTTATAGTAATTATAGTATAAAATAAAATACCACTTGGAAAAAGGATTTATCCACCCATGTGTGTCTCCTTTGCGAGTACCTATTTTTTGTTATGAAGAACACTGGATTAAGGCGGATTTGTTTTAACTGTTGAAAGATTGATGGGATGATGATAAAGAAAATAAAAAATCCTAAGGATTGATGTCTTTTTTAAGAACATTAAGGGGATAAATACTTATACATGATTAACATCAACTGGGGTATTATCATTTGAGGGAGAAGAAATAAAAAATCCTACAAACTACCTTTTGAAAAATATATTGGCATTAGACATTTTTTTATTCCATTGGGAGATAATAATTCTCTTTCTATATGAATCAATTTGATGAATAGATTATTTAGGTATTACCATGATAAACATAGTTTGGTCTTTATTGTTGATATTAAGGTATATTAAAAACATTATAAAGAGCATGAGGATCATCTATTGGTAATATTGCAAAATCTATGGAAACATAAGAATTTTTGTAAATTCAAAAATTTTGAGTTTTTGATAAAAATGTCAAATTATTGGGACACATCATGTCTAGTAATGTAATATCAGTTAATCTAGAAAAGAGATAATCCAAGAAGAGGAAACCATGTAATAAAACTATATTCAATATTTTTAGTTTACTTAGCCTAGAATGAATCTATATAAGTTTTGTGAAAAACACTTCATGGATTTCTAATCAACTAACCAAGTTTACATAAAATATATTTAACTATATATGAAGAAGGAGTTTGAAGAAAGATTCTATGAAATGAATAAGAAGTCGGTTAGATCACCTTTTCTAACATTACCCTCTAAATGGAAATAATTATTCATTTATCATGATGATTCCATAAAAATACATGGACATGTACTCATGAAAAATGAAAAAGTGATTTTCCATGCATCATGGAAGTTAAAGACTCATGAAAAGAATTATCCAAACCAAATATGTATATATTTTTAGTTTTTTTTCTCTACAAATAAGGAGACACTATCTTTATTAGGAAATTGTTATATGTACATATACTACCAATGGTTAAAAGATATATTCCCACAAAATAAATTTAACATGAGAAAAATTAGATGGTTGGATTTCAGTAGAGAAATAGATTTCTCAATTCATTATCACCTATGACGATAAACAATGTGATAAATGCATTGAGTATAAATGTTCATGGTGTTATTGAAAAGATGAGAATTCAATGAGGTCCATTTATTAAGTACCTAGTAATGAATGACATAGAAATAACGAGTGATAGAATATCATTAATCCTAATCCAATTGATATCTCAACCATTATTATTATATATAATAATGAAATCTGAAAAATATGCTCAAGTGATGAAAAATCATATAGAGGCTTTGAAATTTTCTTGAATACAATATTGATAAATAATATGTACTAAAGTTTGGTATAATAATATATTTCCGAATATATTTTATTGATAAATAAAGAGTTTATGGATGACACTCATATTATTCTATATACATTGTATAAGCACAAAAAATGAGTACAGAACATCAACATCGTTACTGGTGGGAAAATATGAAAACAGAGATTATGGATTACATTACAAGGTGCTTGGTGTGTGAACAAGTTTAAAAGGAGCTACAACTCCCCAAAGGGGTATTACAACCATGATCCATACCTTTATTTATGTGGGACAACATCACTACAGACTATTTCACTTTCCAAAAAAATACATATACAAAAAATAATGATATCTGGATAATCAATGATAGGTGGAAAGAAGTATACCAATTTTATTTCCATAAGGAGTATTTCTCTCTAGACCTCATATATCACCACTATATTAAATAATTATTGAGAATACATTGTGTAAAAATGTTGATTTCTTTTTAACAAGAAAAAATATTTTATTCCAAATTCTAGAAGAGCCATAAAAAGGCTACTAATAGAGAAATAAACCTAATCATAACCTATCATCTTTAAACTGATGGGAATTTTGAGAATAAAATTCAAAAATTATATGTCATGATAAGTTCTATCTTAGTTTATTTTCAACGGAGTTATTAGAACCAAAAAAATCAACATTTTATATTCTCATATAACAATTGTTTCCACTTGAGTATTCAAATGGGACCTTTTAATGCACTCTTCGAAAAAAGGTGTGGATCTCTTTCATTTTTAAAAGAAGTTGGAGAAAGAAAACTATTGGGAGAATAAAATATGAAGAAAACTAATGAATATATACAAGTGATTGAAAAATATATCCAGACTTCATAGAGTTGACAAAAAATTTATACTAAAAAATGAAGGAATTATTTAGATATTCTTGATGGTGATCATTTATTGATAAAAAAGTCACCATCGAAAGGGATGAAGAGGTTTGGAATTAAGGGGATATTAATTCCATGGTAAATTGGACAATTTTAGATTTTGAGGAGTAGTGGAGTAGTTTCCTATAAGGTATCACTTCATTTAAATATTTATAATGTCCACAACATCTTCAAAATATACATTATACAAAACTATATGTCAGAACCAACACATATACTAGACATAAATGTTATGTAACTATAATATCATCTATCTTAGGAAGAGGGAGAGGTCTTTGTTCATTTAATAATTGATCTAGTGTTGAGTAATAGGATAATATGAATTTTGAGTGTCATGTGAAGATATTTCTTGTTTGAATAAGATACTTTGGAATTTTAATAAACGATGAAGGATAAATACCCCTATTTATTTTTTAGTGGGAAAAATTTAAAGGATGAAATTTCTTAAGGGGGAATAAATTAATAGCCTGAAAATTACAATTATGATTAATAAATGAAAACTTTTTCATAATTTTTATTATTTCAAAATGTAATTACATAGAAAGAACGTTTCCATGAAAATTATATTTCATGTCAAGTAATAATTCCAATTAATATAGTTAAGACTAATAAAAAGATATTGTATCCAAAGAATAATTTCCGCACAATTGTATACTCCACAGGATCAAACTCTTCTTGGAATATTACAACATCTATGAAAACTATTAAAAATTAAATAAATGTTAGGAATATGATAGAAATCATCTGAGTAATTGAATAGACAACTTGGAATGATAAAGTGAATATTGATATTTGATGGTATATATAGGATATATTCAAAAAAAATTCCTATATTATATGAATTTTATATTACTATTACATGACTATTAGTCAATATTTCTATTTCCCAATATAACTATTTTAATATAAATTATGGGAATTATGAAAATTATTAATATTAATGTTACAAAGTGACCATGAGGGTTAGTTTATATTAATTATATTGATAAAATCTAATTAAATTATAAAGTTATAAAGGACGCACACAACTAGTAATGGAATTCCATTTGAATCCTATTTTTTATGACATGGGAGGGAGGTAGTGTAACAGGGGTTCCCCCATGACCACGCCCAAGTAGTTCATCCACAAGTGAGAGTTAAATGAAATCTAAAATGAGAGAAGATCATGTTAGTGAAGATCACCACGAGGTCAATGTTAACTATACTAGACCATGAAACTAGAATGATACAAAACCTTACTTTTAGGTCATATTCTAGTTTAATAATGGATTATGTATATTGACATTAGAGTTATAAAATTTTAATTTCCTTTGTATAAATGAAATTTTTATTTCTTAAAATTATATTTTTATTATTTTTTATTTAATAAAAGACACATAATCACAAGAAGTATTTATTACAAATAAAACATAATTGTATTTTCAGAAAATATATACACTTTTATAAAAAAAAATTTAATTCAATATAATTTTTATTTCATGAATTTTTTTATATAACACTATATATTTAAATATAAATAATATAATTATTTATTAATTTCCTAGAAAATTTTTATAAGTTTCATAAATATTTCTATTATAGAAAAATCTATTATTTTTCATCAAATAAGGATTATTATTTTAAAAAATAAAATTATCATATTTAAAAAATTCTTTCCATAAAATAAATATTATATTTTAAATCATAAAATCTAAATTAAGGTGTGGTGATTTTTTTGTGAATTTTATGAAATACTGTTTTTCTTGGTGATTAGTAAATATATAGTTCTGTATCATCAGTATGTTTTATTACACAATAAATATGCAATAACAGTGTACTAATTGTTATAACTAAATACAAAATCATAAAATGATTATTTTATTAATATAATGAATTCTAAAGGATTTAAATATATTAAAACAATAAATTATAGAATAAATCATTTTATTAGATATTGTTATTCAATAATTAGGTAGTTATATTCATTATAAAAATATTAAGTGATTTTTAAATAAAATAAGATAATGTTTAATTAAACCCATTTATTATAAAGTTGTATTTAAACATTATATTTCTATATTATATAATTTATATTTGGAAATAAATAATTTCATTTCATAATTCATCATGTAAAAATCATCTGAGGATGATTCTTTTGTTTATTTTTTTTAAAGACTGTTTTTTCAAGGAATATTGACAAATAATGGTTTTTATTGAGAAAAGTAATTTCTTATAAATTAGTTAAAGAGTCATATTCTATTTTGGATGTCTTTTAAAATGTATTTCTTTATTTTTTATTAATAATAATCCAATTATAGTCCACCAACTAAATTTTATACATGCATTTTGAACAAAAAAACATTTTTACTTAAAAATATATTTTTTGAAGAACAGATTTTGGTTGAACATTATAATATTACCATTAAATTAAAATTTTCCACTTATAGTAACTAAATACTGAAAAAAAATTAAATATTTTGAATATGGGGTTCCACATTTGGTTAATAGTTCCCTTTTAATTTTATTCATTATGAATAGTAACTTTTGTAAATAATTATCACCATAGTGAGGATAAATCGAGTTATTAAGGATAAAAATAATATGAAAATTACTAAACATTGATAAAAAAATTCCTTTATCCTAATATATTACTGTATTTCATCGATTACCTTCTATGTTTAAAAAAATGAAAGAATCGTTACATATTTCTTTTATTTTAGCCTTTATAATAATAGATTGAACGAAATTGTTAAAAATTTCATTTTTGTACCATTAACATCTATAATATTTTATGATAGGGATAAAAGCTACTTATGTTCGGTTTTAATTTCTCATTTTAAATATAAATTATTTAGTTAATCATGGAATTGTATTTATTATTTTTATTTATGAAATGATTACATTAATCTCTTACACAACATCGATACAGTATTTATTCAATAAATAGAAATTTAAATAATAGATTTTAAAAATATTTAAAGTAAAAAAATGAATTAATTATTTTATACCAAAAATATATTACAAAAATATGATTTTCTATTTATTTGTGGAATAATTATAATAAAATCGTTTTTTCTTAGTGTTGTATCCAATATCACATTAAATTAATATTTTAAAAAATGAAATTAAAGATATTTTATAAAAAATAATAATTCAATAACTGATTTAAATTCAACATAAATTATATATTAGGATAATTAATTGGGATATAGTTTAACATTTAAATTATGGATCATTTATTGTCAAATTTTCTTTTTATAGTAACCTTGATGACCCGTAAATTGTAGAAAACCTTTTTACCATAGTAATCATCAAATGGGTAAATATGGGATTGAAAGAAGAATATAAGGAATAAAACTTCAAATAAACCTATCCAAAATTAATTTTCTGATATTATTTATACCAATAATCATAAATTTTTTAATATTAATCCATTTTTCTCTATTTTTAATATTAAAATTCATTTAAATTAATTTTATACTTCCGTAAATTCAAAAAGTGTCCCTCTACTAACTTATAAGAAGGAACATCATCATTTATTTTAATCAAACATAAACATGATTTTTGGTCATCTATGTCCAAACCAAATACATTCCTTACATAAAAATTTATGTCCTAGAGTTCATGGTTTCATCCAAACACCATCCTAGGAATTCTTTTGGTGTAAATCAAAATGAGAATTCTGAAGAAGAGGTATAGTTCCTAAGAAATAATTTTAATTTTACTTCTTCCCAAACATCGTCAAAATATTCAAGAACCATCATTAAATAATAACTTAATTATCATATATATATATATTATTTTAATTGAATAACCTATATCCATCCCTTATTTTATCATATTGGAATGAAAACAATTGTATGTATGTATGGCGGACTACAACCTTATGAACCTCGACAATTCATTTTCCATAACAGACTCTTACGTATATTTATAGTGATGTATTAATGTAATTATATGATATTAACTATATATTTATAATTTCTTAGAATTAATATATCATATACATTTTTACCTTTCCATTCATTAGAAAATTATAAAGTCATCTGTGTATATGTGTGGATTACCACCTCCATGAAACAATGTAGTTTGTTTTTCATCACCACATTACATGGATGATATATATATAAGATTTTATATATATATATAATATTTTATTTAATATATAATTTTCATTATATACATATAAAATAATATGTTCCTTATTACGATAATGATCATTGGGAAATGGAAATGTTACTCATGCGTAAGTAAGACACACCATCTCCATGATTGTAACACAGTTCAATTTTATTAACTATATTTCATTGATTTTTTTTAAAGTATAATTGATGTATAAAAATTATAATTATTTCATGATAAATCTTTTTTAGTTTATGTAGTATTGAAATGATCCACCAAATTCAACTTACATGAGTCATTTTGGTCATATGTGTCGAATATTGTAAAAATGACTAATATGACGTTAATTGATTATGTAGTTGATTATAACCATGAAATAAAAGGAATAGTAAAATAGAAGTAGGTTATTAATATAGTAAATAATTTACAAAATATTTTTATACTAGATGATAAGAAATTTATGTGATTAGTCAGACTCCAGGTAAGGAGAACATTAACATATAAACTCATTTTAAATGTTTTAATGATTTATTTCAAAATAATATTCTTCTGTGACCATATTTTTTAGAATATTTTTATGAAGGTATTTTTTTTGTAAATGAATGAATTATAGTTGAAATTTTATGTCTCTTTTGAATTTATTTCATATGTTTCCAAATGAATCATTTTACATATTTTATATGTAACAGTTTGACTTTATTTACAAAATTTAAATGGAATATTTAATTTTTATATAGATAGTGACATCAGTCCTTCTTTTTAACATATCCATTTTTTGATATTTTTATTCCATATAAGATTTTATTTTTTTTCAATGAAAAAACCTATTCCACTTATTTTTTTACTTTGGACTCAAAAATTGCTTTTCAAAAGAGAATGGTATTTCAATATCTGAAAATGTTTTACATATGGGTTAAAAATAATTTTTCAACTATTTTATTATGAAAATTTATAGGTATAAAATGTTTTATTAAGGATTTATTACAGGATTATTATATATGATGATGGAGTGAGTCTATTATTTCATATGAAACTAGAGAATGTGATATATATTATATGGTGTGTGATCTTGATACATTTTATACAATGGGTGATCCCCATTACAACTCTCTAATGAATTGGGTAATGTTAATTATATTCAAAGGTAAAAATGTGAGTGTTAATATGGGTGGTTTCTCTATATGAATTTTTTGGAATCTATTTATTTCTGACACATGATATGAATATTATTCTCTATGTCACCAAAAGGGGTTTTTATTTTAATTATAATTGCTTTAATGTATTTATTTGAGAAAAATGTCAGATATTTCACGTGAAATGATATATTTTATATTTTAAAATAATAAATTTTTAATGTTAATAATTGTATGGAATTTCATTTTTCTCACTGAAAAAACTAATTCCTTGTTTTTATGTCTCTTAATTATATTTTTATTCTCATTACACATCATTAAAAAAAATTATTGGGTTTAAGGATTGTTAAGAACAAAGAATAAGGGAAGATAAAACTCATGAATATTTTGTAATTAAAATAAAACAAGATTCATTATAATTGTTTGACATTTTTGGAAAAATGATACTTAGTTGAAGTTCCCACTTTATAATATATGGGGTTTTTATATAAATGTTATGAAATAATTATATAAAACAATAATCATGAAATGATTCTAAAAACAAATGAAATTTAATTCTTTTATAAAAATTAAAATTATGTGTTTATGTTTGGTTACTTGTAGTTGGTGTCATTGGAATGGTTTAAAAAATATTATAGTTTTGGATAATTTAATTAGAATAACCCTGAAATATTAAAAATTATTGTTAATATTTAATTATATGGAATATAATGTTTCCCCATCTAATCTATGTATATTAATAATGGATTTCTAGAGAGGAAATAAGGAAGCTAAAGTAGGAAGGTATCAAGGGGAAAATATCCTTCAAAATCCCCATGCCTAAATGATTGGAATTGGAATTGAACAATTTTTTATAATGATGGATCAGTTAACACTAGATAGAAATGGTTGTGGTATTCATCTTAGAGATACGTAGATTTACCACAAAGAACATGTTGACTGTTGAACATTTCAGGAAATAAGACCCTTTTTATTTTGGTAGAACATTAGATTGAGTGGTATCATAATAATCGATCTATGATCTATAAATGATTTTAAAGGTCATGGGATGTTCAGACATCAAAATTTAACACTTTTATTTTTTTTGAAGGTGACGTTTATTGAAGGTGGTATTTGGTTATGAATAACATAGAGAATTATGATCATGATTCCATGGAATGGGAGACATTTAAGGACATTTTTAGGGAAATAATTCCATATTGCTGATCGACATAGGATGGAGATCAAATACAATCGATTGATAAAGAAGGATGAAGATTAAGTAGCCACTTTTAAATAAAATTTAACAAGATATGTTTTCAATCAAAAAGAGTTCAATCTAATGCTTGATAGTAAAATTAATTTATTTTAATCTGGATTGAAAATTAACTTACAAAGATATTTTTTGTATAAAAATTTAAATTTTCTGATAATTGTGATCCTTTTGTTTAAAAAGTTTAGATTGATTTTGTCAAAAAATTTGTTACAACATATGAGATGTGTAAGAAATGGTCCAAGAGATAGGAAATGTAGAGGTTTATTTCTAAGAAGTCTAGAAGTAATCCCCCAACTTGTTCCAAGTGTAGTGAAAAAATATCATGGAATGTTTTTTTGGATCTAGATAATGTTACCAGTGTGGTTAGATTGGTCATAGGTCCCATAAATAAAATGAAAAGAGTCATTTAAAATACATGAATGGATTAATATATATCCAACCAATAATTAATAATTTTAATAAAATTTAGTTTGTTAATTATGATATCATGTGTATGAAGTTATTTACTCAGGTTATAAATCATGAAGATAAAATTAAAAAAGGTGTGGTAAAATCAACTTATACTACTATAGTTTCTCTTTGAAAATAATATTAAGTGGTGATAGGTATATTACTACTTAATTTGAAATATAAAAATTCCCTTTTTGACTCTATATCTTTATATTCCTTTATTTATCAAAAATTCATAAGACATATTAGAATTCCACCTCATAAAATGAATATAAAACATTTAATGAAAGCTCTAAGTGGAAATATTTAGGAAACCACGATTTATTGGAATCATCCAATTGTTTTTAGTATTATGGAATTTCTTATAAATATTTTGGAACTTTATATAGTATATATTGATATTATTTTAGATATAGGGTGCATTTAGGTTTATCATGCTATAATAGATTGTAAATCTATTAAAGTTATATTAAATGATTTTATAGGTTCGATAACCAACCAAGAACATAAATTTTTTAATAATGTTGGAAGATAATGTTACCTGGCTCAAGTTATTAAAAAGAAATAAAATATTCAAATTAGTGATGTACCAATGGCAAATGAATTTGTGGATGATTCCTTGATGATTTACGTAGTATTATTTTGGACCAGGAGATTGATTTTATTGACATAGTTCAAGATTTTAAGACAATTTCAAATCCCCCATATAAAATGGATCAAGTATAACAATTGGAATTAAAATCTAATTCAAAATATTGAAAAGATAAATTTTTTGTTCGTCATAGAAATTCATCATGGGATGATCCTATTTAATTTATTTTAAATAAATATTTTTCAATGGTAAATTTTATTGATTATAGAGAATTGAATAACATTACTGTTAAGAAATGGTATCATTTCCCTCATATCGATTATTTATTTCATCATCTGATGGGAGTATATTATTTTTTTAAAGGTTGATCTTAGGTAATAGTATCATCCGGTGATGATAGAGGAGGAACATATATTGAAGAATATGTTTCAGACTATATATGAGAATTATGAGTTTTTAATGGTAGTTCCAAATTTTATTTTCTTCAATCAATTCAATATGTGTTTTATAAAATCTAATGATTGTTGAATTTAACTTATGATCCACAACATGTGTCATTGTTGATACATTTTTTACTAAAAATTAGGAAGAATAAATCCATTCAATAACTTTTATTCTATAATGATTCAGGAAGGCCATGAAATTGAAATATTAGTGCATGATGATTTAAAGATCATATGAAGAAGGTCTTCTATGAAAATATTGGTTTGAATGAAGTTAATAAGAGGTTTCTAAAACCATGAAAATTTATATTTACATATTTTTCATTGTTTTTTTGTATTGAAGATGCTTGGGTATATTATTGTCTAATGTATTTTTATTAAAATATTTTATTCCCCTTTTGTAAAAACTACTACTGACCCATGAGCCTGCCTAGAATAGATGACTAAGGCTTATGTGGGACAAGAGTCTACCACACACAAGGAAACCATCTCCGGAATCCCCATAGCTGGAAGAGGGGAGGGCCTGTGTATAAACCCCTTTAAGAAATAATTGAGTAATAAACCATTGTTTATTGTTATTGAGAAGATCATATGGGACTCGCATGGTGTGAGATCTTTTCTCTCTTCTTCGAAGAGATAAAAATTTCAAGTGTAGTTGGACTGGTTTGATCTGAACCTTCTTATCATGGAGCTACATCTTCTTTACCTCCCTCACTCTAGGAATTTTTATAGTGCAGCTTATCTACCATTTTTGAACAATGGGACTCATAGACAATCCACTCAGATCAAATGAACGACTCTTCTAACACATATGTTTCAGGAGATAACTGAGAAACTTCCACACAAAATATTCATGAATTGATATTCATGATCCGAAGAAAATTGAGTGTGATATTCACCTGATATATCCGACCACCTAGATGTAGAAAAATGACAGATTAATGAATAGGGACATCCAAGATAATTTTACATGTATAAAGTCACACATTCATGAATTTTTATAAAATTAAGAGGAAATATCAACCATTGAGGAATTTAATTTTTATGGAGAAGTTTTGGTATTTTTCATACCACATAATGAAACAAAAACTAGATATTCTATGGATAATATAAAAAATTATGCATGCATTAATTCATGAATAAGTGGTGGATCATAGTTGATGACTCATTCACATAATGAATAAATAAATCAAAATCCATAGGGTGATTTAAACCTGAAGAATACTGTTGTGGAAATTACATTGATGGCTATGGGTACATTGACATAATATTCTTCAGGAACATGAATAGAATGAATACACTATAGTTATGACATAAACATAGTTATGTGAGATGGATATACTTGAAACCTTTAGGTATTTTTGAGTGATATAAACGTAGGGGTGAGTTATAGGTATTAAAATATATGATAATAAAGAAGGAAGACCTAACACCTTAGGGTATTCCTCATGATTAAATGATAGGGATCTATGTTTGATTTCATTTCTACATGAGAAGTGAAGATCCTGGAACACATTGAGTGATTGAGGGTTCATGAATGATAATATCTATTTAGTTTTTGTTGAAATTAATAGAGAAATTTTTTTCCATATTTTAATGGGTTATTAATAATGATGAGATAAATGAAGAAGGAAATTATATGTCTTTTTTTTCTCAACACATTTAATTGAGGTTTTAAATGGTAGAATTTAAATTATTGAATTTTTTTAGGATTCACATGCACAATATTTATTTATGAACTTGTGCATGTAAGTGATGAGATGATATAACAATTGGAATATCATTTAGAGACTCCTTTCATCCATTATGAAATAAGAAATTTGAGAGTGATCCAAATTCGGGTAATCTCCTATAGAATTTGATTTCATGTACTCAGGATTTTGAAGAAAATAATTAAAATCATTCAATAGCTAAGATAATTTTTTAGGTAAAAAATGTTGTTCAATAAAAATATTGATGTACTTGCAGATGAACACAAGTATGTTTTATCTAGAAATATTATGGAAGAAGATAAGAGAACCATCCTAGAGTGGATCAACCATTAATATCATTAAATTACTGGTGGTGCCAATACAAACAACACCATTGAAGTAGATGGTTTCAAGATACTGAATTCCATTAATAATTTATCAGGTATGGATTGAACATTCTAACATTGTATTCTAGTTATAGTATTTTTTTTCATCTTTTCAATTTATAGTTATAAGAATATTTTATAAAAACCATAGGATGATGATGGAAATGAGGATGTATCAATACCAAACTTTTAAAAATCCTTGTGTTGGGATAGTATATTTGGGTGAATATCAATGAATTGAAAAGTCTTAATCAAAATGAAAATAAAGATGAACTATACAATTATTCTAATGGAAATAATGTTAGTGATATAGAATAAAAAAGATTAATATAATTTATTTTTTAAAATTTCAAAAAAGGAAAATGTAGATTTAATTAGTTTTTCAATATAAGGTTTTTTAATTGTGGCCAAATAGGAAATTTTGGAACTAAATATCCAGATAATGAATCTTATGATTCTAGAAGTGATGATGATGATGAAGTATATTTAAATAATAATTATACTAAAAATAAAAAGTTTGATTATGAGGAGAAAAAGATGAAATAATAAAATATATTAAATCTAATGAGTAGGGACATTGATGAATCTTCATCATCAATCACTGGTATGGAAGATGGACCACCTTCTAGAAAGTAGGTGTTATTTATGGAAAAAATATCTAAAGACATAATTTAAAGTTAAAAATGTAAAAAATAAAATAAATAAACATTAAAATATAGTTAAATATCATGATAGAAGACTTAATGAGAAATAAGTGGAATTATTTGAGACACATTCTATGTGTATTTCAGAATAATGTAAGTTGAAGTAGATGAAATAATATTACATCAATGTTTCTGAGCTTAAGGTCCCTGATCACAAGACTGATTTTGGCTAGACCATAATAAAAATTGAGAAAAATATCAATAATTCATAGAGAGTAATATCTGATTCATAGGGTATTATCATAAGATGAAACACCCACAGTCTATAAAAATACAATAATAATCTTCTAAGATGAATTTATATCAAACTAGAAGTTCAAGTATTGAAGGATATTATTGGTGTTGTAGACTATAGGTTCAGAATGTTTTTTCATGTTGGTATAACATGTCACTAACAAAAATAAGGTAAGAATCAAGGGGGATAAAGGATAAAAACAGTGGAAGATCAAAAAAATAGATGGAAAAAGGATAATAAGTAGTGAATGATATGGAAGTTAAAGCAGATGAGAAGTCCAAATTGGGATAATTCTCTTAATCTGAATGTTATTTTCGATAAAATAGGATGTCTCTCCAAATTTCCTATAATATAAAAGATTTTAAATCCACATATTGGTAATTTAAGGAGATGAATTCATCCGTTTATGTGATGAATTAATGATGCAAAGCTATTAGTTCATTTTCACTTCATGGTGAATATAGAATTTCAATACAACTTGATGAAATTGGAATTTGAATCTTTATATTTTTATTGATAAATTTTGTTTATTTCCAACCCATTTAATGATAATAGAGATATTAAGAGCATGATATCCCATGCGAGTGTGTGTTAAGGACATCTTAGACAACCATGGTTATTTTAATGTTTTTTTTCTACAATAGGTTTTCTCATGTAGAGATAGAGATAATTTGATAATGGAACTTTTTCGAGTATCATGTGATATCATCCCTTTTAAAAATATGTGGAGATGTTTTTTATGAAATAAGAAGATAATAAGACACAACATTTTTCCTTTTCAGTTGATTTTAAAATGGGGATATGATATTGAACAGACAAATTAACTTTTGTAATATGTGAAGAGATAATGATAACAAAATATATGCAGGGAGATTTTTGGGCCCATGTTTCATTTTTTTCAATCAAGTAAATATGTGATTAATAAACTCTAATGATTGTTGATGTGATATTATGTTAAAAGACTTATTATATTGTTTAATCTTTTTGTATAAAAAACAAGGAAGAATAATTCCATGTAATATATTTTATTTCAGGAGGATTGATGAAGGACGTGAAAATGAAATATTAGTGCATGACGGTCTTAAGATCATATTTAGAAGTTACACCATGTAAATATTGGTTTTAAAGTAGTTTTGAAGATGTTTATAATTCAATGAAAAAAAAATTTATATATTTTTAATGATGTTTTTACATGAAGAATCTTGGGTATTTTATTGGACAAGGGGATAATCTTGAAATATTTTATTGTCATTTGGAAACAAATATGGCCAACCACTGAGCCTGACAAGACTTTCTTAAATAAGGAATATGTAGGACAAGAGACTAAAACAACTAAGGGAACTCGCATAGGTAATACCATTTGTAGAATAGGTGTGGGCTTGTGTATGAGTTATGCAGATAAGAACTCTCCCCCATGTAGAATGCATGGGTGTAGTATTGGAAGAACCATGTAGGGTTGAACAATGGTAGGGGGAGCTGATATTGGGTGGTTCTATTGGAGGTTCAGGACATTTGGTGAGGTGATGGAACCACTTGATTAATAAACTATAGCATAGAACTGAGGTGAATATGATGTGGGATATATAGTGTTTCCTCAATGTTCATCCATATTAAAAAAATATGCACATTTTGAGAGTCTTTGGAGTGGTTTGATCTAGACCATCCAATTAGGGAGTTGTATCATCTTCTTCCTCCCTCACTTGAGTGTTCTGTGCCTCATGATTAATCAACCATTTTTGAACCCCAAAACACTTTGGCGTACCAAATTAGATCAAGAAACTCTACATAAAACACCTGTGATCTAGGTGAGAACCACGAACATTCCACACATGATATTACTAAATCGACATGAATTAATAGTAGGAAACTGAGTGTGATGTATTCCTAATTAATCTTACAACTTTGTTGTTAATAAACACTGGATAAATGCATTGGTAAATATGAGATAATTGTACATGAATGCAGTTACACTTTAATGAATATATATTTAATGAATTCTAAATCCAAAAACGTTAGTAATTTACATTATAATGTGAATAAGTGGTATTTTCTAAACTACATAATGAAATAGAGACCAAATATTCTTTAAGTAATTTTAATGAGATATAATGAAAAAGTTATTGCAGGTAGGGGTGGAACAAAGTTGATGAATCATTCATTTATAGGTGAAATAATCCCCAATCCTTTGAGTGTTTAATGTTTGAAGAATATTGTTGTGACATTTAATGTAATGGTCATGTGATGTTTTTCCTGATATTCTATGAGGGAATGAAGGTATTGGATACACTTTAGTCAAGGTTTACAGTTATCCAAGTGATATGGTGATACCGAAACCCTTAAGGTATTTGTGATTGAGATAAAGGATGGGGTGAGTTTTGAGTATTGAGAGATGAGACAATAATAACGGAATGCCTAACAAATTTGTTTATTCCTCATGCTTTCATGATAGGTAAACATTGATGGTGTATTTTTCCATTGAAAAGTGAACACTCCGAAACACCTTGGGTGATTGAGGATGCATGAATTATAATAATCATTGGTTATTTTTAGAAAAATTTGTGGATTAATAAATATCCATTGATTAATAGGGTATTCAAAATGTACAGTAAAATGAAGAAGGAAATTATATGTATTTAATTCTTATAACATTTATTTTTGGTTTTAAAAGGGTGAATTTTATTCAAGGAATTTATTATGATTAAAATTCACAATATTATTGTATCAATATGTTTATAAAGTTGATGAAATGATAAAACAATTGCAAGATCATTTTCAGAATCCATACATCCATTGTGTAATAAAAAATTGAGAGTGCTCCAAATATAGGAAATCTCTTGATGGATGATATTTCATGTACTCAAGCATTTAGATAAGATCATTGAGATCATTCAATATTTAAAAGAAGATTCTCAGAAAAAACATTGTTCAAAACTCTTTTGAATACCTTGGGGAAAATACAATAATGTTTGATGCAGTAAGATTGTAGAGGAAAATCATAGAATCATACTACAATGGATCATCCATCAATAAAATTGAAGAACTAAGGGTGGAATAATAAACAATGACATGGAATAATGGTGGTACAATTATTAATAATTATATAAATCCTTTATAGGGTGGGGATTGACATATCTATCACTGTATGCTAGTTAAAGGAATTTGTCATCATTCAAATTTACAGTGATAAGAAAATACATGATACAACTAAAGGTTGATCAAGGCATATAGTATGTCTTAGTACTACACCTTGTAGACATACTTTTCGTGGGTCCCATTATTTTACATCATTATTTGAGGATATGCTAAGTTACACAAGAAGTGTGGATCATGTATTTTACCATCTACACAGGTTAAATTGAAAAGGAAAAATTTGTAAATGGAAAAAGGTTCATTGATTCACTCCTCCCAATCTTAGTGATCTCACACTGATCTAATATTTATATTAATTATCTATGTTGGTGTATCTAATATACCAACTTCATTCATATATCATATAAATAAGGGTTTGAATTTCCATATGGATATGTTTTTTGTTGTTTTTAGTGAGGATATATGTATATATTCCAAAATACATGAGGATAAAGATAGAAAAATAATTATTGATTTAAAAATATTAAAAGAAAATAAATATACTTGAAATTTATTATGTTTGAGTTAAAGTTACTAGAAATTTATTTCCCTAACATTATTGTTTCCAAATATGGAATAAATATTGAACCTTCGAAAACTAAAGTCGTTGAAGAGTGTACATGGACAAAAAAAATCATGTAGATTTGTAGTTTCCTTTTATTTTCAATTTAAAACATTTATTTTGTCAAAAACATTTCTCAATTATCTAGACCACAGACTATGATAACTGAAAAAGAAGTTAAATTAATCAATAAAAAAGAGGGTGATGATTTTTTTGGACCAAAGAAGAATATTTTTGAATTCTATAGTTTTTTCCTTTACTATATAAACAGTTCATTTTTATCTACAATGATCCTTCATTAATAAGACAAGATATTTTATGATGCAAAATAATAAGTTAAACGTGTTTGATTTCTGAAAAATAAATCTAGAAGAGTAAAATTATTCTAGAAATGATCTAGAATTAATGGATGTAGTTTTTTCTTTCAAAATTTTATGGAATAATTAATATTGATAAAGGTGTGAAAGATATACTAATCAGAAAATATTAAATTATATATTCACTAAAAATTGTTGAATATGAGCCGTAGTAGATGAATAGAACTGATTTAGGATTATGACTTCAGGATTCACTACCTTCATGGAAATGAACCTAATATATATAAGTTTTTAATTCGAAAAAATACTCTTAAATTAACCATGTTATGTTTGTAACATGACCCATTGGTTAATGATTTATTGAATTTTTTCCTTCAAATAGTGTATTTATAAAAATCCTATATTTTTTCACAATTTTTGGTACAATAATATCTGATATAAATAATTAAGGAATATTGGAATGAGGATCATGTTTTTTAAGAGAAGGTTGAATATATTAATAAGGTTTAGTTTATAGAGTTTAATTTTGTTAAAATAAAGACTTATCAGATTTGGGAAAATATTTTGTCTATATTTTGATAAAAAATGAAGAGAAAATTGTTGATTGAAGCTCACAGTTCCCTATTTTCCATTTATCTTGGAAGTAATAATAAGTAAAAAGTCCTTGAGAAGTATTTCTTTGTGGGATTGAAGAAAAGGCAGTATTGTTGACTTTACCAGGTATTGTTTTACTTTTTGAAAAGTTATGTAGAATGAAAATTAGAAAAGGTGGTGATTAATCACTTTTAAGTGATGGAGTTGAAATAATAATATATATCTATGTATTTTATGATGGGAAACTATAGACTTCTTGAGGTAATAATACAATTTGTATTATTTTTGATCAACTAACTAAATATTCATGTTTTCTTCTCTTTTGAGATATAATGTACTTATATTGGTTTATATACTATATTTTAAGGATATAGTTAAGTTACAAGGAGTTCCCCTATATGTTATATCTATCAATGATCCCATGTTTACATATAATTTTATAAAGGACATCAAAAGTCATTGTGTATGGAATTGAATTTTAGAACATATTTTAATCATCAATTAGATAGACTATATGAATGAATGATTCAACCATGAATGGCAGGATTAATATGTGTTCAATGTATTTTCAGTGAATTTTGGATCTACATCATCTATTTAATACATTTTCTCCTAACAATACTTTTCCTTCCAATGTACTGATGGTAACTTTTCAAGAATTATATAGAAATTGGTGTCTGAATATTTCTTTCTATGAAGAAGTAGTTGAAAGGATGTTAGTGGGACAATAGTTTGTAGAGTAAATTATGAAGAAAGTAAATATGATTTAACAACATATGAGGAAATATCAATTCATATAGTAAATTTATATTGATAATTAGAATAAATATATTGCTTTTCAAGTAGTTGGAAATGTTTTTCTTAATGTATCCCCATAAGAATGTTTTATTGTACCTCACAAAAATGGGGATCTATGTCCATGGTTCAATGGACCATATGAAATCCTACATAATTTTGGATTAGTTTCAAGCATACTAACCTTCCCTATGAGTTTGTCCAAAGTACACAACACATTTCATGTTTTGATGTTAAAGAACTATTTGTTGGATTCATATCATATTTTTAGCCCTAAAGTGGTTCATTTTGAAGGGAACCATTATTATGAAGAATTATCTTTTTTGATTCGTGGCCATATAGAGACATTTTTCTAGAAAAAAGGTAATTCATCATGTTATGGGTTTTTATAAAAACAATATGGTTGAAGAAAGAACATGAGGATATGAAAATTCTATAAGGGAAATATATGATCAATTTTTTTAATAATGAATAAAATTGTGAGCACAAAATTAACAAAATGGAAAAGAGTACAACATCCCATTTACTGATAAAACAAATAAATTTTTATAAGTATTCATGAATTAGATAGTATTATTCGTTATAATGATATTATATAATTTTTAAATCAAAAAGGAATTTTTTTATTTACCACTTATCTTATAATTTTATATTTAAAATTTTTAAGTGATAATTATATAATTGAAATTTGACCAAAATTAATTTTTGAATTTAACTTTTAAAAAAAATATTTGGATAGCTTTTTAATAAATTTATGGAATGGTTTATTTTTTAGTGAATAGTGGCAGATACTGCTTTTTTTGAAATCTGTATTTTGTTTTTTATTTACCATGTTATATTCTTTTTTATATTAGTTTGAAAATGTAATTAGTTAATTTTGATTGGAATAAATTCAATTATATTCTTTCAAATCAATTTTATACATTATTTTGTCATAAAAACACTTGTATACTTAAAAGGTAATTTTCTGATAAACATATTTTCTTTGCATTTTATGGGTCAATTTGTAAATTAAATTCAACCCTTAATATGAATTAAATAATTAAATTTATTTACTTATTTGTAACCAAGGGGTATTTTTTTAAATATAATCCTTTTATTTGTAGTTATTATTTATAAAAGAAACTTTAAATAATTATCAACATTGTCTGGTTAAATTAGGTAATTAATGAAAAAAATAAAATGATAAGGACTACAAATTGACCAAAACACTTTCTTTTATCCAATTTTATGAGTGGAGTTCTTAAAATTCGGTCCATATTTTTAATATATGTAATCATGGTCCCATATTTCATTTATTCTGACATTTATAATATTTACATAAATTATAATATAACAATTTTCACTTTGTTTCCTTTAGTATCTAAAATATATTTTAATAGAGATATAAATAAAAATAATTAATTTTAAGTTTTAATTTGAAATATAAATTATTTATTTTTATCATTATATTTTGTGTATAATTTTTAGTGATGATATAATTACATTAAATGCTTACGAAACACTAACACAGTATTTATTGAATTAATATAAAATTAAAATATTGTAAATTAAGTTTATTAAAAGTAATTTAATTGGAATTAATTATTTCATTTGACATATTATTTAGATATACAAATAATTTTTTGTTTGTGTGAATGTATTATATTCAAATTAATTTGTTTTCATGTTGTTTTAAAGGTCAAATTAAATGAATCATTATAAAAATGACATTAATGATATTGTATAACAAATAATATTTTATTAAATGATTAAAAATAATAAAAAACTATATTAAACCTAGTTATGATGATATTATTTAAAATATATAAAATTATCCAATTATGGGCTAATTTTAATATTATAGTAATTATCCTAGACCCCTAAATTGTAAAAAACATTATTATCACTATAATAGTGAAAAAGGTTAACACTATTTTAATATAAAAAGTTAAGGTTGGAAACATCACATAAACCTTATATGTTTTATTTTATGGGATTATTTCAATTAATTCACATACTATATTTTAATTAAATCAATTTGGATCCATTTTAACATTAAATTAAATTTATATGAATTTTTTAATTTTAAAAAATTCCAAGAGTGACCCTCCCCTCCCATATAAAAGGGAACCTACTCTCTTTTATAATAAAGAAATAAACTTCTTTTTTGTTGGGAAAAAATACACATATCCCTATCCAACATATTTTAACACGTCCTAGAAGAAATTTTTTTTATCATTAA
Source organism: Viscum album (assembly GCA_963277665.1). Lineage (NCBI taxonomy): Eukaryota > Viridiplantae > Streptophyta > Magnoliopsida > Santalales > Viscaceae > Viscum > Viscum album. Next base: position 363,164,523 of record OY728121.1, read on the forward strand.
ACCGACATAGTAATTATTTTAGTGTAAACAATTAGATTTGTTCTAAAGAAACGGTATTGTTATTGAAAATGATTTTTAATTTTATTTCATCTTATACACCCTAAAAATATTATTTAACCATGTTGAAATATTTTCATAAGTTTATAAAATATATTCATATTTATTTTATTAATTCCATAACATTTATCAATCTCCTCTTCAATAAAATAGGATTTGAAACCATCATTCATGTGTATGGAAGACTACCACTTCATGAACTATTGTATTTTGTTTTCCATCACCAAATCTCATAAATATTTCTAATGAAGGTTTTAATATAAATATATTCTATTCAATAAATATTTATATTTATTTAAAATCATTATATCATATATTATTCAGAAATACAATCACTAAAAAATGATAATGTAATTTGTGTGTATGTGTGGATTACCACCTCCATGAAGCGATATTATTTGTTTTTCCTTACTACATCATATGTCAGGTATATAAAATTATATTTAAAGAAATAATGTGACATTTATGATATAATTATAATTTTTTAATGATAATATAATATTTACCTTCTTCTTAAAATGATTATTGAATAATATAAATGTTACTCATTCATCTATACGACCTACCATCTACATAATTGTAACGTAGTAAATTTTTACTAATAATATTTCATGGATTTTTTTGAAAGTATACATTGTAGGTATAAATTATTATTAATTAATTATTATTATTTTATATATGATATAATAATTAAATATTCTACCATAGTAAACCAATCAATTTAATTTTTTTACATATGAAGAAAATATCGTCAGAACATCTAATGTGAGGTTTAGTGATCAGGTAATTTATTATATAGTGGAAATAAAAGGAATAATAAACATGAAAAATGTTATTAATAAAGTAAATAATTATCATATGTTTATTATTTTTCAATATGAAGAACCATATATGATGATTCAGACTCTCGATATGGGACACTTTAAATTAAAACATTTTTTAAAAGATTTAAAGATAAATTTGCTAAATATATATCTTCTATGTACATATTCATAAAATTATTTTATCGATGTATTTGTATGTAAATAAAGAAACTATAAATTATATTTTATTTTAGGATTGAATTTATTTTAATGTTTTTCATAAGTAAACTTTATATGTATATTATGTGCTTTTTTTTTACTTTCGTTACAAAAGGAAAAAAATGAATGTTATATTTTAACATATGAGGCATCAAAAGTCAGTCCCACTATTGTAACCATTATTTTATGTTTTTATTACATTATAATATTTAATTTTTTTCTTCAAAAAATAACTTATTCTCATTTTCTATGTATATTAGTTTTAAAAATGGGGTTATAAAAGTAAAGGGTATTCTGCAACCCGAAAATGTTTAGTGTGTGGGTTCTAAGTAGTTTTTCTAGGGTTTTATGATGAGAAGGTGAAATAATATTTTTTTATTCATGATATAGTATTTAAAAATTATATATAATTAAGGGGTGATCTTAATATAGCATATACGATGGGGAGACTAATTTTAGATCTATAATGTATTGGGTAAGGTTATATGTCTTCATAGGCTAGAAGGAGGGAGATACCTAGTGTGGTTTATCTTATGGACGTAACTGGTCGCTAGTAATTTTTGACAAAAGTTATAAATATGAATCTCAGAGTAACCTAAAATGGGTTTAAATTTTATATTTAGGTGTTTTAATGTTTTTAATTGTTAAACAATTATGTGTTTTTCTTGTGTATTGATTTATTTTGTTTTAACAATGAATAATGTGATAATGGTAAGCTTTTTAATTTTTTTAACTTTTTCACTAAAATAATATATTCCTTCATTTTAAGTCCCATACTATGATTTTTTTTACTCATTCCACCTTTTTTTAAAAAATAATTTGATTTAGGGATGGTTAACCACAAAAAAAATCATTATTAAAATCATGATGATTTTTTATGAAAATAAAACATCGATCATTCTAAAAGTTTTATATTTTGGGAAAATGTCACTGAGTATAAGTGTACACTTTATAATAAATGGTATTGTTAAATAATTGTTATGAAATAATTATATAAATATCAAAACATCAAAATACACTCAAAATAAAAAAACTAAAATATTTTATAAGTATTAAATTTATAGATTTGTTAATGTTGGGTCCTTATAAATTAAATTTCCAAAACAATAAATGGATTTTCAATGTTTAAAAAATTAATAATTATTTTTTAAGAAATATTAAGTTGAAATATTATTTCTACCAGGACATAGTTACATTAAAAAATGGATTTCTATTTTTAATAATTAAAAGGGATACAAAACATGACATAAATTTCTAAAAAACATGTCAAAAAATCATGGGTATTATAATCGTTTTTAATTTTTCATAACCTATAATTATAAGACATATATTCCTGAATTATTAAAAAAATTCAACCTATTTTAGTATTAATATCATCCTATAATCCCATTTATCTCTATCTAAATACCATAAGAATGAAATTTTTACATTTCCCCTTTCTAATGTCCCTCCAATGTGTCTCTAAGGTCCTAAGGTTTCCCTCTCCATTATTTTTTATGTTACTTCCATAGGTAAGGGAACTCTCCTCTTTTTATTTTAATTAACAGTACATATTTTGTACTACTTCCTCTAACTATTTAATCACATCATTTTCATATACTTTTTATTATCCCATACTTTAATAACAGTTTCTTATCTATGGTATTCCTTCATTCCCTCTCATTATTCCCTTCCCTTATTCCGAATGGTATAAAAATTAGGATTCCAAAGTACATTTGTTGATTTTATATTTTTTATAAGGAATATTATTATATTGTGAATAACCAAACCTCTTCCTTTTACCTGGGTATTCACCTAGATGTAAAAATAATTAATTTATTGGTCAGTTAAATGTATAAAATATAAATTCCTCTCCTATGGGTCAATTTTTTTGAAATATTGAGGTCTTTATGCCCTTATGTACTAAAATATTTTCTATAAAACCCATTATCTGTTCTCCTCAGGTTATTGATGTAATTATTTAATATTATCAATGTAGATCATATGAATTAACACTTATAAATAGTATTCTTTAATGGTGATCCAATGCATTCGGTAAAAATAATTTATAGAGAAGATGTAACTTATGATACCACAAAGAATAATGTTGGTAATCATTTTTTATTAAAACATTGGAAAAAACATTGGTGATATGATTACAAATGTCTTTTTTATGTTATTTCACATTTCAGTGTTATGTATCTTGTAATTATAATTATAACCTCATGTTATGACTCATGTTTTATTCTTTATGATCTCTCATGTTCAATTTCCATTTTTTTCCATAGATGGGATTTATACTAACCCCATTTTTATTGATGTATGTCCCTACTATACCCCTTATATTAAGGTAAACTGGCATAAAGTAATGATGGAATATGTTAAAATTATTTAAAGATTCTGGGTTTATATTTTCAATATGTAGTTCATGTATTATAAACCTAATGTCTAATAAAGAAACATAAAAAATATAATTCAGGGTTATTAATGTAAAACATTGTTATGTAATTTTGTTAAAAATCATGTATTAGAAAGGTAGGTCACCATACATTTGTTCCCATGATCTTGGTAAAATCTATATAATATTATTTACTATCATTTCTCTTAAAAATTAATCAAAAATAGACATTTTCCCATTGAATAGGCATGTATAATGGGTAAAAATCTTTGAAATAGATTCATTATGATACGTATAAATGATTTCAATATCTTTCTTAAAAATGTCTAAAATGATATCTATAACATTATTTTCTCCATCATATGGGGATTCTCAGTGTTTCACGATTATTTTTAGTTTTTAAAGAATAAAGTTGGTTTAATTCATTTTGTTTAAGCCTACAATAGAGATAATTCAGGACTTTTCCATTATACATGAAAGCTATAAAATTATGTGGAGTATATTTATCTTATGATCCATTTGTTGGAATTTATTCAAGAATAACCATTTTCCAAACAGGATAAACTATTAAAAAAATAATGTTTGACAATGTATTTTTTCTAATAAAAAAAATTTCTATCAATACATAAATATTGTGTCCTAAGGATTGACCTTTAGGATAACCACGAAAATATGGAGTATGATCCATTTTACAAGAATGAACATTAAAACTAGTTAATATTTTTAAAATAAATTAAATTAAAAAAAATATTCTTTAAAAAACCTTGTTTTGAAAAAAAATGAAAAGATTCCCTTTTATTCCAAATGTAGATAAGATTATGATGGAAAGAGAGCAGTGAATTGACTTTAAAAATATTAAACAATAAAAATGTGATAAAAATAAATAAATTAAACAATCTTATCATAAATATAAAATAAAATAAATGAGAAATTGATTATTGTATTTAATTAATAACTACTCATAATATTTAAATTGTGGTATGATAATATTGTTTATATTATTACCAATTAAAGAGATTATAAATGATAAATATGATCATATTAATGTTGATATGACTAATAAAAGATAATATAAAAGAAAATAAGTGTGAAATCATATAAGATTTAATGAATGTGGACATAATAAAATAATTTTAATAAATATGATACGAATGATGTAATACATAAATAAAAAGACAATGAGATAACATTTTGATAAGGGAATTCAGTAACATCTTAGTATGTTCTATGTATCCTCCCCTCAGGTTGAGAGTTTTATCTTATTTCCTCATTGGTTTAAATGGATATCATGAAACTAATTACTCTATTATCATGTTCACATTTGTGACACATAACACATACTTCCTTAATTTAATGGCAGAAAGAATCCAATAATGCATCACCCCATATTGTTGTTGGGAGAACTCATCCCCCTTCTTCTAAAATATTGTAGCAGGATATACATTATATATAAATATTGGAATAATGGATATTTTATTATGAAATAGTTCATTACGAAGATAAAAACTTATCTATATATGTGGATAAAATAATTTTATAAGTGATATAGAGTGGAATTTTCAAAGTGAGCCCAAGGAAATTGAGAATTGAAATTGCCTCTAGTAATGATTTTGATATTAGAGAAAATATTCTATTTATCTATCATTATAGCATGTTAAATCATTTATTTATTGTAAAAAATCACCATTCCACAAATTTCATCTTTTTATAGTCTCTAAAAGGTCTAGTAAAGTTCATGAAATCATCAAAGTCATTAGGCATCATCACTATCATTTTAAGTGTTAAAGGAACTACCGAAAAATGATTCTTTAACTTATTAAATTGAATACACCAATAAGTCACCCAATTCCATTTGAAAAAAAATTATACTTCTATAGGTTTCATTATCTATCCAGACTCCATAATTTATTTTGTTATCCACACCATGTATCAAGGGGGCTACTATTTCATATAGTGTTTTCTTCCACTCACACCAGCTTGTTAGTGTGATGCACTAGGTATCTTGTGTATTATTTAGTGTTCCATCTTCAATAATGGTCTTTACATATTACTTCAATGAATATTATTAATTTTACTATTATTTTACACGATATCAATAAATCCACTGTGTAATTAAAGTGACGTAAATATATTTTCAATGACTTCAAATGAATTATTAGAGATACTTCAAAGTCTACTGAATACATAAACATCATTACTTATTTTTACATAATATAATATAAGAAAACATAAATGAAATAATTAAATACATAATTTAGTGTTTTTATATAGAATATAAAATGAGATAATGGAAGGGTACAAGTGGTTGGCCTATCGGGGCCATCTTATTAGTAAATAATGTCAATGGGTGTCTTATATGGCATTTGGCCATGGGTTTTTTGTGTTTTGGTTTATGTGTTGTTGGTGTGGCTTACAATTAAACATGTATAATCTAAAATAAAATATTTTTCAAGAATAATTATGATGACTATTATTGATGATCCATTGGAAATGGATAAATTATTTAATGATTTGTTGAAGTAAATGAAGAATATTTCAGTATATGATTACGCTAAAAAAGTGGTATGAGAAGTTATGTTAATACTCTCATTAGATTGGAATGTGATAATAGAAATATTTAAAGGGAAAATTAATCATGAATAATTTCAGTATATAATGGTTGTGGAGGTTATATATGTTTCCCAATAAATTTTGAGGTGATGGTTATGATGAATTATTCATGATCAAATATTAAATATATTTCAACGAAAAGAGGAATTTAAAGAATAGTTTCATTAAAATTATGATCCATATCTCAAAACAAGATATAAAATCAGTAAAAATGTAAGTATAGTAAATTAAGGATTGAAAATATCATAATGATAATTTTATTTCGGTATTCATATACAAACAATAAATTTTAGAAAAAAGATAGTGAAGATGTTTAAGTAGAAAGTGTTGTAGAACTCAAAGAGAAATTAAAGGTTATTATTGAAGAAATAATTGTTCTTAGGGATAAAATGAATAAATTGAATTTCATTTTTAGTAATTCTAAAATATATATACAATGAAATGATGGGGAAATGAAAGGGATTATGGGTGAGATAGAAAATATAAAATATAAATATATGGAAAATTGAAAAAATCATTGATATCAAGATCAAGTGGAAGAGTTAGATTGGATAATTGTTGGAGTCACTATTATATTGAATGTGAAGGTAAACAAAATATTGTTTCCTTAAATATAATTCATCGATATTTGGTAAAATCATAGTAATTAATAGATATTAATGAATCCTTGGATGACATTAAGTAGATGGATAATGCGGTCCATGGTGATGGAAATATAGAATCCAAGAGATCTATAAAGCAAGGTAAAGGATATTAAGAAGAACAAATGGTGTCATATAAGGAACAAATTTAGTTTTTTTCTAAACAAAAATAAATATTCAAACATGTTTTTAGACAATATACATGAACCAACTCTTTGGTACAATATTTATTTTTTGAGAAACCCAAAAGATGACTAAAGAGGTAACACTAACACATAATAATACACGAAAATGAGGTATACATATTTTGGAAAGATGGGGAATACAAAACAAATGTGTTACATAGATAATTTTTTTTTCAGGTCATATAGTAAATAAATAAATATGATCAAAAATCAATAAAAATTTTATGTTTTTATGTATAATATTTTTTGGGAAGAAGACAGATATAAAGACATTTATTTTTAATCATGGATTCACTATAATATTCCATAATAGGATATACTTATTTGAGGGAAATAGTAAAATGCATAATGAGTCAAGAAGAAAATGAAAAATAAATCCAAAATATTACATGATTAAGTGGAAATATCATATAAATATTGGAAATTGCATACCAATCAATATAGAATGGGTTAAAACATGCATGGTTTATGAATGAAAGGGATTAAATGGTTTTTATTTTTTATATTTCATTAAATTTAATATAATGAGCCATAATTTTGATACATGAAATTGGATTCATGTTTCTAATTATGGGAAATAGTTAGCTTTTCATGTATATAAAATATGATATTGAATCTTTTATAGGGTTCTGTATGTTTAAAGGATAGAGGAGTATTAGACTAAAAAGGATAAAATCAATATAATACACATGATAAAAATAAATATATTAGTTGTTGCTGGTATTGGTAAAATGTAGTTAGTGTAAGTAAATTATTTGATTCATGGTATGGAGTAATGATTTCTATAAATTCTTGTGTTGAAAAATAATATAGTTATATAATTGTGATTCTGGGAATATGAATGGATAAAAATTTATACCAAATTAATAGACAAGAATACAAGATATTTATATCTATGAATGATGAGAATAATCAATTGAAAAAAATAGTTTTTCAATATAATCTGAAAATACAAGGAATTATTGGTGAAGTATGAAGGATCACAGGATATCCATTTTAATACACATAATCATACTAATATGTCAGAAAAGTTTCAAAATGTAATAATCCATCAGATGACATACTATAAAAAATTTAACAAGATTCTATGGTTTCTTTAATTAGTCCATGTTTATTCTTTTGGGGTGATATACCATAGATACATTAAAGGAAAGAGAAATAATTTTCTACTTAATGATGATTATAGAAGGATGTAAATGTATATACTGATTACTCATAAGTATAAGTTGTATAATTTCATTACACATTATTAGAGTCTATAAGGGAAGATAATTTGATTAAAAACTCAAAATGTTAAAATTTATAATTTCCACGAGTTTACCAAAATCTATGTATAGGATTATTTTGAGAACAATGGGATAAAGCAGCAAATATCTATGATAAAGACATCTTAGAAAAATAGTGTGTTTGAGGGGAGAAAATGAATAATTTGAAATATGGATTGAATGATACTTATTAATAAATTCCTAGTAATGATTGATTGAATGAAAGTATTCTTGGAATTTATTTATAATATAAATCAATATTTATCGTGTTTGGATGAATAAAAAAACCATACATGAGGTTTTACGACAAGAATCCAACACTTATGTAGTTTATAATATTTGGGAGTAAATTATTTATTTTTAACCAAGAGGAGAGTGATATTATGTTTTAATATTTGGATGATAATTTCTTTTTTTATTTTTTAACTTTTATAAAATATTTTAATTTTTTAATATATATATCTTATAAAAATTATTGAATTTAAATATTTCACAGTTATAAAATTTGAATATATTTTCAACAAAATTATGTTATTTTTTTTTCAGAAAAGAGCTGATCTATTTAAAATATCATGGCTGACAAAATTATTCATTATTTATTCTAAATAATAAAAAATATATGGATTATGTAAAAAATATTCAACAATAATGATGTCGAGATATTGGGTTGAAATTGAAAAGAATATATTTTTCATGCCAAAAATTTCCTATGGAAACATGAATGATTGAGTCAATAAATAAAAAATTTAATTTTAAATTAGTTTGAACCATTAAAATATTAAATAAATATCTATTTATGGGAGTTAGTTCGGGGAAATAAACAATGAAATTGAAAAAATAATGAATAATTAAACATGATAAACTTTTTTAAAGCTAGAAGACAAAAACATTATAAGAACAAAATTGCTTTTCCATAATAATAACAACAAATAAGGTAAGGTGATTCAAAATAATGAATATATTATATGTATTGTATATTAAAATTGAATAAATTTTTATAGATTATATGTTTTCCACCCTGGATATGTTATTCATGATTCAAATATTCTTAGCCATAGAAATATAAATATTTATCATGGTTTACCAATGGATTCAAATTTTCTATTTCATAAAAAAAATTCTATGTAATGGAGTTCAATATTATAATATTTGAATATGTTAAAATTAATGGGGATAAAATAAAACTATTAAAATTATATAATGAATTATATGGGATTAATAACTAACAAAATGGTTGGTATTCTAGGGTAGATAAAAAAATGAGAAATAATTTTTTTCAACATGGGGTCCATGATCAACATATATGTGTCATGAAGGTGAATGATAAAATTATAATAGTTCTATACTTTCTTGATGAAGTGATCATTGAATGATATAATTATGATCGATGCATACATTTTTCTAAATTAAAAAGGCAGGAGGTTAAAATTTCATAGATTTATGAGTTGATTTGTTTCCTTACATTGTAGGTGATACACGGAAATCATGGAACCGTTATTTCTTAGTTACAATATGCCAAATAAGTGAAAAATGATTTCAAATGGTGGATTGAAAGTACATAAATATAAGAAACCACATATATAACATATCATATTACATTATATTAATATAAAATTCTATTGATCATAACTATAAATCAAGATGCATAATATTTTTACAATATTAGATACAATATAATACATTTTCAAATAAACTATAAAATATTTTATTTACATATTCAAAATTTTATCCTATATATCCCCATAATCCAATAAATTTATAGGATATTACAGTTAGATTTATAATATAAGTGGTGATATAAAAAATCTAGTTGGGAGATAAAATTGTTTAAACAAGGGCCAAGATATTAGAATGTTCAATATTCATAATAAAAAATACTTAAATAAAAATATCATAAACTATGAAATTGAAATATGGAATAAGTGTAAAATATAATAGGGTAATTTCAACCATGATAATAATAAAATGTGGCACTAAAAAGGAATTTCAATGTAAACATAAGTAAAATTTCACCTGTGAGGCATTATAAAATAATAAACATATATGACCACATCATTACCAACCATAACATTACTGATAAATCTAACCATTCCATTACTCTGTATAATGATATCATGAGATATAAATAGATATCAAATTAATTAGGGGTATATAATTATTATAACACAAACCCTCATTTTATGTCATACACATTTCTATCACATAGATGAGAAACATACATAATGTATAGACGTATTATAATCTCATGAAATGAAATGGGTAACATAATAAATCAATAAATATTAAATCTTAGAGATATCATGTTGGGTCCCAATAAAATGTTTAAGGAGTCCCAATGAATTATTATGAAAAAATACAGTCTTGGAAAATAGATCTCAATATGGGGGGAAATCAAAACAATATAATAAGAACATGTTATGAAATTGAACTCCTTTATCGAAATTTTATGAAATGGAAAAAAAATCATTTAAAATGATAAGAGTGTAGGGTCTAACAAAAAATAGAAGTTATTTAGAATATTTTATGTTAAATAATGGTTTTGAGGAAATAAAATAATAATAATGGTCTCTATAAATTGGAATATGAAAAAAGAAGATGAAATATAAATGTTCCCATTATCTTGATTAATTTAAAGAAAATATTTGAAATATAAATTTAGAAAAATGTATATAAACCTATATAAAATGTAAAAACTGAATAAATGATGATAATATGTGTATATACTATAAATTAAATAGATAAAAACAACGAGATAAGGATAGAGATTGATAACGAACATAAATAAAAGAATAAAAAAGCAGGAAAGAACACTTACATTGAATCTAGACTAACATTGATACACTGCTAACATATTGAATAGGAAGGTCACATTCATAAATTACATTCTTCCAAATAGTTTTAATTTTTATTTCATGTCTATAATAAATTTTTATTATGTTTTATTTATTTATTAAATTAATATTTTTTATGTCGTTCAATTTTTAGTAGTTCATTTCATGAAAAAAATTATTCAATATATCAGTAATGGTTTATGGTAACATTAAAATGGTTACATGATATCCATAGGTTTCATGTTTTATAGTTTATTCCATTCCATATTTATAGTAGTTAAATTATTTAATATTTTGGAAAAAATATTTCTAAACCAACAATAATTTCTTCAAAGTCTTCTTTTAGATGGTAAAAATGATTATATTTGTTTATAATAAATATCATTATTATCATGCATATATTACCATTTTAAAATAATAAACTTGATATTATTTTATTATTAATTTTATACAAAATTACTAAATCCATTTTTAATAATATATCTTAATTGTATTAGGGAAAAATAATACATTATTATTCACTAAAGATTTATAAAACAACAATAGTTGAATGATTATTTTAGAATAGGCTAATATATGGGGAACAATAATAATTTTTTCTACTTAATAAATAATTTAATATAACTAAATAACTATTTTAGAGTAAATTTAAATGATATATTATATTTCAGAATGATTAATATGGTAATTAAAATTATAGGACATGATTTTGGAAACCCTTACCTTACACTTCTTGTCACCTCCATTTGAATGAGTGTAATACCTTATAAGGATGATCTTTTAAAATGAATACGGCCACAAAAATGTGTATATGAGTTTTTAATGATGTTTCTGTGTAGATATTTAAAAAAACAGAAGTGTTCTTAACTGATTATATAGTGATAGAGAAGATCATTTCTATAGCCAAAGTGGTGGTATCATGGAATAAAATATTGGTAACATTACTATTTAGGCTCAGGAGAATGAATATTTTTGTTTATTATGACTTTTATAAGTGTCTACTTAAATATATTGTTTCTTTGACATTTAAACACACCCAAATTATAATGGAAAACTAGAAATATTTTACTCCACATATATAATTATAATAAATTTTTAATAAGAAACAAATTTTAATGTGGAAATGAGAATTAATTTAAAGGTTTGAAAAATAATTATTTATATAAATTATTTATATCATTAAATAAATTTTCTATTATGGAATTTGTTTTATAAATTATTGAATCTTATTTATATAATAATGATGTTTTAGAATATATGTTAATCATGAAAATATTATTTTTTGGTATTCTCCTAAAAACAACTTTTTAGAAAAATAAAAAAATATCTTTATATAAATTTCAACATTTTGATTCCAAAAAATTTATTTATTTCATCAAAATAAATTTATAAACTCGGAAAATATAATATATAAATTTTGAAAAACAATTTATTATTATAAAAAACAACATAAAACATACATTGTTCAAAGGTAAATATATTATTTTGTGATCTTTTATTATTTGATAAATATTTTTGTATAATTTGGGGGGTATATTTTCATTTATTTTACTCATTTTAAATATTAATTATTATTTATTTTACTACTATCATTGGTCACTTTACTAATCCATTTCATAGATAATATTTCATTATACAACTATTATTCCAAAGGTTAAATAATTATTATACTTTCACAAAATAACAATTATTTACTTCATTATTCATTCAATAAATTTTTATTAAATTTCATTAAATTCTATTTAAAAATATTAATTCATGTTTTCAACATGTTTTATATTTAAATTATTGTTCATGGATGAGAGATTTCTAATTGGTCATGACCTTATGGGCTTTACTATTTCACAGATGTTATTTATTTGTTTTAATTTCCACATTATACTCTTATTAATTTTATAAGGTTTCTTAGTCCATAAAATCAGATACTTTTTTATCATGAAATAAAATGTTTTTATATCTTTTTTTATGTGATTTTCACAATAAATTATACTTAAATATGAAATGTGTGTACATGTAGAGGTAAATTTTTCATATTTGAAAATTATGAGTCATTACAGTCTTCATGCTTTTGAAATTTCATCCTTGAAAATTCAAATTATACCCTATAAAGAAAATTGGAAAAGATAATTTTGTTTCATTATATCCTCTAGTTCACATGTTTCCAATCCATATACAATATTTCTATATGATTATTTGTTATAATTAGTTGTATTATTTCTTAGAACATTATCTCTAAGATACAATATTTCCAAAAACACCCCCTCATAAGTAATATCATGGTCCAATTATAACCCCTTTTTATTTAGTAAATGTGTGGGCTCTAGTTTCATATTCATTAATATGGATACTTGGAAGGAATTATTTAATTAAGACAGGTTTAGTGGAAGGTAAATTTTATTGGCCACAACCCCAAAATGGTAAAGAATCTCAAAGGGGACAATTTACCTCGGATATAATTTTCCGTTCTTCTAAAACCTAGTAACACTCTTCTATGGAGATATTTGAAGAAATAATTTATCCACAACTTCAATATCCTAGTTCCATATATGTTCATCATTACAAGTATTCAGTAAACTATATGCTACTGTGGTATGTTGATGAATGTATTCCACCTTCTCTAGCACACAATACGCCAGTTTTGGTTCTAATATCATACATTATACACCATTATCCCATCATTTAATAGGTATATATTATTACATTATATAGATTCATATGGGTCCATATAAATGTTTGATTGGAAATTTCATTAATATGAAAACTCTTCATGAGAAAATTATTAATTCTAGACTCCATAAATTCTCAATATATTGTTTTTAGAAAGTTCTATTGAGTTATAATGGTCCTTTGTAATTCAAAATCTATCCACGGATGATATATTTTACTTTAATTCATCTGTGTATTCAATTCCATCTAAAGAATCCTCTTGGGAATTGACATGAATCTCGTATCTGAATCAAATAAAATTTTTATTAGTGTTCAATGAAACCTCTCTAGTTCTCTGATTTAGTGAAAAGTTTTCATGTATTGAAATTTAGTAAGTAGTATTTTTATGCTAGTTAACCATAACTCATATGGTATTTTTTTAATTTACAAGTCTTTGGATGTCCCATAAAAAAACTACATGGTGATGTTCTCCCATTTACATGTTTATATAGGGAATGTTTAAATAATACCTTTGAATTCTACCATTGTTTAATATCATCTAATAATAACATGAAAATTAATGTAAATTTAAAAATATCCTTCTATATATTTTCCCCCACTAAAACTATTTTCAGGTATCTATTAATATCATTGTGCGTACATTGTGGATAGAGAATGTTGAGCTATGAATATCATATAATAGACCGTTTTTATGCCTAGATCAAACAGTATACATAATCACTACTAAATTCTAATAACTCAATCTTTATTTATGTTGAAATATAATATTTCCCATTAATTATAACATTCAACTTAATTTGTATCTCCAAATCATCTAATTGGGATATAATAATTTCTTCTCTCAAATATGGTTGAGTAATCAATTAAGTTCAAATATTGTAGCTTCCTTTAGGATTCCCATTACCATCATTTACATGTCTCAAGAGATTATATTCCTTCCAATTGTCATTATAGATATGGTTATATGATCTTTCTCATCATGAACCCACTAGAACCATTATCTGCATTACCTGAGTTGTCTAGTCACTATCCTAAAGGTGAATTATTGATAATCAGAGGCTATAATCGAGTGTTAAGGTCTCAAAATGCACAAAATTAGGAATTATATTTCCTAATAAATCCAAAATTCTCTGTGGGATTCCAATAGTAAATCGTATATTAAAACCCCAAAATTCAGAGAATCATGAAATTAAAATAACCATTCCCAAAATTAAGAACCCACCAAATGTGTAATAATAATATGAATAAAACATAATAAACATTACAAATTTTAGTTCACCACAACTAAGAACCGGAAAATATATACGACAAAACATAATAAAAATAAAAAATAAAACTAGTAGATAGAAAATGATTTACAGGTGGAATGATATAGGAGATGGACCAAAAATAAATAACGAATAATAAACCCCAAGGATTCCATCTCCACGTGATAAGTGATGAATCCTCACTTTCATCCACTATGAAACATAAAGAAAAAGATACCAATTGTTACTCTCACCAAAAAAGTATCAATCATTACTTTCAACTTAAATCATAAGGGTTACATACACGCATTGGGTGTGTATATAGGGTGTGAGAAATAATGTCGGGTAGGTGTCTTTCCCAAACCACAAATATAACCATTGAAGAATAATCCAAGAAATTATAGTTTGAAAATATAAAACTGAATGTATAATTCTCATTTGAATGTATTCATGTAACATAAGTTTTTCCAAAGAAACAATTTCATTTCAATGATTGTGTTAAACAGAAATAACTAATTATTGATTTAAATATTCCATGGAAGGAAAATTATGAAATTATATTGAAAATGAAATTAATTACATTCATTGAGAATTCCTAGTGTTTTCCCATATTTAATTAAAATATTTATTTCAATGAGATGAAAATTTTAATAAATTTTAAAAATGATTTTGATGAAAATTATATCTAACATACTAACTTATGAAGTTAAAAAAAGACTCTACTAAGAAAAAACATTAAGCATATTAAAGAGTCTCAAAATCCATTGATGAGATATGAACATTATTTATTATTTAAAACAAAAATTATACTATGATGAAAATATAAATGAGAGGTAATTAGTAATAAAGAAAACTAAAAAAGCACACATAACTAATAACCATAAACAACTATCATGGAAACACCATGGAGACATGGCCCTGATCATGGAAAACATAACAGTGAAATATATATAATTGGTATTGATGATGTAATGTACAAACATAATACATGGTTTCACTATTCCCATCATGAATAACTGGAAAAATAAAATATGTGGAGAAATACCCTAACTAGGAACCCACTAGAATGAGCCTCATCATTCCTAGAAAAGTACTCAAACATTGGTCTACCACCTAACTTCCCAAGGTTTCCCATAAAATAAAAATGGAAGTGAGAAATACAATATAACGAACATTATTAAAATAATAATAAGTAAAAGATCAACTTATGAAACATAAAGACATTATCTCCATTGAACCCACTATAATGAAGGCCCCCTTTTCGTAAACATAAATATATCAGAGTTCCATTTATAATCCATGAATAACGATCCACATTACCTTTCATTATGATTAACAAAGAAAAACGTTTCTAGGGGATACTCCCAAAGGTAACAAGAATTATAAATATAATAATTTTTGTAATCATACTTAATAAGGTGTCTAATTTTTAAAAAATGATTAAAGACATTAAATTAATATTTTAAGACCCAAAAAACACTTTTCTTACCATGAAATAATTAAAATGTTTTAAATCCATTTTAATATAAAAATGTACCCTTATTGATAACAAAAAATGTTATTATTCAATGGAAAGAATAAAATAATAATAAAAACCCATCAAATTTTTAAAAAATCATCTCAAAAAAATAAAATCAATTTATTCAATAAAAAACATAGTCCATGTTTTTTTGAAAACTCTATGTGAATGATTTCCATGAGAATAAGTTTTAGTCATATAACATAATAAAATACCTTGTAAATGAGATTTTTGAGAATCTCAAAAGAAATCCATAGGATCATCAATAATACATTATAATATTTATTCTAATTATTAATAATAAAAAAACATCAAGTAAATAAGGTTGAATAAAAATGAATATGTATGGGGAAACCTACTGGAATAGGTGTAATTAGAGTGTGGGAGTCTCGTAAATAGGAGAAAAAAATAAAACCCCTTATAAGATTAGTTCTAATACTAAATATCCAAAAACCTAAAAAGAAATTAGTTTTTAAGCCACCCTAGGTACCATGAGCATCAGAATGGAAGAACAACAAGAGAGATGAATGAATTTGTTGAAATAAGAAGAGATAAAGATATATTTTCCTTACATAGAGAAAAAACAACATCTCATAGAGTTACACTATGAATAATGAGAATAGATAAATGGTTAGTACATTATAGTGTAGGGTCATAATATAGGGAAAATTGGGGAGCTTCCAATGAAATCGTATTAGGAAAATATTCAGATATATTGGCTTTAAAATCTGATTGGGAAATTTATGTGGGTTTAGATCCTATGAAAGATTATTTTTCTTCTTAGTTCCCCTTGATTGATCTCCTAGTAGGATCCCAAGAATAATATTCATTTTTGGGCGTGTTAACATCCCGACATTCTTCATCATTGGGCACCCATTCTAATATACCCTTGAAAATAATGTAACCTCATGCATATTTCCAATGTAAGATACACATAATGCATTCTTCCCATAAAAATAAAATCCCCTCCCAAAAAATCCATAAACATCGAAATTTGTTCCAAATTATCCCCCTCATATAGAACCACGTTTCATTAGGAATTATAAACCATTATAATTCTCAAAAATGTTGTATCCAACATATAAAACCTCCCTTCCATTGGCACTCCATGCTATTCTAATTGAAAAACACCATGATTGGGGTGTTATAATTATCCCCACCATAAACCAATTCCTCCTCTATAAGGCACTATAACATCCCATAGAATAAATAACATATATGTTTAATGACTATTTCATCTAGTTAAAATCCTTACATAAAAAAATTGAATAATTTATTAATTATCACCATTATGGGGGTTCTGCTAACTATTTATTATTTTTTACAAAGAATTAATTATCAGTCAAATAGGTAACTAACAAATTGAAAATAAAAAATGATTTTTGACAAATATTAAAGTCCATTCTTTAATATAAAGTCACACCAAATTGTTATTAAGGTATTTTCCAATAAGAACACAAAAGTCAACATATATTAAATTTATAAACCATCTTTATGAGACCAAACTTTTTAAATACATTGAAAAGTCATGGAACAATGTAATTTCAATCCCATTCCATAAAAACCCTAAAAATAATTTTTTTATTTAATTTATTATTTTTTAAACTATTTATGAAAAAACACATAAAACCTTGTTTTAAAAAACAACTCAAAATAAAAACATTATAAATTCAACATTAACAAAATGAAACAACCATAAACCAAAATCAAATGCCTCCACTAATACCAATTATACCCAAGAAAATAATCATAGTTCTAATATTCTATTCAAAATGAATGGAAAACCATACAAGAAATTTCAAACTATGACTCCCTTGACAAAATATAATAACATATGAACCAAATATAAAATTGAAATATCACCATACAGAACATAACAACTCCAAATGTACCAAAAAATGATTGAAATTATAAATCACAATAAAAAACATCTTATAAATCATAAAATAGTGAATTAGTGTATCTATCACAAGGAAATACTGTAATTTAAAATAGACATGATATAGAACGAAATCGAAAATAAATTTACATACATGGATAAAAAAATTATATGGTAAGTATTGAAAATAAATAATTTTGAAAAGTTATAGTTTGAAATACATAAGTCAAACAAAGATTGATTTATACCAATTACTTATTATTTAGAAATTAAATGTAAGCATTTTCTTAAAACATATGAACCCTTTTTTCTAAATAATGATCAGATGTATCATTTCTTTAAAAACTATACAATTTTAGGATACTTTTTAAGAATAATGGTAATCGAAAACCTTTGGATTTTTAAAGAAAAAATTTTCTCAAAAAATTTAACCACAACTAATTAGAAAAAATATATATAGTTATAAATATTATATCTATGATTTTCATAAATTATAGAAAAATTATAAATTTCTTTCACATGAAAAATAATTTATTTGAGGAATATATGAATATGAAAACAAAATAAAATGAAGAAAATCATTAATACAACTAAACTACACATATAAAATAACTCTATTTAAGTCACATTGATCTTTAAAATGAACAAATAACACAATTCTGATTAGGTTTCCACTAAAATAATTCAATTTACTATAACAATTCAATTTATTTAGTGATGATTAAATGAACATATGATTTTCTCTATTTTCAGGCCTCTTATTTTAGAAAAATGTATCTTATATAACAGTCATAAACCCAAAAATACTTATCCATCAACCAAATACTATTGAATAATTACATTAAAAAATAAGGTTATAAAAATACAACATTTAGTAAAATAAAAACATCTAGATAATCACTTCAAATATTTTCAAAAATATTTTACAATAATTTAACACTTTTAATTACAAAATAAAAACATCACACAATTTCAAATCAATAGTTTTATTAAATGTAAATATTCCTATTTAAAATTTTGTTAAATTATAAAATATTTAAAAAATATTTAAAGCCAAAATCCTTACAACAAAAAGATCAAAAATGACCTTTTATAAAGTCATCGTCTATTTATAAAATATATATGTATATGTTATAGCGATACATCAATCACAAAAACCAAATTTAAAATAATGTAATAATCATTTATTTATAAATAATATTTAATAGGGAAATCATAAATGTCTTATTTTATCAGTAATTAATTTATAAAATAAACTTACCAAAAATACTTTGTAAATTTTTATAAATACTTCAAAAAACACATGTTAAAACCATTAAAGATCACATTTTAGACTCATTTAATAAAAAAAATATTTTAAATTATTTTGAATATTTTTTATAGAATCCTTTTAGAATTATGAAATTATTCTTTAGGAAAGTGAACACCATGTGTTATAAAAGAATAAATTAGACAATAAAAAATATGATAGTGATAATAATCATTGGAAATAATTTCAAACTGAAAATAAGCAAACATAAATGTAATTTTAGGTCATATAAAAATAATAAAAATTTATTAAAAACAATTCATAAATATTAATAAAATTTATAAAGGTCAATTAAAATTATGAAATAAATAAAATATTTCTATGATGCATGAATAGTGTACATAGTTTGTAGCCCATTAATACCACAAATTAAACTCACAGGTTATTCTTTCAACCATATTTTAGGTTGAAATTTCGCAAAATGGTTTAATCAATGAAGTTATAAAAAATAAACCATTACCAACATCTCCTGGAAAATCAGTTCTCATTAAGTTGTGTGATAGGTATAAAATTAACCATAGTATACCTCTTGATTTCTGATAACCTCATTTCATATCAATATTAACATATTAAATAAGAGAAAAAAATTAGGACACTAATACAATCTTCTCAGGGAGAAACCACGGTCTACCTTACTCAACCCCAGTGCATGCCTCTAACAAATCTTATGGAACATTTATGATCACCACAATCTGAAAATAGTGTAAAGGCATATAAATATACACCATTTGTAATTATGTTCCAATATAAAGAGAATTCTTATGAGGGTAATTTCAGAAATATATTTTATAGGATTCCCAGTAAGTCAACAAATCATGAAATTTAAATTAATGATTTCTAAAATATTAACTAACCAACTGAGACATAAAAACATGAATAAATCTAAAAAATAAATAAAAATATGATTTATCCATAAAAATGATCCCAAAAATATACAACACCATACAATGTGATAGGATAAAAATATAATATAGAGATAAAGATAGATAAAAATGAGGATAAAGTTTAATAATAAAAGCAATGAACTGAAAATAAACAACCAAAAGGGAACCCCAAAGAATCCCTCTCCACATGAAAAGTGGACAAGATTCACATGTCTCATCAAAGACATGTGAACTAAAATTAATGTCTCATCAACCACATTTGAGTTGTATATACCTAATCCTAATTCATAGATCATGTTGTCTATATAAAGACATTGGGTGCGTACATATGGTGTTCTTAGTAAATTCCAAATAGATACCCTCCCTTTTCTCCATGAATACCATTTAACGATTAATCTAAGTAATTAAAACATGAAAATAATGATAGTAAAATACCTTTCCACTTCAAATGAAATAATTAAAATTATTTTTCTATAAAAAACCCAGTCCTTTAAATAGTCAAGAAAAATATAACTTAATAAATATGTTATAAAAGTTTACCTTGATGGAAAAATAAAATAAATTATGGAAACCCGAATTGAAAAATTACTTTGATAATTCACGTAGTTTTTTTTCATTATTAATGAAAAATATAAATTCCTTTAGAATAATAATGTATTAAACTATAAAAATGACTATTGGGGAAAATATTATCAAATTTATTAACTTTTATAATTAAAAAAAATGATTCAACTTTGAAATCATTTAGTTTCATTTCAAAGTCAACACAAAATGAAAAAGGGAGATAAACACACATTAATTAATTCACATAATTTATAATTCAAATAAAATATAATTTACAATTTATCAATAATAATGAGTGTCAAAAAAATTATCAAAACTAATAGTAATAAAAAACTACCATCGGATTGTCTTGGAGCATAGTTGACAAATTTGGACTAGAAAATAATAAAATCTATCAAATTGTAATTTTTGATCTCAGCCATCTACCTTACACTCTATTTTATCCTTTATGGTCCGATTGGGAGAAAAAATAATTTAAGGTATGTAAAGTTCTATCTTCGGGCCTATTAGAAGGAGTCTCAAAATCTGATGTGAGTTATTCAAAAATAGATATCCCACCAAGATTCCAAAATAATACAAAAAAAATGAAAATATAAGTGATAAATAAAACATAACAGATCTCATTAAAAGAGTAATATTTAACAAAAGTAATTATTAAATATAAACTCACCCTCACCCCTTAACCCCCATCAAAGAATAAACACTTTTCAAAAAAAATATTAAAATCAACGTACCATTAATAATACCTTATTAAAAATCTATATCACATTATGATTACATTAGAACATTAATTATTTCAAGAGGATTTTCTCTATGTTTGAAATTATATTAATAGAAAATTAACTAGTTAACATAACCTACTAGGTTTACACATTTCAAAAATTATGGTATTAAATTAAATTCCACATTTAAAACCAAACCAAAAGAGTTAATACCAAGAAAAAAGAAACATGTTTATATTCCCTTACTAATATAAAAAATAACTTTAAAAAATCCATGTATTTAAATATTTCTTGAAAATATTGAAAAAATAATAATACAGATTATTTACAATTCATAAGAAATAATTTCATAAAATATCATTCAATTTATGTAACAAAACCCATTTCTAAATTTTACCAAATATCTTGTGAACATGTTAGCTTGGGTAATATTTTTAGGTGTATAACATTTAAAAGTACCATTAAAACCAAATAACATTATACAATTAAAAAAGATATACATTGGGTTATTATGGATATACATTACCATGTTTAATTTAATAAAAATTTATTATAAATTGCCAAGCACATGTAGTTCTGTTAATAAAGGTAAATTCATGAATCCCATATTGAAAAATATATAATTTAATCATAGAAATTTTAAACCTCTAAATAGAACCAATAAAACCCTATAAAATATGGTTTAGAAATATAAAAATATAACAAAACTAAATGAAATTATATTCTGTTGAATCCTCAGAAACCATATCCATGGTGATGGAAAAACAAGATGTAAAAATAAATAAATATATATTATGATAATATTGGATGATATTTCGGTGATGTTACATATATTAATCATCAATTTTAAGGGAGTTATCCCATAGATAAGGGGAGGATATAAGGGTGATATAATAAGAGGTTAGATCTTACTTTTGGGGGTAAATAGGGGATATCCTAATAAAATTGGTTCAAAAAATTCTAATAAAATATGTTTTTATGATATTTATAGATATATTGCATGAGCATTGTGCCAATAAATTTTTCTAGTGAAACTTGTGACCAATTTAGAGGTAACCGAGTATGATCTCGTTAATATTTTCCATTCTCATTCATTTTACTTAGAAAAAATTCTATCACTATGGGTACCCATTCAAAATTACCCATACAAATTATTCAAAACTATACATATTACCCATTTATCTTACACACTTATTTAAACTTCCCATGAAACTCAAAAACACAACCTAAAATTTCTAAAACTAAATAATTTAACCCCAAAACTCTTCCCCTTATAAATAATTTTTTACAATGATATTTTAATCTATTATAATGTATAAACATTATTACCATGGTGTTACATTTTCTTTATATAGAATATAACACCTTTTTCATTTCCATGATGGTAATAGATTGAGTATTTATAGTCATTAATCAATTATAAAAATCTTCACTAGAATATATTGAGGTATATTTCTCAAAATATATACTTTTTGAATTTGTGATCATTATATATGTCCAAATTTTCTCTATATATATAACGCGTCTAACAATTCAAGTAAAATATCACCATTTCTATGTCATGATCATGTGTTGTGTAATTTTTTCATTTAAATTCTATTGTATTGTGGAATATGACATAAATTTATTATTTTTCATGAGTAAACAACCAAATCCTTTCTCTGAAACAACACAATATACCCCAATCCCACCCTTTTTATAGGGTAGTTTGTGTATAGGTATAGTGACTAGCCTTCTCTTTAACTCCCTGAATTTATCATCACATCAATTGGACTAATCAAAAAATTCTCTCATTTCTGACTTAGCACCATTAGTGGGTTTGAAAATCATGATAAATTTATCATTCTCGATAGATATTTCCCCCAGAGCCTATAAAACTATATATATCCATCACAAATATAATTTTTCATTATTTTTTAAATACATTAGTATTTTAAAGGTCTATATATATATATTTTTTATTATAATAGCATTCGCTAAGAATGTGATATTATCTATCCATAACTCACATTTTGAATAATTTTTATAAAATTTATCCTTTAAAAAATTATTTAATATTTTACTTATGTACCCTTTATGTTCTTCCTCAATTATATAATTTAAAAAGCATAATCTAAAAATACCTACACAAAAAAATTGGTATTCAAAAAAAATTTATTCCACATGTACATGAATTTTTTTTAATTGTAAATTCAAAATTGAATCACTATGAACACATACTATCCTTATGATATATGAATTTCAATCATAATAATGTAACCCTTTTTCAATATTAATTAATTAAAATATAATCAAAGGAAAAACTTTGTAAAGTACTGATTCTAGTATAGTTTATCAAACAAGTCCTCAATCCATGGAAAATTAAACATGTTCTTTATCATTATTATTTTAATCTCATGGTAATAAATAAAGAGATACAGTTTCCCTATATTAGTTTTCAAAAATGGGATCAGTTCACACCATTGTGAACCACTCAGGTATAGAAAACCCTTGAATAAGTTATATTATTTCTTATTCTTAAACTCATCTACTTCAATGGGGGTTCCTATATATTAAATAATTGATATAATCTCTTATTTTTGAAAAATATCTATAAATACATCAAAATATTTGTTTGGAGGAAATTAAATAAACCCTTTATAAATTTAGAAGGATCATTTATTAAGATATATGAAATTGATTTGAGATTGCCATGTGAGGCTTAATACCAATATGTAATTTTAAGTTCGATGACCTCTAAATGAAAAGTTGTTTCCTGAGTAAAATGAATATGTTAATGTTATTTCCTATTCTATTCATGTATTCTTTTTTGGTTAGTTTATATTCTGGAATAATAATATTTATCATATAAAAATATAGGCTAAATTTTTTTTCTATTCCCAATCCATTGTTTGGAATACTTAGGTAGGTGGATACTTAGATATGAATGTTCTTTAACATGTTCTATTGGTGGAGGGGCCCAGTTATAAATCAACCAATACAATCATTGTGTGGTATTAAATATATGAGTATTAAAAATATAAATATACAATTATGTTTCATTAGGTAAGTATAGGTTAGATTTATAATGAATAGGGACAAGGAGGTCTGTTGGATTTCTTCACTTGGAACAAGGAAGAAAACCAGGGGGTATCCTTTCCTCTATGTGGGAAGGGACCTCATCCTTGAATAAAGTTCTATATGATCTTTAGAAATTGAATATGTTTTTAGGTACGATCATAGTGGATAAGCGGGAAGTTCAGATCAATTATGGGTATGACAAAAATATGATTATACTTCCTGATACCCACACCCAAAATTTTGTATAGAATCATTTGGCGATGTTGTTGGAGGTCATAGTGGACAATGATGAATTATATTAGAAACTTGTATTTTATATCATTTAAAATAATTTGGTTGGGGATATTAATGAAAAAATTTATATGTTATGAATGATCGTTAATAAGTTAAAATTAATGACTCCAATGACAATGAAACTGAAATAGGTACTCAAATAATTACATCTCGAAGAAAAATTAAAAATAATAGTGTTTTTCACACCTGGGTGTGGGAATGGAGGAAATCTATTATCATGATGAACAGTCACATGGTGTATCAATTTAACAAAACCTATTTTTTTACTGTCTAATTCATCTTTTCAAAACCCATTTTTAGGAAAATTATACTCTCAATTTTGTTTCAAGGTTTTTGAGTACATCTTTCATTTGAAAAGGGAAATAAAATGTTTTTTATTATAGTTCTTGATAGAGTATTGACAATGTTCCAAGACTATTGAGACCCAAATAAAAATATAAAGGACATGTTTGTAAGATCTGGAAGGTTTTCAAGAGTTTCAAAGATAATTGGGGTGAATTTATTTTCTTAATGAAATTATATTTGTTTCATGATAATGATATGGTAAATCCATCTTGTAATTTCCTAACCTGGAAGCCACTAAAATAGTTCCCCATGCCGGTTGGCCATAAGGACTTAAGAACAACTCTCCATATTACAGAGGATACTGACTTGTGGGAAGGGAATATGATGTGTAGGTGGGGATACCATACCCTCATATCTGAGAATGAAAATGAGTTTATAAAACAAAATCATCATAAGTAGTAGTGATAGTAAGAGTGTTTAAGAAATAAATATAAAAAATCTTAAGAATAAATGTAATTCAATAAAATTCTCAATGGACATATCATATATAAAACAGTAATTTCCCTCTAGGAAGAACATGTAAACATGTTTAAATAAATAAAATATAAATTTAATTTAATTTCTTTATTTATAACTCTATGCCAAACCACATAAAAATCCGATCTTTTCTACTTCATCAATCTCAACCCTCAACCCATCTTGTGCCTAAAACATAGTGAACGTTTTCATAGGTACCCTAGTGAATTGGTAACCAGAGCATCATGTGAGTACTACACTAATTGGGTCACCACCAACACGGCCTCATACTTATCCAGTAACGTGTAGTGTATTTATATGTGAGATACTCATCAGGATAATAATAATCATCATCATTTATAGTTTAATATAACTATACAATAAAAGTCATGAAATGCTTTCTCAGGGGATGTTCTCAATCTAGATGAGGAATAATAGAGAATAAGGTGTCTATATATATAAGTATATATATTCATTTAAATATATATATATAAGGTTTTAATAATATGAATAATAAAAGTCCACAACCGATCCTTTGGTATGTGATTCAGATATTCAGGACATCCTGTGATTAAATAATTGAGAAGTATTTCCTTCATCTCAATATTTTTATAATTTAGTTTATTCTTCTATTGAAAATCCCATACAATAATACATACTTCATCCATTGTTGGGTATATCTCTAAACATTCTAGATCACCATAGGGGGACAGATTTCACAGCCTTGGGATCACTCCAACTCACCTCCAATCACTATGATAAAGGATTCCAGGTGATATATGGATATCCAAGATTATGTAACTGCGGTGTATTCAAGAAAACATAATACATTTTTAGTCCAATCCAATGTTGGATTCCTAGTTCTGAGCCAATTTGAAATCTAGTAATTTCAACTTACATGATCATTATGGAAAATAAAACTTATGTGATAAGAAGGAATACTATTTGGATCCCTAATAAAACATTGAATCCATTAAATAAATATCTCTACAACCTCATTCCTAGTTATATATTGGAAATGAAATACTGGTATGTCTACCTAACCATAGGGAGTGTCCTATGAATCGATCAAAGAGATAAGCATCAATCTTTAAAGATGTCAACAACATCCACAACTCAGGGGAAATATTCCCACCTAGTAACATCTTATAATTCCATGGATCCTTGTGGCTATGAATCTATAAGTTGACACTAGGTAGAGGGGTTCTCTAAAAAATTCTATACCCACCTACACAAATCTATTCATATGGAGGAACCCCATTGAAACAAATGGAATTCTTGGGAATGGTAATAATCAATAAGAAAGCCCATGAGGTGGATCTATGAAGTACATCTTGTAATCCTAAACATAGGATCATATCACATCAAGATCATCATCCACATAACTATAAGAAACAATATTAATCATAGCTAAATCAATAATAACAATGCGATTTCATAAATAAATGACTAAGGGTAGTTAAATGCCTAGTCCCACAACTACGTCTATATCCAGGTGGACTTACGTGTTCAATATAGGTTCAACGTGACAACAAGTAAAATCTATACCCAAAACCACACTCACTAATTCAAGGTTGGTCGACCACAATGGTACTAATAGGGTCCCCTAAATCTTTAAATTGGTGAGGCAACCTACTCAAGATCCTAATGGTCCAAATATTAGTAGACGTATCTCTATCAGGGTCCTCTAGGTAAAATTTTATGTAAAGGAATCCTTCTTCAGATCATAACATGGAGTAAAAAAGTGGATGCATCCAAAATTGGATCCTCTAGGTAATCTCATAAGTGGATGAATCTAAAACAGGGTCCTTGGTCTTTGTGATAGTCTTAAACCTATGTATGAATCTAGTTAATAGGGGTTGTTACTGACCCCCATAGATCATCCATTCAGTCTACTGAATTGTTTTATTTTTAATATTTTTGTAGAATGATTCCAAATTGGGATAATTTACCTCAGTTTATATTCCAAACATATACAAAATGCTTTAAACATGCATAAATACTTTAGGTCATGTACAATATACCACCTACCTTCAGGAAGCCTTTAAACATTAATTTTCTAAAGGGCCAATGATGGCTTCCAAGACCCATCTAATCAATTATAAGATGTAAAGGGTCGTATATCATTTTAAAAAAATTAGGAATTAATTGATTATAAAAAATATATTAATAATTAATAAAAATAAATAATTTCTAAATAAAAAAATTTATTTAAAATAGAATAATATCTAAAACATCACAAGCTGATCCCCTCGCACTAGAAGGATGACTCAATGATCATTAACAACTGACAGGAAAACTCCAACATCAATGAATGAATAATACCTAATAAATAGTGTCAAAACCCCATTAAATAATTATAATTTTACGTTAAAATATTTATAAATTCATCATAGTGGCGTGCCTTGATATAATGATGTCGAGTGAAGTGTATACAGAATATCGAGTAACCTTATTCTTAGGATATTCCAAATCCACATAACTAGTTTCTAATCGTACCATGATTTAGTGGAGTATAAATTGAAAAACCTAGATTGGGTAACTTCATATCAATTATGAATATAGTGGGGATACCTTTTAAGCTCACTATAGAAAAAGTAGTACCTTAAAATTCCATGAAAGGCCATCAATCCAAACACCTTGAAGGGGTTTAAAGATAGGAATGGGAGGAGGGAATTACCTGGTCTGTATGAGAAAGAAATATTAGTTTATTCATTTTACAATCATAGGGGTATAATGTTCACTTAAAAAATTAAATTTTATCTCCACTATTTTTATACACGATTGGAAAAATCATGTACCATTTGTGTGCCTCCACTGTAAGAGGAACACTCCAATTAACACAGTTAGGTTCAATGGTTTAATATACCATTCCCTTACCATGAAGAACATCTATAACTTAATATAGATCCTTATTTAGTCTTCTAAGCTTCCCAAATAGTTTTCCCAAGATCATGCGCCTATAAAAACTAGGCTTTATTTTTAGGACACACACTTATCACTAATAGTGTTCCAACCATGCACCCTAGGATACACCATTTTAATACATTAACATCCACTCTAAAACCCCATGTCTACTCCAGGAACCTGAATTCTATCTCTTTAGCCTCATTCAATATATAAAAATGTCACTTTGATTCATTTCCAAAATCGTAATTCTAGTCCAAATATATGCTAAAGATTTGACCTACCCAATAATTAAAAAATACAATTTTAATATGAAAATTAGTAATAAAATGACATAGAAACTTATAAACACCCCACAATAAAAAATCCCATCCATAATAATCCATTTTAGGAACAAAAATGAACATTCTATCATACTGGGGTGATAAATTACATACAAATAGACATGTTTCATTTCTAAATTCCTGATGCACTTCCACAAACCATTTCAAACCCTCAGATATTTGGTCAGTAAAACCAAATGCCATTATCAGAATAATTATTCATACTTCAAGAATACAGTTACCTGATCCTTTCTAACACAACACCTGACTATGTCATTTTCACTTTCCCCAAGTGGCATGTGGTTCACCCCAACATAGGTTCTTTCTTTCAACATGAAATTTTGATCCATTGTACTACTATCATTTAAACATCCAAACAAAACAAGCCTCTAGATTCCTAATGATTCTTCCATGACATTTACCAATTGTTATACATAATCACATATGGGTATGCCTAAAATGGTCATGAATTTAATTTAATGGTAAAACTATAATCACACCAAATAAAATTTGTCACACCATCTTTTCCATGAAAATATATGGTCTACCTTTAGGTTGCACTTGTCTCATTCAAATAGTGTTCCTCAAGTGATTTCTTGTGGGATAAATCCATCTATAATTAAGTGTTCAAGTAAAACCACCTCTAAAATACTATTCTAAAAAATTATCCACTCCCACATAATATACTCCCTCTAAACCCAAATCCTGATTCCATTATGTCAAGTCACACTAAGATCATCACTAAACATGATCACCAGAATCCATAACTAACTTCAAATAATATTTAAAGAATAATTAATATCATATCCGTTCTATTTTCATGACACAATAAGAACATGTACCAATAAATTAATAAGGAATCCAGTAATACATATGACTATTTATCGAATGGAATGAAAAATGCAGACAACCATCTAATAAAAGGTCTCAAAATCTCATTATCTTTATCATGTGAGGTTAAAACACATTAAACCAACATGACCCTCCCCACCATAGGGGAATTATTATCATCACACCATATAAACTTGTTCCTAATCAACTCAGATAATAAAACCTTCTAGATATTCCCACTATAATGGATAAAAGATCTCTCACATCCCAGCATCAATGAAAATTTCACCAGTTACCCTTTCCAAATCCACTGAAACATAACCCATGGTAAGTATGAGATTAAAAATTTAATGAGGTCCACCACCATCAAATGTGAAATGGTTTAGTATGTACCATATGGATTAAATTTTTCCCAAACAAAGATCGAATGTTCCAAAGAGTTCCCGTATCAAACCATAAAAGAATTTTATTTTGATCAGTACATTTCTTCTGCACTATTAGTATACTCAATATGATGTCATGATATGAGGAATTATCACCTATAACTAGAAGAAAAATATTATTCTATCAATTGATGTGTATCTATCATATTGTTCTATGATCACATAAAACTTAGATACTTTCATTTGAACAACCCCTGACAACATGTCTCTTGAAAATTCATGATCTGGTCCAAGAATAGTTCACCTGTCTCATGAATCCTTGTCCATCCTAATGTCTCTTATACTACAGATGGACATTTCTCATTTTGTCACAGCTATCAGGAAACCATCCTGGGATAATCTAATTAAACGTATCGGTCCTCATCTTGTAGACATATACTCATCGATTTATGATTTAAATGGAACCATGCATAACTGAAGCATACTATCATCATTCTAATCACACTCCCATGAGTCAACAATCACAAGGCCAAGATGACCATGCACTATAGCCCACAAAT
This sequence comes from Viscum album, assembly GCA_963277665.1. Taxonomy (NCBI): domain Eukaryota; kingdom Viridiplantae; phylum Streptophyta; class Magnoliopsida; order Santalales; family Viscaceae; genus Viscum; species Viscum album. Next base: position 363,195,461 of record OY728121.1, read on the forward strand.
CTCATTAATCTAGAATCTCCATTACAAACACTCTTCAAAATTGATCACCTCTCATGTGGTATGATTTATTTCATGAACTCCCATCACTCCATGTCTATCTTGACAGTAGTGTATACTCTCACTCTTAAAATATTCTAAAAACTACCCATTTTTCATATTCTCATTCACCCAAATAGTCCTATCGGTCTAATTTTATCTTGAAACCAAAAAACACAAGGTTCTTCCTTAGAAACAGAAGGTATCAACTACCTAAATAAAAAACCTATGAAACTTCCCTACATCAGTCTCAACGACAGTCTACTACTAAGATCACTTCCTAAAATGGAATCTACAATGTTGGGCCAACCCCACTCCATCGTTTCCTTTAAGAATACTAAATATTAACACATATTAATATGAGTCACAACTAATGGCCTATATCCATCCCATCTAACCCTATCAATCATGTCTTATATGAGCGCCAATATGTTTGACCACCTAGACAAAAATGATAAAACTCTCTAAGGATGAAAATATAACATCAAACTACAAGGGAAAAACATGTTAATATGGGTTCAATTATACGAGATTTATTTTCTAAAATTAAAAAGGGTAACACCCTATTAGTTTAAATTTAAAACCCACTAATGACTCATAACTATTAAAGGATTCTAATGGGATCACCTTCCATTCAATATCCTACTAGGGCCCAGATCCTCTCAAAGAATCCCCATAGGGATCATCTTCTTAGATTTCATTATATCAAATATAATATAACAGATTTATCCTCATTAATAATATGTATATGTTAATAACCCTTTAAGATTCAGTCTACTATAAATTTTTAGGTATCTGTTAGAATCATATACATTTATCAGACTACATCCCCATAAATTATGGTTAGATAAGAAGAATATTATAGAAATATATATAAGAAAAATCCACGTAGGTTTGTTTTAATTTTATTTAACTAAACCGGATAGGAAAAAAACAAAAAAATGGAATACTTGAAAGTAATCAATTTTTAATGTGACCTATATGAGTCACATCACCTTCTAAATGTGATGAATCATTCATCATCCTCAAAGTTGAACATGTCATTGTAGATCCACATAACCATATATTAGAAGAAATATATATATATATGTATATGTATATATTAGTATAACATATTATAATTCACTAAGAACCTATATGGTAAAAAAGAATTAAGGTTTTTTTGACACTATAATTAGTTATCATCATCATCGGTAATAATAATATCACACTAGAAGGCCTGTAAAATTTGAATACTACATACCAAATATGATCCATGAGACACATAATGCCTTTGTCATCCAAAAGTCAAAAATCAGTCACTAGAATCTCTCCAATGGTTGAAGATCTATAAATCCATAATAAATTATAGCTACATATATCATGTATATTACTAATTGTGAAAATCATATACAATAGTATAATCTCAAATCCATAATAGCAATCCTATATCCCTAGTAACCTGAGCTTCTCACCTGAATAAGTTTTCTTGAGGTGCCAACTTCATATCCATCCCATGCTCTGATACATTCCTAATACTCCATTATACCATATCTCCAAATTGATTGAAAATATGAAATGAATTTCTCTGAGACCACTTGGTAAAATTTCTAACATGATACTACTCAAATTATTATATGAGAAGGTTGGCTATAGGGAATCATCTGATCCTCCCCATTTGCTAGAGGCCACCAACCAACACTTGGGGCTTATGGTGTGTTTTTTCAGAGACTATTCCATCATATTTGAGTAAGAAGAAAAGTTGTAATAAAAATTGATCATTATTAATAGTATTAACTAGAGTACATGATAAGTAAATATAAAAAGGATGTAATAATAAATTGAATGTGATAAAATCTTGAATGACCATAGCATTCATAGAACACTGATAAAGCACTGAGCAGATCATATGAACTATAGTAAATTAAAGAAATGTGAATAAAATTAAAGTGTTCTACTATTACTATGAATTTTACCCACATACTCATATCCACATAAAGATCTAAGATATCATACTTGATCATTCATGGGCCTCAGCCCATCCTCTAGCTGCAACCAAGTGAATGTATGCTCGTGTAAGACAATGAAATGGCATCCTGAGTAGGGTGTGAGTACAAAAAATCATTGGAAAACCCAATGTGGTCATGTAGATACACAGTAATATAAAATGTATGTATATGTGAGCTACTCATCATAAGCAAGATAATAATAATAATTAAAATATTTGAATAGCAAAACAACAAAATTTATGATAGGAAAGATCATGGGATGTGCTTAGCCAAGTTGGGACTCAACTACAAATATGGTATCATCATCATATATATATATGTTTATATATATTCAAATAAATATATGTATATATATATATATATTAGTAAGGTTCCAATAATGTGAGTAATAATGTCCACAATCGGCCCTTGGGTCCATGATCCCAATCGTCTGCACATCCCATGAATAAATCAATTAGCATGATATCATTCCACTCAAGCTATGTATAATTATGTTGATCCTTAGTTCCGAAATCTAGATCGACAATACCTACTTCATCCAATTACAGGGATGTATCTAAGAATTCTTTGTTTTCACATGGGATATATGTTCTAGACCTAGTATCACTCATACTCACTTCTAATGACTATGATAAAACAATTCAGGTAATAGATAAATATTCTAGAATGATGGAAATAATATGATTTCCAAAACACTCATACCATGTGAAATTCAACATGATGTTGGATTCTTATGTCTCATTCCATAGGAAATCATTGTATTGAAACACAAATGATCCCTATGTAGTATGATCCTAATGAAAAATGAAGGAATACTGTCTAAGTCCAATATAAGACTTGATATCATTTAAATAATCATCATCATTTCCCAATTCTCAGAGAGATCCTTCCAATAAAATAACGGTGTGTCCGCCTATACATAGGTAGCATCCTAATAATATCTAAATCATATCTACACCATTATGAAATTATGTCCAAAAAATACACATATCAATGGAAATGCTTCCCCAAAAAACCGATTGTAATATCATGATTCCCAGAACATATGCATCTAAATGGTGACACCAAGTATAGGGGTTCTATCAGAACTCAATATCAACCTATCAATAACCCTATGCAAGGAGGACCCTATTGAGAAAAACATAATTCCTATAATGTTAATCATCAATAATAAAAATCATGAGGGTGATCTAGTATGTATATCCCATAATCCCCATGATAACGTTAAACCACATCAATCTCATCATCCACGTACTTAGAATCCCCACTACAAATTATAGATGCATCAAAAATAACAAATTGATTTCACAAATAATATAGTAAAAATGGTCAAATGCCTAAATCCACCAATACTTTCACACCCTAATGAGAATACAGGTTTTCCGTGGGTTCTAGGTCACAGCTACTACCATATATACTGAAACTAACCTGAAATTGACATTGGTGGGTCAAACATTTGGGTATCCATTGGGCCCCCTATATCAATACACCTTAAAACAAAACCTACTTTATATCCTAAAATTCTATACATGAGTAGAGGTATCTATCGTGGGGTCCTCTTTATCAACTCATAAGTAAAGGAATCTCTCTTAGGATCCCCATAAGGAGTAACCAAGTAGTGTGATCATACAAGGGATCCTCTAGGTCAGTTAATAATTAGATGAATCCCAAAGGGGGTCTTCAGTATCAGTGATAGTCTCAAGTCAAAGTATAAAGCCATAGTGTAGGGGTTGTTCATGACCTCTCACATTACTCCATTCTATCTACTAGATTTATTTATTCAAAATTAGTCCCTAGAATGAATCTAAATAATGTAATTTCCCTCTGGGGGAATCCCAATTTAACACATAATACTGTAAAAAATCATAAATACATTATGGTTCATATAATAATCCACCTACCTATTGGAATCCCTAACCTATTTATTTTCCCAAGGGCTGAAAATAGTTACCAAGACCCATCCAAGATCATATGGTACATGAAGGGTAATGTCTCAGCCAAATCATTTAGAATTATTTAATTATAGAAAAATTATAATTAATTCATAAAACAAACAAAATATTATAAATAATGAGAACCCATTTTTTTTATCAAGGTATAATTCCCAAAACCTCACTGATCGAACTTATAACATTGAAATGGAACAACAATTATCACTAAAAAACTGCAACCTATTCCCAAAATCAATAAATAATTAAACCTAATAAATATAATAAACCCAACCATTCAATAATTTTAATATAATCTTAAAATAGTAAAAAATCAAACTCTGTGACATATCTCGATGAAATGACATACAGTTAAGTGCAGACAATATCATGGGTCATCCTCTTCCTATACTGAGCTAAATAAATATCATTGGTATTTGATACCAACATGATCTAGAGAAATCATAATTGTAAAACATAACCTTGAAAACTAAAAATCATGAATAGTGAGAGGAGACCTCATTTGTTTTCCCAAGGAGAAATCATACATTAAAACACCATGAAAGTCCCTAAAAAATACCCCCTTGATAGGGTTTCAAGAGAGGAAAAGGAAGAGGGAACCACCTGGGTAGTGGGAGGGAGAAAGTGTATGTAATGGTGATTTTAACCACATAAAATGTGTAGGGTCAAAAATTTACATTTATCCCTTTTATGAAGCCACATGGTTTGGCAGCGTTCATGGCCATACTGGGCACCAACCATGTACCTCTACTATTTAAGGAACACTCGACTTCACTAGGTTAATGGGAACATTTCAATAGACCATGTGCCAACCATCCTTCATGTCTATAATTTAATTCAATTTCTCTCATTGTTTTCTAATCCCCTACCTGGTTTTCCCCCACTCATGCCACTATTCAACTTGGTCTCACAGTTTGGTCAAACTTATATAAATAAAGATCCACCAACTATGCACCCAGGGATGCACCTTTAATTAACATTGAATTTGGGTCCCAAACCCCATAGATTCTCCCAAAACCATCATAATACATTTTGAGCACCATTCTATATACGAAAACATCAATTTGATGAATTCTAACAATCATATTTCCATTATTAATCTCTGGTCAATATTTGAAAAGTCTATTAAATGAAACATCAATTTCTTTATAAAATTAAGAACTCAAAAAACAAAGGACCTTACCTATGTTCTTTTAAATTCATGAATTGATATATTTTGAAACATTTTTTAGAGTTTCATGGAAGTGTAGTTGTAAAATCATAGTGCATTCATAAGTGAGGTTTTTTGCTGTTAGTGAGTTACACCCAAAAATCCTCAGTGTTGTATTCATGTTTTTCAGGTGTATAAAATTTCACGAAGTCTTGTCGATGCCTATAAATCAGATTATAACATTACATTTATTAGAGATAAATACTGGGAGAAAAAATTATGTCTCTATTGTTGTGTAATAAATATCAAAAGACTCTTATTATATAAACTGAATTTATGAAAACAATATTTTCATAATGAAATGAGACTGTGTTTTATGGAACAATATATTTTCATGAATATTTAGGGATATTTGAAAAAGTATGGATGTTTTGTGAGTATTTCAAAAAAATAACTAAATTCTGTTCTATGAACCACTAGGTAATTTCTCAATATTTAAATATAAAATTGAATTTTATCATTTAGATGAAATGATAGATTCATGAAGCATCAATTTTGTCATATTAATAAGTGGTTCAAATAATTAAAAAATTTCAACTAAAGGAATAGTGAGTAATAATTTGTAGATAGAGTTGTGGGATTTTAATAAATTTGTACTTATAAACCCACAGGTATAGTAAGGCTTATCTAAAAAATTTAATTGATGTGCACTTTAGTGAGTTTAGTCCATTATCATATGGCCTTTATGTACTCCTAATAGTATCCCAATTATGATAAACTAAGTAATATCATTGTTCCTCTATTACTCTCTGATTTCAATTAATATATTACTACATGATTTAGAGAGAAACGTTTTCTCTATGATGAAATAGTATGAAAATTATAATGTTTTTTTTAATATCCATAGACTCATACTTCAAGTTCTATGGCTTAAAAAGTATATTTACACATCATACATTCATAATGATATGCATGACCAAATATTACTCATACAAAACATACCACAACAAACTAAAACATTGATTCACTTATGTACTTGTGGACCTTTTATGTTTAGAGTTTTACAGAGTTAGGAACATATCATAGAAAATCGTTCCCATGTATTCATGTGATACTATTTTCCACTATACGAGGATTTTATTTTTCAAAATAAGGACTTCGGCGTTTCCCATAATTATCGTCACTCATTAAACCTTTATATTCATAGTTCATTTAAGATTATTCTTTATAAGATGGGTAAAAGAAACATGTGATGGGTGATCTCAAACAGTTAGTATGGGTATAAAAAGTCATAACCAATTGAATATCATGTGTGAGTAAAATATGAGAATAAGGGTGTGAGAATATATTCAATGTGAATGGGAATAACATAAGATAATTCATACTCATAAAAACATGATTCATGGATATTGTGACAAGGCATATAAACTTTAAGAAATAATTGATTCTTATGAATCAATAATCATGAGTCATGTGAAAAAAAACCCTTGAGAAATAGATCTATTAGAACTCATATTATGCATTTAAAGACAATGTTGGTATCGTAGAACATCAAACATTCATCATGGAATCCCTTAACTCGATAATTTTCATATCTACAAAGAGTAAACTAAATCAGTAAACTTTTTTTCACATATAAGTAACTTACAATCAATTATCTTTATCACTACACCCAATGAATTAGAGGGATCTAATGGAGGTGATAATCCACACATATCCAATAATGATGCTTTCATTCCCCATCTTATAGAAAAGGGGATGAAAATTGTTTCTACCATAGTAATTATAATATTTTATTATAGTTGATATATAGAAGTTTTTACATCATCATGGTTTAATATGATGATATGGAGTTAGAATAAAAACTAAAAAGAAAATGCTCAGTTACAAGTAACACCTCTTATTTAGGAAACTACATTTGGCTTACACCTTAAGACTTCAATTATTGTATTTTTATGACACTAATGTATTTAATTCATGGGAATTATGGTTTTTTAGTTATTTGGGTAGATATTTTTTTCATATTAATGGACATAACATGTGATGAAAATAAGAGGGATGTTATCCTTCTATAAGTGATGAGAGGGGAACCCTTGGAATTAATTAAAGCATTAAAGTAATATAACATAATATTCTAGTTCATGTAGAAGAAAAATTATATATGTAAACTATTAGGAAAATATAAGACTAAATCATCAGATAAAATAAAATTTTAACAATCTTTGGTAATTTTATAACCCTTATCACATCATTGTAACCTCTCGTTAACAAGTCGAATGAATACTATAACAATATTGTCATTTAATATTTTGGAATCATAATAGTTATTATTAAAGTAAAATTGAACCATAAATGAATTTTTTTATTATATACCATAGAAAAGTGAATTTTAAAAGTGTAATATTTTTTTGACTTTTAAATCATTTGTTAAATTATTATTTAAAATAAAATACATTTAAAATAATTTTTTTAACTATTTACATAATTTTAATTTAAAAACTAAAAATATAGTAATACAGTTCAAATATTAAATTTTAAAAAATCATTAATATATTATTTATGTCTACAAAAATCTTGTTACAATATTACTCAAAAATGATTCCATTTATCTTTTTAAAATTCTTTACTTAATTTTTCAACATCTTTAACAAACTTAGTGTCAGTATTGTGTATGCATTTATGGTAATTATTTCATCAATAAAAATTAAAAACAAATTACCAAAATAGAAAATAGAAAATATTCAATATATAATTTTATAAATGATTATAACATATTTTTATTCTTTTTACAAAAAATTATAGATATTAAAACAAAGAGAGTGACATTTTATATATATTATTTAATTAAAATAATAATAAGGTACTTATCAGAGAAAAATGGAATCGTGCTTCCATATATCTGAATATTAAGAGAGTACATTAAAATTAAACTAATCCAATAAAAACAATAAAGGTGTTAGATATTTTTTAAAGCCTTGTCACTTTATTTTTCACCTTAATTACCTAATTTAACCTTACATTGGTGACGAATTTTTACAACAGTTATAGTTAATATTGATCTGAAATAAAGTTAATTACTTTAAAAAATAATAAATTAATTAAAAATATTGAATCCTTATATCAAATTAAATTATTATAATTATCATAAATTAATTTTAAAAATAAAACTTTAAAGCATGATTAAAAATAGCATTCCCTAAAAATGAATTTTAATTATAAAAATGCTTGTTTACTATAATTATGCATAATTTATATTCTAATTAATTTAATTGAATAATTATTAATAAAAATTTAATAAATAAATATTAATGTTAATTAAAACAATATTGGAGTTAATTAATACATGATAAGAAAATTCATTTTTCAATAAAATTGATGTTTTTTCACAATTCACTAAAAAATCCATTTCTTGGGAAAATCAAAAAAATCAACTATTGTTAATATTTATTTTCAGATTTAAAAAATAGTATCAATTTAATTTGATCAAATTTAGGAAATTATCATTAATTAATTATAATATTCACTCATAAAAATCACTAAAAAAGTTTTTTAAGAAAACATATTTTTGAAGCATAAATCGACTTTTGAAAAAAAATAGTGCTTATTTTAAAATTTTTTATGAATAAATTTTTATTTAGAAAGACCATTAAAATTCATTATAATGTGGTTAATTATATTTAAACTAGTCAATCCAAAATCTAGATTATAATAGTCATATTTACATGATAATATTTCATGGTCTTGAAAGCTTGATTTTGTATATCAATCATGTTGTCACAAATAGTGTTCATTTCAATTGTGGGGGTTTTAAACTGTTTTAATACAATATATTCTCATTCACCTTTTCTCTCCTCACCTAGGATAATTAATATAGTGGGGTCCAAATTTTAGTATCAGATCTAGAGGTTAATGTCAGTGAATATTTCTCATTATAATCCATAGTACTAGTCAATCCTAAATGGTTTCTTATATTTAAGAGAACTATTTTTCAACTACGAAAGAATATAATAAATAAATTCTTATAAATTTTTTTTATGGATATATATATAAAACATATAATTATTTAATTTTAGTCATTATCTATGGTTGGGAGTTACTAAAAGGAGACTACAAATAAATAAATTTTTATGCTTTAAGAGTTAATACTTTTAAGGGATATATATCAAAGATATGTTAGATGAAGGATATTACTTTTAAATCCATATAAAACCTATTGAAAAACCTAATAAATTATTTTTTTGGTGATAATAAGGCTTGATATTTAAAATTACTTATTTTTTGGATAATGAATGAGGACTTGAGGATCCAGCTAAGTGAATATGTGGATACATTCTTTGATTTGGTTAATTTAATTATAGAGGACATTTGTAGTATTAGAGAACCCCTCAATGATGTAAATATATTCAGGAACATAATGAGTATGTTTTCAACCTATTTAAATCCAAAATAATCTATGCTTGAAGATAAATATCCATAGGAGTTGATATTGGATAATATTCATTGTAATGTAGTCGCATATGAGATTAGTAAAAATCATAACAAGGCCATGGGAAACGGAATGTTAAAGTAAGTGTAATTCCATTATTCTAAGAAGATTACACTAGAGTATTAATAGTAATAATAATAGATGGATAAATTCATTCCATAACTTTCCTAAAATAAATAATTGTAAAACGGTGATTATAAATATAATAATCTAATTGAATGTTTTAAAAGTGGATATATTGGGAACCATGTATAAAATCCCCCAATAATATTATTTGTAATTTTAAGGATTATTATGTTCTTATGAGAATGTATTTAGACAAAGTGAAAGAAAATAGAAAAAATAAGTAAAATTTCATCATGAATAAGAACTTTCATCGATACACAGATAATTTTTTATAAAAACTAAGATAGAAGAAATTTACGAATATGAATATCATATAGATGATTCCTTCATGTCTATAAAGAGATTTTCTCAAATAAAGGAAGAGATTGGGGGTGATGATGATGCTAAATTAAGAAAGGTGAGTTGATCTTCAAAAAAAATAGAAGATGATCTTAAATATTTATATGTTTGGAGATACAAAAAATATATCTAGTAGTGTGTTTCATGTTTCCAAACTCAATTTGCAGCATCAAGAATATGAGAAGTCTGAGTTGAAGAATGAAATTAAAATTCATAAATATTTAATTCTAGAAAACATAAAAAAGATTGTTGAGTATCAGATTATGATTGAAGAAAAAGGTGGGTTATCTATGGTTATACTATCATAGTGAAATATCTAGTCAATCCTATTGAAGAGAATGTAGAGGAAGTTGCAACCTATGATGAAATGTTGAAGAGAAGGAGAGAATCTTGAATCCCAATATGACATCGGAGGAACATTCCATAAAGGTTATAATTTTTTTGAAATTCTTTCATAAAGGTTTATAAAATAAGGGAAAATATTATCATGAAATTTAAAAGACAGATAAAAATTAAAAATATAGACTTATGGTTTGAAATTTATCATCAAAAACAATAACGATTGTATTGATAAATATCAAAAATAGGCTTGCATATAATATAAAGGAATCATCATGTGGGATGAAAATGATAAATCTATTTCTATATTTTAAATGATAATGTTGGTCCATATTATTATAAAGAATATAATCCATGTCAAAGAACACAAGGTGTGAATTTCATGATATGAAATAATGAATAAATAGTTAATAATCCCTGTGTTTTAGATCTTTCCATGAAGGAATCATATCATATAAGTTCATGGATCCTTAATAGTGAATTTACCTCCCACATTATGGGAAATAAGGATATTTTCAGAGGAATTATGTAAGGAATTTATGGTGTTATTAGATTTGGAAATGATGAAGGCCGAAATTATATTTTCTTTGGGAAAGCCATATTTATTTATAAATATAAAATATGTGTAGATATCTAGGATTTTGAAGGTCATAGTATAAATAAACTATGTTTCAGTCCACATTGTATCTCAAAACATGCGATAAATTTTACCAAGATATCTTATATCATCAATGGAATGGATGGTATAGTTGTAGGGGAGGTGTAAGGGAACAAATGAGAATATAAATAATTTCAATTGGGAATATAATATTTTATTTCAATCCAATGAGTAAGGAACCATGTATTTTTATAAAGTACCTAGATATTTAATCTAACAATCTATGTAATATATTTTGAAAAATATTAAATCTTGAGATCCCCTTAAACTAGCATGTGATTATACTCACACTTGTGAAGTGTTTTAAATATGGGATATAATAAAGAAATATTTGGAAATTGAATATTTGTTCCCTTGGTTTCTTTAATTTATTCATGTTTATGTGAATGTACAATTTTCACCAAGGGTAATTTATGGAAATAGTTACTAAATTCCTTTCAATGATGGTTATAATTGTATTTCAAGGATAATTTCATCATTTAGTAGTTTGAGGTGTCCAGTTTCGTTACTCAATATATGAGGAATGTTGAAAATATGTATAGGAAATAGATTATGTTATTCTACAATAATAATGATATTGAATTCCAAAACATATAGATATTATCTAAAAAATAAGGGATAAGGTACCAAGTCATAATAGTTTGAAACGAACTATAAATGTGTCTATTTGATAGAATCAATAGAGCCATAACCAATATTACATGGATAATTATTTCTGAATGTTCCTAACATTAGATGTTTTGGAAGGAATAATTCCAAACCTTGGTCTATATATATAATATGGATTTTTGGGTTCTTCGAAGATAAAATACTCTCTATAATATGTGGTATTAAAATTTGCTAACAATGAATTACTTTCAAATTTTTGGATACAAGTGTTTCATTGTCAATAAGGAGAAACATATGAAGTTTGAGTGTTATAGAAATCTAGGTATTACACATGGATAATTAGTAAATGGAAAAATATATAAATGATTTTATAAGTGGTTATTAAAGTTTTCTATGAGAAGTGATTTAAATCTAGAGGAGTTTCAATAGAATCATTTGATTAATAAGGATCTGATTTTGGAGGATAGTGATGATGATTTTAGAATATTAGGGGGGGTAGAAGGGCCTATGGAAAATTAAAAATAAGCTACTTATGAAGGGTATAATTTTTTTATAATTGAATCTACAGTGTATTTGATGATATGATATTAAATGCATAGAAATAATATAATTAGTTCTCAAAGAACTCTAGTTCATATGATTTGAATGAATTCTCTTTAATAATTTTTTTGACTTATTTCTTATAGAGACAAAGTGTTTTGAATAAGACACTATGGATAAGAATTAGGTTTAGTACATTAATGAATTTATTGATCAAATTTGAAATAATTGAACATAGGGTATTGTTTCATGGTTATCAAACAAGAACATAATTGGTACCTAATGGGTCTTTTGTAACAAACTGAATGATGTACATGAAGTGATTTTATAAAATTAATGATTGTGTGTTGAAAGGGTTACTCCTAGATTGAGTTTATAGATATAGATGACATTTCCTCCCAAATGGAAATACGGTAGAGAATTAAACTATTCATATCCATTATTGTGAAAAGTAAATTTATTGAATTCCATATGGAAATCAATACGACATATATAAATTGGGTTTTAGAAGAATAGATGTATATTGAATATTCATATGGTTTTCATTTCTACGAATATTATAATAAGGATTATTGTTTAAATGTGGGTCTTTACGGGATAAATCCAGCACCAATATCATGATACTCATGACAAGATCATTACATTAAGAAATTATGCTTCTAGATTGGTTGAGTTGATTACATTCCCAATTTCAATAGTGAGAGTGATAAAATAATGATAGTTATATTATTTATAGAATAAATAATAATTTGTGGATCAAATGAATCACAGTCCAAATACTGGATAGATTTCTTAATGCGTAAGTTTTAAATTTATATGATCAAGTAATTATTGTTTTTCATTCATTTGTATATTATATGAGGATGTCATGGTACATTCATATCTCAGTATAAAAATGAAAAGTATGTTTCATAGTATATTTTTAATATAGGATTACATGGTGAAGTTGAAATTTGTTTCTAAATATATCATGATATCAAGGGAAAATGGTTGAACATAAATCAATGTCTTAGAATATAGGTAGATTATTGGGAGTTTATTATACATAAAAATGGAATGATGTTAAATTTTTTAGACACTTTTCAAGAACAATTCTCTCAATGAAATCCCAAATAAAGAAATTTTATTACAGATAAAGGTATGATATAGTATATCAAAGGCATAGTAGATTTTTTTCTATATATTGAAACATATTAGAAATATTTATTTTGATATATAGAATCTCATTTAGATAGTTCAATAGGGGAACAAAATAAAATATCAGGTGGTGTAATCTATATTGGAATATTATCCTTTTATTGTCTATGAAAGAAACTAGACTATATTTGATTGATCACATTAGAGGATGGATATATTGAAACTACTAAAGTTTTCACAAAATTACCATGGATGAATTATTTTCTTCCAGACATTGGAGTTAAAGATATTTCTACAAACCAATTAAATTATGATAATTCTAGTGCTATTAATCATAGAAAAAATTCAATCATTCACTCATGGAAAAGAATATTTTAATCAAGTATTTATTTATCAAGGATAATGTTGTGAAAGGTTTAGTGAAGTTGGAATACATTATTACACAACTTTAACAGACATACATAATGAAAAATTTAAAACCCACTGAATATTTTGAATGAAATTAGCTATATCATGGAATCTATTTGAATCACCATAATTAAATACAGTGTATATAAGAACATTAATCTTTGATGTATGATTTAAATTTACCTATATTAATATAAATAAACATTCCCAATTTTAGACCAATAAAGAGAATCATCAAGGTTCATTGAAAATAGGGGAGATATATTATTTACCATACCAAAAGTGTTTTCTCATAAATTCTATATGGTAGAGTGAAATGATAAAAGGGGAGATATTTATAGTTTTGAAACATAGGGATAACATATCTTGGGAGAGTTTATAGAGTTTTAAATATGATGATGTTAAAATTTATCTATCAAAGAATAAAATTCATGCAATGATTAACCTTTTATTTTATGATGAAACTAGTTCCCAAGGGTGATATAGGAATTAATCTCATAATCAAACCGTGATTAAACAAATTGTAGCATGTAATAATTGAAATTGAGAATGATGTGATTTATTGGTAAAATTTTAATGTTACTATTGTTTCTCAAGTTGGTATTGAATCATATGGGCATGTATTATTTGTAGAGTAATTATATGATAACTTTATAGAGTCCTGAAATTAGAATGGTTGTTGCGAATAAATTTTTGGATATTATTTTTAATATAATCTTAAAGTGAGATATTGTGGGGGGGAAATACCACTCAACATCAATTTGTTGTTTTTTTATTTTTTTAACAAAGCTAGTTAACAAATATACAGTGTGGTTTTTAATAAATAATATGGATAAATTACCATGACCATAGATACCATTAAACATTTATAAAGAAGGTTATTGGAAGATATTGATTGTTTCATAGAATTTTTTCATATAATTAATGGAAATAAATGTTCTTCACACAAGTGAAAAAGTTGTAAAAACACTATGATTTAAATCTGAATCATTAAAAATCTTGTAGTGGAATGATTTTCAGGGATGTTTGGAAGACATGAGGAAGTGGATCTTCATGAATGTGGGGTATATAGTAGTGATGTTTTATAAAGATGATTACTTTTATGATAAAATAATACATGAAGGAAATATGTTATATTGTCATAAAAAATTAAGTGAGGGGTGGACCATGACCATAAATTCAATGTTATCCAATCATTTTGCAAAGATAAATAAATAGATAAAACATTAGGGTTTTGTTTTCACATAAGAATTATTTTAAAATACTTATTATATAATGGAATTTTATGCTAACATCAGTTTCATGGGGAAATGTTATTTTTTTTGTGACCAAGTTATTTTAATGAAATTGTGTTGAGTTTCATGGAATTTTGAATGTCTCATGAATGTAGATAAAATATTATGTAAACATTAATATAATTTACCTCAATTTCTATACTAAAATGGATTTCATCATTTGGAAAATTTTATAGATTAATGATATTCTAATTTATTTTTAATAAAATGTGATTCAAATCACCATAGGGTATCCATTGTAGGAATAGTGAATACACATAAATTGAGAGTGTAGTGGGATTTCAAAAAGTCATTGTAAACCAAGAGGGATAGTGATTACACATTTAACAATCTTATAGAAGTTCACTTTAGTTATTCAACAACATTAGAACATTTCAATTGTCTTCTTACTTGATTATCCCTATTAGGTTTAACCATGTAAAATTGTTGTCTATATTTCATTATTTCTTTTCAATTTATATAAACTTATAATAAAAATAGAGAAGTGGTTTTTTATTGATGAAAAATCATGAATAAATATTTAAAATATTTTAAACTCGTATTCCCTAACTAATCCCAACCCGCACTCCACTATGGGTAATTAAGATATTGGGTATAACCGACATGGTGACTAGATCATCTGGTAAGTCCATTGAATCATAGTATCCATCACATGTGATTATATAAAGTATTGAGGGGCCGGATGAATTGGATAATACTTCACAACCAATTCTCATTGACCTGGTACCAAACAATATAGGTGATTTCCCAAATGTGAAATAGCCAGAAATAACATTTTACACATATCATTTTTATAAATTAATTTGGAGTTTTTCAAATTAATATTTAAATCTATTGAAATAGGAGTGAAATAATTTTAATGAAAAAAACTCTTAACTTAAGTAAGCAATGAAGGATAAAGCTAGAGTTTTGCTATAAATATTTCATACTACTCTCAATGTCAAGATCATAATGTGGTCTGACTTTCAAGTTCAATAAATTTAAATTTGAAATTGAAACATAATTTTTCACTTATGATAGCTTCCATTTTTTCTTGGAATTCATTTCATATAGCACTGAAGATAAATAATGGCTTATTAATGATCTTGATATTATGGGTTTATCATGGAAACATAGTTCTCAAACAACTAGATCAAAGACTAACGATGCATTCTAATATTTTTTTATCAGTTATTTGTTTGTTCTTTTTTATTTGATTATTTTTACTCAGTATTTTGTAAGTGTTACCACTCTAAGAAAATATTTGTTATTCAAAATTCAAAAAAAATGATTAGAGTGTGTGTCGGTGTGTACTATTATACTGATAATTTAATATTACAATAGATTTTTATTATTCTAATGGTAATAAAATCCTTATACAACCAATAAATAACACTCATTTTATTATTAATTATTCAAATTGTTCCCTTTTAAGATTCTTAGTATCATTTACCAAAATAAAATTAGTTTTTAAGGCTTTCATATATTTTTAATGTACTTTTCACAGTTTTCATTTTTATGGAGACAATAAACATACAAATTTCAAAATTATATTTAGGTTTTTTTATTATCGCATTTTTCTATTTTAAAATATATTGAGTGTATTTATTCTTTTTTTTGAAATTTTTTATATTTATGAACTAAAATTGATATTTTTCTCCTTTTTACTTCCTTTAATATAAATATATAATTCAGATTATTTTTATGAATAAATATATATATTTTAAAAATTTATTTGATAATTTCATGATAAATAATTTAATGCTAAATATTAATGAATCATATCATTAAAAATAAATTAAAAGAAATGTATTTAATAATTACAAGGATAATTTAAGGATGTAAATTCATAAAAACATTCATTTAAAATTTGAGATGTTATGTTATATCACCTTAATAAAATTTAATCATTATAATTTTTACTTGTCTATAAACACTTATTAATATTGATGACTGTTTTCACAAACAAAATAAAAAAACATTAAAAAAATATTGATCTTAAACTTATGTGATCATAATAAATATATTTTTCATAGTAATCAAAATCTTGTAATAATTTATTTAAGAATTTATAAAAAAAAATATCCCAAAAATAATTCCTCAAAATCTCCACTCTGAATCCAATTATGACACCCAAGACATGAACATTTAGATATTGAATAAATAATTTCATTTGTAATATAAATTACAAAAAAATCCTCATGTCAACATTTTAGGGTCCTTAAAAATTAAGTAAATAATCAATCATCAAGGAAAAATTAAATTTTATAATATATTGAAATATATATTAAAAAACATATAAATTGATCAAAATCTCATTGACATATATGATCAGTTGAAAAAATAGGGGAGCATATGGATGGAGTAAGATCACAAACTTAGTAAGTGTTAAGAAATTAGTAATAAGAAATAATAGAGTTATTAATTTTCTATAAACTAGTTATCCAAAAGATCATAAGTGAAATGACATGATTAATGAACTATGGTAATGAAATCATAAGAAGTGATATTAATGGAAAATGTCATAATAATAAAACAAAACATAGAGAAGTAAAACCATAAATGATAATAATGAAATCATTACACATACCATCTAAAAATAATATGAAACTGTAATACAATAATAATGAACCATTGTTAAATAAAATTGGAATATATCACATGCATGAGTATATAAAATCATAACATCTATTAGGGAACTCTATATAGTTCATCATAAAATAGTGTATTAAGTCTCAATCCCTAGTCTAACAAACTATACATATGCATGAAACATGAATATGAAAACAATCCTAAATCCATCAATATCGTAATCTCTTGAAATAAAGTATCTATCTAGGTAAATATACCAAAATATTGATAATGAGTTTTAGGGTATTCACACCATATAGAATAAAGGTTATACTACTATGTCAATAATTTCAACAATCAAAAAAATATATAGGTAAAATAGTGAAAGTGTTTCAATAAAAATAATTATGTGTATGGTATTATCAAGAGAATGAAATTCTAAGAGAGGTAATTTTTATTCATAGTGAATGATAAGGAAATTCAAAGGTATTCTTCAATCATTCATATCATGGAGATTTTACTTCCACCAATCTATATATACATTAGTATATTGATGATGAACTAGAGGATATAATATCCTATTATAACAACAATTCCATTAGAGGTGAAATAATCTAAGAAATTTCAAATGGGTGGAATATAAAATAGTATTTACATAGATAAATAATCCATAAGATAAATATAATAAACTGATAAACATTAATAAAAAAAATTGATTATTTTTTAATCAAATAATGAAAAAAAATATGTAAAATATTATTTTTGGGGAATGAAATTGATATAATATATTTTAAATGAAATTATATTTTAATATAAAATATTAATTAAAATATATCATATAAGATAATTTTTTAAAAAATAATATAGATAATAATATAGAGGGAAAAGGGTGAGAAATCAGGAAATGTATTTTCGCAATGTTTAGTGGTGTTGTAATAAATATGAAATGAATCTATTTAAAGAATCATGTTGAAAATATGATGAAAGTTTACCTTAAAACGTTATTGTATCATTAAAAATCACCAATATGGGATCCAATAAATGAGATAGTGTTCGTGTAGAAGAGAACAATAAGGGAAGATAGATATTCAAAAAACATTCCCTAATAATAATTATAGGTTTTGACTTAAAAAAATAGTAAGTGTAAATTCATGTATATAAAAATTAAAAAATAACGATAATGGTTCAGAAAGAACATAATGGAATCATATTTTGATGTGTTATAAATAATGATAGATGATTATGGTAGATATATTAACTTTAATATTGTGACTGAATGAGAAAGAACACTCCAAAATAATGTAATGTTTGAACATTGAATACTTATGAGACTTAAAGAGACAAGTAATATAATAAAATTAAATAAAAATGGTATTTATACATGAAATATTATATACATAATCCATATAATTGAGGATATAACATTAATAAATAACACATTAATTGAAACAAGTATCAAATGAAAAAAACCTATTACCTGAAGACCCATCTCCCATAAAATTCTTTGTCATCCACCTTAATAGTTTAATTAAATGAATTAATTTTAAAATATAAATAAAATTTACTTTTTATATCATTTATTATGTTATATAATTCATATTTTAGAATATCTTATTACCTATCAATGGGTTGATGTTATTTTATCCAAAGTTCCATATTCACTTTGGTAAAATGTTAATGGTCACTGGTTATTCAAAATTATTTGTATAATCCCTAAAATATCCAAGGTATTAATGTTCATACGATTATAGTATTATACTGGATCCATTTTCAATAGATAGTTCCAAATGTTTTTAGTCTAAGGAACAAGGTTCAACAAACAAGATTTTAAGAAATTAATTTAACTATTATTGTTTATTTTAAATATCAATAATATTAATCCATTTTTTTCAATTAATTAAAATAAATTAATTTTATCAAAATAATATACATATAAATTATGACCATTTTTAAAACCATAAATAAAAATGGGATGAAAAACTACATCATTCATGTTGGTTGTGTAAACATACAATGGTGTAAAAAGTGTTTTAAAGAGTGTTTAAAAAAAATAGTCTAATAAAAATGTGATTTGAATAAATACATTAGATCTAAATTATAAATATATTTTAATGTTTTTTATAATTATTAAAAAGTATATAGAATTTAAAAAATAATAAATACAAAATAAATCATTGAAATTTTGAAGGCTTTCCCTGCTCTTCGAGAAGCCTTGTTTACTATTAACCTTGGGGCTTTAAGGGTTATAATTAGATATAACCCAACATTATAAGACTTGGTATGGAATTTTTTAGGGTATATCCTAGATTATCATTGTCTTATGATGTTTATTTGATGTTAAGAATAATTTATGGGAAAGGCCATGTATTTATATATGGAGAGGATAATTTTTCAATAAAATATTGATTAATTTATTATTTTTCCCAAGTATATAAATAGTTTAGACTTGTTTGATTAATTACAGTGTTTCATTATAAAATAAACTTTTATATACATTAAAAATATTAAAAAACTAAACTATATTAATATTAAATTTAATTCAATGTAAATAATTAAAAATAGTTTCTTATTAGATCAAAATATCATTTAGATTTTGGAAATTCACTTATTTCTATTCAAATTAAATTTTTAGTATCTAAATGAATTATAATGTTCATTAAATCCAAATTAAGTCCTGAAATTTTTAAATTATAGATGAATTATGACATCATTACGGTATCATAATACTTACGAAAAATAGAAAAACATTTTTTCTTCTTATTTTTGAGAAATTCATTTTCATAGGAAAAATATATATATCCCTTAGATAAATTAGATGTGATGTGTGTAAAAATTATGACCATTTTTTTGAAATAATTTTCTAAATTGGGTAGTTCTTATAATTGATAAAAGTATTAAATGTATTGTTTTATTAAATAAGGTAATAAAATTTATTAAAAATGATCACTTATACATACATTTTGTTAAAATTATTAAGTAATTATTTTTGTGGAATTTCAATACCCAAGTTATACTTATTTAAATACATCATTTATAATTGGAAATCTTTTTTCCAAAGTTTTGTTTTCTTTCCATAATTTTTTATGTGTGATTTTTCGGTGAGACGTTGAGCCTATGGATGTCTAAATTTTATTCATGTTATTTATTTTTTTCATTTTCCCATTTTAATATTTATTTTTTATTTTGTGTTTTTATCCTTCATGTGTAATTTTATATACTAAATTTATAAAATTTGTAATTTTCCCTTTTTTTATTACCTCCACATTATTTATTATATTATTTATTTACAAGACCTAATATTTGTAATATAATCACCATTAAATAATTTGATAAAAAATAATTAATTATAAAATAGTATATAATCATATATCAAAAAAATAATTAAATTTATCATTTACATATATAAATAATTGAATAAAATTAATTAAAATATTTATTGAAAATCTTGGATCTTACTTTTGGAGGATTTGTAAATAAATTTTTGGTTTAAATATTTTCAATGAAGTTCTCAAAATTTGGTTATTACCATGTGTTTTATATATTAAATCATGTTAATCCAGGATGTGCTTATTTTAATAATTTTTACATAACATTTTTTCTCATTCTGAGGATGACTCATGTGACATTAAAGTGAATAACTAGTGATTAATTAAATATATTATCTAACGATTCTGATTACATGTGGTAAATTATAGTTGAGGAGGTTATTTTTTTATTGAAAATGATATATATTTATTATCAAAAAACCCAATGGAGGTATTATGAAGATATAAAGGAAAATACTCTTTGAAATCCTCATCAGATAAATGAAGGATTACAATTTAGAGTAATGAAATCATTGGATGGCATTGAGAGAAAAAACAAATGTTATTTATGGTAATGATATTTATGCCATATGGAGGAAAATATTGTGATATTATGGATATCATGAATGAAGTAAAAGGGTGGAGTACTAGGATATGTCTTTTAAGGATTCATATATATTACTAGAATGGTAAATCCATGTGATTTTATTATATGGTAGATATCATTTCAGGAAGATAAATTTATATTTAATAAGAGATGGTTACTTTTTTATTTAACAATATTCTTTCTAAATTAAAATGTTTAGTTATGTTATTTTGATGCCTAAAGGTGGGAATCTTGTTTATAAAGGAAGAATGAAAATATGATGTTAAGGTTCATAACAAGTATAGTTATGACTGTGGTTTGTTGATGAAATCCATATAAGAAATGGGATTGCCTCAAATTGGTATTAGGTAATAAATGATTTTATTGATGTAATGAATTCTATTATGGGGTCCTTTATTATATAAAACCATAATGGATTCCATAGATTATGTTAGAATTTTGTAATGTAACTAGAAATGTTTGCCATACTGATACATATATTATATGGCTGCCCATTTATCCAAGACAACGATTATACTATATCTAGATGATATATATGACATTTTAGAGTTTAGAATATGATTTTTGAGTACTATACATGATGTTATATTTTGGATACAATGTTATTTAATATCCATGGATTTTAGAGTAACATATTTCATGATGGACATATCTCTTCCAAAAAAACTGAATTAAAATTTCTAATCTTGATAGAGATATTTTTTTACATGAAATTAATGAGTGTTTATAATTTTGGTAGAATATTAATGGATTAATTATTTCTGTATAGGTTAATACAGTTGATTTCATTAAGTAATATAAATTAAAAAGAATATACTAAATGAATAGATAAATAATATCTACCTATAAAAAAGGGAGAATGATATCAAATATTGATTATTAATTGAGATATAATGAATTCCAAACATTGGTATAATTAAAAATGGTAAATTATGAGTAATTAAAAGATATTTATGTTTCAATTTCAATGATAATAATCATTTAAATGATGGAGGAGAATATTTATACACATATCATGATTTAATTGTCATTCTTGGTGTATGGATGATTAATGTGCTTCTTGGAGGAGTAGTGAATAATTTTTAAGTGAGGTGATAAATGAGTGGTCAGTATTTATAATGATTATAAACATGAGGGATGTAGAGATCCGAATCTTGAAATACATGGACATTACATTACTTTTGCGGAATACTTAGTATATAACAAAAACGGACAGACAAGGACTGTAATAGTTTACTATCTTTGGAAACTCGGAATATAATCTTCTAATCATGGTGAAAGATCTTCAACATCTCCCATAAAGATCTTCCCCCTTTATTTTCTTACCTAAAACATTTCCTTATATCCTGGGGAAAAGAAAACATAAAAGGGGTGAGCTCAAATGCTCAGTAATGGTATGCATAGAGAACATAAAACAATCCATAAACATTTGAATGCCAAAGCTTGAACATAAAATCTAAACATCGAAATCATGAGCAAAGACATAAATATTGGAATTACATAAGGCATATATCATAAAGGAACATCAATCTTGAAAAAATAGCGTGGGAATAAATCATGTAATTGTGGAAACCATTAATCACATGATATGATTTCTATAGTAGCCAAGGCATTCCTGCAAAGACCATCTTAGTGGACAAATTTCCATTCTAATTCGAGTTCACTCCTCATTCCAGTACTGTAACACTGAACCGGATTAACATACCATTCCATCCATGTTTATCTCATTAGATATATATCTTTACCCAATTCATTGGATGGAGATATAGGTCCCACCCATCTCATAATGAAATCATTCTTACTTGTGCCACAAAATAAACATACATCATTCATAATAACCCAACGAATAAAATGGGTTTCATAAACATCATCCAATCATCACATAATCCATATAAAAGAAATGGATATCAATTCATAATAAGAAAAGCGAAACCATGTAATTCATAGATACATTGTTCTTGAAACATACACATTTGAAATAATGTCATGTTAGATGAAAAATGGTTTTGATAAAACACTTGAAATGAATTCTTGAGGAATATATCTTTTCTTCTTCAAAATCATTATCTTTTCACAAAATTTCATGAAATTTTAAAAGAAAAGTATTTTGTTGAAAATAGACATGAAATCTTTTGTAGGAAGTTTAATGAAAACAAGGCTTTATAAAACCGTAAAAAATCCTTTCATGTCGTATAAATTAAAAATAACATTCTTCTCGTACTTTTGTTGGAAAAGTCAAAAAAGTACCTCGCAACATAAACAAAAGAAGAATTCCTTACATACCATGTAGTAAAAGTCAAAAATGGGTAAAAAGGACATTAAACATACATGAAAACACTTTTATAAAACATGGACATGGATGATAGAAATAACCCCAGTAAATACTTACATATAAGCAATCTCGGATAAAAATAAGATTTGCAAAATTATCCATTACCTTAGGTCTGATATGCTTCGTACATTTCCGAACCTCCTGTATAATGATTTAAATAATTTCATTGACTTATTATAGAATAATATTCATTTTTATGATATCATATATGGTTTACTTATGACTTTATATTACCCGTTCATTTGTATGTTCCGTGTTAAAGCAGCGTTTTGGGTTAAATCGTTTTATTTATCGTACGTGTTTGGACTTGTTGTTATTTATATTATTACTTATATCTTGATTTACTTAATTAAAGAATATAAAAAATGATTTATATATAATATATATTCAGTATATACATATATATATATATAATAGATCGATTAAATGGAATGAAATACACCATTCCTGGAGACGGTAGGCCGTACGTACGCATGAACGCTGTTTTCGTTTCATTATTGAATTGGATGAAATTAAGTAGATGACATACATATATATACACATAAATACAGTATCATTATTATTTCATATATTTCATGATTACTTATTATATATACTTTATAGTCATTAATGAATGGTTAACATGGAGAATGAATCTCATCGCGTCGTAGAGACGGTAGTCCGTACGTACGCACGAGCGATTAAATCATTCCCATGATCGTGGAATTGAATTGAAGTGTATGTATAATATTTAAAAATCAATATAAATTTTAAATAATCATATATAGTTTTTTATTTACACCATTATACCAATCCAAGTAAGGTGGTGGTCGAAAACAGATTATACCATGGCGTGGAGACGGTATTCCGTACGTACGCACGCGCGCTGGTTTCATTTTCCATAGAATGGATAGACAGTGCAATAGGGTTGTTCCATACTTATAATAACATATCAGTATATGAGTGATACTGATGTTATTACTTCACAATGAAACAACTAAAGAAGAAGTATTAGAAGAAGAAATAAAGTTGAAAGAATCGGTAACGGATATTACCTCTTCTTTCGACACGCCTTTTTGAAACCTCCTCTTAGGGCACTAAGATTGGTCTTTGAAGAAGACCAGAACCTATAAGATGTTTCTAGGGAAGTGTAGAAGAGAAATTGGAAGGGTTTTATGAGCTTGAAGGCTCGAAGTGGTGTGAGGAAGAGAGGGAGGAGGTGCCCTTTTATAAGGGAGGAGAGGGGCACCTTTGGAATAAAAAAAATTATTTTATTATAAAGTCATATTCGGTTTTTAATAGCTCCAAATTGAGTTATTTTGAAGATAAGGTGGGGATGGGTCGAAATACTCTCATCCAATAGAATTTATACAAGTTTAGGTTTCTATTTTAACCTTATTATTTAGATTTAACTTTAAGTTAAATAATTTTTCTTTTACATGTCTTCTTGTTTTCTTACACTATAAGGTTAATAAACTTACTATAACAAGACAAAAGAACCCAAAGTTGTTTATTATTAATATATATAACCTTATCTAAGTCATTTGGCTGAACCTTAGATTTTTAGGAATAAAATAACAATTAATAATATAATATTTTTCTAAAAAACTATTTTATGTCAATTTTGACACTATTTGGTAATTGATTTTTGTGATAATAATAACTAAATTCTTAGTTCTAAAAAAGTTAATTAAATCAATAATAACATGTCATATTAACCTATAAAATTAGTGTAATTCATAAAAAGTCTCAAATTACATTTATTTGGGTATTTATAACATCGATTATGTCAATATTTCATTAATAAGATAATTACTGCACCATCTTTGTGTCATAAATAAATTAAATTATTTAATGTCTAAAAATTATAACTAAACTACCATTATATAGGAAATATTTTTATCTTTCTAATTAATATTTATAGTCGAATTTATCTTATGTATAACCCTATATTAAAAATTATTTAGTTATTAAACTTTGATTTTAACTATTTTGACCCTTCTTTAAATAAATTAATAATAAATGTCCTAATCTAGTCCAAGTGGGCCTAAATGGTCATATTTTATTCCTAAGGTTTTTTTGGTCGAATTACACTTATCCAATAGAATTAGGACATGTGTTAGGGTAATTAAAATATCATTTTTACCCTTAATTACCCTATTTACTTTTAACCGTGGTAAAAAAAGTAAAAAGTTACTATTCACCAAAAATCATTTTGATCTCATTGAACCACATTTTAGTCCTTGATATTAACCGTGTATCTCGGATTTTTGAAATTCCACTCACAGAAGCGGTAAAATTAAGTTTTATGTAAATTTACAAATTCTCCTAGGAGGTGGGTAAAAGACGGTGAAAAGTTCAATAAAATTTTTATATATCTAAAATTATTATAAAATTACTCCAATGAATTGCATTGAACATATATAGATATTATGTATCAATTTTGACCTAAAATAATTTTAAATAAAATAAATAATTATTTAAATAAAATGTCAGTTTTTAAATAGTAACCTAGTGTTTTCACTATTCATCAAAAATTGAATGTTTTCAGAAAAATACCAAAATTTCACCATAGGCTAATTTCAATATTCCGAATCCAAAAATGAACTTTATTATGAAAAATAAAATTTATAAAATTTCAAAAAGTGAGTATTAATATTCATAACGGCTAGTTTTAATAATATTTTAAAAGCATATCGTTGTTTAGTGAAACTCGGTATTACGTACAACACACACTATCGTGGATGGTTGTGATTGCGTGTAATGAAAGACAAGTTAGGGATTCGTGTTGTGCAAGCTCCTTTTGGTGTATCATACAACACAATACATTAATGAAATTAAAAAGAATATTTTTCATAAAATCTCAAGGTGTTACATTCTACCCCCCTTAAAATGAATTTCTCCCTCGAAATTCGTCGGGGTTATAAATGGTTTAATACTCGAAAGTTTCTCTAATAGAAACCCACATCGTAAAAATGAATGCAAAAACTTGGATTAAAAAACTAAAGTATGAAACGTAACGGTTACCCAAATTAATTAATCACTAGGTTTCCTCATAGGAGAACATAGGTGAAAATATGGATATGGAAGAGAAATCTAACCGTCATGTTCTGATGGAGAGTGGTAGAGAACATGGCTGTGAAAAAGACAACAATCACAAATCCATAAATTTGTGATGATCTAGGTTACCATCAAATTCATCAGATATAAGGGCACTAGGACAACATTTTTGGTTTTCGAGATCATTTCCCTAAAGTTGAAGAATTTGAATTAGAATAAATACTTACTTTATTTTGGTATAATCTCACCGTTGTTCGTGCCTTGAACAATTTCAACTTCATCTCTTTAAGAAATGAAGTTGAATTTGTCTTTCACGAAATTTTATCAGATCATGTGATAGAATGATAGGTCATTCCATCTGTCTCAAACATAAGTTATCAAAAGTTGTATACATAATTCCATCTATGGTGAGATTAATCATATATGGTTTCAAAATGGACTTAAACTTCATCTATCATCCTGTATAATAAAATAAAACTAGTTTCTACAAACCAGGGTCTTCCTGTAGACTAGTGGTAAGAAATAACGGTCTATCACACTTTAGTTGTGGGTTCGATTCCCACAGCCTTGTCCAACGTGATGGGTTATCGCCCGTTCTACAGGTTGTCCTTTTTTTCTAAAAATACAATACTAACTTATGTCCAACATAATCCATTCTAATATTGCAGTCCATTCTCATATTATAGTGAAAACGATTACCAGAGATTTCATATAACAAGCATGTTAATACCATCTTTGATCCCCATATATCATAAGATATGTCTTGTTGGTCACATTGCAATCATTCTAAGGCCTTAATCATGTATTCTCTTGAAAAATGAATACCCATTGAATCTTCGTGAAAACATGAGTGATGTCAAAAGTTAACACTTTCCACATACCAAAACCCCAAAATTCTATATACTCAAACCATGATATAACAATTTCCTTATATCAGTCATGAGCTCATGAATACTATCAAACATTTCATTTTCTCCTTATCCCTTCATTATGTGCATATCATCTTCTTTCCAAAAATATCTCAATCACTTTCCATGGTTACTGGTACCATAAAATTATTGAAAACTACAATAGACCAATACATAAATATTCCAATATTCCAGGATACTAACTACAACATTATTTTGGAATCTCGTTACTTAAACACTTAATAATTCCACCACATCATTGTCATATTCAACATCGCCAATAGTGATCACATGTGAATTCCCTTTTTCCTTTGCCTTAATTGGTTGCTCATGTTGATCATCATTAACCCTTGGATTAGGGAATTGATTAGCATAATGCCCCATTTCATTGCACTTGAAGAATTGAAGTGTTGGTGGTGCATTCTCTACAGTCTTTTCATTATTCACATCATTAGCAACCCTTTTTTCCATTACTCCGACACTTAGCTACTCGATGAACATATTTTACACACTTAAAACATTTTCTAGTCCCTTTAAGACAATCTCCACCATGCTTCTTTCCACACTTTAAGCATAATGAAACATTCATCTTATTTTCACCATTATTATGAGATTTCTCCTTGAACTCCATCTTTCGTTTCTTGTCAATACCATGAGATGGATATGTAACACCAACTTCCATTTCTATCTTGATAGCACAATGCAAAATTTATTCATAGCTACTGAAGTCTCTTATAGCTAATGCCCTTCGATAATTTTGTTTTAATCCACTGAAGAATCGATCAACTTTACTTTCAGGTTAGATGATAAAGCCAAATGCATACCTTGCAATCCTTGTAAAATTTGCTTCATATATACCACCAGATTCATCATCCTTTTGCTATAGTTCAAGAAACTCCTTCTCCATCTTTTTTTGAAAAATACGAGGGATGTACTTATTGAAAAATAAGTTCTTAAACTCGTCCCACTCCGTGGACTCAATTTTATCTCTTAGCCTCGTATTCTTGATAAGATTCCTCCAATGATCAGCTTCACCTTCCAAAAGATATAATGCTAAGATAACTTTATCATGTTCAGAACATTGAAGAACTGAAAATATCGTTCCAGTGGTACTGATCCATTGTTCAGCAACAAGTGGATCAGAAGACCCACTGAAAGAAGATGGACGTTGCCTCATGAAGGACTCAATACAATATTGTTCCCTTCTCTGCTCATTTGGAAGTCCAGAATGATTCATAACTTGTGTAAGTATAGAAATAAGATTTTTCATTCCATCTCCCATAACATTTGTTTGTTCATGAGGACAATCATTTCATTGTCCATTACATTGATCAACACGGTTCCTTCGGGTTCCAGCCATCGTCGAAAACCCAAAAAGAATAGTGTGAGTGGCGAAAATCATGCTAGGGAAAACAACATAATAAAGGGGGATTACCTTCAATATCTAACATCTTAGGTTTAATTATAAGATCATTACCGTAATTCTAGTACTATAACTTATACTTATACTTAACCTTAGGAACATCCCTAGACATACCTTAGAAATATCTCATGGGATCTCACTAATGTTCTCGCATCCTAGTTTCCAAAGGTTGACTAAACCTTTCCTCTGATACCAACTGTAGAGACCCGAAGCTTGACGTACATGGACATTACATTACTTTTGCGGAATACTTAGTACATAACAAAAACAGACACACAAGGACTATAATAGTTTAGTGTCTTTGGAAACTCAGAATATAATCTTCTATTCGTGGTGAAAGATCTTCAACATCTACCATAAAGATCTTCCCCCTTTGTTTTCTTACCTAAAACCTTTCTTTACATCCTGGGGAAAAGAAAACATAAAAGGGGTGAGCTCAAATTCTCAGTAAGGGTAAGCATAGATAACATAAAACAATCCATAAACATTTGAATGCAAAAGCTTGAACATAAAATCTAAACATCAAAATCTTGAGCAAAGACATAAATCTTGGAAGTTCGTAAGGCATATATCATAAATAAACATCAATCTTGATAAAATATCATGGTAATAATTCATGTAATTGTGGAAACCATTAATCACATGATATGATTTCCATAGTAGCCAAGGCATTTCTGCCAAGACCCTCTTAGTGGAGAAAGTCACATTCTGAATCGAGTTCACTCCTCGTTCCAGTCCAATAACACTAAACTGGAATAACTTACCATTCTAGCCAGGTCTATCTCATGAGATGTAAATCTTTACCAAATGCATTGGAGGGAGATATAGGTCCCACCCATCTCATAATGAAATCATTCTTACTTATGCCACAAAATAAACATACATCATTCATAATAACCCAATGAATAAAATGGGTTTCATAAAATCATCCGATCATCAAATAATCCATATAAAAGAAATGGATATAAATTCATAATAAGAAAAGTGAAAACATGTAATTCATAGAGACATTATACATTAAACATACACATATGAAATAATGTCATCTTAGATGAAAAATGTTTTTGATAAAACACTTTAAATGAATTCTTGAGGAAAATATCCTTTATTTTTCAAAATCATTTTATTTTCACAAAATTTCAGGCAATTTTAAAAGAAAAGTATTTTGTTGAAAATAGTCATGAAATCTTTTGGAGTAAGATTCATGAAAATAAGGATTTATAAAACCGTAAAAAATCCTTTCATGTCGTATAAATTAATAATAACATTCTTCTCGTACTTTTGTCGGAAAAGTAAAAAAAGTACCTCATAACGTAAACAAAAGAAATATTCCTAACATACCATGTAGTAAAATTAAAAAATGGGTAAAAATGACTTTAAACATACATGAAAACACTTTTATAAAACATGGACATGGATGATAGAAATAACCCTAGTAAATACTTACGTATAAAAAATCATGGATAAAAATAAGATTTGCAAAATTATCCATTACCTTAGGTCTGATATGCTTCGTACATTTCTGATCCTCCTGTATAGTGATTTAAATAATGTCATTGACTTTTTAAAGTATCATATTCATTGTTATGATATCATATATGGTTAACTTATGACTTTATATTACCCGTTCTTTTTTAAGTTCAATGTTAAAGCAACGTTTTGGGTTAAATCGTTTTATTTATCGTACGTGTTTGGACTTGTTGTTCTTGATATTATTACTTATATCCTGATTTACTTAATTCCAGAATGTAAAAAATGATTTATATATAATATATATTCAGTATATACATATATATATATATAATAGATCGATTAAATGGAATGAAATACACCGTTCATAGAGACGGAAGGTCGTACGTACGCATGAATGCTATTTTAGTTTCATTATTGAATTGAATGAAATTAAGTAGATGACATACATATATATACACAAAAATACAGTATCATTATTATGTCATATATTTCATGATTACTTATTATATATACTTTATAATCATTCATGAATGGTTAACATGGAGAATGAATCTCATCGCGTCATGGAGACGGTAGTCCGTACGTACGCACGACCGATGATATCATTCCCATGATCATGGAATTGCATTGAGGTTATTTATAATATTTAAGAATCAATATCACTTTTAAATAATCATATATTGTTATTTATTTACACCATTATACCCATCCAAGTAAGGTTGTGGTCGAAAACAGATTACACAACGGCGTGGAGATGGTATTCCGTACGTACGCACGCGCGATGATTTCGTTTTCCGTAGGATGGATAGACGGTGAAATATGGTTGTTTCATAGATATAATAACATATCATTATATGAGTGATACTGATGTTATTACTTAATAATGAAACAATTAATGAAGAAGAAGTAGAAGAATAAATAAAGTTGAAAGAATCGGTAATGGGTATTACCTCTTCTTTCGACACGCCTTTTTGAAACCTCCTCTTAGGGCCCTAAGATTGGTCTTTGAAGAAGACCAGAACCTCTAAGATGTTTCTAGGGAAGTGGATAAGATAAATTGTCAGGGGTTTTCCAAGATTTAAGGCTCAAAGTGGTGTGAGGAAGAGAGGGAGGAGGTTCCCTTTTATAAGGGAGGAGAGGGGCACCTTTGGAATAACTAAAAATATTATTTTATTATAAAGTCATATTCGTTTTTTAATAGCTCCAAATTGAGTTATTTAGAAGCTAAGGTGGTTATGGGTCGAAATCCTCTCATACAATAGAATTTAGACAAGTTTATGTTTCTATTTTAACCTTATCATTTAGATTTAACTTTAAGTTAAATAATTTTTATTTTACCGTGTCTTCTTGTTTTCTTACAATATAAGGTTAATAAACATACTATAAAAAGACAAAAGAACCCCAAGTTGTTTATTATTAATATATATAACCTTATATAAGTCATTTGGCCGAGACTTAGATTTTTAGGAATAAAATAACAATTAATAATATAATATTTGTTTTAAAAACTATTTTATTTCAATTTTGACACTATTTGGTAATTGATTTTTGGGAAAATCATAAGAGAATTATTAGTTCTAAAAAAGTTAATTAAATCAATAAAAACATGTCATATTAACCAATAAAATTATTGTAATTCATAAAAAGTCTCAAATTACATTTATTTGGGGATTTATAACATTAATTATTTTGATATTTCATTAATAAGATAATTACTGCATCACCATTGTGTCATAAATAAAATAAATTATTTAATGTTTAAAAATTATAAATAAACTACCATTATTTAGGAAATATTTTTATATTTCTAATTAATATTTATTGTCAAATGTATCTTATGTATAACCCTATATTAAAAATGATTTAGTTATTAAACATTGATTTTATCTATTTTAACCCATCTTTAAATAAATTAATAATAAATGTCCTTATCTAGTCCATGTGGGCCTAAATGGTCATATTTAATTCCCAAGGTTGTTTTGGGTCCAATAACACTTATCCAATAGAATTAGGACATGTTTTAGGGTAATAATAATATCATTTTTACCCTTAATTACACTATTTACTTTTTACCGTGGTAAAAAAGTAAAAAGTTACTATTCACCAAAAAAATATTTTCATCTCATTGAACCACACTTTAGGCCTTGATATGAATCTTGTCTCTCGGATTTTTGAAATTCCAGTCACAGAAGCGGTAAAATTTTGTTTTATGTAAATTTGCAAATTCTCCTAGGAGGTGGGTAAAAGACGGTGAAAAGTTCAATAAAATTTTTATATATATATAATTATTATAAAATGACTCCAATGAATTGCCTTGAACTTATATAGGTATTATGTATCAATTTTTACCTAAAATAAATTTAAATAAAATAAATAATTATTTAAATAAAAAGTTGGTTTTTAAATAGTAACGCAGTGTTTTCACTATTCATCAAAAATTGAATGTTTTCAGAAAAATACCAAAATTTCACCCTAGGATAATTTCGATATTTCGAATCCAAAAATGAAGTCTATTTTGAAAAATAAAATTAAAAAATTTCATATAGTGGGTATTACTATTCATAACGGCTAGTTTTAATAATATTTTAGTAGCATATCGTTGTTTAGTGAAACACGATATTGCATACAACACACGCTATTGTGAAAGGTCGCGATTGCGTGTAATGCAATCCAAGTCAGGGATGCGTGTTGTGCAAGCTCCTTTTGGTGTAGCGTACAACACATGACATTAAAAAAATTTAAAAAAATATTTTTCATAAAATCTCAGGGTGTTACAAGGGATTTATAATTCCCCAAAAAAAATTAATAATCATGTAGTGAACATTTTTTTATTTAATTACATCATCACATAATTGAGTTTATATTCCTTGGACATAACATAAGGCTGGTTAACAAATTTATAATTTATGTTTCTCTCATATACTATTTTATAGAATCCATATTCATTATAAGGGTGATAATATAGTTTTCCTAATTAATGAAAAAAATTATTGGGAAGGGTAGTATTAATATTGTATACCCTATATAAACCCCCCTCACCCCTATTAGGGTATATTCCCTCTATGAGACCAACCTAAAAACAAAATATGTATTTAAAATTATTGAATGCCTTATTATATGTCAATTGTGTAATTTCTAGAGTAATTAATCATTAATTTACCAATGAGAAATCAACCAACTATAAAAATGTTTCCCATTCTAATCACATTCGAACAAAAAATCTAGTGTTCTAACAAAAATACTGTGATTTATACATACCTCATCACCAATATTACTATTTTGAGAATCTACCACTCACTACAATAATTTAAAAAAATATTACCACAATGTAATTAATTTCTCTTTCATCAATCACCTAATTATCATGGTGTATGTATATTAATAACTCTATATTCTTTCATTTTTTATTTTGCTGTTGAGAAATATTATTATAAGACATTTAACTCAAATTTTAAATGAAAACATTACCCTTTTCATATATACATGAGACTCAAAGATTATAGTCAACGTAACCATAACTCTAATAACACAAAAAATGGTGTTTAATTTTTTAAACTGGTACAAGATATAGTGTATCAAAATAAAGATGAAAAATCAATTTATTATTCCTTAGAGACTAGATACATAGATTATTTTTATATTGCATTAGAAAAATAAAACATATCACGAAAAACTATATTGTATCCTTAATAATAATTCAATGATCTATTCTTCCAATCATGGGGAATGTAGAACATAATAAAGTGTGAGATAAATTTCACAATGATGGAAATTATACAAATGAATCAATTATGATTAGATAATGCGATAATAATATGATAGTATCGATAATCAAATAAATGATATTTAATAAAAAACATTAGCTTGAAATTTTATCCATGGAAAATATAAACATAATAAAATTGTAGATAAAAGCAACTATAGTTTTAATGATGTAAATCCATAATGTTAGACATTATTTATATTACTTTCAAGGCTACAACCAATACATCTTGGGTATTATAGTCATGGCCTTGGCTACAACGCGTCCATCATATTGGAAGAAATGAACCAATGACCCAACTAATTTGGATATCAATTTTGTCTCATGAGACCTTTCAATTCATAAAGGGGGATCTATAACTGGGGCCCACCCATCACATACATATTTCCAATGAATTCATTATATATATAATCATATTTATAATAATTATACCTTATCAATAATAAAATATCGGTATAAAATCAATAATATTGAAAAAACAATACTTCCCAAGTAAATGTATTAACATTCTAATTAATAATCCTCTAAAAAAAGTCATATATTAAAAAGTTATAAGGTTAATTAAAAATAAAATAAATTGAATTTACACTGTATACATCCATGATAGTGAAAATATTGACATGAAGGAAAAAAATAATGTCCAATGAATAGTGGAGAGTAATAGAGAACAAAATAACATGAAGGAGAATGGTTCCTAAATATGGTATAATCCATAAATTATTAATGTTAGATAATATACCATTAATTCATTAGAAGTAAATTTTTGA
Organism: Viscum album; assembly: GCA_963277665.1. Taxonomy (NCBI): domain Eukaryota; kingdom Viridiplantae; phylum Streptophyta; class Magnoliopsida; order Santalales; family Viscaceae; genus Viscum; species Viscum album. The sequence continues at coordinate 363,230,688 of OY728121.1, forward strand.
ATCCAATGAAATTGTTTTGGGAATTACGGATTATAATTGAAGCAAAACATTAAAAGAAACATTCCTTAATTATTTTTTTAACATTATTATAAAAATGATGTTATAAACCATTTCCAAAATATCATTTATTTTTTTGGAAAATAATTCATATTTTATTTTATTTTAAAAAAATAATAATAATATATAATTTTTCTAAAAAACACGTGAAAACATTTAGTGGGATCAAAAGAGAGAATACTAGTCATAGAGGAGGTAAATGTTCTTCATATTTTATATATTAAAAATAACATTCCTTTTACACTTTTATAAAATGTATATAATGTATTTTTTGTAAAACAATAAAAACATTCCTTTTATAACTTAATAAAAATATTAAAAGGTATTATGAAATACCTTTACTAATAATTAAAATATGGATAAAACGTATATGAAAGAATTTGAAAAATAAGGGTATGGAAGAAAAATATTTTTGTCTAAATTCCCTAATGACCTAAATTTTGTATTTACTTTTTTTATAATAAACATTTTATAAGGGTTGAGAGGGAACTCTTACATGACCTATATTCCGAGAGGAATAATGCTTAATAGATGACTTGAAGGCCCATAGAGCCAACCACTCTTGGAACTACCCCTCTTGCCCATATACATCATTGATGGTGTGTAGATCCCCACCACAAAAGGATGATCATATTGTATTTATATTTGTGGTTATGAAGAATTCATGGTACTAATAGATAATTCCATACACTCTCTTTATTCCCAATCTGGTTAGCTCTAGTTTTGTGGCCACTATAGTCTTTGATTCCTCTTTTGGGGTCTACTCTTGTGTAGTCTATACTAACTACATTATACTCATTAGGGCCTATAGGCTCAAATCTCATGGCATGGAGGCTTGATTTATCCAAAATTCCCTATGGATGAAAGGATTTTGGTGTCCCAAGGGATCAAAGGCCAATAGGACTAATATAGTCGCCCAAAGTTCAAAATTAGATTAATAGTTTTTCTCACTACAATGCAATTATAGTAGTGCTACAGTACTAGAACAGTCATGATATAGTATTCTAGAAATATCCCCCCACCAAGATTTTGTATTGGGCTTTATGAAAGATTACATTGTGTGTTAACCACTCAGATACCACCCTAACTGCAAGAAAATTATTCCCAACCTAAAATAGGAAATATTGTTATTTTTTCATTAAAATACTCTTCCAGAATTTGAGTAATGAAGAGTGGAAAAGATAGTAGAAAAACATGGAAATAATATAAATAAATACAAAATAATAATATATATGTGTTTTAATAAATAAATATCAACTAATTATTCCATTATAAAATTTAACATGAACAATCCCCTATATGAGTGAGATTGTACAGTAAATAGTTGCGTCCTTTTTAACTTTTGAATCAAAAAATAGTAAGAGAGGAAATATAAATTGACACATTAAATATCATGAATAAATAGTAATTAGTGATATAATATTTCAAATGTGTATGATATAAAACTTATAATATAAATTTCGTGAATAATAAATTATTTTCCTAAATATAGTTGAATTGAGACAAAAACCCTTACCTTTGACAACCAAATGGTCAGAATCATTATAACTGCATGATTAATAAATTAAAATTTTTTATATAGTTTTTTAAAAACAATTTTCATATTGATTCCATTTTATAGTCCTTTTATAATAATTTGACTTCTATTCATTCACAAGATATTACTTTTGTCATCCACATTAGGTTTTTCGGTAAATTACTGAAAATTAGTTTGGGATATTGATCATGGAAAAAGAGTTATGAAATGGTTTCTTAATTATAATAATGATAATAAATTGTGTAATATAATTTCAATTATTTATATAAATTTTTGAATAATCCCAGAAAGCCAATAATAGAAAAATGAATCACATTATTTGATAGAGGTGGCAGTCCACACGTACTAATAAATAACACGACCATTATACATAAGTTGGTAGGGTTAGAGGCTCAATGATATAATTTAATTAATATATAAAAATAAATCATATATATCATATATATTCATTAATTATTTATATATAGCCATCCATATAATATGGTGATCAAAATTCATACATGACACTTTGTGGAAGTGAGAGTCCACTCTTAAGTGAAATGTTTTCATTTTCCAGAGCTTGTAAAGGAGACCCAAAATGGAAGTAACATTTATATAAAAATATATATATTTTTTAATTCTATTAATATAGTTATACATTATTTGGATAATGTTTAATATTAAATGAACTTTAAAAATCTCGATAAGAACATGTGCCTCTTATTTTGGTAACCTCCTTTCATGTGAACCAAAATCCCTATTGGCGTGGTATATTTAGAAGACCAGAACATCTAGATTGAGAAAATGAAATTTGGGGAGGAATTTGGATATTTAATGGTCTATCTTAGTATCTTAATATGTATTAATATGAGAGTAGAGTATGTACCATTTTATAAGTGAGGATGGTGACACTCTTGAAAATATATGAATTATTAATATATAATGTGTCAAAATATAGTAAAATCATTATAAAGTGAAAAATATTATATCATATTGTGTATATTGTATAAATACATTCAACCATAAAATTTTAGACAACTGTAAATGGTATTTTGAATCTTATATATTATTTTAACCAACTCATTAACTTGTTTAACATTAACCATTTAAAAAAATCAATCTCTAAGGGTCATGAATGTAATTTTAAACATTAATATTTTAAAACAAATCAACCATTAATGGTATAATATAGATTTTTCTATATTATTGAGTTAAAATATGATTTTTTTAATTTCATAAATGCTTAAAAATAATTTATAAATAGTATGTACCATTTTTCCTTAATATGGTTATTAAAAATTCTCATTAAAAATTTCAATAAAACAACATAATTCAAATATAATCACTTTCTCCAAAAATTATCATTAAAAATAATCCATCAAATATTTGTGATTTTATAATTATCCCCAAAGTATTACATTTTTTATAATAAATTACTTGTTTTTTTATTTCTTTCATAAGAACTGCATCGAAGATTCATAAATGTTCTAGATAAATAATCCTTAACTAAAAATTAAAAATAAATTACTATAAAATAATATAGTTTATAAATATTATCATATAGATTTAGTGATATATCATTTTTATCTATATAAAATTCCTTGAAACATAATAGGTGAGACATGGTTACATTTTTAAATTACTATTTAAGAAAAATAATATAAAGATCATAATAACAATCAAGTGTATAAAATTTCCATATTTTCAATGCCAGGATGAATAAGGATAATATATATATATATATATAATGATATTAAGGATTTTTTGACATATTTTAAGTCATATCCTATAATTTTGACATCAATTAAACAATTTTAACATTTATCATGGTGATGAACCATTACCATGGTTGTTATTCATTAATAAAAAATGAAATTAAGATTATTTATAAATTTTAATATAATGATTACAAATATTGAATACATTTTCAAGATGTGAAAAATTTTATGAAATCCACATTTCAAACATGGATCATAAAAATTATTAGTGTTAACACATATTTCATTCCATGAAAAATGGTATATAGGCCATGTAAATGGTGGAGTGGAAATATCTTCAATGGAGAGAAGCTCTTTAATGCCTTCTAATTTCTAAAGATGATCTGTGAAAGGTAAATGTACCATTTTATAACCTGGGGATCCTTGAAACTTATAAATAGAGGCTTTGGGTAATCCAAAAAATTATTCCAAAAAATGGAGACGTACCTCATGATAATGAGTTTCAAAATTGAATCTTCCACCTTTTTTTAGAGTTTACCTTTTTTTCTCCAACCCTCTCATGACTACCATGATATGAATCCCATATTTTTGTCGAGTGATGTAAAAATATGGGGGAATTTGAAATTTAGTAGCTTTATTTTTATTTGTTTTTGTTTTGGTGTGTTTCATTAAAATTAAATACTTCCAATTATTTTCTTATTTTATGACCTTCAAAATTTTGATTGATAAAAAAAATGTGTGTACTAATCATTTTACATATCATATAGCTGAAATTTAATTTATAATGATTATGTTTAAATATGGAATTAAAAAAATTAATTCATTAAAACCTAATGTAATTTACCAAATGAAATGGTAAATTTTTGTTAATAATATAATACCGTGACAAGGGATCATCTTCCATCACAAATTCAATGATGAGTATGAAAAAAGAAAATTAATTTAAGAAATAAATTTTTCAAAAATTGAGAATTTAAAAAAACTAGAATTATTTATTATTTTCATAAAAAAATATTTTTACATCGATGGATTTCTTAATAAATTAATATGTCATTTAATTAATTATTTATTTAAAATTCAAAAATCATTTTTTTACCGTTTCATTGGTTCAATATTGAACCCACAACTTTCTATATAAAAGTAGTTAATTTCAAAACATTTTTTTTATTAATTTTTAAATATTACAAGACCTGTATGGAACTAATGTTTTAGTATGGGTGGAAAATTTTGTTCAACTGTTTCTATTGAGGATTTAAAATAATTGGATTTTAAATTTTTGTAATTTATTGAATATTCATTTTTTTTATTTTCCCATTTTATGCTCAGTTCGGTTTTCATATAATTTTTTATTTTTTAATGAGAGTTTATTCCACCCAATAAATGTGGATAGAGATTTTTTAGTACAATCCTATGCTTGAAATAATCATAATTAGAAAAAAAATGAATGCAGCCCTAGATTGTGCATAAAAAAGTAGGGTTTTGGGGTCCCAAAAAGAGAACTAGGGATACAAATGCTCTCTAACAACAAGAGGTTATAATACACAGGTCTAAAAATGAGTATCTAATCCCCAGCCATTGAAGATAATATTTTCAAGATTAAACCTTCTTTCATTCAAAAGATCTCCAAAAGCGTGGTTTTCATCAACGTACCACATTAATATCTGAGCTCACACATGGGATGTTTTCTCAAACTATAAGACACATTTCAATTCTATAATTTCACTACTGACCTAATAATTCTTTTAATTTTAAAATTGTTTTAAGTGTAATGGTATATATAAATGATTTAGAGATTACAACCTCCTTTTATCACCACATGGGATGAGTTGGAAATACATTTCCTAACATGATTCTTCCTTCCATAAAAATTCATAGACATAAGGGTGCAAATTTTAATCTTTAATCAATTTGATGATGAATCAATTTATAACAAATGTGATCATTTTAATGAAATTATTTGAAAATAACCTTTCTATGTAATCAAAATGGGGTTATTGATCCAATATTTTTATAATTGTTTTTCAAAAGGGAGTATATCGATTGTAGATACTGAGAGAAGAGGATCCCTAGGTAAAAATAACTTGAATAAAGTTACAAAATAATCAAATAGGATTTAAATTAATAGCTTTTAGTTTAATAAAAAAAGTGATAAAATGAATAGGAATCCATATGGTGAACAATAATTAGTGGATGGTTGAATAGATGGATGTGCTAACAAGAAATATGGACACAATGATGGGCCAATAACAACATACCCAAGAGATGGACATTGAAGAGGGTAATATTTAGGATTATAGTTGGGAAAATGTTTTTAAAGGTTGTCACACACAACAATAAGGAAAATAGTATCAAGAAAGGTTTATTAAGTTTTAGTAAAAACAAGGAACATCTCTCTAAATCCAAATCCACACCATAGGGGAATCTTTGGACTCAATCATGATGACCACCATATCCTCTTTTAATGGATTGATAGCCTATATAAAAGAAGAAGGAACTAAAATAAAGTATTTAAAATTATGAGTCAATAGACCAAAAGGTCGCAATCCAAAACCATGATATCCAAGTCTAATAATTTGTAGAATCAATATGAGAGATTCCAAGAGGAGTATAAACCAGGAAAAAAAAGAATTCCACCCCATAGTTATTTAAAATTAATAAATCGAAGAAATGAACAAAATAAAAAAAACCCTATTCCAAGTAAGGTACAAGAAGAAAATATGAAATAGAATAAAAGAAAATAAAAAAGTTGTAAGAGAATATGGGGAAGAAACCTTGTTATTTGAGCCAAGACTTCCATTTATAGAAATAACTAATAAAGGGAACCTCTATTCACAATGGGGAATGTTTATTGAAAATAATAAAAAAACTATACATTAGCATTATTTTTTATGCGCACTCAACAGCATATGGGATGTTCATGAAGGATTCGGTATCAAAAAATGAGAGGTTAGAGGAAATAAGCCTTGGCCAACTCAAATGGTAATGTTCATCCATGATTTCATACGGTCTCCTAATGAAATGACCAGACCTAGGTAGATTTTATATTCCAACAAATATTATGTATAATGGATTTGGAATGGATATTTGTGACTTATATTCCAGTTTGAAAATAATTTCTTTCTACATGTTTAAGAGACTAGGACTTGAATACATGAAGACTACAAATGGGGTACTATAACTAGAAGTCTCAATAATAAAATAACCATGAAGAATCATTGAATACATTCTATCCAATGTTGATAAAGTTTAATTTCCAGCGTACTTTCTCATTATTAACATAGAGGAGGAGTTGACACCATCTATTCTAGGGAGCCTATTCTGGGTGAATGGATAAGCATTGATTGATTCCTACTGTGGTTAGATATTCCAGAAGATTGGAAATTACTATTTCAGTTACAATACACATTGGGAATTGGATAATTGTGACATGATATATGATGAATTAGAGGGGGATGTGATGACCAATATTGGTGAGGAGGATATCACCACTAACAAGAAGGAATGTTTGAAATTTGATATAAAATAGAGGAATCAATAAGAAATATCACCAATTTTTAAGGAATATCAAGAGAATAAATGATTGAAAAGGGTAAATAGATATGGATTGTCCATGTTTTTATTAGCGGCTTTTCATGTTCATAAAAGCACTGGTGAAAAGGCCCTATATAGGTTGTGAAGATAATACCCAAAGGAAGGGTAAAGTTGATGTCATTGAAGGTAAATGGAATCACATACCTAGAGATGAACTCATTATGACCCTTCATCAATTCAGACCTAGTAACATCTCACCCCATCACCGAAGCTGAATAGTGGTATAATCTGGAAAAATATGTAAAATAAAAGAACATTTGGGAGTAAAAAATGATTTTAAATTTAATTTTTATCTTTAAATTTCTTAAAACTCACTTACCCCAAATATTTTTAAATTTCATTGAAATGAGACCTTTTACATTATTGGTTTTAATTTTAATGCCCAAAATAATCTCACTATGAAGAAGTTATATGGAAATTGATGAACATACCTACAAAAATTCACATAATAATATACAAAATCACATCAAGAATGGATACATAAAAAGCCTATAGAGTCTTTTTTGAACCACTAAAGGAAGGGGGTATGAGTTTCAATTTCTTATTTTAGTTTATCCCCTTAATTTTAAATTAATTATTATATATATTAACGATGAATTACATTTCAATACTTGAGAATTTTTCTTTAATCATTGATCTAGGAGACATAATTTATATAGGATAATCATCATGACATGTTTTAAATTTCATTCTCAATAATTATATTATAAAAAATGTGGAAATAAATTACTAAAGTTAAACATGGGTTTTTTAATTTGACAAATCATGATTTTAGGAATCAGTTAATTTATGTAAATGAATTTTTTTTGAGATTTATAATTCCTTAAAATCCAACATTTGTGATAAATAATTTTTTCATTTGAATGTGTAATTTTCCCTCAAAAACATTCTCATTCACAATAAATTTTATAAGCCTAATTTTCCCATTCATTATGGATAAATTTCTTGAGTAAAACATATAAATGTGTATTCTTGAACTTTCTTTTATCTTGTTGAAGATTTAATTGTACAAATTCACGATCAAAATTATTGTGGCATATTTTTTATCCATTATCCCTAGGCCAACCCATATATAAATACATCATAATCCCATATTTGTCTTTAATTTCCTTGTATGAAAGAGATATGTTACATGCCTATTTTAATCCTTTCCAACATTATAGTAAATATTTTCAAAGATTTAATAAAAATAATGTGTTTGGGGGATAAAATGACTTGGTGGAAGGGATATTCTCATTTTAATGGATATGTATGGGGGTATTTTAATGTAATTTTATAAATTCTAAGGATAATTAATTTTTTGTAATTTAATACACACCCTCATATAAAAAAATATTGGGTTGTGTTTCAAAGGATCAAAAATCACCACTTAATTGACTGATGATTTTTACTATTTGGGATTGGGTGGTGGATGTGTGACTTATTGAAACTGAACATCCAAAAAATTAATATGTTACATCCTTAATTTATATTAATTTATTGAAGAACAATAAAATATATTTCGATAAAGGGAAGATATCATTTTTTAAGTGATAAGTTTTCATTGAGAAGTTATTAATCATCAAGAAAAATGACTTAATGTTTAACTGCCATTTTGAGCATTATTTATTTATTACATTATTTACCCACCCTCTCTTAAACCTCAAATACATATGACCTAATAGTGAATCCCTCATGATTTGTTTTGATTTTTTACCCTATGTGGTGGAGAGAGTAGATACATTGTAAGCCTATGGTATGGAGTGTGATTCTAGGTATGATAAAAGTTTCACATGATTTCATTAACTAGATGATGTGTGAACAAATTAAAGTGAAGTATAATTAAAATAATATGAACATTAAAAATAAACATATAAATATAAATTGAAAAATTAAAAAGTGCGGTTAATCCTAAATAGGATAAATAAATAAATTTTTGAATTATTTCATTGAAATATAAGGGTTCGGTGAAATTTTATTATGCGATGCATAAATATTTAATCCCAATTTAATTAATAAATTTTATTAAAATTAAATTCTTATCAGGTTAATATAGTCATTCATTGTAATTTGATGAGATTTAATTTCAGAGGATAATCATGAGTTCTAGTGTGGTAGATTTGATAGTCAGGTTTCATGCATACATTTTTAATATAAATTCTATTGTTTTTTAAATTAATTATTTAATATTTACTGGTTATTAAATTTTATTATTAATATAAAGGTAGGTGACAAAAAATCATGGTAGAAAACAATAATAAAAAAGATGAAACTCAATATAAAAATAATGCTCTAGGGTATGAGATAAGAAAAGGAAACATCTTAATGGTTGAAATTGAAGAATCCAGCAAAAATAGAGCCAAAAAATTGAAAACACGCAATTCAAATTGTCAATAGATTATTCACAATGTAAAAAATTAAAGGGGGTTCATGATGTGAAGAAGCAATTGAAATAAATCCTTTCAGTGAAGATCCCAAAAAGACATGATGTTACTACATGTCTCGCACTATGAGATATTCCAGATTATCCTAGAAAATGGTGAAGTCAACCTAAATTTAACAAATAATGACTATTTAATTCCTAGTAACCAATTAAGTTGACCCAACAAAGTTCAACATACCATTTTATGATCCAGGGGGTCCTTAACAACTAAAAAAGATTCCTTGGGGACTCCGATAAATCCTTCTAAAAATAGATAGGGATTTGATTTGTAACAATGAGTTTCACAATGGATTCTTCCACTATTTTATTCAGTGTTTACCTTTTCCCCCTCCAACACTCTCATCACTACCATTAGGGGGTAATTCTATATTTGTTTCAGGTGATGAATAATTATGGTGTAACATGAATGTTGTTATATTAATTTTTATATGTAATTATTTTTAATTGTTTCATTTAATCTAAATACTTAGTATTATTTTATATTTCATTTCATGACCATTAAAATTATGATTGAAAAAATAAAAATAAATTTTTTAATTGATCATTATAAATATTTCATGACCATTTTGTACTTTTAAAAGATTATTTTGAAACAAGGTATTAGTAAAATTAATTAATTAAAACACGGGGGAATTAATCATAGGTAAAGGGAATTTTTGGGTTAATAATATGATAAAAAGGCCAAGGATCCTCTTCCATATCGACTCCAGTGATGGGCTTGATAAAGACAAATTATTTTTGAAAATCACTTACATAGAAACAAAGAATTTATGGAACATATAATGCTTTCACATTTTGATAAAAACCAATTTTTTCCATTAATTAATTTTTCAAAAAATTAATAGATCATTTAATTAATTATTTTTTTAAATATCAAAAATCTTTTTTTAAAAATATCATGGGTTCGATCATGAACTCACCACATTTCAAAAAAAATTCTTTTTTGAAAATTTTATGCTTTTATACACATTTAATGTTGAATAGACGAGTAAGAAATGGACGACATCCAATGGGCGGTGATAAAACCTACATTATACACCCTAAACACCATTCCCAGCACTATAAATTCTATACCCAACACCTTAAACCATAAACCCTAAAACCCTAAAACACCCCTAAAAACCCCGAATCTCTAAAAAACCAAAAAAATTAAAAAAACATAAAAAATCCCTAAAAATACAAAAATGCATAAAAAACCCAAAAACCCAAAAAACATGAAAAACACAACAAAACAAAGAAAATATTTAAAACCTAAAACCCCTAAGTAAATCCTAAAACCCCCTAAGAAAACCATCAGAACCCTAAAAAACAAAAAACACCAAAAACACAAAAAAATTCCACAAAATCATAAAAACAATTTTAACAATAAAAAATCATAAAACCCTTAAAAACACTAAAACCCATAAAAACCCCTTAAAACAAAAAATACACTATAAAACCAAAATGAACCCTAAACCCTAAAAAATCCAAAAATCCACTAAAAACATAAAACCCCTAAGAAAACCTAAAAACATAAAATCAAAAAAAACCATAAAACTCTGAATAATATTTTAAAAACAAAAAATATCTTAAAACCGTAAAAACATTGATGACCCTAAAAACACTGAAAGCCATGAAAACCGCTAAAAACACATTAAAACCCCTAAAAGCATAAAAAACATAAAAACACAAAAATACCCCTAAAAGAAAATAAAAACCCTATAAACCCCTAAAATACCCCAAACCCCTTAAGCTCTAAAAACCCTTAAAACACTATAAAACCGCTAAAAATCCAAAAACCCCTAAGAACACCCTAAAACCTAAAACCCCAAAAACAAACAATTTCCTCGAATCCCATAAAATATCATAAACCCCAAAAACCATTAAACTGTAAAAGGCTCAAAACCCCTTAAACCCTAAAAATAGTAAAACTCTAAAAACTCTTAAAACCCCTGAAAACTCAAAAACTCTTAAAAACCCAAAAAAATCGGCAAAAAATACTACAAACTCAAAATTCCCAAAAAAATCCTAAAAACCATAAAAATTCCTTCAAAACTATAAAATATCCTAATAATACCATGAGAACCCTAATAAAACAACAAAAACCCTAAAACCTCTAAAAACCCTAAAATACTAAAATACCCCTAAACACACTAAAACCTATAAAGATCCATAAAAGACCGGAAAACCCCAAAAACATTAAAACCCCAAGAAACCCCTAAAGGACTCTAAAATATTAAAAACCCATAAAAGACCCTAAAATCCATCAAAACCATAAAGTAACAAGAAAAACCCAAAAATCATAAATAACCCTAAAAACAAAAACGATCCTAACAAACCATATAAAAACCCAAAAGACCCTAAAACATCAATAAACAACGTAAAATACAAAAAACCCTAAAAACTAAAAATACCCTAAATACGCTCAAAATCCTAAAACCCCTGAAAAAACTAATAACCATTAAAAATTTAAAGGCACTTAAACTAATCTAAAAACACATAAAACTCCTAAAACAATCCATAGAAACCCACAAACCTAAAAACCCAAACTAGATTTTAAAACCCATAAAACACTAAAAATCCATAAAATCCCTAAACCTCTAAAAAGACTAATATCCCCAAAAAAATCGATGAATGATCCTAAAATCCTTAAAACCCTATAAAATATCAAAACCCCCAAAACCCCCTAAAAACAATAAAAATCTTCAAAATATTCTAAAAATGAATAAGAACCCTAAACCCCTAGAAACCCTAAACCATGTAAAAGCCCCAAAAATCTATAAAACCATGAAAATTCCTAAAAATACATTAACACATAAACCACTAAAAAATAAAAATCCCCCTAAAAGAATAAATATGATTAAAGGACCATTAATACCCTAAAAACCACAAAACCATAAAAACACTAAAAAATATAAAAACCCAAAAAAATTATATCCCATAAAAAACCCTGACCCCCCAAAAAGAGCTTAAAATATCATTAATACCCCTTAAACAGCCTAGAATACCTTGAAAACCCTAAAACCCTTAAAAACACTAAAATTCCCATAAAACCATAAAAACATAAAAGGAACTAAAAGCCTATGACCACTAAAATATACCAAGAACCTCGAAACCCCAATAAATGACCCAAGAAGCCAAAAATGACTCAAAAATCCGGAAAACCATAGAAGGACCTAAAAACCAAAAAATGAACAAAAATTCCATAAAAATATTAATAGAGCCTAAACCCCCCAAAAAGAAGAAAACTGTAAAACCCTTAGAAGACCCTAAAACCCATAATAACCCAAAATAGTCACCCAAACCATTACAAAAATAAAAATATTAAATATCCTAAAAATAACCAAAACCTTATAAAAACATGAAAACACGTATAAATCTTAAGAACCTTAAAATGCACAAAAATCATAAAAACGCTTATAAATCCAAAAAAATACTATAATCCATAATAAAACAACACAAAAACCCATTAAGATCCCTAAAACACTAGAATCCAGAAAAACGATAAATATAATAAAAACCATAACAACACATAAAATCCCAAATAACATTAAAAGATCCTAAAATGCCTTAAAAACACAAACCTTCTAAAAAACTAAAAACCCATAAAACCCATAAACACATTTAAAAATTCATATAATACCTAAAAACGACGAAAACACAAAACAACACTAAAAACCAAAAAAAAATCCAGAAACACCCTAAAACTCTAAAATAACTCAAAAAAACACATCCCCCAACCCTAAAACCCCTAAAACCATTAAAATCCTATGAAAATCCTAAGAACCCTTAAGAACACTAAAAACCCCATGACAAACCCAAAAACACTAAAAACCTCCAAAACCCCAAAACCCAATAAAAACTCCTTAAAACCCTATACTCATAAATACCTAACAAAAAATAACTAAAATCCATAAAACCCGTAAAAATCCTAAAATCTTACAAACACCATAAAAAACCATAAAACCCTCTGAAAACCCAAACCCCCCCCCCCAAACCATTAAACCTAATACCATTCACCCTATACCATAAAACCTATACCTAACTCACTAAACCCTACACCCAAAACTAGATGCCCTACACACTAAACCTAAAACCCAACACCCTAAACACTACACCATACACCATAAACCCATAATCCTACTCCCTAAACCCTATACCCTACACCATAAACCCAAAACACTACATATAGACCATAAGACCTACACAACAAAATCGATAAGACCATAAACCCCCTCAAACACTAAAATCCATAAAAATAATTTATAGTCTCTAAAAACACTAAAATACCCTAAAACACCGTAAAAGACCCAAAAAGACCCTAGAACCCTAACAAAGGCCCAAAATCCCTAAAAACCCTAAAATGGCACTAAGAACCCTAAAACCCCTAAGCCCCCAAAAAACATAAAAACAAAAAACCCCTAAAAATACTGAAAACGCTAAATAAACATTGATAAAACTGAAAATCCATGATAACCATAATATACCGTAAAACCAAAAACCCCATATAAACACATAAATCCTACAATACTTAAAACCCTAAAGACTCTGAAAACAAAACCCCCCCCCCCCCCAAAAAACACCTAATAGACCATAAAATTAAAAAAATCATAATTACACGCTAAAAAAATTATAATAAAAACAACTTAAAAACTATATAAAACACTAAAATCACCCTAAAAGACACAAGAACCCTAGAACACCAAAACCACTAAAAACCCAAAAGTACACTAAAATCCTTAGAATCCCTAAAAACTATCAAAAACCCTATAGTCCCTTAAAATCTCTAAAAATAACCTAAAAATCCTAAAAATATCATAAAAATCGGAAAACCCCTAAAAACATTACAAGCCCAAAAAACAATAAAAACACTAACAAAACCAATAAAAACTCTAAAAAACAAAAAATGCAAAAAACCCCAAAACCCCAAAACCCTAAAAAACACTTAAAAATATAAAAACCACTAAGAACCCAAAGATAAATTAGAAGAACCTGACAAACCTAAAACCTTAAAGGACCCTAAAACCCCCAAAACACCATAAAACCACAAATAATTCTTAAACCCCTAAAACAAACCCAAAAACATAAAATACCCAAAACCCCTTCAAAAACCTAAAAACACTAATAACCCCAAAACCCCTAAAAATACTTGAAAAACTAAAACATAAAAAACATAAAAAACCTAAAAAAACCTAAAAACCACTATAAACCATAAACTCTCTAAAACCATTAAATTCTAAAAAACCCTAGAATACGATAAAAAAAATAAAAACCCTTAAAAAATATCCCAATAAACGAATAACCCCAAAACATAAAACCCCTTAAAATTCCTTAGAACATAAATTAATACCTAAAATCACTAAAATACTTTAAAAACCACAAAAGGACCTAAAATACCCTAAAACCCCAGAGAACCTAAAAAGACCCCAAAACCCTAAGAAAACAAAAAGACCATAAATTCTCTAAAAACACTTAAAGATCAAAAAAATTGAAGCATCCCTAAAACCCCAAAAAACAAAAAACAACCTAAAACCCCTAAAACAACCTAAAAATACTAAAAACCCCTAAAACACCCCAAAACACTAAAAACCGCAAAAAACCACTAAGAACATAAAAACTCGTAATAGACCCTAAAATACACGAAAACCAATAATATAATATAAAACCACTAATTAATTAAAGGACCATAATACTCCAAATAAATCCTTAATAGCCCAAAAAACACTAAAAAATCATAAAGGACACTAAACCCCGTAAACACTATAAAACCCTAAAAACACTAAAACACTTAAAATACCCTAAAACCCAAAAAAGAAAATAATGAAAAAAACCTAAAACACTAATAGAACTAAAAAACCACTCAAAAGTATAAAAACATAAAAAATCCTAGAGACTCTAAAACACACAAAAAAACCATAAAAACACAAAAAAAACCATGAAATCCCAAAAAACACTAAAATCTATAAAAACCCTGAAAAACATAAAAACAATAAAAACCTCAAGATATTAAAACATATAATGTCTAAAAACACTAAAAACATCTATAACCCCTAAAACCCCAAAAAAACCTCCTTAAACCAACAAAAACAAAAAAAACTCCCAAAAACAATAATAACCCTAAGAACCCCTCGAAACCCAAAAAACACTAAAAACCCTCAAAACTCAAAATATACACTTCAAACACCTAAAAATCCTAAGAACCAATAAACCATATTAAAAACACTAAACCCCTTAGAAACACCCCCAAATCCTAGAAAACCTAAAAAACCCTTAATCCCATAAAACACTAAAACCCTATAAACATTAAAAATATAATAAAAACCTAAAAACACTAGTACCCCTAAATCGTAAAAAAATAAAAACCCTAAAAATGAAAAAAAAAACCAAAATAATCCAAAAAACCCCTAAAACCCCTACAACCTTATAAACCATAAAAACCCCATAAGACATATTCCTTATACCCAAAATCCAATATCCTAGTCCCTACAAACTAAATCATATACCCTACACCTTAAGCCCTATGTCTACACCTCAAATCAGATACCATACACCCGAAACCCAAAACCGACACACAATTCTCTATACTTAACATGATAAACCTAAAACCACACACCCAAACCCCTATACTATACAAATTAAAACATAATCTTGACACCCTAATCCCAATACCCTACACCTTACACACTAAACTGTACACCATAAACCCTATACCCTATAACCTAAACACCAAAAACCCTAAAATGACCTAAATTGCATAAAATAACCTAAAAGCTACTAAAACCATTAAATGCCTTTAAAATCCCTAAATACCCTAAAATAAACAAACTCCTATAAAAAACCCCAAATACCCTAAAAACATAAAATCCTTAAAATTCACTAAAACCCAGAAGAACATTAAATGTTTATAAAACCCCTAAAAAACATAAAATACCATAAAACCTATAAAACATCTAAAACCACTAAAATCCCAAAAAACATTAAAAACGCCAAAGAAAATACAAAAAAACAAAAAACAGTTAGAAAGGCCAAAGGCCACCAATAAACCCCTAATAAAAACTAAAAACCTTTAAAACCCAAATCCTCCTCAAAACAATAAAATTAATTAAAAACCCTAAAACCCATAAAAACCAAAAAAAACCCTTAAACCCATAAATAAAACCAAAAACTGATAAATGAACCATAAACCCCCTAAATAAACTGTAAACCCCTAAAACCCCTTAAAATAATAAAACACCCAACAAATCCAAAACCCCCTAAATGTCCCAAAAAAAATTAAAACCCTTAATAAGAACCGAAAAACACAAACAAAAAAAACTTAAACCCATAATATATCCCTAAAAATTCAATAAAACCCCCTATAAATACCAGAAACCATGAAATCACTAAAAAGACCAAAACACTAGAAAAAATCACTAAACACTAAAAAAAACCCCAAACCCATAAAAACCCTGAAAAATCCATAAAAACCCTAAACCCCCAAAAACCAATAAAAATATAACATACCATTAAAAACGCTAAAAACAACTAAAATCCCAAAAATATCATAAAAACAAAAAAACCCAAAAATACTAAAAACCCATAGAACCCTAAAAACATTAAGACCCCTAAAATCCTATAATCCCCTTAAATACCAAAAACAACATAGAAATACATTAAACTCCCTAAAAACCAAAATAACACTGAAATAATTTAAAATACAAAAAATGCCCTAAAATAATAAAAAACTCTAAAAACCCTTAAAACCCAAAAAACTATTATAAAAAACCCCTAAAACCAAAAAAACCCCAAAACCCTCCAAATTCTAAAACCTAAGAAACCCAAAAAATATAAAATCCAGAAATTTTTAAAACCCATAAAAACACATAAAAACTCATAAAACCATAAGAGCAATAAAACCCCCTTAAGAACATCTAAATAGAAAAAAATGTCCCAAAAACCCAAATAATATGAAAAACATAAAAACATATAAAAACCCTAAAAACCCAAAAACCCAAAAACCCAAAAATTGATAAAAACCATAAAAACCCTAAAAACATAAAACCAAAATCCAACACCTTAAAACATACACCGTAGACCCAATACCTTGGGAACAAAACACTAAACCCTACACCTGAAACCCAATACCCTACACCCAAAACTCTACACCCTAAACCCTATACCCTATACTCTAAAACCTACACCCTAAAACCAATATTAGACACCCTATACCTTAAACCCCATACCCTAAACCCTAAACACAAAAACCATATAGCGTAAACCACATACCACACACACTAATTGCTAAACTCTTTACCATAAACCCTAACTCTATGGAACCTAAAATCCACTACAAATAGTAAATTACATGAAAACCTAAAAATACCCAAAAATCCATAAAAACACCCAAAATACCCTATAACATACTAAAACCCCGAAAACACTTAAAAACAAAAAATATCCAAAAAACACAAAAATCATTAAAGACCCCCAAAATCCTAAAATACTAAAAAGACATTAAAACCCCATAGAAACCTAAAAACACTAATAATCAATAAAATTCATTCTAAATGATTAAAACACCAAAAAAACCTAAGAACCAATAAAAACCCTAAAACCCCTAAAACCCATAAAAATCCTTAAAATCACAAATTCCCTTTAAAAACCCCAAAATACCCTAAAAACCCAAAATAAACCCTAAAACTTTTAAGAATCATAAAAACTCTAAAACCCTAAAAGTCCCTAAAACCCCAAAAAATCAAAAATACCCTAAAAGTCACTAAACCCCCAAAAAAGAACCGAAAGACACTAAACCCCAATAAAAACAAAAAATACTCTAAACTACTATAAAACCTTAAAAATAGCCTAATTCCCTATGAAAACCCTAAAAACCCTAAACCCCTAAAAAACAAACTAAACAAAAAAACCCAAACTAAACCCTCAAAACATAAAAATATCCTAAAAAATTCATAAATAACTAACAGACCCCCCAAAACCAATAAATAGCTTAAAAACTAAAAAAATAACCTAATACCTCTAAAACCCAAAAACCCAAAAACCCCCCAAAACCATAAAAACCATAAAAATAATAAAATTTCCCAAACACTCTAAAAACCCCTAAAAACATTAAAACTCATAGAAAACATAAAATGGTAAAATACAATAAAAATCCCAAAAAAACTAAATATCATAAAAACCATTAAATCCCTAAAACAACCTAAAACCCCTAAATGATTGTAAAATTCCTCAAAACCTCTATAAGACACTAAAACCCTAAAAACCCATAATACAAACCTACACACCCTAAAAAACACCAATGACTCCTAAAACCATAAAAACCCTAAACAACCCTAAATCCCCAGAAAACTATAAAAAACATAAATCCGTTAAAACACTAAGAATCTATCAAAACCCTAAAATTACTACCCCCCGTGAAACCATAAATTCCTTAAAAAGGCCTAAAACCCTAAACAACTCTAAAAACCCCTAAAACCCCTAAATTCATAAGAAACCTAAAAATAAAATGAAATATCAAAAAAGATCCTTTAAAAAACTGAAACCCCTAAAATGGCCCTAAACGCCTAAAATTCCTAAAAAACCCCTCAAACCCTTTAAAAGACCCAAAAAAATCCCATACCACCTAACATCCCCAAAAGGCTATAAAACCCCTTAAAAGATTATGAAATACCCTAAAACCCATAAAATACAATCGAAACCCCTAAAACATGAAGATTCATTAAAACCAAAAAAACTGAAAAACACAAAAAACTCTTAAAACTTTAAAGCCCCCTAAAACCCCTGAAAAACAATAAGAGCCCATAAACCCTAATTAATACCATAAAACACCTAAACCATTAAAAATCCATAAAATCCTAAAGGAATCTAATCCCTAAAAACACCCTAAAAGATGCCAAAAAACATAAGGACCCCAAATCACCATAAAAATCCTAAACGTTCCAAAAAACAATAAAAAATACTAAAAGAACTATAAACCCCTTAATATTAGAAAAACACTAACAACACTCAAACACATGAAAACATAAAATTCCATAAAATCTCAAAAGAAATTAAATGACCCTAAAAATCATAAAACCACAAAAAACACTAAAATGCCCTAAAAATTCCCAAAAACCCAAAATCAACTAAAATTAATAAAAATAATAAAAACCCTTAATGAAACCCTAATGAACCCCAAAAAACCAAAAAACCTGAAAATAGTAAACCATATAAAACCCTAAAAAACATTAAAAACATCAAAACCAGTAAACCCTTTAAAACCTGACTGACAGAAAATACAATTTTTTATTATCAAAACACTTTTAAGGAAAAAATGATGAAAAAAATTGTTCAAACAAAGCTAGAATTAAAAGAAACCAAATAATTATTAAAATAAAACTTAATCCTATTGGAAATATTCTCCCAAAATAGTTTCCAGAAATTATTAGTTACTTGAAGTCTTGGGTCTTCCTTTATAAGGCCTTCAAACTGATACACAAACCTTTCTAATGTTTTCACATATTATTCAATGCTCATATTATATTCATTGAATCCTATAATCAGTATTTGGTTCTACTTATCAATCCATGAACTCTTCTCATTATAATTATACACCAAAATACATATCAACATCATCTTGTTAGCTTCTTCATGTATATAATTGATCACAAATAAGTCCTCCACAATTTCTTCCTTTGAATAAACAATTAGCTCTATGTCCATAGCACCCTCTGTTACTACCTATTCTGATTTTGTAGCCTATAATGGGTCCCCTTCATTCCCATGCAGATCATTCAGGCTATTAGGAGTCTCACTAATAACAAGATCATCCACCACTGAGTCACCCTAAAAATGGATGGGGTCTCCCATCACCACACTAGGGAGATCATTTTCATTCGTAACTCCACCTTCTGGTTCTTTCACAGTGGAAATGCAGACATTGTCCTTTTCCTTAACCCTCAACATAGATATAGATCTTGTCTCCATTGGTTTAGGGGGAAAGAACAATCTTTTTTCCCTAATATTTCTTCCCTTTATCGAGGATGTTGTTCCCTATGTATCTCTCCCCCTTCCTCTCATTCTTCCTCCTCCGAATATGAATTCCTCTACAGAGCTATCCCCTTGAATAAACATAAAAAAAGGTATCAAGAGTATTCATCAATTGACTTAGTTTTAGACTGATTCAGTCTAGCTTTTAAGGGTTCCGAAGGCTCACTTTTACCCCTGACCTTCTCATTGGACTCCATCCCAAAACAATGATTGAAATTTTTTAAACTGGACAAAAACATCCTTGGGAATACACCTTTGTAGAATTATAACAACCATCCAAACCCTGTAATTGATTCAACTTACCCTTACACCCAATTGAAACATCAATTTAAACAGCTTGGATTACCCCTTTAGGTTAGTCTCCACTTGCAAACCACATCGCCTCTACATTATAACCCCAAGTCAACACATCATCTCCACTGAACCACCTAATATTTGATCAATTGGCTTAATAAAAATGAATCCATTACTAGCAAAAAAATGACTCATTAGTACTTGTTTTGTTAGTTGATTAAGTGGAGCCAAATCCACCTAGAACATTTAAACTTCCAGACATAGAATCACCTTGAAACCTAGAATGACCAAATCCAATTTCAATATGATAAACACATAAAAAACATTGGTGACAATCTCTCTCATATGCACCTCTTTTAGGACAAGGACTGCCTCACACTAGTCTAGTTGACAAGATGCTTCCAAAGAAGAAGTGGGTCTTGGTTCCAAATGGATACTAACATTCAGATCATACTGGCCAGTATCAGGAAAATAAAATCGTCAGTTGTCTCTAGAACTCGACCCTTCATTGTTTTCCTTTTGAGCATGGTTCCCACGCCTAAACGTTTCCTCCTGATGACCAAGTCACAAGAAATAGTAGCATTAATCAACTGATTTCCAAAAATATATTGATTTCTAATATCAGTGTTCTTTGAACACCCATAGCCACATAAACTCGACTGGCTTCTAAGAAACTTCATCTTCGACATAGATTCTTGGATAAAAAGGGTGAAAACCCACCGAAGTTATACTATCTAAACACAATTATCAACCCACTATGTTCCCTAACATTCTAAGTATTGAGGGATTTTTAAATGGAAGGTGGATTTTGGGAAATCTTACCCAAATAGCGATTGTGGAAGGATCCTAGTGAAAATGGAAGTCGTAAGCCCATCTAAACTAATAGAATTGATGAACATTGAAAAACTAGGGTGCACTGGACCAGACCATAATCAAATACTCCTTAGAATAAAACCAAATCATAATATGTTGGTTATCAAAAATGAGGACTGTTTCTCATCCATGTAGACCCCAAGTGTCGAAGATAAATCTGTCAAATAGTTCAGCCGATGGGATTTGGTGATTAAATCATGAAACAACTATCATGTTAAGAAGGGAAGAAAACTCTATAAACTATTATTTATAGATAAATAGCTATGTAAATCCATTTAAAAGGTAAGGAACCTAAGGGTATAAATAAATTTTTGTATGGAATAATGAAAGTCCATATTATAGAAGGCAACGAAAGAGCGAGGTTGGACGGTTGGGAAGGATGAAGATGGTCCCTCCCCCTATCATGATGGAGGGAACTACACATATGTCATCATCTATGGCATGACGGTGACCCAAGACGAGAGATTCATTACATTACCATATAGGGAGCAATAGATTATGTAAAAAAACTCTAAAACTATACACAACCATTACCCCCGTCTGAAAACACTAAAACCCCCAAAAAAATATTAAAAAAACCCAAAATTCAATATAGAAACCCTAACCCCAAAAATACTAATAACTATAAATATCATAAAACCCCCTAAAATCTCATAAAATACCCTAAAAACCCTTAAAACAATAAAATAATAAAAACCCAAAAAAACCATAAAACCCTAAAATATAATATAAACCCCTGAGAACTCTAGAAAATAATAAAAACCCATAAAATACACTAAAATCCTAAAACCCTAAATTATTTTAAAATACCTAAACCCCTAACAACCATATAGAACACTAAAAGGCCATAAACTCCTATAAAATAGTAAAAGACCTATAAAAACACTTATACACCCCAAAAAACTAAAATACAATTTAACCCCATAAAAACCATAAACACCCCAATGAACATAAAACACATTAAAACACTATAAGATCATAAAAAGGTAAATATTATAAAAAAACCCTACGACCCTAATAAACACCATAAACCCTTAAAACCCACAAAAAGAATAAAAACATCAAAACCTCCATAATCCCTAAATTCCATTTAAAACCCCAAATCCCTAAAAATACCTCAAAATCATTAAGTTCCCCTAAACCCCATAAACCCTATGAAAGAACCCAAAACCAAAAAAAATTATGAAAATGCATTACAACCCCCCAAAAAACCCATCAGATCCTAAAATCCTTAAAAATACATTAAACTGATAAAAACTATTAAAAAACTAGAAACCCATAAAAATACACCCCCACCCCACACACACCATAAAACTGATAAACCCCTAAAAACCTATCCACCCCCACCCCTATACCCTACATCATAAACACTATACCCTATACCTTAACTATATAGTGTACACCATAAAACCTAGACCCTACACCCTACATCCAAAACCATAAATCTAGCACCTAAAACCTTATACTTACACGATAAACACTAAAACCTATTCCTTAAGCCCTATACCCTACACAATAAAACCAAAAATCTACACCCTAAACCTTTCAAACTACACCACAAACCCCAAAACCTACACCAAAAAACATACACCCTAAAAATAATATCATATACCATACACCCTAAACCTAATACACTACACCCCAAAACCTATACCATACACCATATAAACATTACCCAATAGACTAAACCCTATACCCAATAACATAAACCCTATACCCTTCCCCCTGTACCCTAAACCCCACACAGTAAAACCCATGGTCAATAACATAAACCCTACATCCTAAACATGACACCCAACATTGTAATTAAAAAGCTCTACACCCTACACCATATACAAAAAATCATAAAACCTACACCCAACACCCTAAACCCTATACCCTATACCATAAACCATATACCCTACACCTTATACCATAAACCCTAAACCTTAAACCCTAAACCATATACCCTACACCCTAAACCGAAACCCAACACCATAAACCCAATACCTTACACTCTAATCCAAATACATTACATCCTAACCAATATACCATACACACTAAACCCACACATTCAACCTTATACCCTACACCCTAAACACTAAACCCTACACCCTGAACCAAATACCCTACACCATGAACCCTAAACCTTATACCATAAAAATAATTCCCAACACCCTAAACCCTAAGATATAAACCCCATACACTATAACTTATACACTATAACCTAAACCTTAATCCATAAACACTAAATCAGATACCTGACACCCTAAACCATAAACCAAACAATGTAAAAACTATACCCTACACCATAAGCCATAAACCATACACCCTAAATTATATAAATGGTACATCAACCCTAAACCATATTACATACACCCTTAAACCAGAATATTACACCCTAAACCATATTCCCTACACTTTTAACCCTAAACCCTACACCATAAATCCTACAACCCACACCCAAAACACAAAACCATCACACCATAAACACCACATTGAAAACAATACACCATATCAACTATACCCTAAACCCTACATCATAAACCATATAACCAATACTCTTAACCATAAACCCTACCCCCTAAACACTATACCCTACATTATACACCCTAAACCCTAAACCATACACCCTGAATCCTATACCATACACTCTAAAACCTATACTCTACACCCTAAACCCTAAACCCTACACCCTAAACTCAAAAACCTAAAATACTAAAACAACCCAAATAATCTATTAAAATCCAAAAAAATTATAATTTTTTTATAAGAAAACCATAAAACCCCAAAATTCCCTAAAAATAAGACAAAAACTCTAAAACCCCCAAAAAAAACCACTTAAAACCTCTAAAACACTAAGAAGACCCTAGAAACACTAAAACCCCTTAAGAAACCCCTAAAATTAATAAAATTACTAAAAATCCCTAAAATACCAAAAAATATGACAAGTCCCTAAAAAATATAAAACCCATAAAAACCATAGAGAACCCAGAAAACACTTCGAACCCCGAAAAATCCAAAAACACTACAAAATCCTAAAAACCCCGAAAAACCCTAAGACGCCAAAAACCCTACAAAGTATAAAATCCTTGAAACCTTTAAAACCGTAAAAAAACATTTAAAACCTTAAAATAAATACAAAACCCATAACATCCCTAAAATAACATAAAACATCAAAAACCTAAAAATCATAAAATCATTATCAACCATAAAAACCCTAAAAACCCTAAAAACCAATAAGGCCCCTAAAAACCCTAAAAACAATAAAAAATCTTAAAATTGTTTAAACCCCCCCAATAAATCCTCATACCATTAAATATAAAAAATCCCAAAAACACTAAAAAAATGAAAACCCCCAAAAGTCCAAAAATACCAAAAAAATCATAAAAAATATAAAATTCTTACAAAACCAAAAAACCCAAAAACCAAAAAACCCACAACCATGGAACCCCCAAAACCATCTAAAATACCTTAAAACCCTAAAAACCTAAAAACCCTAATACAAATCAAAAAATCACAAAAACAATGAAAATCATAAAAACCCTGGAAACCCTCTTAAAACCCTAAAACCCCTAAAGAACCCAAAACCCCTGAAAACCCCTAAGAACAAAAAATCCCCCTAAAACCCCTAAATTTCCTACTGACACTAAAACCCCCCAACAAACCAAAAACAAACCTCAAAAACATAAGAAACCTAAAAAACCCTAAAAACCCTAAAATACCTAAAAACCCATAAAATCGTTAAAAGACCCTAATAACCCTAAAAACCAAAAATGAACCAAAAAACTCCTAAAGGGCCCGAATAACCCAAAAGACCCTAAATCCATAAACAACCCTAACACCCAAAAAATACCCCCAAAACCGCTAAAACCACTAAAATAACCTAAAACACAAAATAACCCTAAAACCCTAAAATCCATACAAGACCTTATAAACACTAAAAATTCAAAAAATTCTTTAAAACCCATAGAAGACCCTAAAAACAAAAAAAAATTAAAAGGCCATCAAAACCATCAAAAACATTAAAACCCATAAAAACCAAAAACTACCCTAAAATTCCTAAAACCCCTAAAATACTAAAAACTCTAGAAAGACGAAAATCCCTAACAAAACCCTAAAACCCCTAAAATCCCAATTAAAACTGCAAACCCACTAACCCCCCCCCCCCAAAAAAATATAAAAACCCCAAATATAACCTAAAAACCATTAAAATTCTAAAATATCCTATGAAACGCTAAAAACATATAGGACACTAAAACAAAAGAAACTAAAAACCCCAAAAAACCCTAAAAAACCCAAAAAAAACAAAAAATATAAAAATACCCTAAAAGAAATTTTAAAGCCCTAAAATAACCTAAATACCCCAAAACCTTAAAACCCCTTAAAAGACCCTGAAAAACCAAATATTTAAAAGATGCTAAAAACAATAAAATATCCTAAAAATATGAAAGACACAAAATAATCCCAACCAAATCCCTATGAACCCATAAAATCTATAAAAACATTTAACCCACCCCCCCCCCAAACACCCAAACCCCTAACACCATAAAAACCCCTAACTGCCCCCACCCCCCACCACTGAAACCTTCAAAAACCCTAAACCTCATAATAAACAACAAACAACACTAAAAAAATAACCCCGTAAAAATCCCTAAAATCCCAAAAAATCCCTAAAACACCTAAAATTCATAACAACCCTTACAAAATAATAAATCCCAAAAAATTATAAAAACACAAAAATTTCCCTAAAACTCCTTAAAACCATTAAAATGATAAAAAACATGAAAATCATAAAAAACATAAAGCCTTCAAACTCCATAAAAAACATAAACACCAAAAAAACCCTTAGAAAACACTACAAAAACCTAAATGATCCTAAAAATTCTAAAAGACAACAAAATCCCCTAAATTCCCAAAAAAACATATGAATTACCATAGAGACCATAAAACCCTATAAAATCCCAATATTCCCTTTAAAATCCTTAAAGACCATAAAAACCATATGACCACAACAAACTAAAATACCCTAAAACCAATAATAACCCTAAATATCCAATTCCTCACATCTTCCTTGATCTAAAAAATCCAAAACTCCCTAAAACCCCTAAAACATCCCTTACACACCTTAAAAATGAAAAAAAACAGAAAATCCCTAAAAACCCCTAAAAATCATTTAAAACCCTAAAAACATTAAAACACCCTAAAATGATTAATAAATCATAAAAACAATGAAACACCAAGAAAACCCAAAAAACTAAAAGAAAAACCATAAGAATCCATAAAACCCCAAAATATCTCTAAAAACATTAAACCCCTAAAACACTTAATAAACCTGAAAGAAGATTAAAAAATCCTAAAATTTAAAAAAAAATCCAAAAACACCTTAAACACATTGAAAACCAAAAGACTCTTATAAAAAATAATCAAATCCTAAAACCCCCCAAAACCCCTATCAAACCCCCTAACCCCATTAAAACTTATTAAACCCCATATAACCCCTTAAAATCCATAAAACTCCAAAAACCCCATAAAACACTCATAATCTTAAAAACCATTTAATCCTGGAATAATTCCTTAAAACCCCTAAATACCCAAGGAAGAACAACCACCCCCCCCCCTAAAAACTATACTCTATACACTAAATGCTAAACTCTACAACCCAAACCTGAAACCCTAAACCCTGCACCCTACAAACTAAACCCTAAACCCTACACCCTATACCCGAAACCCTACACCAAAACCTAGATACGTTACACTTTAAACCATAAAATCTAAACCCCAAACATTATACCCTACACAAAAAACCATAAAACATACACACAAAACCCAATACCCTAAAACCTAAACCCTAAACCCTACACCCTAAACCTCATTCCCTACAATCTAAATTCTAAACTTTACACGCGAAACCCTATAACAAATACCCAAAACCCTACACTTGAAACCCAATAGCCCACACCCTACACCCAAAACCCTACCCCATAAACCCTATAACCAACAAGATAATCCCAAAACCCTCTATTCTATGCCATATACCTATCACTCATATCCTTATATCCTACATTGTAAACTCTATAAACAATATCTGAAACCCAAAACCCAAAACCATATCTCTATACTCTTAATCATATACCCAGTAACCTTTACTATATTCCCTACACCCTAAACCCTATAGCCTACCACATAAAACCTATATTCTACACCATATACCCTACACACTAAAACCTAAAACCAACTCTATAAACCCGAAATACAACCCCCTAAACCTTGTACCCTACATAGTAAAACCTAAAATGTATAACCTAAACCCAATACCCTACACCATAAACATTTTCCCTGAGCCATAAACACAAAAAACAATCCCCTACATTGGACACCCTAAACCCAACACTCTAAACCTATAAATCCACAACCAAAACCCAAATACCCACACCCTAAACCCTATAATGTACACCAAAAACGCTAAACCCTACATCTAAAACCCTATAACCTACACTCTATACCATAAAACATACACTCTAAAATGTATACCTTACACCATAAACCCTAAAACATACCCCATAAAATCTATACCCTAATCCATAATACCTAAATTCTACACCATAAACCCTATACCCTACACCAAAAACCCTATACTCTAAACCATATACCCTATACCCAAAACCCAAAACCCAACATGCTAAACCATATACCATAGACAAAAAACCCTAAACTCTACATCTTAAACCCTAAATAATATACCCAAAACCCTAACCACACACCCAAAACCCTCTACCCTATACCCTAAACCCTAAACTGTAGAGTAAAAACCCTATACCATACACCCTAAACCCTATACCTAACACTCTAAAACCTAAATCCTACACTATAAACTCTAAAACCTACACCCCAAAACCCTAAACCCTACACCCTAAACACTAAACCCTACACCCTTAACCATGATCCCTAAACCCTAAAACCTATACACTATTCCCTAAACTATAAACTCTACTCCCTAAACCCTATACTTTTCACAGTAAACCCTAAACCATACAACATAAATCCAAAACCCTACACCCTAAACTCTAAACCAAAAACCATATAGCCTACACCCCAACCCTATACCATACTCTCTCATTCTTATATGATACACCCAATACCCAACATCGTACACCCTAAACCACATAAACATCACCCTAAACTAAGAACCTTATATCCCAAACCTTATACCCTACACCCATGACCATAAATTTAATACCCTAAACCCAATAACCTACTCCCTAAATCCTAAACCTTACACCCTAAACATTATAACCTACACTGTAAAATGTTTTTTTTTGTTTCATGAATACATTTCCAATATAAATTCCCTTGTTTTTGTAATTTAACTGGTCAAAATTTCAAATGTATTTATGATTTTTGTTTACTACATGTTTGGTTAAATGTGAAAATTTTCAAGGAATAAAAAAATGAAACAGAGATGAATCTCATAATGAAATTGATTCTCCGAGACATCAGATTATCAGGGATGAAGCTCATGGGTCGAAATTGAGGAATAAAACAAAACAAAGCCAAAAACATTGAAAAGGAACTATTCACATTGTGGATAGGTCATTCAATACTTAAAAGTCATGTGGATGTTCATGATCTGAATAAGTCCATGAAAAACACCATTTATAGGTGGAGACCCAAAATTCACAGTGTGACTACATGTGTCAAACCATGAAATATACCAGATTCTCCTATTAAATGATATAGGTTGCATAACATCAATGAAGACCGACTCTTTAATACCCTTTGATGGTTAGAGTTACCCCAAAAAATTTCAATGTTCTACTTCATTACCTATGGATCCTCCTAACCCATAAAAATAGGCCTTGTGTACTCCTCCAAATAATTCTAATAACAGATAGAGGCATACCTTGCTACATTGAGTTTTGGAACATAATAATCCACCATTTTATTTATATTTTCCCTTTTTTCCTCCATCCCTATCCTAATAACCATGAAGGAGTAATCCTAAATTTCTTTTAGGTGATACAAAATTATGGGGGAATGTTCAAGTGAGTTTATTTTTTTATTTATTCATACTTTGGGTTGTTTGATTTAAATTAAATAATTCTATTTATTTTTTTTTTACAACCATTGAAATTTTAATTGATAAAATAAAAATATAATGTGGAAACTGATCATTTTAAATATCATATGACGATTGTTAAATTTAAAATGGTTATATTTAAATATGGTGTCTAGATAATTAATTCCCCAAAACAAAAATTAATTGACCGTATGAAAAGAGAAATTTTTGTTCAGATTAGAATACTACGTACAAGGATCATCTTATACATCAAATCCCTTAAGGATCATGGAAATAATAATGTAATTTCATAAATTACTTTTACACAAAACTAGATCTAAAAAAACTAGATTTCTCTCTCATTTTCAAAAAAATCAATTTTTTCTTTTGGTTTCTTTTTTAATAAGTAAATATATCATTTAAATAATTATGTATCTAAAATTTTCATAATCATTTTTTACCGTATCATGTGTTCGAACTTGAAGTTACAACATTCTATATAAAGTCTTTTAGTTTCAAAATTTATATTTTTAGGAATTTTTAAAATTTTCTACACCCATTAGAGACTAATTATTCTCTATGGTGATTTTTTTTGTAAATTTTGTAGGGGATGATTTTTTTAAAAAAATAGACTTCAAAAATTTTTAGTTATTAATTGTTTTTTTATTTTTATTTTCTCTTTTTATGATTGGTTTTCATGTCATATAATTTATATTTTTTAATGCATAGGGATTCCACCTGCTCAATGCAGATAGAGATTTTTTAGTTAGATCCTGAGTTGGAATGAAGCCTATCAAAGAAAAGATATTTATGTGTCCATGTCTTGTGTAGAACAAAATCAGGATTTAGGGGTTTTACAAAGAGAACTAGGGTCAAAAATTCTCACTGACTACAGATGACTATCAAACATAGGAATTAAACTACATATCATGGTCCCACCCATAGCATCCAACATTTTTTAGATCAAAACTTCCATTATCCAAATAATCTCCAGCATTGTGAAATTATATGGCCAAACACATGAAGATCTGGACTCTTACTTATGAAATTCTTCCAAAATCTGAGACATATTTTGATTCCAAAACATCTCAAGTGACATCAAAATGATTTGAATTTTTAGATTATTATCAATGTAAATATATATATATATATATATATTGTATTCATAGATTACCATCTCATTGAATCACCATGTGGGATGAGTTGGAAATAAATTTCATAACCTATTTCTTCCTTCCAAAAAAGTCCTTGGATAAAATGGAAAATATTTTAAATATTAATAAATTTTGGGATGAATCAAATTAAAACTAATTTCATCATTTTAAAGAAATTATTTGAAAATTATCTCTATATGGAATCAAAATAGGGTTATTGATCTAATTTTTTTTAAGGGTTTTCACTAGGGAACATGTATATTGAAAATTCTACAAAACGAAGACCCTGATGAAAAAAACACTAGAAGAAAATTACAATCTACTCAAAAGAATTGAATGCAATAGATTCTAGTGGAATGTATAAGGGACACAATGAGTAGGCATCAACATTGTGAACAAAAATAAGTGTATAGTGGCATAAATTGAAGTGATAACAAGAAATATGGGCACTATTAAATGAATACAACAACATCATAATTTATTTATATAGAATATGGTTATTTAGTGGATTATAATCGGGGAAATATTTTTCATGTTTTTCATGCACAAAAATTAGGAAAATCGTATCACAAAAGGGTGATTGGGTTTCAAAAATGGCAAGGACCACCTCCCTAAATTCAAATCCAATACCAAGCAGTGTCTTTTTCCCCATTCATGATTACCAAAATATCCTCCCTTAATGAATTTACATCCTACTGGAAATTCCATGGACTGAAAATAAATGAATTAAATGATGGCCCCAAAGAATAAAATGATGCACTCCAAAACAACTATTTCTATGTTAACCAAAATACAAAACATGTATGGGTGTGGAAAAGAGGGGTATTTAATAGAGGCATGGAATTCTACAAAATAATAATTTGAAGTTCATCAACCTATGAAGTGAAAAACTTGATGAAAACCCAACACTGAGTGAGGTACAAGAAGAAAAGATGAAAAATAATAAATGAAAAGAAGAATGTAGTAAAATAATTGGGAGAAGAACCCCAACTATTTTATCCAAGAAATCAATTTACAAAATGGGTGAAGCAAGGGAAACTCAATGCACATTAGAGTTTGTTTATTTAAAACATTAAAGACCACACATTAATGTCCCTTTTTTATATCCACTCACCAAAATAATGACATATGAAACATTAATGAGGATTTCATATCCAAAAAAGAAGAGGATAGATGAAATCAGTATGATCCCACTCAAATGGGAGTGTCCATACATTATGTTATAATATCTCTTGAATAAATAAACAAACCCTGGTATATTTTTTATTCTGAAAATTATAGGGACCAATGGATTTTTTATGTATCATTGCGACTTATGTTCTAGTGTGAACATAAATTCCTACAACATGTTCAAGGGCCTAGGAATTGGTGACATGAAGACTAAAAATGTTGTACTATCACTAAAAGACTAAAAAATAACATCCACACTATTAATCATTGAATGAATTCCATTCAAAGTATTATAATTATATTTACCAATGGACTTTCTCAATCTTGACATTGACAAGGAGGTTCCACCCATTATTAGAGGGAGGCTATTTTTTGTGACAAGATGAAAATTAATTGATTCCTAGAGTGGCTATATATTATTGAGGATTGGAAATCCACATGTATATTTCAATATACATTAGAAAATGAAGAATTGTAAAATGATATATGAATATTTTGAATAGGATGTCATTCCCAATCTCTAAGAGAAGGATATCACCACTTCTAAGAATGGAAGTGTGAAAATTGAGTGAAATGACAGAAATCTATAAGACATGATCACAAAAAATGAAGGAATAGATGGAATGTACATGTTTGAAAAATGACAATAAATATGTCTGGTAAATGATATTTTTAGTGGTTTTAAATGTTTATGGAAGAACTGTTGGAAAGGACCTATAGAGGTAGAGCAGATACTACCCACATGAAGGGTAAATATGAAATTACAGAAAGAAAAGGGACCCACTTACGTGGAAATGGCCTTGTTTTGATATATCATTCATTCAAAGTAGGAAATATCTCACCCCATTACATGATCTGAAAAAATGTATCATAGAGCCAATTGTGTTAAAAAAATATCGTTCAGTAGGCACCCTATATTTTTTATATGAATTTTTCTCTTTCTATTTTTCAAAACATTGTTCCTCCTTGTATCATTAAATCTCACTAAAATTGGATCTTTTAATATAATGAATGTAAATTTAAAGGTCCAAAATAATAGAACTAACATGTAGTAGGTTTGAAATTGAGTAAGAAACCTATAACTGATTCATGTGGTACGATACCAAATCACATTGAGAACCAGTATGAACAAAACTGGTATAATCCTTTTTTAAGAATCGATATAAGAGGGTTTTAGTTTCAATTTCCTATAATTTTATACTCCCACAATTTTAACTTTAATTTTATATATGTTATCCATTAATTTAATTCCATTACATAAGCATATTTCTTTAATCAATGATCATGGTTACAAAAAATACATTGGATAATACTCATGCCTTATTTTAAATTTATTTTTCAATAAATGTAAATAAGAAAATGTGGCAGAAAATTAGTTAAGATAAAAATGAGATACTTAATTTTATGAATATTTATTTAATGAATCTAGTATATTAATTAAATTACTTTTTCCCTATACCTTAAAATCGATATTTTTCTTAATAATTTTTATTTTTATTTGTTTTTTCCATGTGTAATTTTCTAATAAATTTTTTATCAATCCTAATAGATTTTATAAGAATAGTTTTCACATTCAATCATGAGTAATTTTCTTGAATGAAACTCAAGAATCATAATTCATAACCATTATTTGAATCTTTTTGAAGATATGATTTTAAAAATTCACGTTTAAAATGATAGATACATATTTTTCATTATCCCTTATCATTATATATATCCTTATATAAATAATTTGTAAGCATGTAGAGGTGATGAACAAAATTTTAGGGAACTTCCATGAAGCAATAATATTTTTTTACCTTTCCTACCATACTCTTAATATTTTCAAAGAATTAAAAAATAATTGTGGTGGATATGGGGACATGGTGGAATGGAAATTTTCACTTTAATATATAAGTGTTGAGGGGGTTTTGGGATTTTGGGATGGTTCTTGATTATTTATTTATCTTAATTTATTATTCACCCTATTATAAAAAAACAATAGACTCTATTTTATAGGGTGGAAATCACTATTTTCATGACTAATTGTTTTTATCATTTGCTGTTGGGTGGTGGATGTGAGACCTATCCAAACACAACTTTCAAAAAAATAATAGGTTGCACAATTCATTGATATTAGTTTATTCATGAACCTTGATTTGATTTTGGGGAATAGAATGATATAATTTTTATATGGGATGATTTTTCATTGAGGTGTTATTTTTTATCATGAATAATGCCTTAGAGATTAAACTCTTTTTTGTGATTTGTTGATTTTTAAATAATTTACCAACCACCCTTAAGCATGACTTCCATTTCATCCTAATGGTTATGCCCCCATGATTTTTTGTGGTATTTTTCTCTATGGGGTGAAGAAGTAAGTTTTATTTAAAACATTTGGTAAGGATTATGAATCATCGTATAAGAAAATTTTCACTTTCATTTACTACTTTGATAATGGGGAAAAAATTTAAAGTTAGATAAATTGAAAATATCATGGACATTAAATGTAAATTGAAAAATATAAATTTAAAATTTAATAGGTGTGCTTAGTAAAAATTAAAAAATGTAAAATATATGGTAGAAATATTTCTATCCAAAATGGGGATTCAGGGAAATTTTCTTATGAGATGCATCAATATTTAATTATTATTCAAATCATAAATTTTATTGAAATTAAATTTAAATAATTATAATATTTTCACCCTTTATAATTTTATGAGATCTTATTCCTAAGGAATAGCATGAGTTCATGTGTTTTAAATTGGATACTTTTGTTTCATGTTTACATTTTTAATAAAAAGTTATTATTTTTGTAATTTTTTTAAACATTCCCAAATATTAACTATTTCTATCAATTTCAAGTTATGTTAGATAAAATATAATGGTGGTGGGGTTAAATATAAGAATAAGGCCTTGAAAACACATTTTATAGGTGTATCAAAAAAATTAATGATGTGACTACATGTGTCACACCGTGAAATATGTCATATTATCCTAGTAACTGGTGAAGACAACCTATCTATAATGAATAAAAATTATTCAATTACCATTAACCATTGATGTAGACCTTGGGAGGTTCAACATACAATTTTATGACTCAGGTGGTCCTCAACACCTAGAAATAGAGGCCCTGGGTACTCCTAAAAATCATTTGAAATATAGAAAGAGATGTTCATTTGGACAATGAGGATAACAATAGAATCTACCACTATTTTTTTCAGTGTTTCCCTATCCCCCTCCAACCCTCCCATGACTAAAATGATGTGGTAATCCCCTATTTTCTTAGGGTGATTTAAAATTAAAGGTGAAATTTCATGTGATATATAACTTTTTATTTTTTCTAGATTTGAGTATTTTTATTAAATTAAATAATTTCAGTTGTCTATTTATTTGATTTCATTACCATTGATAATCTGAATTTGAAAATAGAAATAATATTTGAAAATTTATCTTTATAAATATTTATTAACGATTTTGTAATTTACAACATTTATTTTTAAATTTGGTATCATGATAATTAATTTATAAAAACCCAAATTAATTTTCAACAGGTAAAGGGAATTTTTGAGTTAAGAATATGATACCACTATAAAAGATCATTTCCATATCGACTCTAGTGATGAGATTTAAAAAAATAATAATTTCCAAAATCACTTTCACACAAACAAAAAAATTTATGGAACCATTCATTCAAATTTTGATAAAAAGGAATTTCTGTCCATGGATGTATTTTCAATCTATCTATATATGATTTACCAAATTAATTTTCTAAAAATTAAAAAATAATTTTTTATCTTCTCATGGGTTCGGCCTTTAACTCACAACTTTTTATATATAATTATTTAGATGAAAATGATTTTGTTTTTCTAAACATTAAATTTTTTATAAACAGATATAAAACTAGTGAAACCCCAAGGGTCGTCATAAACCTTATACCCTACACCCTAAACCATCTTCCAAACACCATTAACCCTATACCCAACACCGTAAACCCTAAACCCTAAAAAGATATACCATAGAACCTTAAAGGAATCCTAAAACCCCTAGAAACTCTAAAAAACCCAAAAAAAATCTAGTAACCATAAAACCTAGAAAAACATAACATTATACAACCCAATAAACCCCTAAAACCAGAAAAAACTCTAAAAACTCATAAAATTCATTTAATCTATAAAAACACAATGAAAACACTAACACCCCAAAGGAAAACCCACAAACCCCTAAAAACCCTAAAAACCCTAAAAACCCCAAAAATCGTAAAAACAATAAAAAAATCGTAATAAACCCTAAAAACCCTAAAACCCTAAAAAAACTCTTCAAACCATTAATAAACCCTTAAAACACTAACATCCATGAAAACCCCTTAAAACCAATGAAATAGTAAAACCACTAAAACAAACCTAAAATCATAAAATAAACCCAAACCCCAAGAAATCATTTAAAAAACCCTAAAACACTAAATAAATCCCAAAACCACATAAAACACCAAAAAATCTAATAAAACATACAAAAACTAAATAACCACATGAACAAAAAACTGAAAAAATGCTAAAAACTATAAAACCCCCCTTGAAAACCCCTTAAAACCAAAAAAACACTAATCACACTAAAAAACTAAAAATCATAAACCCCAAAAAAACCATTAAAAACCATTAAAACCCCTAAAACCCAAAAAACTACTTTAATATTCCAAAATTACCACAAAACCTCAATTACACACATAATAGACCCAAAACCCCATAAAAACCCTAACCCTAAAACATTGCAAAACTCATAAAACCCCTTAATTATCCTAAACCCCCTAAAAGTATCTAAAAATATAAAACCCCTAAAAACCAATAAGACCTCCCAAGTAACCTACAAGACCCTAAAACCCTTAATACCCTAGAAACCCTAAAACCCACTAAAACATAGTAAAAAACCTTAAACACCCTGAAAACCTGAACCCCCTAAAACACCTAAAATCCTAAAAACTATTAAAACCCATACAATCTCTAAGGACCAAAAAATAAAAAAAAACTCAAAAGACCATAAAACTGTAAAAACCAATAAACCTGATCAAAACACTAATAAATTCCTAAAACCCTAAAAAATCCCTACAATACCTTGAAAACCCTAAATAGGAAGAAACCCATAAAACCCCTAAAACCTAAAAACCTCTAAAACAATAAAAAAACCAAAACCCCCTAAAAGAACCAAAAACATCTAAAACCCTTTAAAACCCTAGTAACCCATAAAATACTATGAAACATTATAAATACAAAAAATACCGTAAAACCCATCAAAACCCTTAACTAACCTTTAAAACCCAACAAATCTAAAAAACCTCAAACCCCAAAATGTTCCTAACAAACCTTATAAAACCCAAAATACCCTAACACCCCCTTATTATCCATAAAACCCTTAAAACCCTAAAACCCCAAAAAAAATATTCTAAAATAACTTCAAAACTATAAAACCACTAAAAACATAAAATAATAAAAACACTAAAAACACAAAAACATCCAAAACCATAAAAACCCATAAAACCCCAAAACCCCTACAAAAACTATAAATAAATAAATCCAATATAATAATCCTAAAAACCATAAAACCTAAAAAAAATTAAAAATCCATAATACCATAATAAACCCTTAAAACCCCTAAACCAATAAAAACCCCTAAAAAGCATTGAAAAATCATTAAAACTGGAAAAAATTGAAAATATATCAAAATATATCAATCCCTAAAAAGGAATCAAATGATCCTAAAAATTGTAAAAACCACTAAAAACCCTAAACTCCCAATGATCCACCACTCCTGTAGTTGGGGAATGAGGTTGTTTCAACATTCAATCAGTTTGAGGGGTTAAGAACTATGGAGATCATGGATAATGGGAGGGAGAGGCATGAGATGCAGGAGCAGGGAGATGGGTAGTATGATGCTGTAAGAGATGAAATTGGATAGTCGATGAAACTTTAGAAGGAGGCCCCAACCACCATTTTCAAAGGGATGGTGTGGGAGGAGGTGGTGAAAAATCCATTAATTGGAGTTTACCAAGTGTCGAAGCAGGGAGAGGTATAGGTGGATTCTACTGAGAATGGGGATAGGCAGGTTGAAGCTCTTCAGGCTTGTCTGTCCGCAAGTATGGGGATGCATGAAGACCAAGAAGACCTATCCTCAAATTCTATAATGTGTAGTAAGATTGAAGAGAAATGAGGCTCGAGCATTGTTTTGGTTGTGTACGATACCTTTCCCCTGTGTGTTGATCTGTCCGAACAGATAATGTCGGGATGAACAGAAATCATGTTACAACAGCATTTAAAGGACATCCTACAGAATCCAGAGCTAATGTAGGACGTTCATTTTGTCTGGGATGATGACTATCCAACTGCAAGGTTAGGGTAAATATTTTCGAAGGAAGATTCCAAGATTAATGCCAACATGGCAGGGATAAGGAGGGAGAAGGCTTTGATGGGTGACCCTCATACTATAGGCCTGGACTCAGGCCATATGAAGAAGAATCTGATGTTTGACATTGCACATACTCCTGGCACTGGAAGCCAGAAATGTGGGGTGGATCTTGTTTCTATTGAACACGGAAAGGATGTTAATTCCATGTCTAAGGCAGCGAGTGATTATTGCATGCTCCATGGAAGGAAGGTGGAGCTTGGAGGTCTTTCCTCTGCCACACTAAATAGGAGGAAGAGGAAGAAGTATTACACTCTTCCAAGGCATATTACTAACAGAGCTTCCTCTATGGCCTCCTCTGCAGAGCGACAGAGGCTTAGGGACATGTATAACATCCCTTCTATTAACACAGAAATTGTTTTAAAGGCTACCTTAGAGTGGTAGATGGTAGAGTCATATGTGTCTTCGGGATATGGTGCAGATAGAGACCCCTTTGTGGATGGTGGATAGGTTGACCCGTATGATATGTAATTTCTTTTGTTTTTGGGTTGTTTGACCCTACCCCTACCTTGTATACATGACTTTCATTTTTTCTAATACATTTTGGGGGACTACGAATAGCCTAGTCCTTTTCCTTATTTTCCCCCTAAAATACCCTAAAACCCCAAAATCCGTAAAGGCACTAAAACCCCCTAAAAACCCGAAATGACCTGAAAGACCAAAAAAGACTCCAAAATCCTAAAAATCCTTAGGGATTATAAAAATTGTAAATATTCCCTAATTTACCTAAAACTCCTAATAATAAAACAGGTTTCCAAAACCATTTAATCCCCAATAACTATAGAAACACCCTAAAAGACCATAAAAATCCTAAGAACCCATAAAATACACTAAAAACATAAAACTCTAAAAATCGTAAAAATACATAAAAGATCCTAAAAACCATAAAAAAATATGAAAACTCCTTATAAATCCCAAAAAACCCAAAATCAATAAATACATAAAACTCTTAGAAATCCAAAAAAAATACCATAAAAACCATTAAACAAACAAAAAACTTAAAAACCACATATAACCCTAAAACTCTAAAATCCATAAAACCAATAAAAATAATAAAAATACTAAAATCATAAAATACCATAAAGACCTTAAAAAGCCCTAAAATAGATTAAAACTCCTAAACCCCAAAAAACTAAAAAAATCCTAAAAAACCTAGAAACCATAAAACCCTATAAAACCCTAAAACCCCAAAAAACCGAAAACAATTAAAGCCTCTATAAACACTGAAACTCCCTAAAATCATGAAAAAACACTAAACACAAAACATACCAAAACTAATAAAAACCCAAAACATCCCAAAACTAATAAAAACCCAAAACACTATTTAACTCAAAAAAACACTAACCCCCCAAAACCCTAAAACATCAAAACCATAAAAAAACATCAAAAACTAAAAGAAACCATAAAACCCTAAAAATATAAAAACCCCTAAGTCTATAACATATCAAAAAACCACTAAAAATACTAAAAACCCATCATGACATGAAAAAAATCCCAAACAACCCCTAAAAGAGTAATAACACCATAAAACCCTAAAAACCATAAAAAATGAAAAAACCTAAAACCCTTTTCAAATATTTAAACCCCAAACACCCCTACCCACCATAAAAACACTAAAAACCCCTAAATACTAAAAAGTACCTAAGAACCATAAAAATCATAAAATCGCTAAGAAAACCTAAAACCCTAAAACCCCTCAAAAACCCCTAAAACCCATAAAAACATAAAAACACTAAAAAGCCCAAAAACATATACCCTATACAAAAAACCATAAACCCTAAACCATATACCCTACAAAATATGCCATGCACTCAAAAACCCATACCCTACACCCTAATCCAAAAAACTCTATACCCTAAACACTACACCCTACACCCTACACCATAAACCCAAAACCCTACTCCCTAAACTAGATACCCTACACCTTAAACCATAAAACTCACTACCTAAATCCTAAACCCTACTCCATAAACCCAAAAAAACCCTTAGTCCAATACCTTAAACCCTATAGAAAACCCTAAAAGAAAAAAAACACCCTAAAAAACAAAAATCAAAAAAAGTATTTTAAGGGGCCTAGAAACAATAAATAACCTAAAAACCCAAGAACACACAAAAACCCTAAAATAAAAAAATAAACTACACCCTGACGCACTCTAACAAGACCCTAATGACTCTAAAAACTAAATTGACACTAAAGTCCCCAGAAAACAATTAAAATACCCTTAGAACCCGAAAAAACAAAAAATCCCTAAAAATTCAAAAAACGCTAAAAACCCTTTAAAAACCTTTATATCCCTAAAAACCATAAAGAACCTAAAACCATAGAAACCACTATAAACACTAAAATAATAACATAATTTGAAACAATAAAATATCTAACAAGTCTAAAAACCCCTAAAATCCAAAAAGGCCATAAAACCCAAAAAATCCATAAAAACCCTAATAAAATCAAGAAAAGACCTTAAAAATCAGTATAAAACATTAATATCACCCTAAATTATTCTAAAATTCTTAAAACGCCTAAAACACCTGAAGATCCCCAAAACACCTAAAACCCTATAAAAAATAACAATCCTATAACCCCTAAAATACCTAAAAATACCTAAAAATACCCTAAAATGACATAAAAATACCCTCAAAACCAAAACATCTCAAAACCATTACAAAAAAAAGAACCATACAAACAATGAGAAACGCCAAAACACTTTTAAAACCACTAAAAGTTTAAAAACCACAAAACCCCCAAATCCATAAAAGAAATAAAAAACACTAATAAACCATAACGTACCATAAAATCCTAAAAGAACCTAAAACACCAAAAAATCCTAAATGTATATAAAACCCCTAAAAACCAAAAATCTATAAAAACATTGAAAAAAATAAAATAAGAAAAAAACATTAAAAACACTACAACCCCTTAAAATCTATAAAACTCTAATCCCTTAAAACCCTAAAAATTATAAAAATCCAAAATAACTCTAAAAACCCAAAAAACACCTAAAAACTAAACCTCATAAACTATTAAAAGATGAAAAATCCTAGAAACACTAAAACTCCCTAAAAATCAAAACATAACCATAATAAATCCAAAAAACCAAAAAAAAAACATAAAAATATTACCCCCCCACCCCAATATATTAAAACCTATAAAAACCCAAAACCCCTAAAAATTATAAAACCCCTAAAACACCTGAATGACCCCCAAACCATAAAATCCAAAAAGACACTAAGACACAAAAAACTGTAAACATCTTTAAAATCCTAAAATATCAAACAAATGAAAAGGATCTAAATTCCCAAAAACCGTAAAAACCCTAAAAATCCTAAAAATCCATAAATTCCCTAAGATATCATTAAAACCCCTAAAACAACAAAAGGTAATAAAAACCTAAAAAATCCTAAAAACCACTAAAAACCTCAAAATCCATAAAAGACTCTAAAAGAACCTAAACACCAAAAATAGTTTAAACCCCCTAAAACATTAATGGAACCTAAAAATATGAAAAATTCTAAAGGCGCAAAAAACAATAAAATATACAAAAGGACAGTAAAAACGAAAAAACCAAAATACCCGAAAAGGCCCAAAAACCT
This sequence comes from Viscum album, assembly GCA_963277665.1. Lineage (NCBI taxonomy): Eukaryota > Viridiplantae > Streptophyta > Magnoliopsida > Santalales > Viscaceae > Viscum > Viscum album. Next base: position 363,272,545 of record OY728121.1, read on the forward strand.
CAAAAAAACCTTAAAATACCCTTCAAAACATAAATCACATATAAATAAAAAAACCATAAACCCCGCTAATAGACCTAAAAATAAAATAAATATAAAAAACACAAAAAAACCTTAAAACCCAAAGAAAAAAACACTAAAATTCCTAAAAACAATAAAAAACACTAAAAACGTAAAAATCCAAAATATAATTAAAAACCCTAATAACCCTAAAATATGAACAATTAAAAACCCTAAAAAACTAAAAAATATTTAATAAAACCAATAATATAACCAGAAACCCAAAAAACTCGAATAACCCCGAGAAACCCTAAAAATTATTGAAACCCATAATAACCTTAAAAATAACTTAAAACACCCAAAAAATCCAAATAACCACAAAAAATTATAACAACCCTAAAACACATAACCCCCATACCCTAACCATAGAAACCCTTAAACCCTTAGAACCTATAAAAACACTAAATCCCCTAAAACCCTTAAAACCAAAAAATAAAATAAAATCCAAAATACCCTCAATATTCTAAAAACTCTTAAACCATTAAAAACCATAAAAGATAGAATACCATAAACAATAAACCCTGCACCATAAATCCTAAACTATGAACCCTAAAACCTATACCCTACATATTAATCCCTAAACCCATCACCTAAAACCTTATCCCTACACCATAAACCCAAATATCGACACCCAGAACCCTATATCCAACACTATAAACCCTAAACTCAACTCCCTAAACAAAATTCCCCACATAATAAACAGTAAACACTTTACCCTAAAACTTATGCACTATACATTAAAAGCTAAATCATTCACCATAAACTCTAAACCCTAGAACCTCACCACTAAGAACACAAAGAGACCTAAAACCCGTAAATTCCCATAAAACCCCCATTAATCAACATAAATAACCTAAAATACCATAAAACCATAGAAACCCAAAAAAAATATCCCAATAAAACTAAAGACCATAATAGTCCATAAGTCCCCTCAAAGCCCTAAAAGATCTAAAAACCCTAAAAGATCCTAAAAACACTAAAAAATATTGATGAACCTAAAACCATTAAAAGCATTAAAACTTCTAAAAACCAAAAAACCAATAAAAAATCCAGAAAATCCAGAAAATCCTAAAATACACAAAAAAGTCCTAAAATCCAAAACAAACCCTAAAATGTAGTTAAATTTTTTTAAAGCATACTATCCCAAAAACCCCATATAATTTTTTAAAAAATAAAAAACCAAAAAAAGTCTAAAAACAAAGAAAACCCTAGACACCCCTAAAGAAAACCAAAAACACCAAAAACACAAAAAATTATAAAACCATCTAAAAACAAAAAAAAATCCCTAGTAAGACCCCAAAATCAAAAAATCATCAAATGATGCTAAAACCTTATGTAAACCGTAAAAATACACAATAAATTTTCAGAAAACCCTAAAACTCCTAAAAAGCCTAAAAAAGCTAAAAGCAATAAAAACCCAAAAACTAAAAAATTCATAAAACACAAAAAATACTATAAATCACTCTAAAACACCATACAACCCCCCCCCCCCAAGTCCTATAAAACCCCCCAAAAACAATAAATATAGTAAAACCTAAAAACTCTAAAAAACCTGAAAAACCCAAAACCCCTAAAATCCTAAAATCCCCTTAAAACACAAAAAACCTGAAAAAAAGACCTCAAAATACCTCAACCCCATAAAAACAATAAACTAACCAAAATTCCTAAAAAATAAAAAAAATCTAAATACCATATAATCTGAAAAACAATTCCAAAAAATGCTAAAAACTCTTCAAACCCTAAAAACCCCCAAAAAACTAAAAACTCTAAAACTTGTAAAAACCCTAAAAAATAGTTAAAACCCTAAAAACTGTAAAAACAATGTTGAAAGACAAAAAAAATCCCTAAAAACTTATATGTGAAACCCCGCCCCCCCCTTAAAACCCTTAAAATACCTATAAGTCATCAAACCCAAAAAATCAAAAAATCCTTGGAAACCCATAAAAACCCTAAAAATCCTAAAAACCCTTGAAACCCTAAACCTGAATTGCTAAACCCTACACCCTACACCCTAAACCCAAAACCCAATACCCTACTCAAAAATATGGTAACCCTACAGCTAAAAACCTATACACAACACCCAATACCCTATACCCTAAACCCTATACCCTACAGCCTAAACCCTACATCGTAATCCCTATGTTGTACATCCTAAACCTTAATCCCTATACCCTAAATGTTACACCCTAAACCCTATAACTTATAAATTATAATATATAACCGAAACAATATACAATATACCATAAACCCTAAACCTGAAATGAACTTTTAAACCCCTAAAAACACTAAATAATCCTAAAACCCCTAACTGCATTAAAAACTATAAATACCCCAAAAACCATAATCACCCAAAACCCCTATAGACCACTAAAACAAAAAACCCCTAAAAACACTAAAATCACTAAAACAAACCAAGAATAATAAAAAACTAAAAATAATGTAAAACCGCTAAAAATACTAAAAACCATAAAGTACTCTAAAAACACTTTTAAACACTTAAATACCTAAAACCGCCAAAAACCACTAAAACTATAAAAAATCCCATAAAATCACTAAATCCCTAAAAACCCTAAAACCCCTAAATACCCGAGAAAAAATAAAATAAACCCTAAAATCTGTAAAAAAATTAGGAAAAACTCTAAAACCCCTAAAACACTAAAAACCATAAAAACCCCAAAACCCCATAAAACATAAAATAATCAAAAAAACCAAACCAAAAAAAGGCCCTAAACCCCAATAAAATCCTTAAAATAATCTAAAAACCCTATAAATCCCTAAACACACCATAAAACCTCCAAACTCCTATATACCCTAAATCCCTAAAAATACGAACAAAACATTTAAAACCCTAAAAATCCTACCGAAATACCAAAAATCTAAAAACACCAGAAAACCATAAAAATGCCCATAGAACCCTAAAAATACAAAAAATCCTTATAAAACCTAAAAAAACTAAAACCCACAAAAACACTAAAATTACCCAAACACTCTAGAAAACCCTAAAAGAATAAAAAATCGTAAACAACCTAAAAAAAATCCCCTTAAATCACACACCCCATAAAACCCTAGAAACCCCAAAACCATAAAATCTATAAAAATAAATAAAAAGATCCTAAAACAACTATGTGATTCTAAGATACCATAGAAATTCCTTAAAACCCTAAAAATAAAAAAAAACCTAAAACCATGTTAAACCACCTAAAATCCACAAAACCCCCCAAATCCATAAAAAATATAAACAATCCTAAAAACAAAAAACTATAAAACCTTGAAAATCTATTAAGACCCTAAAAATAATAACCCCCAACCATAGAATTAATTAAAAGTCCACAAAAACTATTACCCCTAAAATTTAGTAAAGATCCATATAACCATAAAAACTCTAAAAACCCTAGAAACTATAAAAACCTAAGAAACCATAAATTCCCTCATAACTCCCAAAAAATATCCTCAAAGAATATAAAATCCACGAAAAGATCGTAAAAACCCTAAAATTTATAAAAATAACACAAAACCATAAAAGACCCAAAAAACCCCAAAAAACCCCAAAACCTGAAAAAAGTCCATGAAAACCTAAAAAGTACACTACAATATGCTAAATCCCTCAATGTTCATAAAACCCCAAAAAAGCCTAAATGTCCTCGAAACCCCTAAAAACTGAAAAACCAAAAAACCCAAAAACTGTACAAAATTAAATACCCTAAACCCACCTAAAAACTCCCAAAAGACCCTAAAACACACTAAAACACACCAAAACACAGCTGAAAGTCCCTAAAACCCCTAAAAACCATGAAAACCCCTAAAATCCCTAAAATCCCTAGAACCCCTAAAAGGCTTAAAACTCATAAAAATCATAAAACACAACCCTATAGAACCATTAATACCTCAAAAATTCCTTAAAACATCCTAAGACACATAAAAACAATAAAAGGGATTAAAACCCCAAAACCCTTCAAAACCCTAAAAACCACGAAAACCCCTAAACTCCCTGAAAACCCTAAAAACCCTAGAACCCATAAAAGGCTTAAAACTCATAAAAATCATAAACCCCAACCCTTTAGAAACATTTATACCTAAAAAATCCTTAAAACATATTAAGACACATAAAAACTATAAAAGGACGTAAAACCCCAAAACCCCTAGAAAACCTAAAACCCAATAAAAACCCTTAAAACAATAAAAAACCTAAGACCCCTAAAAACAAATAAAAGTCAAAAATACATAAAAATCCCCAAGAATCCCTTAAAACATCATAAAACACTTAAAAATAAATACTCTAAATAACAATTAAAATCGATAAAAATCATTAAAACCCCTAAGAACCTAAAAACCCCTTAAAACCATGAAAATCCATAAAACACCCTAAAACCCCGAAAACCTAAAAGACCATTAAAACCAAAAATCCTTAAAATACCATAAATTTTTTTTTAAAAGACTTAAGAAATATAAAATCCCTTAAAACCCAAAACCCCTAAAATTCAAAAAACATTAATACCCTAAAAAACCCTAAACACCATAAAACCCCTAAAGGAACATTAAAAACAATTAAACCCCATAAAACAAAAAATAACTCCAAAATCCTTAAAATACAACAAAACATTCCAAAAACCCCATAAAATCCTAATAAACCATAAAACCCATCAAAAACCTAAAACCCTAAACAACATTAAAACCTTTTTGAAAGCTGTAAAACCCTAAAACCACCCAAAAATCATGAAAACACTTAAAACCACTAAAACACCTAAAACTACCTAAAAACAATAAAAATCAGTTAAAACCCAAAAATCCAAAAAACCATAAATATCCCCAAAAAAACATGAAAAGGCACAAAACCCCCTTAAAACCATAAAATTACCTAAAACCTCAAGAACCCCTAAAACCCAAAAAAATAAAAAAAATCCTAAAAACAATTAAAACCATAAAACATTCGAAAACACTAAATTCCCATAAAACCACAGAAAAGATCCTAAAACCCCCAAAACCCTAAATACCATTAAACCACTAAATGAACCTAAAACCCCTAAAAACTCTAAATAGCCCTAAGTCCCTTAAAACCCTAGATGTCCAAAAAACCGCTTAAATTGCCTAAAACCCTAAAAAAACTCCTCAAACCCACAAAAAATTCCTAAAGACCTATGAACACTAAAAGTTCCAAAAAAACACTAAAACCCAAAAAAAATCAATAAACCGTAAAAAATCAAAAAATCCTCAAAATAGAAAAAATCATAAAATCCTAAAACTCTAAAAACCCATAAAATGAATAAAACCCCTAGACACCACTAAAAACCCTAAAAACCTAAAAACGCTAAAATGTCCATTAAAACCCTAAAAAAATCCTGAAACCCCTAAAATACATAAAAATATTAAAACCCCTAAAAACCATCTGAAATCCTAAAACCCATAAAACCCCAATAAAATCCTTAAATACCATAAATATCCCTAAAATCACTAGAATGAAAAAAATTCCTAAAACTACAAAAATATAAAAACCATTTAAAAAACCTACAACAATAAAACCCTAAAACAATCTAAAACCCTTAATAACCCTAAAAACTCAAAAAAACACTTAAATTCTTAAAACCGTAAAAATTACAAAAAACCCAAGGACCCCTAATGACCCTAAAATGCCTAAACCCCAAAAAACCAATAAATCCCAAAAAACCATAAAACACAAAAAACCATAAACCATTAAAACCCAAAAAACCCAACACTAAACCCTATATGCTACACCCTAAACCATAAACCTAAAACACTATACCCGACACCCTATACCCTATACCCAAAAACCAAACCCCTATATCCTACACCTAAACCATACACCCTAAACCATATACCCAACAACCTAATCCCAAAAACCTATAACTAAACCTTATACATTACACCCGAAATACTAAACCATATACCCTAAATCCTATACAATAAACCCTAAACCCTAAACTATGTACATTAAACCCAATAACAAACACCCTAAACCCTATACAATAAACCCTAAAACCTAAACTAAGTACATTAAACCCAATAAAATACACCCTAAACCCTAAACCCTAAACCCTAAACCAAAGACCATAAACCTAATAACCTACACCCTAAACCCAGTCCCCTACTGCCTAAACCCTAAACCATACAACCAAAACCCTAAACCCTACATCCTAAACCTAATCCCTACACCCTAAACCCTATACCCAACACCTTAAACACTAAACCCTTCTCCATAAACCCTAAACCCTAAACCCTATACCATAATCCCTGAAAGGCCCTAAAAACCCTAAAATATCCTTAAAAAACTAAATCCCATAGAAACACATTAAAAACATTAAAACCCCTAAATCCCCCAGAAAAATTAAAATACCCCAACATTATAAAAACACATAATGACCCTAAAAACCTAAAAACTTTGCCAAAATATCGTAAACCACCAACAAAACCTAAGACCCCATAATCCCTAAAAACCCATAAAGCACAATAAACCCTAAAGATCCTAAGAACCCAAAAAATCCTAAAAACACTAAAATCCCTAAATACCCTTAAAACAGTAATTATCCTAAAAACGATTAATAGCCTAAAACACTAAAAAATCAAAAAAACGTATACCCTATGACTTAAATGCTAAAATCTACACACCAAACCCTAAACTCAACAACATAAACCCAAATATATAAAACCTACTCCCTAAAACAAAATCTTCACACCCTACATGTTAAAATATAATCCCTACACCCTAAATGTGATACCCTACACGCAAAACCCTAAACCCTACACACCAAACCCTATACACTGCACTCTAAACCCTATATCGTATTCCATAAACACTAATCCCTACACTCTAAACTTTATAATATACACCCTAAACCCTAAAATTTATCTTTAAACATTACACCCTACAACTTTAACCATAAATAAAACACCCTAAATCATATACCCTACACCCTAAACTATAAACCATATACCCTGAAACCTAAAACCTACACCCTAAACCCAAAACCGACCACCCTAAACCCTATAAACAACACCCTATACCTTATATCGTACACCCCAAATCCTATACCCAACCCCTTAAATGTTATACCCACACCCAAAAACATATACCATAATCCTTAAACACTATATTATAAACCTTAAACCATATACACTACACCATGAACCCTATACCCTACAACAAATATCCTCATACATAATAAACCCTATACCCTACACCCTAATCCCTAAACGCTTCACTATAAACCTCATACCCAACTTCGTAAAACCTAAAATGAAGTCCCTAAACATTATACCCCACCCGTTAAACCATATACCAAACACCCTAAACCGTATAACCATCACCTTAAACCCTATACCCTAAAACATATACCGTAACCCTATACCATATACCATATACCCTATACCCTATACCCTATACCCAATACCCTAACCCCTTTACACTATACCCTATAACCTCTACCCTATATACTATAACCTAAACCTTGTACCCTACACCCTACACCCTTCACCGGACACCCAAAAAACCTAAACCTCAAACCCTAAAACCAACACCCTATACCCTAAACCCTATAACATATACCAAAACCCTATACAATACACCCTATACCCCAATCCCAATACCCAAAACCTTATATCATACACTCTATACCCTAAAACCGACTCCCTAAACCCTATAACTTAAATCCTAATCTCAAAACTCTATACCCTATACCATACACCCTAAACCCTACACCCCATACCCTATACCCTATATTCTGAACCCTAAACCCTGAAGACATTAAAAACTCGAAAACCCCTTAATGAACCTAAAAGCACTAAAAACGATAAATCCCTAAAAACTACTATAAACAATAAAAATCCTAATAGACCCTAAAACTCAAGGAACCCTAAAATAAATAAAAACCCTAAAAGACCCTAAAACCTAAAATTCAAAATGATCCTAAAAACATAAAAAAACCCAAGAAGACCCAAAAAAACACAAAAATACCCTAAATTCATAAAAAGCCCCCAAAACACTTTAAAAATCCTAAAAACCATAAATACTCAAAAAACCCTAAAAACAAATAAAAACCCTAAAACCACTATTAATTATAAAAACCCTAAGACAATACTAATTACCCAAAAACACCTATAAGAACCAATATATCACTAAAACCCCTAAAATACCTAAAACCCTAAAAAATATAAAACACTTAAAACAACATGAAAAATCCTAACAATCCTTAAAATCTCAAAAACCCTCAAAAAAATCTAATCCCTAAAAACCGTAAAACCACTAAAAATGCTAAATACATTTAGTGCCCTAAAACCATAATACCACTAAAACCCCATAAAACCCTATAAACACTATAATCAAAATACTATTTGAGAAAACTAAACATCCTTTAAATATCATTACAATCCTAATACCCCTAAAATCTATTAAAACCATAAAAACCTGAAGACCCCAAAAAAACATAAAACCCCTAATGGAACATAAAATAATAAAACCACAAAAAAAACCCCCCAAGCCTACTAAAAAACTTTAAAACCCTAAAAACATTTAACCCCTAAACCACCAAGAAAACCCAAATACCCCTAAAACCAAACAAAGGAACCTATAAACCATAAATGACCCAAAACCCCCAAAATATAAAAAAATTCCCAAAAACCAAAAATTCCCTTTAAAGATTCTAAAACCCGTAAAACTCATAAAAGAGATTGTAAAACCCTAAAAATCATTAAAATGTGAAAAAATAACCTAAAACCCCAAAAGGATCTAAAAATATTAAAAAACTTAAGAGACTCTAAAAATTAAAACTACTCTAAAAACCCCAAAGGGTCCTAAAAATCACTAAAGGGCTTTAAAATACCTAAAAATTAATAAAGGTTCCTAAAAACACTAAAACCCCCAAAGGTCCCTAAAACCCCTAAAGGACTCTAAAAAAATGAAAACTATAAAAGAATTCTAAAAACCATAAAAATTATAAAACCCCCTAAAACCCAAAAAAGACTCTAAAAATCTAAAAAAATCATAATAGTCTGATATTTTCCTTCAAAACCCTAATAAATCTAAAATAACATAATTACCATAAACCCCTAAAAACATTAAAGGATCCAAAAATCCTTAAAAAATTAAAAACCCCCAAAACCATAAACCCCTTTAATCCCCTAAAAACCAAAAAACACAAAAGTCCAGAAAACAACTAAAACCATAAAGACCTATTATAACCACAAATGCCTTAAAAATATTAACAAAACCTTAATACCCCAAAAAAAAAATCCAAAAACCAAACAAAACATAAAAAAACCGAAAAAACCAAAAACCGATAACAAATAACTAACCCCACCCCCACCCTTAACCCCCATTAAAACACTAAAAATCATAAGACCCATGAAATCCCTAATTCCCTAAAATATCTACCCCCCCCCATCCCAACCCCAAAAAAACCTTGAAACCCCTAAAAATCCCTAAACACAAAAAAAACACAAAAATCATAAAAACCATAAAAACAAAAATTACCAAAACCCCAATTAAGCCCCAAAAATATATAACATCCCATAAAATGACTTAAATCCTAAAACCCCCTAATATAACCTAAAAACCTAAAACCCATAAAAAAAACTAAAACCATTAAAACATCTAAAAACCCTACAACCCATAAAAACACTAAAAATCCCTAAAACCCAATTAATGAACATAAAAACACTAAAACCCCAAAAAATATTTTGAAACCCTATAACAACTAAAGGAACAAAAAACCACTTAAATGCACTATAAAAACATTAAATTACCCCTAAAAACTAGACACTGAAAAAACTCTAAAAACCAAAAAATATATAAAAACAATAAAACATTAGAAAATCAAAAACCCCTTATAACCCTTAAACCCCAAATAACCCTAAATTTAATAAAACCATAAAAACTCTAAAACTAATCAAAACCTTAAAACCCCATTAAAATACCTAATCATCTAAAAAACCAAAAAAAACCCTACAAACACTAAAACCACATAAAAACCCTATAATTATAAAACTCTAAAAACATTAAAAAAAAACCCATAAAGACCCTAAAACTCTAAAAACTCTAAAACGATTAAAAAAACTGAAAACCCCAAAAAATCCATATGAATATACAAAAAACCCATAAAAACTGACTAAAACTACAAAAAACCCAAAATACCATTGTAAACAAAAAAATACTAAAAAAACTAAAATTTCTAAAACCCTAAAAACATTAAAAGTATGTGAAAAATAAAAAAACATAAAAAACAATTGAAGCATAAAAAAACATAAACACCATAAAAACATATAAAATGGTAAAAACCTCAAACCCTATAAAATAATTAAGAGCCCTAAAAAATCCTAAAAATCCAAAAAAAACCCTAGAAACCGCAAAATTATCTAAAAAACCTAAAAACCTAAAAACAAAAAAACCCCTAAAACCCCTCCAAACACTAAAAAATAAAATACACAGGGAAATAAAAAAAAGCCTAAAGAATAAACCATAAACCCTAAACCCTACACTATAAACCATATACCCTACACACTAAAACCCAATCTCAATACCCTAAACCATATACTATACACCTTATACCTTATACCCTACACCCTTAACCCTATACACTACACCCAAAACCCTATACCCTATATTCTAAAATTAAAACCCTAGAATCCAAATGGAATACCATATACCGTATACCTTAAACCCTACCAAGAATCCTCTATTGTAATGACCCGAATCTGAAGCCCCTCCACTGGTGCCTCATACCCGGTTCGCCACATGACCTCAAGCGTCTTTCCCTAAGAGCCAGAGGTTGCCGACAAGCAACAAGGGCCTTGGTGAGTCAGTGGGGAAACTATGCCCTAATTTGATAAGGTATACAGTGGAAAAACAACAGTCAACAACAAAAGAAGTAACAACATGCATAACAAGAGAAACCAAACAGCGGAAGAAATGAATATTCATAGCAATGATGACAATGATACAGAAGGTACAAGTTTCTATGGAAAGTAGAAAACACAACAATGTGCTGGAATACAACTGAAAACAAGTGCAAAAGAAAAACAAAATAAACTACTCAGCATCGCGAGCCCTGGCTCGGTCCCATGCTCTCCAGCTCCAGCGCAATCAAGATCCTGAAGTATATGGGCTCTTTCCCTTATCTATACCTTTAGTAACATAGTCTGCTTGGGCCCAAAAGCATGGCCCAAACAGGGTGTGAGATACAATCCCAGTAGAAAATCACCCAAAGATTTGTTCCTAACTGTCAATGAATACAAGGCAAGTAATAAAACAAGAAGCGGTAAACAGGAAAGCACAAGCAGCTACAATTCACAGTTCTAACAAAAAAACACAAGTAAACAACCATCAACAAGATGAAAATAGGTAACCCTCTCGGTAGCTCTCACAGCCTAACCCCTATGGTTCAACCGATAAGTACTAGCAACCCTCTAGGATGCACACAAAGTCTCACCCCTCTGGTTCAGCTATGAAATTAATAGACTCTCTGGGGAAGCACTCATTGTCAATTCCCCCTATAGTCTCGTATCATGCTAAAGGCTCTCTAGGGAAGCACTCAACATCTATTCCCCTGTGGCCCGTGTCGAGGAACTACAGACTCTCTGAGGAAACACTCAACGTCAATTCCCCATGTGGTCTCGCATCGTAATTAAAAGAAAATCTAGATAGTCCCTTCCGTCAATTCTCTGTTGTTCTACTACTCTAGGTTCTCACAGTCCTAATTGAAAGGTAATACATGCTCAGCGCGTGTGTACATCGTCCAAGTAACCTCAAAAACTACTTGGCTATCAACTAAGGCTTAGCAGAAAAACAAGGCAACAGTCCACAATCCTACAACTAGGCATGGCAACTGGAAAAACACCAAACATGCATAAAAAGAATTGAAAAAATTCAAGGTATAGTAAAGCTACCATAATCACAGGAAAAACATCTACTCTAGCAATCAAGAAAAGAAGGAAATATAATAAGGGAAAAACAGGAACACGCAATACCCCGTTCAAGGGTATTGGTGGAATTTGCAAAAAATATTCATCAACTTTCTATGGAATGGCACAAAACACCTACCTCGATTCTAGGAGATCTATTTAAGTGAACCACAATGACATATTCCCCTTGGAATGACGTAGATCTGAGAAAACACACAAAACGCTCAAACTATGATAACTTGGAAACCAGGAGAAATAAAGAGACAAGACTCAAGCAGAAGAGAGAGCTCACTGCTGTGATTCTAACGCAATTGACCACGCTCGAATCGGAGAACGGGCGAAGAGGCGGAAGCTCATTGAAGGTCCGGTTGTACGATCACTCTCGGGCGGGCGGAATCTCGAGAAGAAGATGAAATTGGGGGTTAGGTGTGACCCCGGTCCATTTTGTGAAAAAAAATAAAGTACAGGGTGTGTACTTTTAGAGTACATGGCTTCTACTGGGTCCTTTCCGTACTCAGCCAAAATCGACCTCCACATCACCCCTACACACCATGTGTGTGGCCCGAGAACGGCCAGCACACGGCTTCAAGCCGGATCAGAGTACACGGCGTGTACTTTGAAAATTTCCAGAAAATTCATTTTTCTTAAAAACTCCTGAAAAAATGAAAAACATACCAGAACGACGATCCGGGTTCTTACACATATAAACTACAACTTAATCCCTAAACCCTCTACCAAAAACTATAAATAGAACACCAAAAACATGATATGTGATACCCCAAACCTGATACCCAAAACCTAAACCTGATACCTGACAACCTAAAGCTTATAAAATATACCCTAAACCCTAAACCACACACCCCTCACCCTCAACCCTATACCCTACCCCCTAAACCATAAATCTTATACCTGAAACCCTATACCATAAATTTCAATCCTTAAACACTACACCATACACAAAAAACACTACACCATAACCCATAATGTACCTTAACAACCATAACAACTATAAAATAAAGTAAAACCCTCTAAATGACCCAGAAACCCCAAAAAACCAAAAATACCCATAAAACTCCATAAAAGCCATAAAATACCCAAAAAACACAAAAACCCCTAAAAGAACCTTAAAATTGTAAAAAAATAGAATATTATAAATACCCAAAAAACATAATATAAACTAAAAAATTAATAATCTTTAAACCCCCTAAAACATTATTAATCCCTTAAAATCCAAAAAAAATAATAAAACCCCAAAAAATAAAAAACCACTAAAACACTAAAAATCATAAAAACACAAAAACTCTTAAATTCCTAAAATCCATAAAAACATTAAAAATGTAAAATACCCTAAAACCATAAACCATACACACTAAACATTAAACCCAACACCCTATACCCAAAAACATACTTCTTAAAGCATAAACCCAACCCCCTAAATTCTAAACCCTATAAAAACCTTAAAAGACCATAAAACATCTAAAAATAAGAAAAATGCCAAAAATTTCTGTAAATACCATCATGGAAAACTATCTAAAAATCCATAAAATACCCTAACCTGCTAAAACCCCAAAAGAAACTGAAAACACAAATAACCCCTAAAACAACCTAAGAACTCAAAGAAATGATCCTAAAGACCCATAAAATTCCATAAAATGAAAAAACTCATAGAATATCAAAAAATAATAATAATAAAAGACACTAAAAACATTTAAAAATCCCTAAAAATCCCTAAAAACTATATGAACATAAAAACCCCTAAAAACAATAAAAATACTAAAAACCATAAAAACCCAAAAACCGAAAAAAACTAAAAACCCAAAAACAACACCTGAAAACCATAAAAACACTACAAACACTAAACCATACAACCTAAACCCTGAACATTAATCCCTACACCCAAAACACTAAACCCGACACACTAAACCATAAACCCCACACCATACACCCTAAATGAAACCCCATACAAGTTAATGCCTAAATCATACACCCTAAACCTGAAACCCAACACAGTAAACCCAAAACTCTATACCCAAAACCCTATACCAAACACCTGAAACCATAACCACTACACCCTAAACCCTATATGTTACACCATAAACCCAAATCCCTATATCCTAAAAACATCACCTGAAAAACTATAACTTACACCCTAATCCCAAAACCCTACACCCTTAATCCATTACCCAACACCCCAAACCAAATACCGAACACCCAAAACCATAAACCCTACCCCCAAGCAGTATACTCTACACACTAAACTGTAAAACATAAATCCTGCACCAAAATCCCTACAAACTACACCCAAAACCCTACTACCAAAACCCAATAACCTACACCATAAACCCTATACCATAAAACCTAAACCCTAAACCATTCACCCTTAACCATATTCCTTATACATTAAACAATATAAACTCTACCATAAACCCCATAACATATTACCTAAACCCTATATCTTTCAGTATAAAACCTAAAACCAACATCTTAAACACTAAACACTATACCAAATATCCAAACCCACCTTAAAACCAACACGTCACACCCTAAAGCCTATATCATACACTAGAAACCCTAAACCCCACAGCATAATCCCTAGAACCTACACCCTAAACCCTACATCCAAAATCGTAAACCCCAAACCATATATCATAAACCCTAAACCCAATAACCAAAACTATATTCCCCACACCCAAAACCATAATAATATACCTTCTATACCTTACACCCTAAACCATAAACCAAACACCCTAAACCCTGTAACTTTACACTAAACCCTAGACTGCACACCCTAAAGCATATACCTTACACCCTAAACCCTGAACCCAAAACCCTCAACTCTATATCGTAGAACCTAAACCTTAAACCATACACCCAAAACCTTATACCCTACACCCAAAACCCAAAACTGAAAACCATATATCCCCTACGCGATCAACACTACACCATAAACCTTATTCCCTACACCATAAACCATATTCCGTACATCATAAACCTAACAACGTACATCATAAACACTATACCCTACACTATAAACAAAAAAAATTCACCCTAAACCCTACACTCTAAACTTAAAACCCTAAACACTAATCCCTATACAATTCGCCAAAAAACCAAAATCTGACACCCTAGACCCTAAAAAATAAACCCTATACCCTCCACCCAAAACCCAAAAACCAACACCCTCAACCCTATACTCCACACCCTAAACCCTGATCCATACTCCCTAAACCCTATACCCTATACCCTAATACCTAAACCCTACACCAAAACCATATATACCGTACACCATAAACCCTACAACATAGACTTTATGCCCAACATTGTAAACCCTAATCCCTACACCCTAAACCCTATATCCTACACCCTAAACCTTAAACGCTACACCAAAAACCCTATACCCTTCACCTTAATGAAAAATAGTAAAACATATACCTTGCAACAAAAAACCAAATCCCTACACCCTATAACATATACACTATACCATAACCTTAAGCACTACACCTTAAACCTTATGCACACTAAAAAAAACCTAAACCCTACACCATAAACCCTATACCCTACACCCTTAACCCAAGACCCTACACCCTAAATCCTATACCCAACACCCTAAACCTTAAACAATACATCATAAACCCTATACCATAAACCATAAACCCTAGACCCTACTCCCTATACTATACACTCTAAATCCTATACACCACACCAAAATCCCTATACCCAGCACTATAAACCATAAACCCTACACCATAAACCATATAACCCACACCCAAAACCATAAACCCTAAAAAAAATAAAACAAACATAAAACCCCTAACAACCCTAAAAATCCAACAACAATCCGAAAATATTCTAGAAAAATAAAAACCCCAAAATCCATAAAAATTCAAAAATGTCGTAAAATGGACTAAAGAACTCTAAAATCCTAAAAATCCTAAATATCATAAGAAAATATTATGAAAATATTAATACCCCAAAAACCCCTAAGAACAACCTCAAAACCAATAAAAATCTAAAAATATTCAAAATCCATAAAACCCCTGAAAGTCATAAAAAACATTTGAAAACATTATCAAACCATAAAAACACTAATAAATTCTCAACACACCCTAAAACCCTAAAAACACTAAAAACATAAAAAATCTAAAAGGACCTTACAAAAACCTAAAAAAACCCAAAAACCACGAAAAAACCAAAATGAACAAAAAATTTCAAATAACACTTAAAAACCATGAAACCCATAAAAACCTTAAAATAATTGAAAACATTAACAAACCCTAGAAAAACTAATATCCTAAAGCCCAAATCGATCTAGAAAACTCTAAAAGACACTAAAACCTTAAAAATTCCTTATAAACCCTAAAAACGCTAAAAAAATCTAAAAATCCCTAAAATACCTAAAAACAACTAAATAACACTAAGACATCCTAAAAGCCCACCTGAAGTTCCCAAAATCCCTTTTGAAACCCTAAAGATCCTAAAAACCCAAAAAATATTTAAAAATCGCAGAAAACCTTAAAAATTTAAAGCCCCAAAAAACCCAAAAAACCCTTAAACACCTTTAAAAAACCCATAAAATTACCGAAAATCCTAAAGACAGTAAAAATTTAGAAAACCCATCATTATCCCAAAACACCCAAAAACAATAAAAAATCATGAAAACCCATAAAATCCATGAATAACAAAAAAACCACTGAACAATCAATATTCATAAAACACTAAAAATAATTGAAAACCATGAAAACCTAAAAAAACATAAAAAGCATAATAAAATAAAAAAAATCCTAAAAACCCTGAAAAATATAAAATGTGTAAACATATCTAAAGACCCTAAAACCCCTAAAGATAACAAAACCTGTTAAAAAACCTTAAAATAAAAAAAACCCAAAAACCCCTCTAAAAATTCCAAATGTCACTAAAAACTAAAACCCCTTAAATATCCTAAAAACCCTATAAAAACACTAAAATACCATAATACCTATAACCTTTATAAAAACTTTAAAAACTCTAAAAAATAACAAAAACTATAAACCCTAAAAACCTTAAAACTCCAAAAAAAAACCCAAAACCCCCAAAAACCCTAACCCCCCCAACCATTTAAAACCCATAAACAACACTAAATTCCTAAAAAATTTAAAAACCACCTAAAAACACTATAACACATAATAAAATCATAAAACCCACAAAAAATAATTGAAAAATATTAAGAAACCCAAAAAACCACTAAGAACTGTTACACCACAAACCCAAAAAATCAATAAAAACCCTTAAAGTTCTAAAAATACCAAGAAACTCTAAAAACTCCTAAAACACTAAAAAATTCAAGATAACCCTAAAATTACTAAAAATTCTACGAATTCCTAGAAACCCTTTAGACCACTAAAAAATATAAAAAACATAGACCCATATAAATATAAAAATCCATAAAACCTCAAAAAACCCATACAAACCCCTTAAACACTAAAAAACAACCTTAAAACACTAAAAATTGATAAAAACCCATAATAATCATAAAAACCATAATAAACCTAAAATACTCTTAAATATAACTACCCCTAAAAACACTAAAAACAATAATCCCACTAAAAGACCCTAAAACCCCCCAAAAGGCTCTAAAAACCCTAGAGAACCCTAAAATACCCTAAAACATAAAACCCCAAAAGACCCTAATAACCCTAGAATGACTTAAAAATCCTTCAACAACCTAAAATCCCAGAAATTGTAAAAACTGTAAAACACCTTAAAACCCCTTAAAACCTTTAAAACCCAAAAATACCTTAGATCCATAAAGACTAAATACCCCTGAAAATAAGAAAAATAAAAACTCTAAAGACCATACAATCCCAAAAACAATATAAAAATCAGAAAACCCCTAATACCATAAGAAACCCATCTAAACACTAAAAGACCCTAGAAACCCCGGAACACATGATACACTTAAGAAATAATTGAAAACACTAAATAACCTTAAAAACTACTAAAAACCCTATAAAACCATTAGATCCCCCAAAACACAAAAAAATATCCAAAAATACCTAAAACCGATAAAAATCACAAAATAATCCCTAAAAATAATAAAAACCCAAAAAACACTAAAAACCCTAACAACCCTAAAAACACTAAAGAAATGTGAAAATATATATAAACCCAAAAAATCATAAAATCTGATTAAACCATTAAAACACAAATAACTCTTAATAAACCATAAACATCCAAAAAACCATTAAAACCCTAAAAACAATAAAACCGCTAAAACCCATAAAAACCCTAAAAACACTGAAAAAATTGAAACCTCTAAAAAATATAAAAGATCCAAAATAACCATAAATACCCAAAAACCAATATATACCCATAAAACCCAAAAAAACTAAAATCTATAAAACCCCATAAAAGACTCTAAAAACCTTTAAAAAAATAAAAGAAATAAAAAACCTTAAAAACCAAAAAGAAACTGAAATCCCCTAAAATCCCTAATTTTTGAAAACCCATAAGAACTAAAAAACCATAGAACTACCTAAAAGACCCTAAACCACATAAAATAGACTAAAAAATTTATATCCCCAAAGTAATATAAATCCCATAAGTTCCTTAAAGGACCATAAAAACCTAAAACCCCTAAATAACCCTAAAACCCCTAATGCACCTGAAATACCTAAAAGAACCTAAAAAACCATAAGACCCCCAAAATTATCCAAGACCCAAAAGAACCCCTAATAATTCTAAAAATCCCAAAAAAATAAATAAAATCCCATTAAACCCAAAAACACCCCAAACCACCTAAAAGACCGTAAAAATCTAAAAATTTTAAATGTCCCAACAACACTAAAACCACCTAAAACCATAATGACCCTAATAACACAAAAAAAATTAATAAACCCCTTAAAAATAGTAAATACCATAAAATAATTAAAAACCCTAAAAACCATAAAAACTTCTAAAAACCCTAAACATGACCCTAAAAATATAACAAAATCCTTAAAACCATAATAAACCCAAAACACAAAAATTGTCTAAAAACACGTTGAACCCATAAAACAACAAAAACCAAAACAATTTAATGGATGCTAAAAACCCTAAAATCCTTAAAAGACCAAAAAAACCCTAAATGGACCTAAAAACGTATAAAAACCCTATTCCTCCCCCCAATCCGGAAAAGACCCTAAAAACACTAAAAACCCCTAAAGACCCTAAAAACCATAAACCACCAAAAATTCCCTAAATACCCTAAAACCCCAAAATTGCCCCTAAAAACCTTAAATGAATCCAAAAATCAAACTCACACTAAGAACCCATAAAACTATTAAAAAATATAAAAGACCATAAATTAGCAAAAAACCCTAGAAATGAAAAAAACACTAAAAATTTGAAAAACATGAAAAAAATGTAATATTACCCTAAAAACCTAAACCCTTTAAAATACCCAAAAACACTAAAAACCATAAAAACCCATAAAAACATAATACCTGAAAAAATCCTAAAAACCAAAAATTTCATAAAAATACGAAAAAACCATAAAAATCCCCTAAACCCTAAAACCCAATACAAAACTTAAAACCCTATAACCCATTAAACCCCATATAAAATCCTAAAAACCATAAAACCCCTAAAATACCCTAAAACCCTAGACACCATAAAAGTCCATTAAAATCATAAAAACACAAAGACAAAAAAAATACTAAAAACTCTAAAACCCCTATAACCATAAAAACACTATAAAACCCCTATAAAACACTAATTGAACCTCAAAAACACTTTAACCCCATATAAGACCCTAAAACCCTAAAAAACCCTAAACCCCCTAAGAACTATAAAAGAGACCTAAAAACCATAACAAAAACTAAAAATATAAAAACCCCATTAAACCCTAACATTACTCAATACACCCTATAAATTTAAAACCCACTAAAACCATAAAAATCTTTAAAAACCCTATAACCCCTAATAAAAGATAAAAATCAAAAAAATCCTCAATAAGCTGAAGATAACCCTCAAATTCCAAAAATCCATAAAAACCATAAAACCCTAAAACCTATGAAAAACATAAAAAACTTAAATAAAACCTAAAAACCACTAAAAACACTAACAACAAGAAAAACCATAAAATACCTAAAACATGAAAGAATCCTTAAACCTGAAAAAAAACATGCCTAAAAACCCTGACAACCTAAAAACCCCAAAAACACTAAAAACCTTAAAACCCCTAAAACACAAAAAAAAACCTATGACCTATCCATTACAACCTATATCCAAAAACCTACACACTAAACCATTTACCTGACACCCTAAAACCTATACCCTATATCGTAATCCCTAAACCTAGTACCCTACATTCTAAACCCTAAATAATATACCCTAAAAATAATACACTACACCCAAAACCATATAACCTACACCATTTACCCTATACCATAAACTGTAAACCCTTAACCCTACAATCTATATCTTTTTTCACTATACCTTAAACCCTAATCCCTATATTCCAAAAACTATACCCTAATCCCTAAACCCTAAACCCTAAACCATACACCTAAAGACGTATGCCTTGTTGGATAATTATTCATGGAAATAATAAATATAGGGGGGATAATTGTCGATTAAAAATTAGAAGAAATAACAATTAGAGTTTTTTATTGAAGATTTTATAGTGAATGATGTGTTCAACCAATAAAGTGAAACATAAATGAAAAAATTATTGAGTTTTTTATAGCAGTTCAAATCACCAACATCCAAATCTACTCTTAAACCTTCTATAATAAGTGAGAAAATTTATACACACTATGAAACTCAGATTTAGTTATCTGATAACCTATTACAAACTCTTCATTTTACAAATACCCAAAGGCACAACCCAAAATTTTTATAGTATCCTTTATCGTATTTTCTACATTGACTTTTCTTCAATTGTGACAACCCAGAAAAATATTGTGGGTCCTAGAATAAAAAAATAGAAAAGACCTTTTTTGATTGGTAAAAGATGAAATAAAAAATGAATAGATTAATAACATATATGGAAAAGATAATATGAACAAAAAAAATACAATGATACACTATATAAAGATCAGATGATGAAGATGATGAAGTTCTATGATATTTACCGTTTCATCAAGAAAGGATAGTACTATAGAAGAAACTTCATGGTCTCATCAAGGAAACATAAGTTTTATATGTTCTTGATTGAAAGTATAGCAAGAAGGTATATAACTAGGTAGTTGTAAAAAGAATTATGGAATAAACTATATAGAGTAGGTTTATCCCTACATCACATGTTAATGGAATAATATCAATTAATTTAATCAAATATATTCTTTGAGAATCTAAGCCACCAATCACTACAAGACCTAAATCAGCACATAAAAACAAAATAGTATTATTACCTTTTTTAGAAAACTGCCTTAAATATAAATGAATTATGGAAAAACTTTATTATGCATGAAATAAAAAAATAATACATCTACAATTATCATTAGAAAAAAGCAGATATAATATATATTTTTAAAACTTTTAATATTAAAATAAGAAATATTCAATTTAATAAATTATTAAAAACTCATAAAATAGAGTTTTATAACAACATGTGTGTAATATACTACATTTGTGTAATATATTTTATGTGTGTAATATATATATAATATATTCTCAAAATAATTTTTTCACAACATGTTAAAATATGTTCATTAAAAAAATAATTAAACAGAATTTAAATTTTTTATTTTTATTAATTCTATTAAAGATAATACCAATTATATTTTCAAATGCTACATCTAAATGATTGTAGATAGAAATAACAGGCATTTTTAGGGTTTTTATATTGTTTTCATGATACTATTAGATGGTATGATAATATACCATTGTTATTCTCAATTTTTCCCAGCTAGAAAATAGAATGAATATCCACGGTGATCTACGATTGAGTGAGATCTACCTTTTCATCACATGATGATTCTACCATAATATATAAATAAACAATATTTTTTATAGAAACCATGACTAATGGAAAAAGATAAACATGAAATACCATTTATTAATGGACATGATACTATTATATGAAGGTGAAAAGCTACAATTAGTGGTTGAGTAGAGCATCCATTATAAAATTATGTGATCTACCATTTGAGAAGATGCATTCTGAATAAGTTATCTCCCATTATGGATAAATAGTACAATGATATTCCATCAGTGTGAAGGAGGTTGAAAGGTTAAACATTACTACTATAGCTGAACAGAGCTTTCATTTGTGACATGCTACAATCGGTGGAGGTTTGGGGTGAATTCAATACTGAGAAAATATATACTTGAAAGTAGTTATAGAACAATGCTAGTGTGTAATGATTAAACAAGTTACTGTCTAATTTTGGAAGATCCTCCATGAAGTATAATTGATGGTTTTGTAATTTTTGAAGAGATGGAGCTACCGTGAATTCATATTCCATGAAAAACTTTGTTATCCTCTTCTATTAAACTTTCTCCATATTTTCACATCCGTGGAAGATGTAAATTTCTATTTGAGTTCAAAATCATTTAAACCAGCTTTATGATCGTGGAATTATCACAATATCTCTATTCATCCATATAATGGTCTAATTTTATTGAAGGTGTTTAGGAGGTCAACCCATGTGAATATAAACCATTGAATAGTGATGGAGGAAGAATATGATCACTTTATAGTGATAGAACAACCCACATAGATCTGATTAGATGTCCAAGCATATGTCTGAATCATTTAAGCAGAGGAACAATTACCACTTTATTTTGATTCCCAAAAAAACAACCATGGTAGAAAAGCTTCAATAAATACCAAATGATTCTCATTGTTCATTCTACAAGCACTAGGGTTGTCACCAAGAACACTTACGCACACACAATATTGGCAGGTCTTACCAACACACCACATGCACACCTCCTTGCAAAAGTATTTGGCTCTATATATGTTAAAGGAATTCTTCTTTCCCTGTGTAGTCACTCAACTTCAACAATTCCACCATTACAGTGTCCTTTGGGATAGCTCTCCCATAGGGTTAACCACTGACCCCCTATGTTGTTAAAGGGCTATCCCTTTTGTTATTTCAATGTTTCTACATATTTTTTAGTAAAAATCACTACAAAACACGAATAAAAAATATATGATTTAAACATTTAATAAAAAATAAATAATAATTTGTGACTAAAAAGAATATTATATAATTAAAATATAATAAATAATCATTAATTATTTCAAAAATAAATAAATTTAAATAACAAATGATTATATATTTATGTAATTTAAATTTAATTAAATCTCAGGAAATGTAATTTAGAGAAATGCTATTACTAAAAAATTTAATACATGGGTCACATATCAAATAATATCTCTCTTTTTGTAAATTAATAAAGAGATTGTTTATTAATCGTTTAAAAAAAATCCACCTTTTTAAAATTTATCAAAAATTATATTAATGTTAAATTTTGAAAAAATTCCCTTTTTATGTTGTAGAAACTACATATAATTAACAGAGTAGAATTATTTCATAAGAATTTATATATATATTATACACATTGAATTAGAAAACTAAAACATAATAAGTATTTTTTAGGGTAGTATTTATACGAAAAAGAAATGTTAATATTCTATAATACCTTGTTCAAACTTCATTTTCCTAAAATTAACAGAATCTAAATATCAGTGAATATGTAACCCAATTTTTTCTGTAGGAAAAAATTCTAAACAAATATCATTTTTCTTACATGATCCCTAATAAAATTAAAACTAACTTCTATATTTTTTCTTTTAGAGTGTTGTGGAGGGTTTTTAGAAATTTAAATATCAATTAAATTATCATAGAAGAATGGAACTTTATAAAAAATATTAAAAACCAAACAATGTTTATTAAATCCATATAATTTTTGAACAACAACTTTAAGTTGAAATATATTCATCCTCAACTATAGTTTTTACTACTAATTGTTGTTTCTTAGAACTCCATGTATGTAAACTTTTACTTTGAAAAGGACACACACTTGTTTTTATTTGATTTATATTCTATAACCTCAAAATATAGAATTATAATAAGATATTATGTCAAAAAAAATCATTTGAGTAAAATATACCCAGAATTACAGTAACCTTAATATATTTAATTACCCTCTTAACTTCATTAATATAAATTTCATTAAGGTTATAATGAAATCTTTTACATAAAAAATCTGAGAACATTATGTCATGTCTAGATGAGTTGAGGTATAATAAATTGCTTATCATGAATATATATAGTTTAATATCAACATACATTCCTAATTCATCAATATAAAATTTTAAATTTGTACTCATTGGTGTTTTTATAGTCATTATAAAATAAAATCCAACCATTTTAACAATTTATTTAGCATATTTGGATTCATTACAAAAAAAATATCTTTTCTTTGATTAATTTTTGAAACCATGGAAAAAAATTATTTCTCCAATTAATCTCATGTAAAATTCACTTATAGTTAGTTTTTAAAAAAAATGTAGAATAAATAATTTAAGGATCCAATTATTATATCCTAAAAAATCACAATAATAATTATATCATTTGAATCTCTCTTTACAAATAAGGAAGCATAAACATTTCATTTAATAAATTCATTTTGGATTAAAAATGGAGTTTTTATTTAATACCGTTATTTAGGATATTCTTGGAGACTATATAAATATTTATTATGTTTTAAAACATGACTTCCAAATATTATATTTTAAAATATATGGGGTTGTTTCAGATAGACTTCCTCAAAAATTATTCCACTTAAAATTTTACTTTTTTATAAGCATTTGAAATAATTTTATATTTTGAAAGAAAAGTCAAATAAAATTCTAATTACTTCCATCCAATAAACATGAGAGAATGAATATTCAAATTAAATTAGATATTCATGGAAATATTCTTGAGCTACTAGTATTGATTTACTTTTAACTGTATTATAGCTTCATTATGATTATTGAAAAAATCCATTTACTTCCAATTATTGGTGTATCTAGTAGAAATTAAACCATATTTAAAGCTTTATTTCTTTCAAATTTATTCTATCTAACATGAATATCACTTATCCAATTTTATTCATTTATAACATTATGAACGTTGATAGGAACACAATCATCAATAAAAGAATTATTTTCACAGTAGAGTAAAACAAATTATCTTCTTTTTTAAACATGATTCAACATTTTCAATTAATTTTTCGATTGGATGATATTTAAGAGTTTTTAAATATTTAGGATCACTTTAAGATGGTAAATGATCCCCTAAACCAATGAATTCTCATTATCATGGTCATTAACTTCACCATATTTTAATTCCCTAAATTCTTCATCATTTTTTTAAATCCTAATTTTTCTTGTTACTATTATTTTCATTAAAAATATCATATACAGACCATGGAATAACTAATGTTATATTATTTAAACCCATATATTTTTTTCAAATAATTGTAATATCCTAAAAATATTCCATTATCACTTAAAAATTATATTTTTCAAAATTATATTTTGTGTTTAGGATAAGTAATTTGCAACAATATACCATAATATATCAATTATTAGGTTGAAATTATTTGAATATTTCATAAGGTTTTTTATTCTAAAACGGTCTAAGATATATACTAATCAAACATAACATGAATTATTTATAACTTATTTCCAAAAATATCTATACACATTTAATTACATAAGCATGGATATATAAATTTCTGGTATTGACCTATTCATTCCTTCAACCACACCATTTTGTTTTGGTATGTAGTGGAATGAAAAATAAGGTTTTTATCCATTTGATTAAAAAAATTATCAAATTATAAATTTAAAAAATCTCCTCCTCTACCACTATAGATAGAGATGGTTGATATATTTTTTATGTTTTGAATAATCGTACATAAATGAAAAAATGTAGTTAAGATTTCATTTTTATGAGATAATGAGAAAATTTGGATAAATATAATGAAATCATCTATGATTAAAAATACATATTTCATATTACAAAAATAGATAGGTTTTATAGGTCCAAATAACTCAAGATGTAATAGTTATGAAAACCTAATAGTAATGTAATTATTTGTAGATTAAATTCTTTCTTTAAGTTCATAGCCTCTAAATAGGAATCAAACATAAAGTAAATACATGTATGTAACTTTAGTAATTGCAGAACCTGGTCAGGATTTAATGGTTTGTGCTATAGTCTGATGTTTTTATGCCTAAGAATCCAATTTCATAAAATTTTATTTTCTTCTATAGTATTTGAAAACATATCCTTTAGTTTAGTAAGATAAAAAAAATAAATGGGGTCAAAATTATATTTTCTATCTATATAAAATAAAATAGATTTAGTTATCAAAATAAAAAATTTATTAGTTTCAAAAGTTTAATTTTATATATCATAAATATACTATTATATAATTTTTAGATACTATTTCAAACAATCTAACAATAATAATTTTTAAATAATAACAGTTTTTGAAATACCAACATCAGTAATACATTTAATATGACCTTTAGAGATCTCTACAAATGTGACAAGAACAACATTGCATGGATTGAAAGAAATAAATTTATAAATTTCATATGTCATGCGCCTAGAGAATCCATTTTCTAAATACTTTGATTCTTTGAGTATTCTAAATCAGATTTCTTATAATTAATCAATTAAGAATAATGTTTTGGTACCCATGAAATCTTGGGTACAACTGGGTTAGTAGTAAAAAAAATTAGAACATAAAAATATTAAAAATATTTATTTGTGGCCAATTTATAAAACATTACAATTGAAAATAAATTATAAGTATATCTAAAATATTTTTAAATCTCAATGAATATTTTTTGGAATAATTCCCTTTAATCTGACATTTAAAATTCGTTAGAGTGTAAATAATTCCTTTTGATCTTTTAACAATGGTAACATTATTAATGTATGGTGATAAACTGTTATAAACAAAACCTTTCTTTGTGGTGATTATTTTCATTAATGAAATCATTTTATTATATAGTTCATTACCTTGAACAAATTTTGATAAATTCTCATTAATATTGTAAATATCATTTTTATAATTCATATTATACTTTTGTATAGAATATAAATTAGAATAAACAATAACATTTGACATAGAAACTATGTTTCATAGTTTCATATTTCCTTCTTATGATTCATACAATCATTATCAACATTATTTAAATATTATAAAATATAATTAAATCTACCTTATTGATCTTTATAATTCACTTCCATATTTTAAGTATTTCATTACCCATATTTAGTTTCAATATCTCCTAATTATAATTCCCTTTATATTTTTCATTATGGGAAATTAAATTATTCAAATTATCACATTCCCTTTTCAATTTATAATTTTCCTCCACTAATTTCCTATTTTTAATTTTCATGTAAGTGTATTTTTCAATTATAATGAATCCATCATTTAGTAATTCCTATTTTTCATTAAGTAGTTGTTTGAGTTTATAACTTAAAAAATAAAAATTATTACATTAATCATAATTAATTTAATTGTCGTCTCTTGATATAGAATTAGGATCTGCATTAGTAGGATTAATTAATTTACTGAAAATTGAATCGGTTTCCTCACACTTTCAACCCTTCAAAACATGGTTCATTGTCTCTAGTTCACATCTAAAATCACTATTAGAATAATAAGTAATTTAGAACTCCCAACCTCAAAATCCCTTCAAACCACAAAATCCCCTAAAAACACTAAAAACAAAAAACCCCCTAAAAACAAATAAAACCCAAAAAACACTAAAAAACATAATAACCAAAAAACAATATAAAAACACTAATACCATAAAATCATGAAAACCCTAAAAACCCCTTAAACCCTAAAATACCCTAGAAACCCCTAAACCCTTAATAAATCCACAAATACAAAAACAAGAACTAGAATATCTGAAAACACTATTAACCCCTAAAACCCATAAAATAATAAAAATATCAAAACACCCCAAAACACCCTGAAAATTCCTAATAATAACTAAAATTTATTAAAACATAAAAACCCACAAAAACACTAAAATTCTAAAAAAATTAAAAACACCAAAACCCCATAAAACCCCATAAAACCCTAAAATAATAAAAACCACTTAAAAACTAAATAGTAACAAACCCGAATAAAGCCTATAACCCCTAAAAACACTAAAAATACATAAACTGCATAAAAATCACAAATATATAAAATACCTAAAAACCTAAAAACCTAAATGGCTCTAAAAAATAATCATAAAACCCATAAAAATCCCTAAGAACCCTAAAAACCACTAAAACCCCTAAAATACCCTATGTAATGGTAAAAGACCCTATAAATGTTAAAACTCATAAAATTACTATGAAGTCATACAAAACCTCACAAACCCATAATAGAACCTAAAACTCCTAAAAGTAACTAAAAACTAAAAAAACCCTAAAAACCTAAAAGACACTACCCCCCCCCCCCATTATAAAAGGCTATAAAATGCCCAAAAAACCAAAAGGAATAAAAAAAATCAAGATGCCCCTAAAAGAACAAAAAATACCCTAAAACCATAAAATACCCTAAAAACTTTTAAATATTCCTAAATTTCTTAAAAACCATAGAGGAACCTAAAATTAATAAAAAAACATAAAAAATCCCAAAACCTCTAAAAACCCTAAAGGATCCTAAAATCCCTAAAAACTAAAGGAACATAAAAACCCTAAAACACCAAAATGACCCTAAACCCTACAGCAAACCCTAAAACCCTAACCCCCCTAGAAACCCCTAAAATACCATGAAATCCCTAAAATACCCAAAAACACTAAAAGTAATTAATCCCCTAAAATACCATTAAAAAACTAAAAATCCATAAAAACATTAAAAGAACCTAAAACCCCTAAAAATATTAAAATACCTTAAAACCTATAAAAACAATAAGAACCCTAAAAAATACTAAGAACACTGAAAAACCCAAAAATCCATAAAAATACTCCAAATCCCAAAAAACTTGAAAACTCTTAAACACCTAAGAATCCTATAAACCTATAAAAACACTAAAATCCCCAGAAAATAGCCAATACTAAGAAAATCCAAATGGACCCGAAAATCTCTATAACCACCAAAATAATACTAGACTCCATAAGGCCTCTGAAAACCTACAAAACCACAAAAAACCTAATCCCCCTAAAAAAGACCCTAAAACCCATAAAAACGCTAAATAAACTAAAAACCTGGACCCCCCCCCCCCCCACAACACCCAAAAGTCCAAAAAAACATAAAACCCCAATAAAACACTAAAAAACATAAAGTAACCCAAAACCAAAAAACAAAAAAACCCCATAAAACCTAAAAAACCTAAAAGACCCTAAAATCCTAAAAAAACTGTAAAATCAAAAAAAAACCTAACAACTATAACCCCCCCAAAACCCGGAAAAATTGTTTAATTCCCCAAAAAAATCCCTAAAAGCCCTATAATCTCCTAGAAACCCCTAAAATCCCTTTAAACCCCCAAAAACACCTAAAACCCTAAAAATACCAAAATAACTTTAAACCCATAAAAAATATTAAACTCCTTATAACATAAAAAATTCATGAAAACCCATATAAAGTCACTAAAACCCTAAAAAAACCAAAACCAAACCCTAAAAACCTATAACACTAAAACATATATAAATAAATAAAACCCCCAAAACCCTATAACCACACATTTACAAAACCCCTAAAAACCCTAAAAATCACAAACACCAAAAATCCCCTAAAAATCATAAAACCCCTATAAGAACATAAAACACTAAAACACCCTAAAAGCCTTAAATAGCACTACAAGACCCGAAGAAGGCCTAATAAATTAAAAGGACCCAAAAGTAATTCTAAAATCCCAAAGAGACCATTAAATATCCATAAACATCCTAAAAACAACAAAAAATCATAAAAAACACTAAAAAAATAAGCAGATGAGTTGCAGAAAATAGCGGGACCTCCCAGGAAGAGGTAGAGTTTTGACTGTGGTGGTCCGCCGGGAGCAGGCAGACGTGGTAGAGGAGTTGGCTGAGTAGCGGGTGGTGGACGATGTTTCGCAGCACTACCACTACCACCACCACCAAGATGTCTACCCCGACCACAGGGAGCTAGCGGATAGATACAGGCTCAGCTCTAGGCAGTTGAGGCCAACGACCACGGTGCACCTCAGATGATTTGAGATACTATCTGTGTCTACTCCACCCTTGATACAGTACTTATAGACATAGTTGTGACTCATTATTTTATTGGGGATTCCCTTTTTCGGAGCTCGGATATTCCGATGGAGCCGTTGGCTCGATCCTTACTGCTTTAGACTCCTACGGGAGCAGACTCGACAATTACGCATTGGTGCCGGTAGTGTGAGCTTACTCTAGGAGGTGAGAGATTCGGCTGGGATCTTCTTGTAGCAGTGTCGATGCCTTTTGCCTTCATCTTGGGTATGGACTGGTTATCCACAGTTCATGCTCAGATTAACTGTATTAGGCATAAGGTGTAGTGTATCCACACTGATGGGACCATGTTCACCTTCACTGGAAAGAAGGGAGCCTTTGCAGCATAGGATTGACTTGCGTAGATGAGGGGGTAGCCAATCACACATCAGTTTCCTAGTCCCATATTTGGAGCGGTTGATGTGCAGAATCCGATTTTTCCTATTGTGGTGGATCAGTACACAAATGTTTTTCTGGAAGATGTTCTAGGACTACCTCCTCGCAGAGAGGTAGACTTCTACATTGACATGTACCCCGGGACAACACCAATATCTACTCCAGCATATCAGATGGCTCCCACCAAGCTTCATGAGCTGCGTGTACAGCTGGAGGACTTGCAGGGAAAGGGATTTATCTGACCCATTCATTCACCCTGGGCATCACCGATTTTGTTAGCCAAGAAGGATGATGGAAGCTTGAGACTATGTGTCGACTACCATAGCCTGAATCAGGTGACCGGGAAGAACAAGTACCCACTCTCAAGGATTGACATCCTCTTTGATCAGCTCAAGGGAGCATGATGGTTCTCGAAGATAGACCTCAGGTCAGGCTATCACCAGCTCATAGATCGAGATGAGGATGTGTAGAAGAAGGCCTTCATGTGTCGGTATGGCCACTTTGAGTTTCTGGTTATGCACTTCAGCGTAACCAACGCTCCAGCAGTGTTCATGAGTCTCATGAATAGGATATTCCATCCTTACCTTGATCGCTTTGTCATAGTCTTCATTGACGACATACAGATTTACTCAACTACTGTGGAGGCTCATGCCTACCATTTGCGGGTAGTACTGGATACACTCTGAGAGCACCAGCTTTATGGTAATCTCTCGAAGTTCCAGTTCTGGATACGAGAGGTTCATTTCTTGGGACACGTCATCTCGGAGGTTGGATTTGCAGTGGACCCAGTGAAGATCGAGGAAGTACTTTCTTGGGATCCACCAAGGAGTGTGATGGAGGTACGAAGTTTTCTGGGTCTAGCTGGGTACTATCAAAGATTCGTGCCAGAATTCTCCAGAGTTGTAGCACAGCTTTCAGCATTGACAAAGAAGGAGAAACTCTTCATGTGGTTAGAGATATTCCAACAGAGCTTTCAGGAACTGAGGAAGAGGTTGACCGGTGCGCCCATCTTGAGGCTACTAGAGGAGGGATTTGGGTATATAGTTTACTACGATGCATCAGGGACTAGACTCGGGTGTGTCCTGATGCAGGAGCGAGCAGTGATCGCATATTTTTCTCATCAGCTGAGACAGAATGAGAAGAACTATGCTACCCATGACCTGGAGTTCATAGCAGTGGTCTTCGCCTTGAAGATGTGGAGACACTATTTGATGTGAGAGCATTTTACAGTATACTCTGACCACCAGAGTCTCAGGTACATCTTCTCGTAGAAGTACCTGAAATAGAGACAACGATGATGGCTTGAGTTCCTCCAGGACTATGACTTTGAGATAGTCTATACTCCTAGGAAGGGAAATGTTGTAGCAGATGATCTAAACATGAGATCGGGAATTCAGTTTCTTGGAGAAGTGACAGAGCAGCTGGCCACGTTGTAGATATCCTTTGTGGATAGATATGGAGTACCCTTTCTATAGTCTCTCGTAGTCACTCCTCCACTCCTTTAGGGAGTCAGGGAGGTACAACATGGAGACATTGTCTATGAGACACGACGTGCTTAGATATCCTTAGGGTAGGCACCTGATGGGTTTTTTGAAGGTGGGGAGCACATCATCTTCTTCAGAAGACGTTCCATGGTACCAGTTTCACTACAGGAGGAGGTATTGAGGGAGTTCCACACTTCCCCTCTAGCAGTATATCTAGGAGTGGAGAATATGTATCAGGACCTCAGACGACAGCAATGGTGGTCGGGTATGAAGAAGGTGGTAGCATTGTTTGTCTCACGATGCCTCACTTGTTAGCAAGTGAATGGGGGGCACTAGGTTCCAGCAGGATTAGTTTAGCCCTTAGAGGTCCCAGAGTGGAAGTGGGATAGGATATCCATTGATTTTGTAACGGGGCTTCCACATACATCTAGAGGACATGACTCTATCTGGGTCATTGTCGACCGACTCACCATGTCGTTCAACTTCCTACCGATCAGAGAGCAGGGCTCAGTAGAGATCTTGGGACGCCTCTACATACAGGAGATCGTACGGCTTCATGGTGTGCCATCAACGATCATCTCCAATTGGGGTGCTCATTTCACTTCCTGGCTATGGAAGGGGTTGCAGGCGGATTTTGGGATGCATCAACATCTAAGAACCACCTTCCCTCCTCAGACGGATGGTCAAACTGAGAGGACCATTAAGACTCTTGAGGACATGCTCTGTGCATGTGTCCTTGACTTTGGTTGTAGCTAGGAGGATCAATTACCCTTGGTAGAGTTTGCATACAACAACAGATATCACTCCACCATCGGGATGGAACTATACAAGGCATTGTACGGCCGACCTTACAGATCACCTCTGTTTTGGACTGACCCAGGGGAGTAAAAACTTATAGTAGTAGAGATGGTTTAGGCTATGACAGAGAAGGTGCAGATCATCCAGGAGTAGATGAAGACTGCACAGAGCAGACAGAATTCCTATGCTGATAGGAGACAGAGACCACTGGAGTTCGAGGATGGCGACCATGTCTTCCTACAGGTCTCACCTTGATAAGGTCTATAGAGATTTGGCCTAGGTGGCAAGTCATCTCCAAGATTCATCGGGCCATTCTAGTTCCTCAGTAGAATAGGTGAGGTGGCTTACCTCCTGGCCCTTCCACCTCAATTGCAGTGGGTTCACGACATCTTCCACGTATCTCAGTTGAGGATATATGTGCACGACCCATCCCAAATCATCAACCATATGGAGATGGAAATCGATGATGAGGCGACATTCACGGAGGACCTAGTGGAGATCGAGGATCGATAGAATCTGGTCCTACGTGGATGGCTGACTCCTCTAGTGTGCAGTCATTGGTAGCACGGGAACCTCCAGGAGAGCACATGGGAGCAGGAGGCTCAGAGGCATGCTCAGTACCCTCATTTGTTTCCCTAGTGTGTGTTGTAGCTTTACAGGGACATAAATCCCGAGGTGGGGGTAATTAAAAGACCTGGAAATTTAAAGGAAATTTTTTTCATAAATT
Source organism: Viscum album (assembly GCA_963277665.1). Taxonomy (NCBI): domain Eukaryota; kingdom Viridiplantae; phylum Streptophyta; class Magnoliopsida; order Santalales; family Viscaceae; genus Viscum; species Viscum album. The sequence goes on from OY728121.1 coordinate 363,306,102, forward strand.
CTTCGGAATTTTACGAGTCCGCAGTTTCTGACGGCACTTGATTCTGAGGCCCAATGTGCCCAGAATAATTTCTTGATGTTTTGTTCGGATATGTTCAGTAAACATATGTTCTGGTTTTTCTATCTTTTGAACCGATGCTCGGAATTGAAATCCAAGGATACCGATGAACTCACAGCGCTGGAATTCACTTAAGAGGACCTTTACCGCAGTTGCGTTTTGTAATGGCTGAATGTTATTTTTGGGGATTCTCTATAAATTTATTAAAAATTATGTGTTGCATAATTTTTTTCATGGGGTGGTTATTTTATCTAAATAGGAGCTGGAGGTGAGGCCCACTCCCCAAAAAACCAAACATGAGAGGATATTGTGTGGTGGGGCCCACACGAACACAATCCTCTCAACTCCCCTTGAAACCCCCCTTTAACTCCTAAAACCTTTCAGCTTCCTTATTTTGAATTTTTAACTTTTCACCTCCTCTCATGAATGTGCCAACACCTAAGAATAATTAATTCCACACTTAATTAATCTAATTTTGAATAAATTTGAACTTATTTTTCCAACATTAAAAGAAGATATTACATTCTCTTATTTGGGTTGGCATAATTTTGGTTGGGAGAACAAAGGAGGGAAGAAGAATTCTTGGAGGAATAATATTCATTTCATGAAGAACATCTCTTCCACATCTTCAACTGGGGAAAGAAGGTGAGGTGACACCACGAATAATGCCGTCTACCATCCTCTTCCTTTGAGTCAAGGGAGAAGACGCCGCCATCGCCAATGACAAATGTTGACGGAACAACATCTGTCTTCCACGGTGCACGATTTCCTCAACGCCCATCTTCCGTGACTCGTCGACGTGCAACATTAATTATGAGGTAGGGGAAATATAGAATATTTGTTTATTTATAGGTTTGTATTATACCCTCTTACCTTGGCGATTGGTTTTAGTGGACGATGATCAAGTTGTTATCATATAACGCAGAGGGTGCGGGCCGAACAAACACGGCCCGACGTCCCTCCATTGAAACATGTTTATGTTGGTGATGGAGGCAGAGCAGGAAGGGTGTAGTGCCATCGCATTGTGCCAGAGGAAAGAGTCCACGACCATGATGTGGCAGAAACTGGAGTCCACGTCCAGGCCGGGCCGCGATAGTGGATGACCGGTGCTGCCGCACCGACCGCATGGGGGAAACTGCGGCCCTCAACTGTGAGACGCTCGCCCGAAGAAGAACCGGCTGGCCTCATGCCTGATAGGCTAGAAGAACTGGCCAGCTAAAGCTGACTGGTCTTGAGAATCGTGGCGTCGCTAGGAGTCGTGCTACTGAGGAACCGCGGCCCGCTTCCGCGGGAAGCTCGGCGGACGAACCGGTCGGCCGCCTGCCGGCAAGGCTAAAGGGAACTGCGACGCTGCTTTGCACTGCGTGGGAAGAACAGTGGCTCACTGTTTGGAACTCTCACGTCAGAAAAAACCGGTCGGCTTCAGCCGCCCAGGCAGCAAGGAGGGGTGGCGCCGCTCAGCACCGCAGGGTGAGTCGAACCAGCCAGCAACCGCGGGCCGGGACCGCGGGTGGGTCGCGCCCCGCCAGGACGGGCTGACCCCCCAAACTGGCCGGACCCGCCGGGCCAGGTCCCTAGGTGGGCCACACTCCACTGGTCCAGGCCGACCCCTAGTCAGGATATACCCACCAAAATGGGTGGGGCTGACCCGCCAGTCCACTGGGCTTGACAGGCCGAGCTCGTTTCGCTTAAACATGAATATCTTCTAGGCTGCGCGTTCGATTGACGTGCCATCTGCGGCACTGGGATACTCATGATGAGGCGGTTATTTTGAGATAATCTTAGTGAGTTTTGGAAAACATTGGAAAACGGCCAGGTTTGGAATGAGCGTAATTCCAACCGGGCCCCTGGATCGGAAATTCTAATAACTCTCAGACCGGGCGTCCGATTGACACTTCATCTATCACTTTGGGTTCCGTTTGATGACACGGAACTATGGGATACATCAAATCAGAACATCGTGATAGTTGATGTATCGACACTTGGCTTCAGTAGAGGACCCTCTTGGAATCGAACGTGTTGTGTGTGGGAACCCTAGAGTTGTTTGCGACTACGACGACTACTGTACCAGAATCCTACATGGGTTCGGCAGCGATGACTACTGTACTAGGATCCTATGTGTGTTTGACTATGATGAATATTGTACATGAATCTTCTGTGGGTTCGACAACGATGACTACTGTTCTTGTATCCTGTGTGGGTCTGACAGTTTTGACCTCTATTCTTGTATCCTCTGTGGGTTCAACAGAGTAGCTTGTCTTGTATCCTGTGTGGGTCTGACAGCTTAGCTGGTCTATTATCTTGTGTGGGTGAGACAACGTAGATGAATCAGTGACTACGTTTGATCATCTCTATCACCTTACGAATGATGTATACCTGTGTGAGCTGAGTCTTGACTTTCAATCATTATCATCGATGTGATTGACATTACTTTCCTGTGTGTACTAGGTTGTCCTTGGGCTCGAGAGTTGGAGCTAAACTATGGTTGATAAATTAGGTATATGTATGCGCATATACCTAAGTAGGGTTGGTTGATACTTCATGCTTGTATCATTCCTTTTTGGTTTATCCTGGGTGGACTGGGTTGTGCTTGGGATCTAGAGTTGGAGCTAAACTGTGGTTGATAACTTAGGTATATGTATGCGCATATACCTAAGTAGGGTTGGTTGATAATTCGTGATTGTATATTTCCTTTTTGGTTTATCCTTTGTGGATTCTGGGAGACCTTCGGTGGTCTCAGGGTCCCTACTGAGTATCGTTATACTCACCACTGCACGGGCAATGCCCTTACTTTGTTGTGTTGGTTGCAGACGACAGACAACACTGATCGAGGAAGAGAGTTGTGGAAATGGATGGTACCCAAAGGTGGTCCACTTGGGGATACATACACAGAGCGGAAAGAAGGACCTGAGGTGCTGAGGAGGCCATCTATACCCACCCCTTCAGGTGGGATTCCAGGAGGATGACTCAATAGTTTCTATTTACTTTTCTGCAGTTGTACTTTACTTTTGGGCTTGTATTTCCAACCCCTTTCCTTTCAGCACTTACTTTTGTATTCAGTTTTACATTGTATTTATTTTCAGTTGTTGCCTCTACCGCTTGTTTTCGGACTGTGTGTGTGTTATAGGTTAAAAAGGTAATGCCTTCCATTTCACCAGGATTACGCCTTTGGTGCTAGTCGCCAGCCCCTGACCTATGGAAGGTGGGCATGGGATAGTCACGGCACGGGCCCTAAGGACGGGCCGTCCCACAAAAAACCCTTGATATGCCGAAAAAACACAAAACACACTAAAAACCCCTAAAAGAGTATGAAATAAGAAATCCCATAAAACCAAAATACAAACCAAAATCATTTATGTATCCCTAAACCCAAAAAATATGAAAAAAACCGTCAAACCATAAAAATCATAAAAACACACAAAAAACAAAACACTCATAAATTCACAAAATACCTTTAAAACCTAAAACCCTTACTAAACTATAAAAATATATAAAGCCACATAATAGGATAAAAACCCTATAAGTTCTAGACATCCCAAACCCCTAAAAACCATTAAAAACCAAACAAACCAAAAAACCATACCCCCTAAGAAAAAAATAAAAATCCATAAAACCCCTAAATAACCATAAAAAGATTAAAAATACATGAAACCCCCTAAACCCATTAAATACCTAAAAACCCAAAAAACATCAAAAAACATAAAAATCCCCTAAAAACTAAAAACCCTAAAAAAACCTAAACCATATCCTCTGCACCCTAAATCATAAAACCAACACACTAAAACCTATAACCTACACCTTATACACTAAACACTATATTCTAAACCCTAAACCATATTCCCTAAACTATAAACCCTAAACCCTACACCCAAAACCTAATACCCTACACCCAAAACCCTAAACACTACACCATAAACCCTATACCCAACACCGTAGAACCTAAACCCTATAAGATACACTCTAAACCCAAATCCCTACACCACAAACCATATACCATACTCTCTAAAACCTATACCAGACACCCAAATCCCAATACCATGTTGGATAATAATTGATAGAAATAATTACTCTAGGGGTTGAACCATTATTTAAAAATTTTAAGAAAATAAAAATAAATATTTTATTTATTAAAGATTAGATAGAGAGTGATGTGTTAATGTAATGAAGTGTATAAAAAATAAAATGAAAGAACATAGAGAATTATATAGTTGTTCAGATCATCGAGATCCTACACTACTTTTCAACCATTTCTACTTGGTGAGAAGATTGGTAGCCACTATGAAACTCTATTTTAGAGGATTGATAATATTTTAAAGACTCTGAGTTTTATAAATACCCAAAGGCACAACCTAGAATTTTTATAGGAGTCTTTAACCTAGTCTTTGATCTATATTTTATTCGACATTTTCAACTACGAAAATTCTTTTGGGTTATTGAATATCCAAATAGATAAGACCTTCTATTGATTGGGAGGAGTACAAACCAAACACAAACAGATTGAAAAGTTAGAATGAAAAGATAATACAAACCAAAAAAATGAAATTAAAACCATTGTATATATCAAATTATGAATATGACAGTGTTCAATTATCATCATCACTTTAGGAGTAGAGGATCATACCAGAGAATATGATTCATGATCTCATTATTGAAATAGAAGTTTTAATGGTTTTTGAATGAAAGTATTTATGTAGGTATATCACTAGTAAGTTCTAAAAGTAATTATGGAATAAAATGTATAGAGGATTTTTATCCATTAATCATTTTTCAATGGATTAATCTCACTTAATTAAATAAAATATATTCTCGGATCATATAAATCACCAATAACTACATGCCATGAAGATCACATAATAAAACATAAAACTATAGTTTCCATTATTTGAAAAAATAGGGATGAATATCCAATATTTTTTTCCCTTTATTGTGCATGAAATAAGTGCGTAAAACCTCCAACATGATCATTAGAAACAAAATATATTTACATGTTTTTAAAATAATTAAGTAATAAATAATAAACAAGCAATTTTTTAAAAATATTTAGAACTCATTAAATAGAGTATCATAACTTCTTTTGTGTGACGTAGTACATTTTTGTAATATGATATATGTGTGTAATATATACATAATGTATACTCACAATAATTTTTACACAATATGTAATTTTATTTTCATCAAAAAAAATTTTAAATTATTTGAAATATTTATTTCTATTAGTTCAATTAAAAATAATACAAATTTTATATTTAAATGAAATTTTTGATTGATGGTAGATAGAAATACCTAGAGGTAGTATGATGCTGCTATCGCTAGAATGTTATATCCATATGGTTGGATGATCTACCATTTCAGTGATATATTGTCGCTAGTAGGTGTAGAGTACTTGCATTACTAGTGATCAGCCATTGAGTGAGATATACCTTTGCTTCACATGATGTTATTACCACTGCATTTGAGGAATCTATATTTTTTTAAGAAATCATGACTAAATAAATAAAAAAAACATTAACTACCTATGGTTTATGGACATACTATTGTCCTGTTAATGTGAAAATCAATCGTTAGTGGTTGAGCATAGCATACTTTACCGGAAACCTACGGTTATTAAAGAATATTATATACCATTCCGGAAGATGTACCATAAAGAAGTGATACCCTATCTTGGATTCCTAGTACAATGATCTAACTTCATTGGAAATGAGATAAAATAGTTGGAGGTTTCTACTACTGTTGAATAGGTGTTCTACTTGAGACCAGATACTCTCTATGGAGGTTGGTAGCTCTTCCATGACTGAGAAAAGATATACCATCAAGAATTTTATATAACAGTGCTTTAGAGGAATGATTAAACAATTCATTTTCAAATGTTGGAAGTTATTTATTTAGTTAAAATAATGGTACAACTATCACTGATGATCTGGTACTACCATGGATGAATATACTAGAGGTAATTTGATGGCCCTTTACTGTAAAACTATCTTCATTTTTCATCATCTATGCAAGATGAAAATACATCTATGATGTTGAAATCATGTTGAATGAAATTCCTTGGACTAGATTGATCATATTATAAAGATTCATCCATAGAAAGCTAAAATTTGATCAATGGTGGTTTGATAGGGAACTTGGGTGATCATAAACCTACAAAAATGCTGGAGAAGATGAAAATAACTCAGTGTAGATTGAACATCTTACATAAATCTAGTCAGACAAATGACTTTATGTATAAATCATTTATATAGAAGAATAGATCCCACACATGCCTGAGTCCAACATTTATTTCTCCCACGGTAGACTCAATTTGGTAAATATAAAATGTTTCCCACAATTCATTCAATTTGGCACTAGGGTCGGCACCCAAAACACTTACACAAACAATATGGGGAAGGCTAACCCACTTTCCCACTGCATGCCTTCATGCACACCTAGAAAGTTCCACGCACAACAAAGGAATTCTTCTTACCTATTATAGGCCCTTGGTTTCACCAATCCTTCCATTAATGGGTCCCTTGTGTCTCCCCCCCCCCCCGTGAGGATAACCATTGATCCTTATGTGGTTGAAATGATATCCCTTTTGGTCTTTCTAGGGTTAGCTATATATTTTAATAATAATCACTAAAAAATGAATAAAGATAACACAACATTTAAAAATTGAATAAGGAATCATTAATTAATTATGATGAACAAGAAAAATATAAGATAAAAAATAATAATGTATCATTAATTATTTCAAAAATTAATGCATGTACATAATAAATAATTTTATCTTTAAAAAATTTTAATTTAATAAAATGTGGCGAAATAGTTATTTAGAAAAACACTACTATAAAAAAGAATAATAATCTAGTTAAAAAATCAATAATATCCAACTTTTTTGAAAATTAAAATACTAAACATTTATTAAACATTCAAAAACATTTTCCCCATATTGAAATTTATCAAAAAAAAAAGACAATTAAAATCAACTCTTGAAAACATTCCCCATTATAAATAGTATAATGTAATTAGAATTAATATAGTTTAATTTTTTCATAAAAAATTTGATATTTAAATATAGTACACTTGTAAATAAAAATTTAAAAAAGAGAGTAGTTTTATAAAAGTAGTAATTATACGAAATATAAATGTTAATCTACCAACATACATAGTTCAAACTTCATTTTCAAATATCTAATGGAATATAAAGGATTAGTGAATATTTCATCCAATTATTTATAATTTGGAACAAAATCAAAAAAAAATATTACCTTTATTTACATGATCCCTTATAAAATGAAATCCAAAATCGGTATGATTTTTTTAGAGTGTATTAGAGGTTTTTAAGAAAATTAAGTTTCATTGGAATTGTCATAGAATATTGAAACATTATAAAAAAATTAGAATCAAAATATGTTTATTTTATCCATGTATTTAGTTAACAATAACTAATTGTAGAAATATATCCATCTTTAGTTTTAGATAGTGCTATTGCTAGCTATTTCTTATAACTCGAGGAAATTTAAATTTTTCCTAGAAAACGAAACATACCAATAGTTATTTTACAGTCAATACTGCAACCTAAAAATTCAAAATTAGAATAAGATAATAAATAAATACAAATTTTATTTGAATAAAATAAATCAGTTATTTAATTTCCCTTAATATATAAAGTTAATCTCTTTACTTCATCAATTTGAATTTTCATATGGTTAGACTGAAATCTATCACATAATTATTCTACTAACATTATTTATTTTATAGATTCATTGAGATATAATAAACTACCTATCATGACTCTATATATTTGTATACCAACTAACTTTTCAGATTCATCTAAGTCTAATATTTTTTTGGTACTCATTGATTTTTTCATAATCTTTCTAGATATAATTCCCACTTCCTTGGAATATACATTAGCTAGATTCCTTGCATTGTTTTTAAATATATTTTTAGCTTCAAAAAGCATCTGATAAAAAATAAATTTAGTTTATATTATTGTTTTTCCATTATAAATTCAAAAAATAATCACCCATTATTTCATTAAAATTCATTTAATAAATCATGAATATAATATATCCTATTTGAGTCATTGAATTTATTATAAATGTTTGTAGAAATAAAATCATCACCAAAAATAATAATTTTCCTAGTAATGTAAAATTTATTTTCTAGTTTTTATACTGGATTAAACATTTCCAAATAAATTTTAAATTTTATTATCATTAATAGTTTTTAACTATTTATTATCGATTTGATAATATGAATGATCCCCCTTTACTGAGTGATTCTCATTATCTTATTCATTATCATCCGCAAAATTAATTTCCGTAAATTTATCATCATTTTTTATTAAATTCTAATTATTCTTTCCGTATATATTTTCATTAAACATAACTTTTATAGACTCTTAAAAAAATAAAATTATCTTATTAAAATCCCTATATGATTTTATAGTATTTTAATTTCATAAAAAAAATTCTTTCGTTACATTTATAATCTAATATTTATAAATTATCTTGTTTTAGGATATGGAATTTTCAACCAAATGACCTAAAATATCCAAATTTAGGTTTAAAACCATTAAATAGTTCATAAAGGGTATAGTTTTAAAATGGAATAATATATACTCTACTAAAAACATGACAATATATATTTGAAAATTATTTCCAAAAATATCATGGACATTATATTCCAAAAGAATTTTTCTGGCCACTTCTTGTATTGAAATATTATTTATTTCAAAAAAATCTTTTTTGTTGGTTTCATAGGGGATGAAAAATAATTTTCCATCAATTTTATTCAAAAAAATTATCAACATATAAATTAAATAATCCACCACCTCTATAATTCCTCATGGATATGTTTAGCATATTTTTGAAGTCTGAATATGTTTATAGAAATAACAAAATATTGTCAAAGATTCATTTTTATTAGATAATAAATAAATCCATATAAATCTCTTGAAGTCATCTACTTTTTAATATACATATTTCTTACTAAATAAACATATAGTTTTTAATGTTCCAAATAACTCAATATGTAATAGTTCTAAGAATCATGTAGTATTAAGATTATTAACCGATTTAAATCTTGGTTTGTGTTACTTACCCTTTCAATAGGAATAAAAAAAGTACATTATTTAATGTAACATTGGATATTACAAAACCTATTCATGATCTAGTAGTTTTCTCAACTATATAATTTCTTCATTCCCAAGTAGCCTATGTTACAAAATTCTATCTATTTATATAACATTTACACACTTAAAATTTTCATTAGTGAGATTAGAAAAATCGATAGTGTAAACATTCACTTTTCTATTTGAAGAAAAAAGTAGATTTAATTTCCAAAATAGTTTATTTATCATGTTTGAAAATTATATTTAACCCATCATGAAAAAAATATTATATACTTATTAGATTGTGTTTTAAACAATATAAAAATAATAATTTTGAAATAATAATAGTTTTAGAAAAACCAACTTCACTAACAACATTAATATTAACATCACAGTTACCTCGAAATGTGAGTATGCCACCATCACATAAATTGTATTATTGAAATTAAAAAATGTCACATTTCATGTGACTAGATAATCCATTATCTAAATACCACGTGTCATTGATACTTTGATAGAATATATCATATAATTAAGGAATTGTGAAAAATGTTTTGGAAGTAATGGTCACTTGGTTCCAAATTAATTAGTAGCAGAGAATTGATAAACATAAAAAGATTAAATACATTTATTTTTGGACAATTTTTAAAAAAAATATCAAATAATTAATGTTTTATTTTTTAAAAAATGTCATTTATATATTAGTTAACATTATTGGGAATAATTTCCCTTCATCTTACATTTAGTAAAGGTTACAACATAAATAATTCCTTTTGAACTTTTAACCAAGGTAGTCTTATTCAAACTTTGTGATAGTGTAGTATAAAAAACCATTATTATTTTTGTTTAGTTACATCAATGAAATCATTTTATCATATCCTTCTTTACCATGAACAAATGTAGACAAATTCTTTTTTTGATTGAAAAAATACTTTATCAAATTAAAATTACCTTTTTCAATTGTCTCTAAATCAATATAAACATTCACATTAGATCCAAAATATCCCCTTCTCAATTTCTTACTTTATTTCTAAATTTTCATACGATCATTTTCAACATTATATAAATATTCTAAAAAAAATTTAATCTTCCATCTTGATCATTATAACTAAAATCCAGTAATTTATTGAAATTTTCATTTCCAAATTTCAGTCTTAATATTCCATAATCATAATTCTATAAATATTTTTCATTCTAGGAAATGAAATTATTCAATTTATCACATTCCCACTTCTATTTCACATTTTCTTTCAATTACATCTTATATTTCAATTTTTATGTTTCTGTGTTTTTCAATTATATGGACTCTATAATTCATTAATTCCTTATTTTATTTAATCATTGGTTTGACAATAGAATTAATTGAATGAAAAGTGAATAGACATCCTCACATTGTACACCCATTATAACATGGTTCCCTATATCCTATTCACTTACTGAATAACATCTAGAATCAAAACTACATGAGTAGTCCTAACCTCCAAATAAATAATTCTTTTCTTTTCTCTTTTTATATTTTCATTTCATTGGAATTTTGAGTTTGGGGTAGTTAGTATTAATGCCTCATTTCTTCCTATATGCATAACAGTTTAAATTTTGAAACTTCATTATTTCTAGTATTATTACTGTTATTGTAGTCATTTTTAAACATTCATCTGAACTTCTTCTTACCACCTTTGTCTCACATGGATATAAAATACTTATTTCTAAAGTGATCCATATCTTTTTCACCTTACTAAAACATATATTTATAAGTGTTGAAGATTTATTTATCATTAGACACAAAATATATAACTTTTTTATTTATAAACTCCTCATTAATAATTTTTTATACTCTTACTCATACTGAAGAAATGAGACTACTAGTTAATCTAAGGTGTAATCTTTAAAATTCATACTCTCATCGATGAAAACATTATTTTCATGACATATTTTTGTAGATATCTCAGAACTATTTCATCATGAGATGTTATATCTAGTACTTCAACAAGGGAACTCATATAATTAGTAATACTTGTAAAATAATGGAAGATCTAATTGAATGAATATTAATATTCCATATTGTAGTTCTGATATTCTTCTTGGAAAATTCATGTCTTGGTTATTTTGAGACTGTCAGCCCTGTTGTGAGTGACTTGAATTATTATCCCTATATTGTGGGTTGTCTTAAAAGATTAGATATTTCTATAGACACTTCTTTTTATAGCATAGTACAAAATATTCTTAACATTTTAATTTACAACATACTTAACCATATCATTTCCTACAAGTATTTCTAGGTCAGCTTTGAGTAGATCATAAGGATTTTCCCTGATAGTCTAAATATCCACGCTTAACTATTTCAGGTAGGATTTTATTCTTTCCTTTTATATTACATAGTCACTTAAAATTATGAATGGTGATTTTTTTGGAATTCATATATCATTGTAATGGACACCATACATCTTATATAACTAAAAATTCATTCATTTTAATGTTCGGTATAGGATAATTTGGTTGTTATTTTATTTAAAAATATGAAAAAGAACTATATCCATAAACATTAAAATAAAAAACTATTATGATAATTAATTAGATACCTTTCTCTGATACAATTTGTTGGATCTTAATTGAAGGAAATAATGATTAGAGTAGGGTGAAAATTCATTTAAAATTTTGAAGACAAAACATTCAGTGTTTTATTTATTAAAAATTCTATACTAAGTGAATTTTTCAAGTAATGATGTACATAATAAATAAAAATAAATAGAACATATATTGTTTTAGTAGTTTTAGATTTCCAAGATCCTATTATAACCCTTAACCTCCCCTACATTATGAGAAGATTGGTACCCACTATGAAACTCACATTTAGAGGTGTGATAACCTGTTATAAAATCCTTATTTTAAAAATTCACAGAGGAAAAACCCATACTTTTTACAAGATTCTATAACCATGCCTCTGACCTAACTTTTCTTCAGGGGTCACAACCCAAAATTTCCTTTTATGTGGTGGAATAACCAAATAGATAAGACCTGATTTTGATTAGGAAAATCATAAAGAAGACATGAAAAGTTTCAAACTGAGAAATAAAGGATAATATGAATAAAAAGATCAATGAATCCCATTAGAAATATAAAATCATGAAGATGATGAAGTTCGATGATATTGACCACTTTATCAATAGTGGATGGTAAAATATATATCGCTTTGGGATCTCGATAGGGAAAATAATGTCACAATGGTTCGTGATTAAAAGTATAGAATGAAGCTATATCTCCACTAAGTTGTAAATGTTATTATCGAGTAAAATATATGGAGTTGTTTTATCCCTAGATAATACGTCATTGGAATAATATCACTTGAATAAATATTTATAAAAAAATTAAAATTAAAATAATAAACTTTAGGTTTGATAAATATATTAAAAACTCATAAAATAGAGTATTGTAACTACATGTGTGTAATATACTACATTTTTTTAATATATTTTATTTGTTATATATATATAATATCCTCAAAATAATTTTTACACAATGTGTACTTAGATTTTTTGTAAAAAAATAATTGAAATATTTATTTCATTTAAAGAAATTGAAAATAACCCTGATTATATTTTTAGAAGAAATATTTAACTAGTGGTTGATATAAATACATAAAGGTATCACATTGTTTCCACTACAATCATGCCACTGATGCATGGTAGGATGATCTACCATTGAGATAATCTATTATCACTAGAAGGGGAATGGTACAACCATCCGTGGTGATCATCCATTGAGTGAGATCTTGTGTTGCTTCACATGAAGCTTCTACCATGGTATATGAAGAAACTATATTGCTCAAAGAAACCATTACTAATGAATGAAGAGAAACACGAACTGTCATTGGCACATGGACATGGAACTATCATGCGATGAAGGAAAGAAACTATTAGTGGTTGAGTGGAGCCACCATTGTTAGAGACCTTCCATTATTGAAGAAGATGATCTACCATTTGAGAATATGTACCATGAAGAAGTGATATCTCATCGTGGATGCAAGGTACTATTATCTACTGTCAGTGTAAAGTAGGTTGACGATTCATCAATTTATGTTATCATTGAATGATGCTTCAATTTTAGATGAGCAAACATCAGTGTAGGTTGGAGGTTCTTCCATTACTAACAAAAGGAGCTACTGTCATGCCGTTATAGAAAGGTCCTTTCATGGAATGATGAAACAAGATACTATAGACTTTAAAAAGATCTAACATCGAGCAGAAATTATAGTTATACCATCATTAATGACTTGATGCTACCATGGATGAACAATCTAAGTGTAATATGATTATCCTACACTATAAAATTTTCTTCAAATTTTCACATGCATGGAATATGAAAATTCATCTATGATGTTGAAAACATTTTGAATCTAACTCATGATCTTGGAATGATCATAATATCTCGATTCATCCATGGAAGGCTTCACATTGATCAAAGGAGGTCTAGCCCTGAACATTGATGACAAGAAACCTGTGAATAATGTAGGAAGAAGAAGAGGATTTCCTGGTAGTGATTGAACGATTCATGTAGATCTAATCAAAATACGAAGGTCATGTCTGAGTCATTTAAGTATAGGAATCATTATCATGTTACCCTAAGAACCACATTGAATTTAGATATGGTATATAAGCTCCCATAAATAACAAACCATCCCCACTATTAATTCAATCTAGCACCAAGGTCCGCACCAAGAACACTTACACACAAAAAATATGGTCTGGGCTAACCTGCCATCTCCTTGAATCCTTTTTACACACCTAAAAGGCACAATGCATACCAATGGTGTTCTACCTTCCATTTAAAGGCACTCAGCTTCATCCATACCACAATGTCTCGGTACCTTGTGGTTATCTCTCCCATGAGGTTGATCACTATCCCTCAAGGTTGTTGAATGGATTTCCCATGTATGATATCCTTTGTATTCCATCTGTTTTACTAAAAATCACTTAAAAACAACATGAATAAAACGACATGATATTTAAACATTGAATAAAGAATCATTAATCATTTATGATTAACAAAGAAAATTAAAGATAAAAATATCATCAAGTTTTACTAATTATTTTAAAAATCTATATATGTCAATAAAAAATTATTACATATATAAATAATTCGAAATTAATTGAATATGACTAATAGTAATTTATCAAAACAAAATTGTAAAAAATATTGACAAAGTGGTGTAAACACTAGCACACCTTACTCCCTAAAACCTAAACTCGACACCATAAACCCTATACCCAACACCATAAACCCTAAATCGCACACCCTAAACCCTATAATGTACACTCAATACCCTAAACCCTACACCCAAAACCCATTAAACTACACCATAAACCCACAAAACAGCACTATAAATCCTACACCCTACCCCCCAGACCATATACCACAAACACTAACCCCTAAACCCTACAGGTTATACCCCATAACCTACACCTTATACCTATATACCCAACACCCTAAACCCTATGCCCTACACCATAAACCCAAAACCAAAAACCCTACACCCATTGTACAATAACATACACCAAAAACCCTAAACATTAAAATGTAAACCATAAACCCTACATCCTAAACCAAAAACCATAAACCTTATACCATATTCCAAACAGCCTAAAACTTATACCCTACAACCTACACCCAACACTCTATACCCTATACCCTAAATCCTACACCCAATACCCTACACCATATACCTTAAACCCTATACCCTATTGTAACGCCCTGACCCCAGTTACTTAGAGTCGGTTCATTATTACATAACATTGGCATGACCACAAAAGATCAATTCTTGAAAGACCGATTAGTTTAGTAGCCTTGGAATCACTAGATACATTCATAAAGTTTACATTACATCATAATTTAAAAACTACAACAACATAGTCTCCATAGTCCACAATCATATCCCCTCATACTATCCATGCAGGTCATTCATAAAATACTTCTTCACATCTTGGGAAAAATAAAGCATAGAAATGGGTAAGCTCAGATGCCCAGTAAGGATAACAATATATCAGAAACTTTCATAAATAAGTATAAACATTTAAGGCAATGTATAACTAAAACAAAAGCCTTTTAAAAATGAACTTCAGCCTAATATGGCAGAAATAAAATGAAATAATGTCATTTACTTATTCACATGGATATTCTACTAGTCGAATAATCACATGCAATATCAATAACCACTTTCATAATGATGGAATGCATAATTGCAGAATATCATAACCACGTAGCCAAGGCCTCGTGCCCAGACTACAAATATGATTTTGTCGAGGCCTCATTCCAAGACACTAGTTTGTCTCATGGGACCTACCAATGCATCGAGGAGCTATAGCGGGCTCCACCTGTCACTTATTATGTCCAATACATTCCTTATATGAACATGTTTAAACATAACATAAATATTCGTTTTAAAACTATCATACGAAATGTCAATACTTTCTCCATAAACCATGAATGGTATAAAAATAACACATCCATAGTCAAACATATCACAAAACCTTCAATACAATATGGATGTTTTTTATCATAATAAATCAACTTCAAATAACCTTAAAATCCATCAAAGGATGTTGACATAGATGAAATCAAAACTATTTGAGAGAAATATCTCTTTTTTTGAAATCATTTATAAGTCACATAATTGTAAAATAAAACATTTACTTTGAAAATATCCTTATAAGCTTGTATGTGAAGCTTCAAAGACTTTATAATGGGGGAAAATAGCTGCACCCACCGTATAAGTTAAAAAAACATTCTTACCTTAATTCTGTCGAAAAGGTTAAAAAGGACCTTGTTTGGAAAATAACGGAAATATTACTTTATAAAATTCTTATAAAATGTCAAACAAGGGCATAAATGACTTTAAACCATATTCTGTAAAATAATAAGAATTTTTTGAAATGAATTTTTAAGAAACATGGATGTGAATGATAAAGAGGTCCCAGAAGATCATTACGTATAAACAACCTCGGATAATGAAGAGATTGTGAAATAAACCCTTACCTTGTACTTTTCCTTGGTTGGGGGTAGGTTATCCTCCAGAATAATGGAGAAATAATTGTTATTAAATTATTCAACAATCATATACATTAATATGATATCATATATGATCTTTTAACATTACTTTGTTAATAATATCTTAGTATTATCACCGTTTCAGGTGTTAACTTACTCAATTTTTTATATTTTTTGTTACATAAGCCGTGTTTTTTATGGATAGTTTGTATCTTATTCATATCCAGAATGATATAAAGTCCTTAAAAATTATTTTTAATCATCAAATGAGAATTATACTTGAATGGATATGAAGGAGAATGAATCTCATCGCGTTCGTGGATACGGTAGTCCGTACGTACGTACGAGAGATAATATTATTCTTTTGATAATAAAATAATATATAATTTGATGTTATATAATATATAAAGAATAACTATAATGTTATATTTCTTATTTACATGAATTACACATCATTATTATACCCATCCAAATAATAATGTATTGAATAACAATTACACCATGACGTGGAGACGGTGGGTCATACGTACGCACGTATGGTGACATGTCATTCAAAGGATGGATAGAATACTGAATATGGTTGTACCATATATATAATAACATAATAGTATATAGAATATACTTTAGATATTATTTTATAATGGAAGTAAAAAAGAAAGAAGAAGTTGAATAAGAAAGGAACTTCAAAGAGGGTGGTGAAAACATTACCTCTTCTTCGGGTTTTTCCTTTTGATATGATCAGAAGGGATCCTTAGGTTGGCTTTATGATACAAATAATGCCTCTAGGTTGAATTTATGGAAGTTGAGAGAATAATTGGGTAGGTTTTGGCCAAACCAAAAGGCTTTGAAAGTGTGACGAATTGGCTAGAAGTGGTGTCCTTTTATAAAGGGGAGGTGGGGCTCTTTAGGAAAAATTTAAAGTATTATTTTATAATAAATTAATATTATATTTATAATGGCTCAAAAGTGGATTATTCAACGTATAAGGTGGGGATGGGTCTAAATCCTTTCAACCCATATATTTTAGACTGGTTTGGGTCATTATATTGACCTTATCTTTTAGTTTTAACTCATAGTTAATTAGTTTGACATTTACCATGTGACTTTGTATTTTTATATTATATAGTTAATTAACATAATATATACATCCAAGAGACCCATCAGTGGTCCATTAATGAACCACCGATCATGATATAAGTCCTTTGGCCGAACTTTAGATTTTTAGGAATAGAATATCAATTAATAATATAATATTTGTTTTAAAAACTCATTTATGTCAATTTTGACACTATTCAATAATTGATTTTTCTTAAAGTCTTAAAAACTTTATTTATTCGAATAAAATTCATTTAAGAAATCATAACATGTAATATTAACCAACAAAATTCGTGTACGGCATCAAAACTTTCAGATTATATTTATTTTAACTTTTATATTACCAATTATTTGATTCTTTCATTAATAAGGAAAATGCTGCATCATTATTGTGTCATAAATAAATTTAATTATTAAATGTATAAAAATTATAAATAAAATGACATTATGTAGGAAATCTTTTTATCATTATAATGAATATTTATAGTCGAAAATATAATATATAAAACCCTATGTAAATTTTTTTTCTAAAAGATATATGCTTATGTTATTTTTGTATTTACTTTAACTAAATCAATATAAAGTGTCCTTATCACCTAAAAGTGGCTCCATGGGGTCCCAAAATCGACCCAAAGATACCCATGGTCGGACATATATCAACCAATAATGTTAGGACACGTTTTAGGGTAATTTTACATTATTATAATATTATTTGTTTACCCTTATTTACTGGATTTACCCTTTAACCATGGTAAATAAAATATTTACTAAAGTAATAATTCAAAATGTCTAAAAATAAAAGTTACCTATTTACACAATTTGTACCTCCTGATTCTAAATATGGAATCCATTTTTCAAAATTCAAAACATAGAAGTGGAAGAAATTAATTTAAAATTAATTTCTGTTGTCGAAACAAAAAGCGTGTTTTTAACAAATAATAATTATAAAAGATTGACACTTTCTTATGTCCATTTTAAATATGAAATTACGTCCAATGACCAAAATTGCACTAAATGGTAAAATTATAATATAATTATACTTTAAAATCACTCAAATTCATAATTTATCACTATTAATTATTTTGATTAAAAACGTTGTTTTTAATTAAAATTTAGTAATTTTCACTATTCATCAAAATATGAAAGTTATCAGAAAAGTACCAAACTTTCACTCTATTCTAATTTTGATATTCAGAATCCAAAAATGATGTCTATTTTACCAAATTAGAAACATAAAAGTGTGATTTATTAATTTAAAATTAATTCCCGCTATTAAAACCAAAAGGCGTATTTTTAAGAAATAATAACTATCAAAAGTTTGACACTTGATTATGTCCAATTTCAAAGTGAAATTACATACAATGAACATCATTGGATTAAATGTTAAAAATATAATCTACTTGTACTTCCATACCATAAAAATTTATAATTTAACAATATAAATTATTTTGAATAAAAAAGTTGTTTTCAGTTAAAATATAGTATTTTTTACTATTCATCCAAATATGAAAGTTATCAGAAAAACACCAAAACATTATTGAAACTAAATTATTATGTCCTGATTCTAAAGAAGAAGATTATTTTGTCAAACTGAATATATAAAACTTTCAAATATTAGATTTAAAAAGGCTTCTCCATTAAAAGGTGGTACAATTTCATTTTTTGAAAAATACTTCTTTTATCTGAAAAAAATGTATTTGTTCTTAAATTATGTCTAAGAAACTCATAATATGGATCATAAAATTATAATGATTATATAATGTTCAAAATTCAGTTAATACTATTCATAAACGCTTTTGAATAGCTTGTCTGGTAAGTCATGGTGCGTTAGAACTCGGTGTAGCGTATAATAAAAGTTATTGAATTACATTGAAAAAATAACGTACTATGAAATCTTGGGGTGTTACATTATTCCCTTCTTAAATAAATTTCATCCTCACAATTTGAAATTATTTTTCGAAAATAAAAGGTTGAAAATAGGAAATACCTTTTGGAAAACCCACATCGGAAATTAGGTTAATAATATTTTGTCTTAATAAGAGGAAAACGGAGATGAAAGGGTCACCACCAAATTATGATCTCAGTTAGTAGAACATTGGTGGAAATTAGAGACATATAATTGGATGTAAAACATAAATCTTTATAGGTAGTGATTGAGGTCATCAATCAAAAACAAGTGTAAAATTGAGGGCCTTAAATTCATCAATATATGATGATTTAAAATACCATCGGTTCAACAAAACATATGGTATTAGGATAACACAATTTTTGTTTTAAAATCCCTTCAGTAAAGTATAAGAATTAATTTCTTCATTGAATATGTGAGGAAGAAAAATATAAACTTGACAATTAGAGTCCCATCCTTTAACTAATTTCTACCAAAAACTCATCTTTCACTCTAAAAGATAATAAAACATAAAAATAATATTCTATTTATCATATCTGTATAGGGTTCAAAAAATGAATTTATAATTCATCTAGAAGAACCATTAAAAAACTACATTATTCATTCCAGGACATCAGGTGGGTTAGTGGTAGGTGATACACCCTTGTCACCCTTCAGTTGTGGGTTCAAGTCTTGCGGCCTTCCCGGACGCGACGTGTTGCCGCCTGACCTCCAGGTTGTCCTTTCTATGGAAATTCAAAAATAATCTCAAACTAGACTTATCCAAAATACTTCTATCCAAACTCACAGTACAAAACATATAAGGTAGATAAACACAATGAAGATCCTTTTCCCATGTAATAGCGTGTGAACACCTTCATCATATATTCTTTTAAAACACTGCATCATCCTAAAATACCATAAAACATTATTGATTACATTCATGATCCCTTATTACTTATAGAATACTGGATATACTCCTTCTATCCAAAAATGTTTAATCTCCAACAATGATGGAATATACAAATCATTAATCAGTTTCAAGTTAGTCAAGAATATCCAATATAATTTATCCAAATCAATCATGTATTATTCTAAAATCACTACCTCGGTATCAGAATCATATTATGGTTTACCTTTCTCTCATCCATATATTTTCAAAAAAATTAACCTGCTATTGAGTCACTTTTCTTTGTTCCACACAATCTCATGTCCTTAATGAAATATTTCAAAAATACAATCCTTATATACTCCATAATTATTATAACCAATACATTGTTGATACGACACTCAAATGACATAATTCTCTAATAACAACATAAGAAATCTAATCATTCATCCTCATCTATGGTAGTATCACAACTTGATTATTATCCAATAGCATCATTTGGGGTATAATCTAATGATTTGTGCATTGGTTTTCATAGTGTCCCAACTCCTTGCAGATGAAGAATTGTACATTTGAAACCTTTTTCTTACCCTTGTAGTCACATACATGGTGTCCTTTTTCTCCAAACTTATAACAAACTCCCATTCCATTCATGAAAGTTCCAGGGTGTTTCTTCAAACAGTTATCACATATGGGAAAATTATTCTTTTCCCTCTTCCATTTACCCATCTTTCTCTCTTCTATCCTTTTCTTCTCTTGCTTCCCTTCAAAGCCATAGGACTCGGAGAATTATTTACTTATCTTATTAACACATGATAATATTTCTTCATATGTTGAGAATACATGGGAGACTATTTCCCTTCTAAATGTTGGCTTAATACCATGAAAGATATGATATTTCTTACTCTTTGGATCATACGTATTGCTGGAGTTCACATTCCTTCTACTGGGCGCCATTTCTATACAATAGCATAAACTATGCCAGTTTATGAATTACAATGAATAATGCCAAACTTGTAAAATACCTAACGTAAATGGAACAGTTTATGGATATAATCCATAATCATAAAAATGTTTTCATTGAGTAATTATATACCCATAAGCCCTTCATAATGGTTTGTAAATAAAATGATAATTATCCTAAGCATATCCCCCAGGAGTGTCGTAACCAAGAGTGGAGCAAGTCCTGTTGTCGTGCACCAGTTCCCGTTCGAGTCTAGCTCAAAGCGGTGTTTTGGGTTTTACCCCTTGGTACATCTGTGCCAGATCTACCTCTACCTTCTCATATCCAGACAGGGATGTATTTCTTGGAAAACTCACAAAATCTTTACAACACCAAAATTCTAGTAAGTTATTCTATACTAATCATCAAAGTCCATCTTAGGCCTATGTGCTCAAATCAGAGTTTATCTGAATCTAGATTCCAAAGTTTGTACTAAAATTTCTATGATACCAACTGTAACGCCCCGACACCAGTTACCCAGAGTCGGTACATTATTAAATATTATTGGCATGATCACAAAAGATCAAGTCTCTAAAGACCGATTAGTTTAGTAGCCTTGGAATCACTAGATACATTCGTAAAGTTTACATTACAACATAAAATGAAAACTACAACAACATAGTATATATAGTCTACACTCATATCCCCCTCATACTATCCATATAGTTCATTAATTAAATACTTCTTCACATCCTGTGAGAAATAAAACATAGAAAGGGGTGAGCTCAGATTCCCAGTAAGGATAACAAAATAGCAGAAACTTTTATAAATAATCATAATAATTTAAGGAAATTTATAACTAAAACAAAAGCCTTTTAAACATGAACCTCAGCATAATATGGAAGAAATAAAATGAAATAATGTCATTTACGTATTCACATGGATATTCTACTCATATAATAATCACATGCAATATCAATAACTACTTTCATAATGATGGAAAGCATAATGCCAGACTATCATAAACACGTAGCCAAGGCCTCGTGCCAAGACTAAAAATAAGATTTTTTCATGGCCTCTTTCCAAGAAACTAGTTTGTCTCATTATACCTACTGATGCCTCGAGGAGCTATAGTGGGCTCCACCCGTCACTTATTAAGCCCAATGCATTCCTCATATGAACAGGTTTAAACATAACATAAACATTCGTATTAAAAATAGCATACGAAATGTTAATACTTTATACATAAACCATGAATGGTATAAAAATAACACATCCACAGTCAAACATATCACAAAACCTTCAATACAATATGGAATTACTGTATCATAATAAATCAATATCAAATAAGCTTAAAATCCATCAAAGGATGTTGACATAGATGAAATCAAAACTATTTGAGAAAAATATCTCTTTTTTTAATCATTTAAAAGTAAAATAATTATAAAATAAAACATTTACATTTAAAATATCCTTATAATTTATAAGGGAATCTTTGAAGATTTTATAACGGTGGAAAATAGCCACACCGGTAGTATAAGTTAAAAAAACATTCTTACCTTAATTCTGTCGAAAAGGTTAAAAAGGACCTTGTTTGGAAAATGACGGAAAGATTCCTTTATAAACATCTTATAAAAAGTCAAAGAAAGGTATAAATGACTTTAACCCATATTCTGTAAAATAATAATAATGTTTTGAAATACATTATTATGGAACATTGATGTGAATGATAAAGAGGTCCCAGTAGATCATTACGTATAAACAACCTCGGATAATGAAGAGATTGTGAAATAAACCCTTACCTTGTACTTTTCCTTGGTTGGGGCTAGGTTAACCTCCTGTATAACAGTGAAATAATTGTTATTAAATTATACAAGAATCATATACATTAACATGATATCATATATGATCTTTTAACATTGCTTTGTTAATATTATCTTAGTATTATCGTCGTTTCGGGTGTTAACTTACTAGTTTTCTTTTATATGTTTTGTTACATAAGTCATGTTTGTTATGGATAGGTTGTATCATATTCGTATCTAGAAATATATAAAGTCCTTAAACATTATTTTTAATCATCAAATGAGAATTATACTTGAATGGATACGATGGAGAATTAATCTCACCGCGTTCGTGGAGACGGTAGTCCGTACGTACACACGAGCAATAATATCATTTTTTTGATATTAAAATAATATATAATTGGATGTTATATTATATATACAGAATCATTATAATGTTATATTTATTATTTACATGAATTACGCATCATTATTATACCTATCAAAATAATAATGTATTGAATAACAATTACACCACGACGTGGAGACGGTAGGCCGTACGTGCGCACGTATGGTGACATGTCATTCAAAGGATGGATAGATTACTGAATATGTTTGTACCATATTTATAATAACATCATAGTATATATAAGATACTGTATTTAATATTTTATAATGGAAGTAACATAGAAAGAAGAAGTTGAAGAAGAAAGAAACTTGAACGAGGGTGGTGAAAACATTACCTCTTCTTCGAGTTCTTCCTTTTGATTTCATCAAAAGGGATCCTTAGGTTGGCTTTCTGATCAAACTGAGTCCTCTACGTTGAATTTAGGAAAGTTTAGACAATAATTGGGCATGGTTTGGCCGAACCAAAGGTCTTTGAACGTTTTAAGAATTGGCTATAAGTGGTGTCATTTTATACGGGGGGGGGGAGGGGCTCCTTAGGAAAAACTTAAATTATTATTTTATAACAAATTCATATTCGGTTTCTAATGGCTCCAAAGTATATTATTAGAAGTATAAGTTGGTTATGGGTCGAAATCATTTCATTCAATATATTTTAGACAGGTTGGGGTCATTATATTAACCTTATCTTTTAGTTTTAACTCTTTGTTAATTAGTTTGACATTTACCATGTCACTTTGTATTTTTATATTATATAGTTAATAAACTTACTATATAAATCCAAGAGACCCCTAAGTGGTCCATTAATGATACACCTATCATGATATAAGTCCTTTTCGATGAACCTTATATTTTAAAAATATCATATCAATTAATAATTTAATATTTTTTTTAAAAACTCATTTATGTCAATTTTGACACTATTCAATAATTGTTTTTTGTTAAAGTCTTAACAACTATATTAATTCTAATAAAATTCATTTAAGCAATCCAAACACATAATATTAACCAATAAAATTATTGTATGGCATCAAAACTTTCAAATTATATTTATTTTAACTTTTATAATACCAATTATTTGATTCATTCATTAATATAGAAAATATTTCTTCATTATTGTGTCATAAATAAATTTAATTATTAAATGTATAAAAATTATAAATAAAATACCATAATGTAGGAAATATATTTATCTTTATAATAAATATTTATAGTCGAAAATATAATATATATAACCCTATTTAAATTTTTTTTTCTAAAATATATATGCTTTTGTCATTTTTGTATTTACTTTAACTTAATTAATATAAAGTGTCCTTATCACCTACAAGTGGCTCCATGGGGACCCAAAATCGACGCAGAGATGCCCATGGTCAGAAATGTATCAACCAATAACCTTATTACACGTTTTAGTGTAATTTTGTATTATTATAATATTATTTTTTTACCCTTATTTACCGTATTTACCCTTTAACCATAGTTAATAAAATATTTACTGAAGTAATTATTCAAAATTTATAAAAATAAAAGTTATCTATTTAAAAAATTTAGAATTTTTGATTCTAAATATGGAATCTATTTTTATAAATTCAAAACATAGAAGTGGGATAAATTAATTTAAAATTAATTCTTGTTGTCGAAACAAAAAGCATGTTTTTAACAAATAATAACTATCAAAAGATTGACACTTTCTTATGTCCAGTTTAAATATGAAATTATGCCCAATGACAAAAATTGGATTAAATGGTAAAATTATAATCAAATTATACTATAAAATAACTCAAATGTATAATTTATCACTATTAATTATTTTGATTAAAAAAGTTGTTTTTAATTAAAATTTAGTAATTTTAACTATTCATCAAAATATGAAAGTTATCAGAAAAGTACCAAAATTTCACCCTAAGATAATTTCGATATTATGAATCCAAAAATGAAGCCTATTTTGCCAAATTAAAAACATAAAATTTTCATTTATTATTTTAAAATTAATTCCCGCTACTAAAACCAAAAGCCGTATTTTTAAGAAATAATAACTATGAAAAGTTTGACACTTGATTATGTCTAATTTCAAAGTGAAATTACTTACAATGACCATCATTGGATTAAATGGTAAAAATATAATCTATTTATACTTACATACCATTAAAATTCAAAATTTAACAATATACATTATTTTGATTAAAATAGTTGTTATTAGTTAAAATATTGTTTTTTACTGTTCACCCGAATATGAAAGTTATTAGAAAAACACCAAAAATTTATTGAAACTAAATTATTATGTCCCGATTCTAATGAATATGTTTAATTTGTCAAATTGAATATATAAAACTTTCAAATATTGGATTTAAAAAGGCTTCTCCATTAAATGTTGGTAAAATTCCATTTTTTTTAAAATACTTCTTTTATCTGAAAAAATATATTTGTTCTTACATTATGTCTAAGAAACTCATAATATGGATTCTAAAATTATGAGGATTATATAATGTTAAAAATTGCGTTAATAATATTCATAACATCTTTTTAATGGCTTGTTTGGTAGGTCATGGTGCGCCAGAACTCGGTGTTGCGGGTAATGCAAGTTATTGAATTATTTTGAAGAAATAACGTACTATGAAATCTTGGGGTGTTACACCTACTCCCTAAACCCTAAACCACACCCTAAACCGTATAACAGACCCTAAACCCTATACCCTACACTATAAACCCTAATCCTTAAACCCTATACCCTACACCATATATCCTAAACCCTACACCATAAACCCCACTCCCTAAATGTTAAACTCAACATACTAAACCCTATAACAAACACCCTAAACCCTTTAACCTACACCCCAAAACCTAAACACTACATCATAAACCCTATACCCTAAAATCTACACCCACACCCTAAACCATATAACCTACACCCAAAACCCTAATCTATACACACTACACCCTATAAAATACACTTTAAGCTCTAATCCTTACACCCTAAACTCTATACCCTAAAACCTAAACCCTAATCCTTACACTATACATCATATACCCTGCATCATAATCAAAAAATTCTACACCCTAAACCCTAGATGATACAACAAAACCATAAACCCTACACCGTAAACCCAATACCCTGAACCATAATCCCAAAACCCGAATCCCTAAAATCTATACCCTATGCCCTAAAACCAGAACCATACACCCTAAACCCTAGACCATACACCCTAAACCCTAAACCTTAAACCCTAAATCCTATACCTAACACACCAAACCCTAAAAACTAATCCTTATGCCCTACATCCTAAGCCACAATCCCTAGGTCCTAAACCCTATACCACCCCATAAACCCTAAACCTTACAACATAAAAACAAAATCCTACACTATAAACCCAAAAACCAAAAACCTAAACCCAATACCTATAACCCTAAACTCTATACCCGACACCATAAACCGTAAAGCCCCTCTAAAACTATAGAACCCCTAGAAACCCTGGAAACCCTAAAACACCCTAAAAACCAGAAATAAAAAACAATAAAAACACTACAATCAGTAAAAACACTTAACCCTAAAATTCCTATGACAACTCTAAAACCCTAAAAAATCCATAAAACCCTACCAGATACTAAAAAACTGTAAAAACACCTCAAACCCCTAAAAACTCTTTAAAAGACTAAAAACCCCCAAAGAAACCATTAACCCCCAAAAAATCTTACAAATCCCTAAGACAACCCTAAAAACCTCAAAAATTCATTAAAAAAACCTAAAACCACTAAAAGAACCCTAAATCATTAAAAACCCCTAAAACCGCTAAATTAACCATAACAACACCAATAAACAATAAAAGAACCCAAACCCCCCCCCCCCAGAACCCGTAAAACATTGAAAACCCTAAACCCTTAAAAAACCCTAAATCCCTAAAAATACTTGAAAACTCATAAAATACCCTAAAAACCCTTAAACAAAAAAAATGAAACTAAAAACCCTAAAAACCCAAAAAAAAACCCCTAAAAACACAAAAAGACATTAAAATCACTAAAATTCCTTAAATGAACACGAAACCCCTAAACACCTTAAGAAACCAAAAACCCTAAAACGACTCTAAAATCATAAAACCACTTAAAACCCATAAAAGACCCTCAAAACCATAAAACCATAAAACACTAAAAATTCATAAAAATCACCAAATACCCATAAAACTCAAAAATCCAGAAAACACTAAAAACCCAAAAACCCAAAAAATCCCAAAATCCATAAACCCCACCAAAAAACTCTAAAAAATGCTAAAAAAACTCAAAGACCAAAAAATTACCTATTAAACCACGAGAACCCCAAAAATCACTAAAAATAGGGAAATCCCTACAAACCATAAAATCCCTAAAAACCCTAAATAACCTTTAATCCCCCAAAAATATATGAAAAACCCCATAAAAACTAGAAAAACACCAAAACCACATATAGTCCAAAAAAACATATAAATGGCCCTAAATACTCTAAAAACATTAAAATACCCTACAAACCAAAAAAGTCCCTAAAACACTTAAAAGACCCTAAACACCCTATAAAATTGGTAAAAATCTCAAAAAAACCTAAAAAATATAAAACCCCTAAAAACTCTTGAAAACACTAAAAAACCAAAACGCCCTAAATACCCTAAAAATTCATGAAACCCATAAAACCCTTCAAAAATACTACAATACCTTAAAACCCATAAAATAATAAAAACCCTTTAAACCCTACAAACCCTAAAAACACTAAAAACACTAAAAACCTAACAAAAATATGAAAATCCCCTAAAAACCTAAATACAATCTAAAACCCCATAATACCATAAAACCCCTATATAATCCAATAAAAATAATAAAATGATTAAAAAACCTGAATAATATAACACCTAAAAACATTAAAAGATCCTAAAATTCTAAAACCCCTAAAAACATAAAGACCCTAAAATCCCTAAAAACCCCCAAAAAATAGAAAAACTACCTTTAAAACTATAAAATCCCTAAAAACCCTTAAAACCCATAAAACCCATATAAAACCCAAAAAATTATTAAGACCCATTAAAAACCTAAAAACTATAATAAATTCTAAAAAACTCCAAATACCCTAAATAAACATAAAAACTGTAAAGGACACTAAAAACCCAAAAAACCCTAAAACCACTTGAAGCACCCCCAATACCCTAAAGAGAACATGAATGAACCTAAAAACCTCTAAAGAACCTAAAAACTATAACAGACCTAAAAACCCTAAACGTCCTAAAAACACCTACAAAATCCTTAAATAATGTAAAATCCCTAAATACCATAAATTAAATAACACCTTAAAACCCCAAAAGGCCCTAAAATACCAAAAAATACCCTAAAAATGCCAAATTTACTCTAAAAACCTTAAAACCCCAAAAAGACCAAAAAACCATAAAACACCAAAATAAACCTAAATACACTAAATAAATTCCTAAAGGACCCTATGAAACATAAAAAACATAATAGAACTTAAAAGTATTAAAAACCTCTAAACCCCCTAAAAGACCCTAAAAACAATAAAAACCCTTAACCCCCCACAAAACAATAAAAACAATTACAACCTTTGTCTTCCCTTGAGATGGCATGTTCTGGGTGATGGTGAAATAGTTCGATGAGGATCATCACCCATCCCTCTTTCTAGAGATGGTTTCCTATCAAATTCACCATTCCTTTTATTTCAGCCCATTCTACATCATTATTCTTTAGAAGAAGGTTTGATTACCCCTTTGGGGACTGGGTGATTCACCCCTTTCTCTTTGTGAAGGATACGCCGCAATTTGTCGGTCCTAGTGGTTGATTGTGTGGGGTCATGTGATTGTGAAATCGGTCCTCCACTGATATAAATTCCTCGTATGGTCTCCAACGGGTTTATTCGAGGAGCCCAAAACACCCAATGACCTTAGTATCCATGATTCATAGACCCATTTTCGAATGGAAGGTTCTTGTTGATTGATGATTCATCCAATTACACTTGATGACTCCATTTGTTGAGAGGATGGGAAATCAGGCTCACCACACCATTACAGGGGAGGATTATTTACTATACAGGGACTCTATTATATATTTAAGTGGTGTTCAAATGTTCTTGAATCCTTGATTCATTCCTGAAGAGTGTGTCCATAGGCTACCCTTGGTTTACAAGATTGTCGTAGGCATGAATATATTTGATGCTACAGAGGTACTGCTAACTTGATCCATAGTATAAGGTTCTCTGAAGTTTATCATCATCTAGTGGGGATGGAAGGTGATTTGATGTTGGTATTGGACCCATAATATAGGTTTCCTATGCATCCTCAAGAGAGTAATCAAAACCCACATAATTCGGATTTATGTGGGGCTTACGCAAGGAGGCTTCCCATTTAAGGGGACATGATTGGGGAAACCATTTATGGGAGGGAACCCTTTTGAGCTCGGGCCTTTAGGTAAGCATCCTACGTATCCTGGTTTTATCAAGAATTAGAGTTATCATAGTTCAGAAGAGATAGGGATTATGTATGGAAGTTTCCCATTTAAGAGGAAATGATTGAATGAACACTTTTGGATTGGCACCCTTTTGAGTTCATACCATTAGGTAGGCATCCGACGTATCCTTTTTTGATCAGGAATCAGAGTTCTCGTATTTTAGATTCATGGATGTTGTAATCATCAGAAATATCTAAGACCACGTCAGTCATGTTTAGTGTGAGAAACAAGAGGATGTGAAATATCCAAAAAAGTAAATGCTTCTTCTCTAGTTGGTGGGAGAGGGAAATCCTACAACAGATGAGGTTGAGGTGACTGTGGGTGAGGGCACGAAGCGATGAACCTTTCCATGTGAAATGAAATCATAGATCATATGGATCAACCTTAGTATATTAGGGACTTACCTCAGTTGGAGGGCCCTAGAATATGTTCTGGGAATTGGGAGGAGTTTTGTCCTCGTCAAAGGAGAAGTGAACATAACTCCTTCGACTGATCAATATTCTTCATTGAAAGGAAAAACAAGTGAACATCCTTAATCCATAGAATGAGGAGGCTCACATCGGCATCCCAAGGCTATAATCGGGTTTACCATGGGAATGTAGACCCACAGGAATTCCCAAAGCCTGAACCATTGTCGGGAGAGACTTTGTGACTCCTCTTGCCGTGGGAATGTAGACTCAACAGGGCGCGCTGATGCACTCGATGGTCTGATCATACGGGTCTGATGGATTCAGAGAAGGCTTTGGCCAGATTCCAGAGGACCGGTTCATAGAGGGATTATGGAGGACTATACGATAATGGATGTTTGAGGATTGAACTCAAATAAATAATACCAAAAAAACCCATTCTGCATACTAATTTCTTATGTGGGATAGGGGAGGCTCTGCATACCGTAGTGGAATGCGGGCAGAGTGTTCATCTGCATATTGATTCAGTATGCAGGCATGGGTATAGAATACCACACATGATACTGGTATGCGGTCCATCATGCCTCTTTAGGTTCCATCCACACACTGATGCAGTACGTAGTTCTGGGTTCAGTCTGTGTAGCGGTACACTACGTGGAGCACCATATTGAAGGAGGGTTAGGGGGATTATCATTTTTGGGTAGTTCATCCATGAGAATTATGTGGTTCGCATTTTCACCATTTAGGTTTTTGGTTCTCTCTTTTCTTATTAAGTTCACTCGTATTGTGGTCACGGCCAGTTGTACCTACAGAGTGTGTGGTTCTCAATTTGGGTTTCATCGATGAATCATGACTAAAATTTCAATCTTCTCTGAATTATTACCTCCAACATCTAAGTCCCCTTAATGATTTCATCTTCCATCTCCTCCTCCTTTCTCAATTTATTTTGTTCTTCTTTATAGAGAATCAGAGAAATCGTATCTATTGGGAATGTGGCACCATTTTCAAAGGCCCATGTAATGATAGTCTGACCCACAGAAGACTCAGTCAATCTAAGGTTAGTGGAGACTTCGGTTTGTGATCATGGTTCATGGAACCCTATTGGTTTGCTTTATCTACAAACTAATTAGTTTGTGGGATGGTATGTGAATGTATTTCGCGCACATGACTCCTTCGGCGATGCGGATTATGGTCCAGCATGTTCGTTGTCCATCCCTATGCGAGCCAGCGGTTAGAAGATCATTTTGCATACCTGTTGGTTCATGATCAAGGTGGTTTACATTCCTTTCCTGGTGATTGTATACGGGCTATGTGAAATTCTTTGAAAACATGAATTCCTTCATGTTTATCCTGAAATTTTGAACTCAATTTGAGTACATTCACCTTTCTAGACTTGAAGGATTACATTCTCCATCCTACAATGTGATTTTGGGGGTATTTTCATCGCTTATTGGAATTTTCAGGACCCTAAAAATTCCCCCTATCATAATGGGGTCCATTTGGAATGAAAAGGGGATTATTCAAATATAGAAGTGGTCATGAAATGAAATGGTTCCCAGTAGAGAAGATGGGCCAGGTTGGAGGGGACCACACCTACATACAGGGGCCCATGTCATTTGTCTTTTACCATTTCTTATGGTGAAAAGTGCTCTCGATTCCCTCAGAAACCTTTGATTTTGGGTACCATGCACCTTGTGAAAATCTCATTCACGAACTTCTTCATACATACCACGAACCAATCTTCTTTCCATTTATCTTTCTACATTCCATATTGTGGTTTTCTTGAATTTAATTGTGGAATTTTAAATTTTAAAACTGGCTTTTTCATAGGAGAACACTACACTTCTTTCTTGTCCACATATCGTGCTTGAATTAGTGAAAAAAACATTAAGAACTAATAATCTCAACATAAACATTAATCGAAAATGTCAGAATATGTTTTTTATGCGGCCTAAGTTCACAATAACCACCCCTTGTGAGCCATTAAGTTCACTGACCTATGATCTTTGGGCCAATCCCTCATTTAGGGTTCACATACCATGGTTGTACGTAGTGAAATTCATCTATGTACCATAGTCAAGGCAGGGTTGCTTCTGGGTATCATGCAGTACATGGATCATACTTTCCATGTACTATTTCGGTATATAGTATGTGGAGCCTATGCAGACATATTTTAAGTCCCTTATCCATTATTTTTTAGCCTTTACCCAAAAAAATTTATTGGACTGAATTTTTTCGTCTTTTGAATCTACTTATGTAGGTTGCAATGGCTGCTTCATAGGTTATCTCTAGTGTCTCTGCTTCTTTTGAGGCTACTACTATATCCCCTCTTTATATTACTAAATAAATATCAAAGAACATGGAGTCATTGGCTGAAAATAAGATTCTAGTCGTTCTATTTCACCAATCTCTAGAAAATATGATTACGATGGGCCAAAAGGAGCACCCAGTCTTAGACAGGATTCCTACTTATGGGTTTGGTCTATTGTCTAAGACATTAATCCTAGCGCCAAATCCCACTGATCATCCTACCACTGGGATAATTAATACCTAAATTTGGAAGGCATTGATTTCTTCCAAGGGGCATTACCTTAAGTGATATACTACCTTTAGGTCTTTGCTGAACTATGCCTCTCAAACATTTGAGGGAGTATAGTGGAAGCCTGACCAGATGTCCCACTGTTACCAGATCATTTTCTGGAAGGCTATAGAAAAAAGCAGCATGGTTGGTCATCCCATAGGGATATTCAATCTGGAGTCTCTTTTAGATTGGACAAGGGGTGGCCTTTTTGGGTTCTCTAGAGTTACAAAGAATTCTGAACCGAGCTACAGATTGTGGGACTACACGAGGGTGCTTGGGTTTCTCATACATACATCCATCATCATACTGCCCTTATTTAATAACACTGAGGCAGGTGGATTCCCAACACTAATATCTTCTATTTGACCTACGGGGAGGTCAGTATCAGTCTTTGGGACATCCAACTAATTTCAGGAGTCCTTATTGTCCTGGTCCTGTATGAGGAATTTCATCCTCACTCCTCTACTTTGGATGATGAGGAACCCCCCCCATCCAAGAAACTCATTGTCCAAGCGAAGATGATTTTGAAGTAAATTGATCCCTGTAGTAAGAAGGACATTCCTTTTGATGACTGGTTTGGCACATTTATTAGACATATTGGTCTTAAGCCTAATCTTCGGAGACCCAGGTCTTGTCCTACAGAAACCACCTAGAGGCGAGTGGGTACTTACTTTCCCACCTATGAAGAGGGTCATTTTTAGAAATGGGGATGGGGGATCATCCCTAACATTGATAAATTGTTTTGACTGGAAGTTGTCTTGGTTATGTTTCTGAGTTGGTGGCTCTTTCCAATACAAAAATCAGCTGGCATAAGAGCCTCAACTTTTATCAAGGCTGCTTAGTTGGCTATCAGAAAATGCATCAATTTAGCTACCCCAGTGTTGGCCAAAATTCACATCCTACTCTGTCAAATCAGTGAGGGGTCACATTATTGGATAGTTTATCCATTCCAAATTCATTGGGGCTATATGGGAGCCAACATAGAAGGTTATTATTTCATCAATTTATTACCAATTATATATTCCACCCTTCGACCGTATCTTCATAGCACTTGTGGGGTAATGCGGACGGTGTTAATTATCAGCACTTATACCTCGTTATCTACCAAATTTTCATTACCTGACAATATATTTCCACCTATGAGGACATGTTTTCCCAGTTCAATTCTTCCCATCACTATGTGGTGACCTTCTGAGATATTTCAGAAGAATTCGATCATTTAACAGCTGAGGAGGTGAAGGCTCATGATTTGGTGGACACCTAAGAGGAAGACATACGGGAGTGTGAAGCCCACACAACAAGGTTAAGGGATCAACTGGCCTCTTCTCATTACAAACACTAATCCATCTAGAAGAATGGGTGGGATCTTAAAGTCATTTTAGAGTGGGTGCATCCATTGGCGAAGGATGAAATGATGGATATAACTTCATTGGAGCAAACTATTGATTTCCTACAATAATAAATTTCCATCCTTCTTCAGGGCTTCTTTGTTAAACTCAATGAAACTGATTTTCCTTTAAATCCTTTTTCTTTTACTTTTAAAAAATTATTTTGATGAGGCCATGATTTGAAACTAGTAAACTGAAATAATCAAATTGTGCACTAATTTTAGCCTCAGTCGCTGGACTTAGAGAGCATAGTTCAACTATTGTTGTGGTATTATGGAACACCTCATGAAAATTTATGTATTTCTTATTATTACCCTAATTTTTTACTAAGACTACTTGGCACAGGATTAGAAGGTATAACTTTAATTTTTCTTAGGCTTCCCTTTGTGGGTTTTCAACCTAACAAGATTTACACCTTTTTTGATGGGTCGGTTTTTTTTAACGAACTGATACTCTACTTTTACCCAGAGGTTATTTTTCATATTTTCCCTCTGGAAATTATGGCATCCTTTTCACTAGAAGTTCACAGTCCTATAAATAAAACTAATTATATATTTTTGAGGACGAACATCATTGACCAAAATTATTTGGGAAGGGGCCCAATTCTGGATTCGTCAGCCGAGAATGTTCAAATATCCTTCAGACAAGGATTAAGAATTTTATTGACCATAAACTCATGAATTTTGGGCATGCGTGAAGATCAAAAGCTATTTTAGGCATACAAGGGTAGGAAAAGACTCTATTGGAGATGAATTTTCCATTTATTGACAATCATTTTGTAGGTGACATATGCATAATCACTAGGGCATGATCTTAATATCCAAACAAAGATGTCTGAAGGACACTAGCCTTCCACCCCTGATGGCCCAGTTAGGTTTGTAAAAATTCGGATTTATATTGATGTACGAAGCCATAGTGGGTGCCTATCTTGAGTAGTGATGTATGAAAACATTAGGTACATTCATATCAGCTTTGAGTGGGCAACAGTTCCCGCAGGGATCTTAAATGCATGACGAAGTGCTGGTGAATGATCAGTTCAGTTAGTAGTCTTTTTTGTGTTAGAGGAATTTGGAAAGAATAATGTATATAAGCAATTATCAAGAATTTTTCCATATATGGGAGTATTATAGGACATTAATGTCATTTGAGCATGTTGAAACTAGAAAAGACTCTCCTGAGAACAAATTTTCCTTTTATTGGTGGATTTTTTTTAGGAGGTACATGTAGAGCCTTCAGGGCATGATGTGCATTGTCAAACAAAGGTTTCAATAGGACACATGCCTTATGACTCCTATGGGTAGGGAAGATTATGGAGATTGGGAACAAACTGAATATGGTATGTGAACTTTGATAAGGGGTGCACCAGAACATGAAAAGGGGAATCATAAATGAACTTCTTTGGGGGAAACACAGAAATGAGTGGGGGAACTCTTCTTTTGTATGTGGATCAACTTCACATATATGGATAGGGTATCTTTAGAAACCTCAAAAGGGACCTGAGATGAATTGGCCCCACTTATTCTGAGATATCCAGGATTTATGTATGGAGGAAAATGTAAACCATGAATTTGAGGTCCCTTGAATCAAGAGGGATGGAACGATTCTTGTAATCCATTAGGCATACTGAGATAGGAGACGACTCTCTTAAAGATGAATTTTCCTTATATTGATGTCCATTTTTGTGGGAAACATATGTAGATCCATTGTGGAATGATGTGAATAGTCAATAAAAGGTATCCACAGGTCACTGGCCTTCCATATCATATGGCCGTGAATGATATGTGGATTCCAGAATTCTTAGAGCATGGATTTTGAGGTATGGAATAAGTGTAAGCGGACATATTCGAAACATTTGGCATATGATTTACTCATGGAATCAGGTGTCCCTTACGTAGATTTGAATCGTGTATTGGGTGAGGTGTTCATCCCTTCATTGGGGTATCTTGTCATTTATCATCACATAGCTAGGACGTGGCATTCCTCTAAGGGATGGGAACAGTGACATGCCTTTTAGGGTTGTGATGTTAGGAAAAAATTCCTAGGCTGTTTTTCCATAATATCATGGTGGATCTCTCTCTAGGTTTCCTAATATCAGGTGATATATTCTCAGTGAGAGAAACAAGGGATTATTAGTATTATGGTTCATTACCTATGAACAGAAAAATCAACATTAGTGGTCAATTTATGCTTAAATAGTCGCTATGTAATTTAATGTTGTACAATAGGGATGATTTTGGCATTGTAGTTTAATGTCATGTGATAAGGATGTGATGTTGTGCATTTTAGAGTCATGCATCCAGAACGATTATGTTGACATAAAGATCTTCAATATATTTTTGTTAATCGCAATTAGGATGTTCTGACTTTCCTTAGACGTGAGTGATGATAGAAGGTGTAAACCTTAGTCATTGGGGAAGATTGAATCCGGAGGAATGAAAAGGGTCTTAGAAGCCATTGGGCATACTGATATGGGAGGGGAATCTCTTGGGGAATAATTTTACTTTTATTTATGGTTGTTTTTATGGGAAACATACGTAGAGCCACTGGGGAATGTTGTGCATCAAAAAATACAAATTTGATCATTGGACACTGGCATACCATCTTAGACGGCCTTGAATGATTATGGGGATCCATGTTTTCGTATGGCATGGAGTTTGACAAAAAAGAGAACATGTTCTTGGGAACATAAATAATACCCATACCCTGATTAATTGTGAACTACTAGAGCTTCCACATAGCTATAACTCATATGTATAAGGGGAAGTAAGAATTTTTGAATTTTCATGAGTGTGGGGAATGTGAAAGATCTCACAAAACTGAGAACAGGGCCACACATAACTCTTGAAAACAAATCAGTTTATCCTCATGAAATTGGGACATTTCATGGACTCTCCGTACAAATCTGACCTATGCATGGGGAAAGGGGAATTTTTTATGGTGGTTGGGCTGGCATGTAAAATATGGGATTAACTACCACTAATAGAAATTTAAGCAATATCCATGGACCTATATCAATGGTTTTATAGGTCTGTGGAATTAGCTTGTTTATAGCCACAGTTTAATTTTTAATATGTGGCTACACAATTCCGTTCCCCTTATTTTCTTGATTACCGTCAGGCTCCGCCTCCATCCCCGATATGTGTCCCATTTTTTTTCAATTCCAGTCGGGCTCCACCTCCATCCTCGATATGTGACCCTCTCACCGTGGCTCCCTCCTCCCCCGAAGGCCTCTCCTCCTCTGCAAAGGCCTCTCTCACCGCGCCCTCCTCTCTTCCCTCGTGGCTTTCCTCTCTCGCCCTTGGTGTTGTCCTCTATCGCTCTTCCTCACCGGCTTTAGTTCCTCCATCCCTCATCGTGGTTCCTTCATTCACAGTGTGGATTTTCCATTCGTGGCATGGCTTCTCTATTTGGGGTTGCTCCATCCCTCGAGCAGTACTCCCTTCCTACATATCATTCTTTGGGCGTTCCTCCTCCATTCAGTGCATCGGTAGAAGGGTTCCTCTATACCCTTCTTTGGGCCTTTCTCATCCATACATTTTGTTGGACAAACTGATTTGTTTTGTTGAGGAATTGGGGGTTCCACCTAGGTCATTGGACTCACCCAAACTCATATACATGACCTGGGTTTCAATATAAATGATGATACCTTCTTGTTTTCTCTTATGGTAAAAGTATTTATTGGAGATGTAAATGTAGTAAATGTCTAGTAAGTTGCAGAGGAGAAGGATTTAGTAGGCTATATTATGTTAGTTGGTCCATATTGCCATTTTATTTTAGTTATCATTTAGCATGTATTGATGATCTTTCCATTTTATTTATATATGATTCTATGTTTTTCTACTATTTCTTCTGAGCTATTTTAATCTTCTACAATAAATAGATTTATTTATTTCTAGTCTAGAATGTGGGGGATTAATCTGCTCTCTATTTTGTTTCTACAAGTTTTTGTGATGTCTGTTATATTTACAGGTGATGCCAAATTTTCAGTAGATTTGGCCATGACCCTCATGCCTTATATTAGAGGGAACAAAGTACTGATGAATATTCGAGGACCCCACCACTAGTTAGAAGAATTTGGTGTATGTTTAGGTGAAATTGAGGTCATATAGAATCCATGCGTGGGTTCATTTTAGGTGTTCCATATTAGGGTGTAACACACACACTCACACTCACATAAGAATCCCATAGATATCATCCACATATCCTTGATAATACAAAAACAATATGTAATTTACATACTAAATAATCCCAAAGAATACTACAAACCTTTATTAACCCAAATATTTTTTTTAAATAGATAAGAGTATCCCATGCCTCTCCCAAACCATATCTTATATTTAATGACTAATGTTGTTATGGGTTGTGAAATCCTGATGAAATTTGAATTTCTATTCTAGATGTAGGGGATTCTCTATGAATTGGGATTAAAATTGGAAATATCAGAATTGGTATGGACCTTCCATGATTGGTTGGTCACCATAATATTTTGAGTAGGTTATATGATGATATTATAGACAACTCTGCCATTATTTGTCTTATGTGAGGTGTATAAGAGGATTAGTCCCCACTGGAATTTAAATCGTGACCAAACCTATACGATGAGCATAAGGGGAATAGTCCCCACTAGACCTAAAATCGTGACTATAATTTTTTGATGATCATAAGAGGACCCTACCTTTCCGTATATTAAAACCATAAGATTTATTATGTGATAAGAATAAGATGATTCACCTTTCCTAAGTCATCATAATCTCATCATTCCTCATGCAATGAGCATGGAATTCCTTAGGTGATGAGTATGTAATTCCTTAGGTGATGAGCCTAGAGTTAATTAAGTGATGAGCCTAAAATACCTCAGGTGACTATCCTATGATGAATTTGGTGATGAAGCTAGGATTATACAAGTGATAAGAATAGTATTCCTTAGATTATGAGCCTAAGATGTCTATATGGCTTGACAAAATAAGATATAACAGCCTTCCTGCCCAGATCATAACTGAAGATCCATCCTTTACTTATATGTGGAAAGCATAAGATTCCCTCACTTCCAGAAATGAAAAAGATATTTATGGGACTGCCTAAATATATAATGTAATTGAAATTCTAGTCAACTTTGATCATTATGTTGTCACCTTTATAAGGAAGAAAGTGACATTATTAACTGATGTACACATGGATATGGAATCAAGAACAAGATTCAAGGACATGTGTTGATTATATAAGAGAAATATGGATAGGGAGAGGGGAATGGTAGGGGGTGTCTAGGAGGGTCTCCAGGGGTGTAAGGGGGGATGGAAGGGGGGCTAGAAGGGGGGACTGGAAACACTTCCTTCTTTTGTTCATTTCTTTGTGACATAATCAGTGGTGGCGGTTTACATCACTTCTAAGCTCTCATGATAATTATTCAAACCTCATATTAGATTCACATACTAACACCTTTGCTTGGGAACTTCATATTCCTTCTCAACAAGCTTGGGAACTTCCAACTCCCTTCTAAGTTGTCCAGCTCCTAATTGTCTCATCAATATGCTTGGGTACTCCAACTAACTTGCAAGCCATTTATCATCTGCATATTGGAATGAAACAACTTGTCTTCTTCATTGACAACTATGACACAAACACAATGTGGATTTAACAATCTTTCACTTTGTGTTTATTTTCAATACGAATATAGTAATTGGTATGTCATGATGTTCTTTAATTTTCTTCTCTCCTCTTTTTCTCATTGACTTCTCTCATTTTATTTTCTACCCTTATTGAAAATAAATACAAATTTCATGAAAGTTGATGGTATCACTTCATTCTTAAACAATGTTCCATCATTCATTCTATTCAAAGTCTACGTGATCCATGTTTGGTGTAGAAAATATGAGGGTTCAATTTCAAAAACAAAGCTCTCCCATTAACAAACTGAACATGATACCATCTAATTCTAATTCCCATGACTCATTTAGGGGATATTCAGATGTACACAAGTTGAAACCAAATGATGCCAATTTATATCTTCATTATTTTTTAAATTACAACCTGATATGTTTCACCCATCTCAATACGCATGTTGAAAACATTCAAGTACATGTTGGAGGTTTTAGAAATCAGCTTTGAGATCTAAAAATTCATTAACTTCTTGACATTGATTAATTCAATTTCCCTCACTAAATATCAGACTTTATTCGGTCATTAATAGGGATGAGAGAAATGAATACCTCATCAATGACTTTTTCAAGCACTTTCCAGAAATTCTTGATTTTCATGGAATAAATAAGTCTGGGAGCTTCTCAAGGGTCTTATCCACTCATCTCCCCATCGAGGATACACACTATCTTCACTCCATCCAGGAAGATCCTTCCTTATGATGTTATTTAGAATACCATTTGATAAATCATACCAAGATGGTATGTTTTTCAGATTTGGAATAGTTATTCCAGCTTACGTCCCTTCATTTTATCTCCTCTTGAGAACTAGTTTCACCTTCAATTCCCTGCATTGTATGGCACACTAATTACACAAAAATAATTAGTTAATGAGGTGGATGTACTTACTCATCAATGTGTGTTGTTGGGTTGAGAAACTTTTCTCAACTTGTTTGTCCTTACCAATTTAGCTCCAAAGTTTGGATGGACTCTTCATGCATGCACTTCTGGATTTTCAAGCATCCTTGGGCAGCATGGATTTCTTTCTTCCCTCCTGTGAGATTTTTATTTTAACTTGATGATAGCACACAGGCTGCTTCAGGACCATGGAAGGTTTATTCCTGGCTTGGGAAGAGGGCAGGGGGCAGGGGGCAAGGGGGTGTGCAAGGGGGAAGTGGGGGCTGGGGGGGGGGTGTGTAAGGGGGGCAGGGGATGTGCATACACCGTTGGTATTGAAAGTGATTTCAAATATGTTAATATTGTAAGTGAATTTTAATAATTCTCATTGTTTCCTTTCATTATCACATGCATGAACTTACATCTATTTGTGTTTTAATTTTTTTTTTGTGTTTTATATGGCAAGGTTTTAGCTGAATCAATGATTGGGGTGAGCGGGCCAGTAAATGTTCACAAATTTTCAAGGTTTAAAATCAACTAGGTTTCCATTTGTTTATGTTTATTGAATTTTGAACTTGTATACTAAATACTTTTAGTCATTTTTTTCACCTACTCTTTTCAGGTATTTTAGGATGACTATAAGTCATAATTAAGAATCCTAATCCTTGATGACATTGAGAGGTAATTACAATCTATTTCAATGTAATGCTACTTTTGGCCCTTTCGTTTGATAATCACTGTGTTGTTCTTTTTAGTACAGGCTTTTGGAGTAAATTTCCATTGAAACTCGTTTTTACAATATTATTTCTCAAATTCTGATGGTCCTTTTGAAATGTCTTCCTCCCCAGGCATTCTTCTCATCCCTTATATTAGTATAACTCATTCCGAATATACCTTTATGAGGTTTTATATGTCTCAATGTCTTCAAAAGAACTGGATTTCTTGTGTGTATGCTTTCAAAAAATAGGTTTTGTCTGTGGATAGGGATTCATTCTATACAGAGAACCAACGACAAAACATATCCCATGATTATGCATGTGAGCATATATATAAGGATCCTCTTGTGCGTGGCTTGACACCTTTAAGGTAGAGTCCCTCTCCCAGCCTCCTTAATTCAATAATTTATTAAATTACATTTAGTTGCCTTCTTGATTCCTACTTGTTTATATTAAATTGAAATTCTTGATGAAGTGTTAGTTAAAATAAATATTTTGTTTTATAAATAAGTCATGATTTTGGAATAAAACCCCTCTAATGGAGGTGCGATGTCTGTGAAAAGTCACAGTGGTATTTTATGCATATATAGATTGTTTCCCATTATTGCATTTATGTTTTCCATTTTAATCCTTACTCCTCTCATTTGAGACACCACAGACATCTCCAAATATTTTTTTGACTCGCAGGGGGGTGTGCAGGCTAGGGGGGGATAATGCTGGATAGGGGGTGTAGGGGGATGGTGCAGACTAGGGGGTTGGGGGTGTAGGTGGGGTTGTGCAGGCTAGGGTGCTGGGGGGTGCAGGGGGCTATGCAGGCTAGGGGGCTGTGCAGGCTAGGGGGATGGGTGGAGGGGGGAGGGGTTGGGGGCTGGGGGCTGGGGGGCAGGGTGGAGGGGGGATACACCAATCCAACATTAGTTTTATGATTTTGATATTTGGGGTTTCACCTATAGCCTTATTGATTTTTAGATTCTATTATTTATATTCTTGTATTTCTAGTTTTAGAAGTTGTGATTTTGAGTTTAGGGTTTTAGGTTTTATAAATTTAGGGTTTGGGGTTTTAAGATTTAAGGTTATAGGGTTTATATGAGTTTTGAATACATGAAATTCAATT
This sequence comes from Viscum album, assembly GCA_963277665.1. NCBI lineage: Eukaryota > Viridiplantae > Streptophyta > Magnoliopsida > Santalales > Viscaceae > Viscum > Viscum album. The sequence goes on from OY728121.1 coordinate 363,348,499, forward strand.
CTATCAAAATAGGTTGATCTCACTTACATCCTATGAAATAGGTGTAGAAGTGACATTAAATGACCAAACAACATTTTTCATTATCATGCCCTTCTAAATTTTTTTATGTTTTGGTTATTTTGTTTTATTTTCCATCTTATTTTTTTATAAACCAAAATCTTTTTTTAAACCTCACTTTTTTTCCATTTTGTTTTCCACTTTTCCATGCCACACCTCTTTCCCTTCCATTGAAAGAACTTCCAATATTCTGAATGAGGAATTAGTTTTGATATCTTAATATCTAATGTTCTAAAAACCTTTACAGCATGTTTTTCAGTATTTTACTGATCGAACACCTAGATCAATTATTGATCCTCGGGAAACCTCAGTTGTTTGGAACTTCAAGTACGCAGGTACACTTCAAAATGGGTTCGGATGCTCATTTAAACATGAAGCTTGACTCATCACCCCCATCCCCACATTTTGATTCTATTTTTTCATTTTTCAATGTAGATTATGACTTTGGATGGATTCAAGAAAGGGATGTTTTTCAACATCTCTGGACAATACCAATCTCAAATGCATCAATTGACGTTTTCCGGGGAAACTGGTGTATTGAGGTGCGGCTATTGGGTGTTATGAAGGTAATTGGACTTAATGAAACATGTTATTTATTTTTTTAATGGATTATTTTAACATCCTGCATTAGTGAGCCAGCACTTAAAATCCTAAGCTTTCAGCGCACTTCAAGTTAAAACTATAAATGTTTTATTTAATTATGCTAAATTGAAATAAAAAAACATTGTTGTTTTTCATGACTAAATGTTCCTTAGCATTTAACCTTGAAATATTCATTGTTTTTTCTTTTTAATGTATGTTAAGTAGGGTGCATCGATTTATCACATATTGGGAGAAATAGTCCACAACAACTTGATGAAATCACTGATTGACTACATCTTTTGCATTGGGTATTTCCTTTAGAAGGTATAACTTTCCCTTTATCACAGGTATAATTAGTATTGAACTTGAAATTAAAGTTAGATATAACTAGTCATGGCAGTGATTATGCATGTATGGGGATATGTTTTCCAATGTATATATATATATAAATCAATATGTAGGTGAGTGGAGACTAGTATATGCATATAAAAATATGTGCAAGAATCCCCTTGCACATGCTCATGGAAATGCAGGGATGTGCATAGGGGCTAGGTGTCCTTGAATGTGTGTAATGGTGCGTATACCCAGTGGGGGACCATCAACTTTTAGTTAGAAAGCTCCAAGATCCGAAGTGGACAGTTTGGTTCCACCATGAAGTAGGATCCCTCTTATAGCCTCTTAAATTGAAGAATACTTTAAATTGAATTTAGCTTCTTTCTTAATTCTACTTAATTTTATTTAATTGCATATCTTAAATAAGTTTTCTTTAATATAATTGTTTCATTTGATAAATAAATCCAAGTTTTTATACATAAATTCATGTTTCTATAACAAATAAATGCCATGATTTTTTAATAAAACCCCTCCAACGAAGGTGCGCTGTCTTCTAAACCAATGTGTACTGATAGTTATTTGTATCATGTTTAGAGTTTGTTTGAGTCTTTTGTATGCCTCGTTTTGGTGTTTGTTTTGTGGCTAGTTAGTTTTTGTTTTCTTTGAATAATATACATTGGCTTATCATACTCATTTAACTCAAATTACATTTCCCGATTAAGCATATGCCTTGACCATGACACTTTCCTTTTCACACTTTGAATATTATAAATAAAACTTCCATGTTTAGGAAAAGTGAATGAATTTGTAAATGGTTTGTGTAGGGTGTATTATTATTTTCTATCATTTTGTTTCCCTTTAGACATTTTATCTTTGTGCCACCCGCTACAACCTTCTCTTGCGATCCCTTGTTATGGCATATTAAATAGTTGATCTGTTCTATCATATGCTGGTGGGGCGATGGTCGGAATGTTTCCCCGCCTCCTCCCGCTCCCTTCGCACCTGGTTGGAAGATGCTACCCTGCAAATGTCACTGGACCGGGCCAACACGTCGCGGTCACGCCGCTTTCAAGCCGCGGTAATGTTGTGATTTTGCCCTACTCCAGGATGACACATTGCAGCAGTTCATAGTGATAATATTCAATGAGTCTTGTGATCAATGTTGAGACTGAATAATAACAATTTTTTCCGGTGGGCTGAAGACTGGAATGTTGCCCTGCCTCCTTCCACTCCCTTCGCTCCTGGATGGAAGATGTTGCCCTGCGGATGTCACTGGACCGGGCCAACACGCTGCGGTCAGGCCGTGGTAATGCCGCAGTCAGGTCGTGATTTGGCCCTGCTCTAGGATGACACCCTGCGACAGTTCATAGTGATAGTATTTCATGAGTCCTGTGATCAATGTTGAGACTGACTAATCAAAATTTCTTCTGGTGGGGCGATGGACAGAATTTTTCCCCACCTCCTCCCACTCCCTTTGCCCCTGGCTGGAAGATGATGCCCCGCAGATATTGCTGGACCGGGCCAACAGGCCGCGGTCACGCTGCGGTCACGCCGCAGTCACGCCGCGGTCACGCCGCGGTCACGCTGTGGTCATGCCATGGTCACGCCGTGGTCACACTGTTGTAATGTCGTGATTTGGATCTACTCTAGGATGACACCCCACTCTGGTTCATCGTGATAGTATTCCTTGAGTCTTGTGATCAATGTTGAGACTGACTAATCACAATTTCTGTCGGCGGGGCGACGACCGGAATATTGCCCCGCCTCCTCTCGTTCCCTTCGCTGCTAGCCAGAAGATGCTTCCCTGCAGATGTCGCTAGATTGGGACAACACGCCGCGGTCACGCCGTGGTCACGTGGCGTTCACGCCACGGTAATGCCATGATTTGGCCCAGCTCCAGGACAACACCCCGCAGCGGTTCGTAGTGATAGTATTCCATGAGTCTTGTGATCAATGTTGAGACTGACTAATCGCAATTTCTGTCAGCGGGGCAACAACACCCCACTAGTGCCAGTATTTCAGCCCGTAACAGCCCCCCTACCACCTTTGAATTAGCCCACACCATCCCCCCAACACCTGAAACCAGCCCCCCTCCACCAGCATTCCAGCCCCCTTCCACCTGCATTCGATCCCGCACCATCCCCCAACCACCTGCAATCCAGCCCACACCAGCCACCACACTAGCCACCACCCCCAGCCTCCTGCAAAAAACACTCATGCCAGCCCTCTACCACCTGCAAAACATCCCCAGCCACTAGTTCCAGCCCTCACCATCCCCCGACCTCCTACATCCTAGCCCGCACCAGCCCCTGCCACAAGCCCAACAACGCCCAACCACCTGCTATCTAGCCCAGACCATCCCCCTGCCACCTATTCCAGCCCACAATAGCCCCCTACCATCCTAATACCACCTGCCTTCCCACCCACACTAGCCACTCCAGCCAGCACTAGCAACCGCACCAGCCCCCAGCCTCATGCATTCCAGGATGCGCGAGAAAAACTCCAGGAAAATAAAAAAATGGAAAGGAAAAAGAATATCCTCTTGCCCGAGATCTCTTTTCCCCAAAAGTTATCCTTGTAAACTGCCATTAATTTTCACCTAGAAAATTGGGGTAGAGACGCATATTTAAACCCAAGATGAGAACCTAGCCGGAAAGCCGAGCGGATCCAAAGCATCCCATAAGAAGTCCCACCTGACCGAATCAAAATCCTTGAATAAATCAATCTTGAAGGCACACCTACGAACCCCATAATCAAGATGGTATCCCCACAATAATTCATGGGTAATAAGATTATTAGGATGTATTGGTTTTGGTACTGAAGGTTGATGATATTTTTATCTAGCCTTATATTTATGAGTATCTTAAGGTTATTTTAGTAACCATCCTACTAGAGGTTCCGAGTTATAAGTGGTGGAAATTTATTATTTAGACTAAGCGAGACAAATAGTATTCTTGGAAAAGTTTCAAGTCATTGTTCATTTAGAATTATTTCATAATGAAGTGAATGTACTGATGGATATAGAATTTTCTAGGAGGGGATGTCCAGGTGGGGTGTCCAAGGGCTGTCCGAGGGGGTGTCGGGGGGGTCTGCAGGGCAGGGGGAGGGTGCAGGTAGGGTGTCTAGGAGGGGTTGTCCAGGGGGTGTTTAAGGGGTGTCTGGGGGGGGTCTATAGGGCATGGTGCAGGTGGGGTGTCCAAGGGCTGTCCGAGGGGGGAGTGTCGGGGGGTCTGTAGGGTAGGGTAGGGTGTAGCTGGGGTGTCTAGGAGGTTCTATCCCGGGGGTGTCCAAGGGCTGTCTGGAGGGGGGTGTTCGGGGGGGGGGGGGGGGGGGGTATGTAGGGTAGGGGGCAGGGTGCAGGATGTGTGTCTAGGGGGTTGTCCAGGGGGTGTCCAAGGGTTGTCAGTGGGGCTAATTTGAAGAGATAAACCCATGAGCAATTGAACCTAACCTCATAGGAACAATTTTGCAAATTATTTTTGTAAAGGTATTCCCAATATCAGTATGTTTGAAATCCTTTACATCCACAACATTTTCCATCTTTAGGATCAGGGCAATAAAATTTGAGTTGATTCCATAGGGCATTGAGGAATGGTTAAAGAACTCCCTCATAGAGTTAAGGAGCTAATCACAAACTATGTCCCTGTAGAATAAAAAGAATTAATTTGTGAACCCATCAGGACAAGACAAACTCTCAAGATTTAGAGATAAAAGGGCACTCTTAATATCCTTTTCATCAAGGGATGTGACAAGGGAGATTGTTGGATTGGGGTAGCCCGATCTGGTTGGAACATGTACCTTTGAGATACAACCATAACACCAAGATCATTGAACTCAGAATTGGTAGTATAAATATCCTTCAAATATCAAACTAGACCATTCACATCCTTAAGATCTTTGAAATTTACCTTAGAAACAACTTTTTGAATAGGAGGGAATGATTGGAGATTCCTAATCAACTTTGTTTGGGTAATCGTTAACCCAACCAACTTGTCAAATTCAACCATGGGAATAGAGGACTTCTTATTTTCTATATTCTCATCAACAGTATATTTTAAATCCTGTTTCAGTTCATTATAATCTACTAAAATATTATCAATATCATTTAGAATATCAGAGGAAAATATTACATTTTATAACTTTATGAGATCTTACTAATAGAGGGTGATTCCTCATGCAGAATAGGAGGTGGTGATGGTATAGTAGAGAACCCTGGAGCAGGGCCCAGCAAGAGAAATCATATCCCTGGAGCAAGGGGGAGGGTGCAGATGCAGTGCAGGGGGGTGTAGGGGGGGTCTGCAGGGGCAGGGGAAGGGGGGTTCCCAGGAAGGAGGGAGGGTGCAGGGGGTCTGTTGGGGCAGGGGGAGGGTGCAAGGGGAAGGGGGGGGTGTACGGGGCAGGGGGAGGGTGCATGGGGTGTGCGGGGGGGAGGGGGGGTACTGTTAATCTCACCTATTAGACTATATTGTCACATCTTCTTTGATCACATAGTCAAACAAAGTCATATTTTAGATATTTGAATACTTTTAGGAAAGACTTATGCACATCATTTTCATATGACATTATTTGTCATATGATTATCAATGTTGCACAACATAACCACTATTTCCATATCATTTCGAGTGCTTCCCAGGACTTCACTCCCAATGAAATACCCTTCTTCTTGACACCATATCATCAAGTAGTTAATCATCAGGAAAACAACCATCTCTATGGCCACATCATTATTTAGTCATCCACCTCCTAAATAGATATTCTCATCTTTCACAACTGTAATATGTCCACCAAAACGCCCGTAGAGGGCTTCCAATTTCACACAATTTTGGTACAATGTTTCCTCATAATGTTTGAGGTTGTTTATATGAAGATCAAATCCAAAAGACATGGTATCATTTCCCAATGGTTTTCATTGATTTGAATAAAACCTACGATGTATACGAGAAAGTTGTAGATTATTGTAAATATGAACCAAAGTATACGACATGATGTAGTAAAATCCATCATCTTTTGGGTTGTGTTATCCGGTGATTCCTGATACCACACCTAGGATTGATTTATGATACCACACCTAGGCCACTATGACTCCCGACACCTAATGTCTCTATGTGTTAACCAGGATACCATCATTCCTACTTTAGTGCCATTCCAAAATTCCACCTGCAAGGGGTGGTGCAAGGGGTATTGGGGGGCTGTGCAAGTGTGCAGGGGGGGTGCAGGGTGGCGTGTAAGGGGGGCTGTGCAGTGGGGTGGGGGTGTCCTGCAGGGGTGGTGCAAGGGGTGTCCAACAGGGGGGCTTTCCAGGGGGGGTCTTTCCAATGGGTTTCCAGGAGGGGGGGGGTTTGTCTGGGGGGGATCTGTCCAGGGGGTGGAGGGGGTCTGTCTAGGGGGTAGAGGGGGGGGATGTTGTTTGGGGGGGTGTATGGGGGGTGCTAGGGGGTAGTGTTAATCCCATATATTAGACAATATTGTCACATATTCTTTGATCACATATTCAAACAAAGTCATATTTTAGATATTTGAATAATTTTTAGGAAAGACTTATGAAAAACATTTTCATATGTCATTATAAGTCATATGATTATCAATACTATACAACATATCCACTATTTCCATATCATTTTGAGTGCTTCTCAAGACTTCACTCCCAATGAAATACCCTTCTTCTTGAAACCGTAACATCGAGTATTTAATCATCAAGGAAAACAACCATCTCCATGGACACATCATTATTTAATCAACCACCTCCAAAACAGATATTCTCATCTTTCGCAACTCTAATATGTCCACCAAAACGCCCGTAGAGGTAATCCAGTTTCTCTCAATTTTGGTACAATGTCATCTCCTAATGTTTGAGGGTGTTTATATGAATATCATATCCAAAATACTTGATATCATTTCACAATGATTTTCAATGATTTGAATAAAACCTATGATGCATAGGTGAAAGTTGTAGATTATTATAAATATGAACCAAAGTACACGACATGATGTAGTAAAAGACTTCACCCTGTGGTTTGTGTTATATGGTGATTCAATATACCACACCTAGGCCACTATGACTCCCTACAACTGAGGTCTCCATGTGTTAACCACGATACCATCATTCCTGCTTTAGTGCCATTCCAAAATTCCACCTGCAAGGGGTGGTGCAAGGGGTATTGGGGGGGGGGGGGCTATGTAGTGGGGTTGTGCAGGTGTGCAGGGGGGAATGGGGGGTGCAAGGTGGGATGTGCAGCTGGGTGGGGGGTGTCCAGGAGGGGGGCTGTCTGGGGGGGTCTGTCTAGGGGGTAGAGTGGGGTCTGTCCAGGGTGTATATGGGGACTGATGTCCGGGGGGAGGGGGTAAATGGGGTATGCAGGGGGGTGCAAAGGGGGTTGTGCAGCGTGGTGGGGGGTTTCCTACAGGGTTGGTGCAAGGGATGTCCAGTAGGGGGGGGGGTTGTTCGAGGGGTCTGTCCCGGGGGGGTTTCAGAAGGGGGGCTGTGCAGTGGGGCTGTGCAGGTGTGCGGGGGGGGGGGGGGGTGTGCAGTGGGGCTGTGCAGTGGGGCTGTGCAGGTGTCCAGGGGGTAGATGGGGGGCTTCTGTCCAGGGGGTGTATGGGGTATGCGGGGGTGGGTGGTGTTAATCCCACCTATTAGACTATATTGTCACATCTTCTTTGATCACATTGTCAAACAATTCATATTTTAGATATTTGAATACTTTTTAGAAAAGACTTATGCACAACATTTTCATATGTCATTATAAGTCATATGATTATCAATGTTGTACAACATAACCACTATTTCCATATCATTTTGAGTGCTTCTCAGGACTTCACACCCAATGAAATACCCTTCTTCTTGAAACGGTTGCATCGAGTAGTTCATCATTAAGAAAAACAATAATCTCTATGGCCACATCATTATTTATTCATCCATCTCCTAAAGAGATATTCTCATCTTTCACAACTCTAATATGTCCACCAAAACACCCATAGAGGGCTTCCAATTTCTCACAATTTTGGTACAATGTTCTCTCATAATATTTGAGGGTTTTTATATAAGGATAATATCCAAAAGACTTGGTATCATTTCACAATGATTTTCAATGATTTAAATAAAACCTATGATGCATAGGTGAAATTTGTAGATTATTGTAAATATACACCAAAGTATATGACATGATGTAGTAAAAACCTTCATCGTGTGGTTTGTATTATCTGGTGATTCATGATACCACACCTAGTCTTGATTCATGATACCACACCTTGGCCACTATGACTCCCTACATCTGAGGTCTCTATTTGTGAACTAGGATACCATGATTCCTGCTTTAGTGCCATTCCAAAATTCCACCTGCAAGGGGTGGTACAAGGGATATTGGGGTGGGGGGTGGTTGTGTAGTGGGGCTGTGCAGGTGTGCAGGGGGGGCATGGGGGGTGAAAGGTGGGATGTGCAGTTGGGTGGGGGGGTGTCCTGTAGGGGTGGTGCAAGGGGTGTCCAGGAGGGGGGGGGGGGGGGTTGTCCGGGGGGGGGGGGGGGGTCTATCTAGGTGGTGGAGTGGGGTCTGTCCAGGGGTTAGAAGGGGATTGATGTCCGGGGGAGGTGGTACATGGCGTGTGGGGGGGTGCAAGGGGGGTTGTGCAGCGGGGTGGGGGGTTTCCTACAGGGGTGGTGCAAGGGGTGTCCAGTAGGGGGGGGGGGGGGTTGTCTGGGGGGGTATGTCTAGGGGGGTGTCCAGGAGGGGGGGCTTTGCAGTTGTGCTGGGGGGGCTGTGTAGTGGGGTTGTGCAGGTGTCCAGGGGGGTAGAGGGGGGGCTGCTGTCCAGGGGGGTGCATGGGGTATTCAGGGGGGTGGGGTAGTGTTAATCCCACCTATTAGACTATATTGTAACATCTTATTTGATCACATAGTCAAACAATCATATTTTAGATATTTGAATACTTTTTCTGAAAGACTTATGAACAACATTTTCATATGACATTATAAGTCATATGGTTATCAATGATGTACAACATAACCACTATTTCCATATCATTTTCAGTTCTTCTCAGGACTTCACTCCAAATGAAATACCCATCTTCTTGAAACCGTAGCATCGATTAGTTCATCGTCAGGAAAAACAATCATCTCCATGGCCACATCATTATTTATTCATCCACCTCCTAAACAGATATTCTCATCTTTCACAACTCTAATATGTCCACCAAAACTCTCGTAGAGGGATTCCAGTTTCTCACAATTTTGGTACATTGTTTTCTCATAATATTTGGGGGTGTTTATATAAATATCATATCCAAAAGACTTGGTATCATTTCATAATGATTTTAAATGATTTGAATAAAACCTATGATGAATATGTGAATTTTTAGATTATTGTAAATACGAACCAAAGTATACGACATGATGTATTAAAAGCCATCATCTTGTGGTTTGTGTTATATGGACCTAGGCTTGATTCATGATACCAAACCTAGGCCACTATTACTCCCTACACCTGAGGTCTCTATGTGTTAACCAGGATACCATCATTCCTACTTTAGTTTCATTCCAAAATTCCACCTGAAAGAGGTGGTGTAAGGGGTATTGGGGGGTGTGCAGTGGGGATATGCAGGTGTGGGGGGGGGGGGGGGGTTAGGTGGGATACAAGAGGGGATATGTAGCGGGTTGGGCGGTGTCCAACAGGGGTGGTGCAAGGGGTGTCCAGTAGGGGGGGGGGGCTGTCCGGGGGGTCTGTCTAGGGGGATGGAGGGGGTCTGTCCAGGAAGGTAGAGGGGGGGCTGCTATCCGGGGGGGGGGCTATCCAGGAAGGTTATCCAAGAGGGAGGGGGTTTCCATTAGGTGTGGTGCAAGGGTTTTCCAATAGGGGGGTTTTCTATTCTAATGGGGTTGTCTAGGGGGTTTCTAGAATGGAGGTGGGGTGTCTTGGGGGGGGGGGAGGTCTGTCCAGGGGGGCTGCTGTCTGGGTGGGGTTGTCCAAGGGGGTTTCCAGGAAGGAGCGGGTGTCCTTCAGGGGGGTGTCCAGCAGGGGTGGTGCAAGGGTTGTCAAGTAGGGGGGGATGTCCGAGTGGGGTTGTCCTGGGGGTTCTGTCCTGGGGGTGGAGGGGGGATGTCCGGGTGGGGTTTTCTAGGGGGTTTCCAGGAGGGAGGGGTGTCCAATAGTGGGGGGGGGGGGGGGTCCAGTGGGGGCTGCTGTCCGGGGGGGTCTGTCTGGGTGGGGATGTCCAGGTGTTCTGTCCAAGAGGGGGGGTCTATCCAGGGGGTGTCCAGCATGGGTGGTGAAAGGGGTGTCTAGCTGGGGGGGATGCTGTCCGGGTGGGGGTGTCTTGTGGGGGGGGGGTCTATTAAGGGGGGTTTCCAGGAGGGAGGGGGTGTCCAGGAGGGGGGGGGTCTGTCCAGGGGGGTGAGTGGGGTCTTTCCAGGGTGGAAAGGGTTGATGCAGGGGGATGGGTGCATGGGGGGGCTTTAAGGTGCAGGTGGGGTGCAAGGGGGAGAGTGGGGGGGATTTGGAGGTGCGGTGGGGAGTATGAAAGAAGTAAGCACCAGCTGAACGGTGCTGGTTTTTTATGAAATGTGTAGGCCTGTAGCCACGTTTTTAAACCATAGCTCTAGGTCTACAGCCATGGTTCCTAACCATGGCTTTATGTCTATAGCCACGGTTGCAACTGTGGCTATAGGAGATGACTGATTTTTGCATACGCCACAGGTTGAAGACCGTGATATTAGGGTTCTTTCCATGGTTAGAACCATGGCTATAGGGCTATATCCATAATTGAGAACCATGGATATAGGTTTTACCCTATAGCAACGTCATAACAACCACGACTGCGGGAACCATGGCTATAACCTATAGCCATGGTTTTTGGGCCGAATGACATGGTTTAAAACAGTGGATATAACCAGATTTTGTAGTAGTGTATGTATCATGCATAGGCATGAATAAATCCATATGTATTTCTGAATGTTTCCCTGAAATGTTTTGTCGACGTATAAGGACATGTGAGGGAATATTTTTATGATGGATGAGCCAAGATTCCAAATCTGGGCATCACTACCTATCTTGCATGGGCTAGAATCAAGTTGCACATAGTTCTGTATGTTCCCTATACCAACCTGGCTCGATCCATGTGTAGCGTAATCGTTTTTTCATGTGATACAGGTGCCGAGTTTACTATATCTCCCTATATTTTTTCCATAAAGGAATATTTACCACTAATCCTAAGCTCATGTGAGTTATACTCAATGTGAGAAACAAGGACTGGACATAGGGTTTCCATCGCAAGTTTTGGGAGGTAGAGGATATGATGGAGCTATTTTTTTCTTATAGTGGGGGTCGGGCCAAGATCGAGTCACGAGGCATCTCTATATATCCTACAAGGGAAAGAATCAAGTAGTACATAGTTCTGTGAGAGATCATGTAGTTCATTTTCATGTGATTAGGATGCATTTTGCCATGTACTTTAACATCTTATAGTGAATACATGAGTCACCATTTAATGTCATGTTTTAGGGACCGGTTCCTTATAGTTTATTGTATTGTGGAATGGAATATAACTCATAGTTCTGGGTCTTAGAGTTTGGACTATGGCATGGTATTACTACACATAGATTAAGGTCTTAGATTTTGGACCATGACATCATCGTTAAATGTTATGTTGTGTGGAGTAATATAGAACAGTTTAACATCATGTGGTAAGGATGATAACTCATAGTTTAAGGTCATAGAGTTTGGACCATGACATTGGGGTATTATAACTCACATTTTAGGGTCCTAGAACACAGACAATGGCATGGTATTACTACTCATTGTTTAAGGATTTATAGTTTGGACCATTACATCACGGTTCAATGTCATGTTGCATGGAATAATATCAAATTGTTTAACATCATGTTGTAAGGATGATAACACATATTTTATGGTAATATAGTCTTTACCATGACATGGGGGTATTATAACTCATAGTTTATGGTCATAGAGCTTGGACTATGGAATGGTATTACAACTCCAAGTTTATGGTCATAGAGTTTGGACCATGACATCATGGTTCAATGTCATGTTGCATGGACTAATATTGAACAGTTTAACATAATGTGGTAAATATGATAACTCATAGTATAATGTCATAGATTTTGGACCATGACACGGGTGTTTCAATTACATGAAGTACTTCTTTAGGAACTTCGCTTTTGTGGGATCCATGATGAGTTGTTCGTTGATTGATATCAGGGAGTATGCTCTACTGGAATAGACCCTATGTATAATATATGGTCCATCCCACATTGGTTCATGATTTTGGGGATTCATATCAAGTATAATCATGGTTCTAAGGAAAAAAACCATTTCTCTTTCGAGTAAAGATCGGAGGCGAACATTTTTGTTGAAGGCCCATGCAATCCGGTTTTTGTAGATTTCCAAATAGTGTAAAGTGTGAAGCCTTTATTTTTCCTAGAAACTCTAACTCGTTAAACCGTCTCTGGGATTGCTCCTCCATGGAAAGATGATCATAAATGGCCACATGAAGTGATGGAACTTGTATTTCGATAGGCCAAACCTCCTCTACCCCGTATAATAGTGATTACACGGTTGCATGGGTGGCAATGCGGGTCATGGATTGGTAAGACCATGAAGCATGAAAGATATTTTCTAGACATGATATTATATCCTTATCAAACATCTTTTGGATTATGTAGGACAGGGTTTTGTTGAAATCCTATATCTTCCTGTTGGTCTTCGTGTGATAGAAGGATGACAAGTTTGATTTAATTCGATACTCCTAGAATAGCTTGTCCAACTCAGCAGAGCAGAAGTTGGTGCAATTGTCCATCAGTATTATATGAGGGACACCAAATTTGGTAATGAAGTTGGGCTTCACAAAGCTAATGATGTTTTTTGCCCTGACTTCTTTAAGGGGTATAGATTCATCCCATTGGAAAAATAAGTCAGTTTCTATGAGTATAAACTTGAATTTTCTGGATGTGGCAGGATTATATGGTTCCACAAATTCAATCCCCATGGCAGCAAATGGCCAAGAGTACTTAGTTGTATGATGTAACTCGGGGGGTTGGCATATGAAATTAGTATGAACATGGTAGGAATGACACTTCTTGGTGAATATGGCACAATCTTAAATCATAGTAGGCCAGTAATACCCAAGCCATTGAATTTTTTGAGAGATCTCAGTTGATAATTGTTGCGCTCCTCAAGCTCTAGAGTGCACTTACTTCATGATGGAAATAGTATTTTATCTATCAAATAACCTGAGAAGAACACTGTGAAGGACTCATTTATAGAGAACATTTTATTGGTTTACCACATTGTATAAGGAAAAATTAACCGCCCATATTTGGACCTACTCCCTTCCAGCCCTTTCTGGTGGGAGTTCTCTGTTCTAAAAGAAATTTTCAATGGGTGTCATCTAGCTGGAATTGTGACCATAAGGCTAAAAAATGGGACTAATTTCATTGATCTTCTCCATATTTATCTGGATGAATGTCAAGACCATCCAGTGGTTGGTGATGCTAATCACTGTTTCATCCTGATATGGATCGAACTAGATTGTGGTAACATTTTCCAAAGAATTGGCTTGGGAATTTTTTGATCGGGGTACATAAGTCAAAATTCATTTTTATGGGAATTCTGTAATCATTTCCCAAACATGGTTCATCAAGGGAACCAATAATTCTTTTATAATGGCTTAGTCACCACTGACATTTTTGATGACTAGCTCTGAATCACCTTTTATTTTTAAGTGTTTAGATTTCACATGAAGTGCCAGTTCCAGGCCTGCAATGAGGGTCTAATATTCTGCTTCATTATTTGTACACCCTTCTAAAATCAGGAAAGAGTATAACTGGATGCCCTTTTGTTGGATATGAGTATAATTCCCAGTCCCACTTTTTTGAGCTTGTGATCCCCCATCCTTTTCCCTTTTGTGATTTGGGAAGAATAATCGAAGTACATTTCCCTTGTCTGGGGGTCCTTCTGGATGGATAACACTTCTTAATCCATGAGTTCTGCATCCAACGGTGTTGTTTCTTCTAAGGGGTGCTCAGTTTGGAAGTCTGCTAATTTCTGGCCTTTGATGGAATTTTGGGGTATGTACTATATGTCAAACTGTTGTAGGATGACCACCCATCTTGATAGGTGCCCTTTTATCATGGGATAGTTGAGTATATATTTGTGCAGCAGTAGGAGATGAGTTGGATCTCATGGTGATGTATGTAATGCATGAGTTTCTGAACTGTGAAGATTAGAGCTATACAGTTATTTTCAATTTTTGAATACCGAGTTTCAACACCAATCATTGCTCAGTTGAGGTAATAGAGGATCTTCTCACTTCCTACATCATTATTCTGTGTGCGGAAGGCCCCTAATGACCATTCAAGGGAGGTTACATAAAAATGAGCAATATCACCTCAACTGGTGGCATTAGCACCAACGGGATTAGGAGATACCTTTTGGGACTGTCGAACACTTCTTGGAAATCATTATCCCACTCATATGTAACACCTTTCTTCATGAGCCCGGTGAAATGTAAGAATTTACCTACTTGGTTGGATATGAAGCACTGAATGTAGGAAAGGTTCCCCTAGAGACCTCTCAACTCAGTGAGGTTGTGAGGTGGGGACATTCTAAGGATGGAATTTTTCTTCTCGGGGTAGAATTTGATGCCCCAACGGAGTACAACAAAGCCGATGAATTTTCCATAGGTGACACCAAAGGAGAAATTTAGTGGATTTACCTTTAAACTTTGCAGCCACAATTTGTTGAAGATAGTTTCAATATTGTCCTATTGTTTTGAGCACTGTCACAATTTCACCACCATATTGTTAACATAACACTCAATGAATTTTCCCAAGAAGGTCTTGAAGATGTGATGCATGGATCGTTGATATGGGGCGTCGAAATTCTCTAATCCCAAGGGCATCACCTTATAGCATAACACTCCTTGAGGGTCCTTAAAAGTATTAGCTTCTTCATCTTCATGGCCCATATGGATCTAGTTGTATCCATAATTTCCATCCATGAAATAGAGAGGAAAATATCTAGTTATTACATCGATCAACAATTTTGTGATTGGGACTGGGAAATCATATTTTTGGCAATGTCGATTAAGTTCCCTGATGTCAATGTAGATTCCAATCTATGCATTCTTCTTTTTGACAAGGACTATATTTTCCATCCAAATCATATATTGGACCTAATGTATGAAGCTGGATTTGATAATCTTGTCATCTTTAGCCTCTATTTCGATAGCATGCATTGGGTGGTTCATTTTGGTTGCCTGCTTATAGCCGCGGTGATCTTCTGGTAAACCTAGATGATGTGTGGAAACCTCAGGATCGAGGCATGGAATTTTGGTGTAGTTCATGGAAAACACATCTCAATTATTATTTAGGAAGGAAGTATATGCCTCCAACTCCTCGACAGGCATATCAACACTGATCAAAGTGGGTTGTGGGTTGTTTTCGTTGACCAGTTTTATCTCTTTATGTTCATCGATTATGGTGGGTACAACTTCTTCAAATGTAGGAGGGGAATCTTTGAGGTCTTCATCCTCTTCTTCTTCTTCTTTATCATCTTCATATTCTTCATTTTCTGATGAAAATAGGACTTTTTAGACCATATCTCCAATGATGGGAGATAAACCATCTTTTTCCTTAGTGAGTGAGGCAATGGTTGTTTGAGTTCCCATGGATGGACCGAGATCATCTTTGATATGGACTTTCTTGACATCATGGGAGTAATCCCACTCTTCCCTGTTTTTGGACATGGTGGTCACGACGATGATCATGAAAACAATTAATTATGCATCTCGACTTTCACTAATGAATTTGAATTGGTTGATGGGTAATACATACTCTTCCCCAAGCATCTGGAGGGGGTCAGTAGGTGCCATTTCCAATCCATTTGGGGTAGTAATCCAATCAATGACCTTGGATAAAAGATGTTTTTCTTTGGATTCATAGTACCTTGTGTCAATATAATGATAATCACAAGACTCAAATGGGGATTTATCAGTGTGCAATGTCCTTTTTTCCTATTAGTTCTATATTTGACGCACTGATGGTAAGATGACCGAATTGCAGTGTGCAAATGCATCCAAGGCCTCACTAACAGGATGTTGAAGGCCATACTTTTCCATCTACCAGGAACTCCAAATCTAACATGAGGTATCTGAGATGAGTATTAAGCTTGATTTCTCTCAACATTTTTTTCTCCCTTTTATCATATTCCAGTAGATTTTTATTGCAGGGGGTCAAGTTGTCCACATCATAGCCCAACCGATGATGTGTTTGCAGTGGGAGGAGGTTAACTCAAGAGATGTTGTCGATGAAGATACTCTGGAAATAAATTCCATTTATTTTTCTAAACACATATAAGGGTTTGATTTTCCCTTTCATGATGGTTTCTTCAACAATACCTATTAAGGATATGATGGTGTGACATTTTTTTGGATTTTTGTTTGTCTGATAGACTTCGGTGGCAGCTACTTCATCCTCATACTCTTGGGGATTTAGTAAGGCTTTAATGAGTGTCTCCTTAAGATTTCTAGATAGGATTAATGCATTTGGGATTGTCATCATTTTGGGTACTAAATCCAGCTACTTTATAATATCATTAATCTACTCTAAAAGTCAATGCTTCCTGACTTAGGGTTTCTCTTTAACAGACACTTTAGGGGTTTGGGATTTGAACACAAATGGTTCGTTTCTTATAGCTAGGGTCGTTGGTGTTGTGGTCCTTTCTGGGCTTGTCCAAACTGGTCTTCCTACATGCCTTTGGAGATTTGAGATTTTTCTTCCCCTGATTCATATTCCAATATAATTGGGCTTCAATTTCTTCTGGTGAGTGTGGGGGAGAATTCTGGTTCTTATTGTGTATGTCAGAGGATCCTTCTGTGAGTTTCCATGATGTTAACAGTTTGGATTTTGGCATGGCCAGGAATCTGGCTCTAGAACATTCATACCTTCAATGAATCCTCTAGCCTATGTGGTCTCTTCCTCTAGCTCTCTGGTTGGGTATGGGGAATGAGGTTTTGTGTCCATAGTCTCCATCTGAGAATGGGTTCCTCAAGTGAATGACATTAATGGATCCAAATACCACTTCTTGATATGACATTATTTATTTGTTACTATATCCTTCTGATGGTGTCATTTGGTAGGGGAAGTACCTATTGTGATGTTTGGTGTGGTGGTTCTCATTGTTACGTTTGGTGGGGCGCTTCCCATAGTACCATTTGGCAGGGCAGTGCTCGTTGTACCTTTTGGAAGTGTGGTGTCTGTTTTACCATTTTTTGGGGTGGTGCCTGTTATATCAAGTCTATTGGGATGAAGTTTGAATGTTTCAAAATTGACTTTGGATTTGTTATTAGCCATCTTCATTCTCATTCTTTATGCCATTCTGGCCTTTAGAGGGATTCAGGGATGAGGAGGATGGTTATGTGGTATTAGGAGATTTTGGGGGCACAGTTTGTTGTTTTAACTGTGCCTGGAGGATTCCATGGACTCTATTGAAGGTATTCTAGGTCATCCACTTTTCAAAAAAATATCCTTCTTAATGGAAATTGTTTTCCATTCCTCTTCGTCTCTTGAGTATCAGGTTGATGCATACGGCACCTATGCTGGTGGTGGACCCAACTTGACTTTCCCGAAATCCACCATCTTTTGTAGGAGATCTATGAAAACTAAGAATTTCAAGAGGGGGTGTCCCAATATATATTGATAGGGGAAATAATTTAGATAGTATTCAAGACCCACTTCATCAGCTTGCTTTGGATTTTTTAGCTGGAGAAAATTTCAATTCAAAACAGCAATGAAATACCCGTGGACCTGGTTATCTTGGAACGAGTAAAATTTATTTCTTCGTTCTTCGAACTGATTTATTTTAGCACCTATTCGCTCATATTTCCAAGGTGGGGGTGATTGTTGACCTTCATGTGTTTTGACAAGTTTTTTTGGGGGCCTACCAACTGGATCTGTTGTCAGGGTGGATTAAGCATAACAGAAGTCACTTCCACTTTTCCCATTCCTTTCCTTAGGGATGATGGGGACACTCAGGACATAAGATTTTTTCTTTGCAAGGAGTCTCCTATTTTTGGGAAATGGTAGAGAAGTCTCTAAACCCACATGTGTACTTCACTAGGATGAGCGGTGGTCTCAAATTATCATAGAGTTTATCGATGCACATAGAGGGCATCTCATCCTGGGGGAGTGGATGTTTCAGAGAATAAGTCAGGACATTTTATCTGGAAATGAAGTAAGAGACGCTTTTGTTCTCTTGAAGTTTCCAGTTCATGAGATCATTGACCATTTCTTTAGGAAGCATAAAAAATGAAATGGAATAGAAACTATCACTATAGGTACTCCCAGCCTATTATTGAATTGGCTGGTAGGATTTTATACTATAGGAAAGTCAATCCCGGTAGAGTTTGTACGATGCACCAGAGTTTTACTACTTATTTTTTTATCATAGCTCCAATAATGGGGACACAATAATAGGAGTTGTGAATTAAATTTTGTTCGGGGTCCCCTGAGTGGTTGAATACTAGGAATATAGGGTTCCTGATGTTTGGATATGGTGAAACATTTCTCACCCACTCAGAGTATGGTTTGCACTCTGGTTGTACCAGATTGCACTTCCCATCTATGGATTCTACTCAAGCCTTTATTTTCTCAACTATATTTTGGAGGCCTTGATGAATATCCTATCGGGAATGAGCTTGGGTTGAGACAACAGTGTCTAAGACTAGGCATGCCAATGCTGTCGGAATATGGGGTGGATACCTAGGCATAGGTATCATTTGGGGGATTACATGAATATATTCTGGCTTCCTTCCCATTATGGGGAAGTATTGACATCCTTCCGAGGCTGGGAGACTTTCTACATCCTTTTTTGGACTTTCCTCTTCCATTATGTTGTATTATTTGGGTTTCGTGGTGAATATTTAACTGAAGGTTCCCCTGGTCTGACCAAGTAATTCACCTTTTTTAGAGGGTGAAAACCACGATAAGGGGTGGAACAGGTTACTCCTATGTCCATCATTCTTCCTATATGGTGGAAGATATACATTAATTTTTTAGGTACTTGAGGTAATAATTTCTCTTGCTCTGTAGGATGGGGTTGTTCCCATTCTTCCGTTAATGCACTACGCCCTAAATGTTTTGGTCTTAAGGGGTCACATTGATTTAAAACTGCCCCACCCCTATGGGATGGATTTGTTCTTGCATTTCATTGGAAGAAAACAGTATTTCCACCTTATCAATTTCATGTACTCCTAAGAATGTGTGATTCGAGTACGGCATTAGGCCTTCTCGAAGTATATGGTCTTTTGAAGACACGATCACTGCTTATTGGTTGACTTCCTTTAGGTCGGAATCCAACTAGCTATTCTTGACTTCCTAACTCATAAGCTTTTCGATGGATTGATCTCTTCTGTCCTGACGCTTTTGAGACTTACTTCGGGCCGGTGTTTGTTGAGTATCCCATCCTTCTTGAGTAGGGGGTTCATTTTATTGTTTCCATTGGGTGATGAAATTAAAGGATGTCATTTATAATGTAATTTTATAGACATGATGTTGGGTGAAGTGTAGAGCTCAATGTTCTCCCCATCCCTGAATGAGAACTCTATCAGGGGAATTTCCAATGATGTGACGCAACATATGTAGTGCATGGAGGTAATCTGGTTCGAGGTTTTTCTTTCACCATTCTTATTGTGGCTACCGTGTGGATGGGATGACTTCTTGGTATATTAGACAACGAAGCTCCTCTAACGTGTGACATGGTCCGCATTAGCTTCGTAGGGTAGTATTTTTTATCAGGTGACAAAGACTCATCTATAAATTGAGGAAAATTTCATGCGTGAATTCCCTAAACAACTATCCTATTATGTCAAAATGAGAAGTGATTTTAGGCCAATACATCACTAGTATATGATCCTTACCTATTTGTCTTCTCACACACAACATATCATGTGGTTTTTCTTCCAGGGGATCCTCTACTGGATATGCCTATCTCGACAACTTTGTAATAATTTCATTCCATGAAACTAGGCTGGTGACAGCTTCATCAACATGTGAACTATGTGGGGGTGGCTTAAAAGATGAGCATGGCCTTGGGTCATCCTCTGGTTGAGAAACAATATCACTCGTTATAGACATAGAGCTCGGTGTGTCTAACACCATCTTTCTGAGCGCCTTAGCATAAGAAGACTTTATCGCATTTGTTCTAGAAAGGGGAATACCTCTTGTCTGGTATGAATTTTGATTGCTGGTAGGACCTTCACAATTGCTCCTGCAATGGCGAGGGAAATTATTTCAACTTGATGCAAGACCATGGGAAATGTCCTTACAGTGTATACCCTAAGGTAGAACTTCAGTGTGGGCTATAGCAAGGGGAGAAACTTCTCGTTTGTTGATATTACTATGGTGAGGACCTTCGCAGTGACCATCATCATGGTGAGGACTATCAACGTGACTTGATACAAGGCTCTAGGGATAATTTATGTAGTATACATCTTGTGGAGGGCCTTCCAGATGCACTATAATTAGAGGAGGAACTTATCATTATTTTTTGTTATTATGGGGAGGGACTTTAGAGCAACTAACGTTGTAGGGAGGGACTTCACAATGATTTTCATCATGGAGAGGAATACCATCATGACTTGACATCTGACTACAGGGAGAAGCATATTGGTAGTGTATACCCAAGGGAGGACCATCGGGGTGGATGACAACAAGTGGAGGAACTTACTGTTGTATGGTCTTCAGGATGAGGGGAGGGATACCCCAACACACCATAGGAGATAGGATGTCATGATTGATCATTCCTATCCCATGGAGTGACCCCCCATGGGTGCTCTATGGAGGACCTACAAAGTTCCTTGTTGTAAAATTTCGAGGAGGGCCTTCGAAACTACTACTAAAACTTCCATTATTTGTTAATGGACTGATAGGTTCTTGATCCTTTATTGATATATTATTGAATCATCAAGAAACCCAACATCCATTAGAGAGGGATCATGTATGTTCTCTTCATTTTCCAGCTGCATTTGGAGAATTTCAATTTAGAGTGCTCTCTTTCTGGTACCCAGGTCCATATGCTATTGGTATTGGCCTTCATATACTGGTCTCTATCTTGTTGGATCCTATGATGTCGTTGGGATACACCGACATACATCTTCAATTTTGGTAAGGATATATGCCAACCTTGGAGTGGCCACTACGTTGGACCGACGTCCCCTAGTTGGAACAAGTATTTGTTCCTGATATGGTTGTTCGTGTATCTTGGGATATTGTCATCGACCCTCCGTCACTAAAGCTTGGATGCATAAATGCTCTGGAGTGACTAGATCATTTCTCAAGAAAGTCATTTGGTTCGAGGAAACTAGGTCATGGGATCAGTTTCTTACCTTTTCTGCCAATTAAATAATATCTTGGCATGTTTGGAAGATATGTTCTATGACCGACATCTGATATTCTATCATTTCCAGGATGTGATGAGATAGCACTTTGGCTCAAAATGGTATGAAGTATGATTTTGATGTTAGAGTTGGAGTTTGTGCTTGCTCCGGTCCTCCATGATTTTCCAATAGATACTGGTAGTTCTCCCATGTCGGTATAGAGGAATGAGTCTTCCACCAGTTGTCTATTCCAGTTTCCACAGTATTTGACTGGTGGTCTTCATATTCACGATCGAGGATTTTCATCTGCACTCTTGCCACTTTATTTTTATCACGGTATTTTTATGCATCCTCAAGAATTGGAATCTGCTATATATTTCCTTGTCTCCCTATTTTGATGGAGAACATGATACCCAACATTAGGTATTTGTGCCTGAGTATTTCCAGTTTCTTCCCTATTTAGATAGCAAGCTTGAATTGTGTCATCAAGAATTTGTGCCTGTGTATAGTTAGTTTCTGCCCTATTTGGATGAAGGTATTATAATGTGTCTTCAGGTATTTGTACCTATGTATAGCTAGTTTCCACCATAATTGGTTGATAGTATTGGTTTGAATTATAAGATTTATGCATCTACCTATAGTTTGTCGCTCTGTCTGCACGGTGGGACCATCGAGCACTAGCATGAACGTTCATGTGCTCATATTGTTCCAACCTATTTCTGTGGGGGGATTGAGTGTAGGTGCACAATTCATATGTCTTCCCATTTAATGTCTCCACATTAGTATGGTGGATTTTCTTCTCTAAAACTAGGGTGATAGCATGTTCTTGATTATATGTATTCCACCCTTGGCGGGTAGCCCAAGGGTCTGGGACTCCTGGACATTCACAGGTGACCTTGATATAAAGTCCTCCTCAGCGGGAGAAGGTTTGGTCATCCGATGTCGGAAGAAATGCTCTATGGTGGGGGCCTGTGAGTAGGACCCATATGCAGTTGAGATGAATTTTATAGCATCGACTTCATCTGAATCCCTAAGGTAAGGGAGGTACTCATTGTCACATTCCGGGGACATGCTTTGGAAATGGTTTGAGACAACAATCGGTGATGCCTTGTGTTGGGGTGCTCGCCACAGCTAAGGATGTAGCTAGTGGACCTTTGTAGACTAGAGGGCTTGTCTCGTGGCCTCCAGCATGGGGAGAGTACAATTTTAGTGGTACTTTTTGATCAACGTGCTGGATACCCAGCATTGAAGATGTCGGGTAGGTGTGGGGGTCCTTCTCTTCATTGGGGCCCTGACCACCTATGGGATCACTAATGCATGTGTCTAAATCAATTTTTGGGATGTCATTTGTATTGAAGTATTCTATATGGAAACTTGCAACATACATATATGACATAAAGACCCAATAATCTCATCAAAGTATCTTTCTTTTAAACATATGCATATATGGTGGTTCAGCTTGGCCACTTCCCTTTTTTGTTGTGGGGAGAAGGGGCTTGAGTGGGGTAAGATCGCCACCTTGGTTAAGGATTCGTGTCGGGTTCAAAATTTCATTCCACCTATAAGGGGGCTTGTTCCATGCATACCGGGGAGAAAAAATGGACTAACATGAAAGGTCCTTTTTTATTTTATCATTGGGGTAGAACTGCCACCTTGGTTATGGATTCATGTTGGGTTCACCATTTTTGTTCTGCCTTTAAGGAGGCGCATTATAGGTGATGGTGAAATGTTCTGATGAGGATCATCATTCATCCCTCTTTCCAGATATGGTTTCCTATAAAATTCACCATTTATTTTGTTTCGACTCATTCTGCATCATTATCATTTAGAATTAGGTTTGATTAACCCCATAGGTACTGGGAAATTCACTACTTTCAGATTTCTAAGGTGATGCCACAATCAGTTAGTCCCAACGGGAAATTCCATGGGGTCATGCACTTGTGCAATCAGTCCACCTCAGATATAACTTCCTTGGAGGGTCTCTAATGGGTTTATTCATGGATATAGAAACACCCAACAACCCTATTATTCATGATTCATGGACCTCCTTTCCCAATGTAGGTTCTCTTTAATTAATTATTCATCCGATGACACGTGTGTACTCCATTGGTTGAGAGAATGGGAAATCATGATCACTGCACCTTTTGAGGGGAGGATTATTTCCTTTTCCAGGACAATATTATAGATTTAAGCCGTGTTCAAATGTTCTGGAATCCTTGGTTCATTTCCAAAGAGTGTGTACATGGGCTACCTTTGGTTTGATAGATCATCATAGGCATGCATATATTTGATGCTATAGAGGTAATGATGACTAGAGCCATATAATAAGGTGCTCTGGTGTTTATCGTCATCCAGGGGGAAAGCATGTGATTTGATGTTGGGATTGGACCCATAAGATGGGTTTCCTACTTATCCTCAATAGAGGATTTAGAACCCACATAGTTTGGGTTTATGTGGGGATTATGCATAGAGGCTGCCCATTTAAGGAGACATGATTGGGGGAACCCTTTATGTGGGGAACCATTTTGAGCTCAGGCCTTCAGTTAGGCATCCTATGTATCCTGGTCTGATCAGGGCATAGAGTAATCATATTTGAAAAGATACGAGGCTTACACATGATTGGGGGAACCCTTTATGTGGGGAACCCTTTTGAGCTTTGGCCATTAGGTAGGAATCCTATATATCTTGGTTTCATTAGGAATCCGAGTTCTTGTAGTTCAGTTTTGTGGATGTTGTAATCATCACAATCCTCTAATCCCACGTGAGTCATTCTTAGTGTGAGAAACAAGATGGTGTAAAAGATTCAATAAAGAACATGTTTCCTCTCTTACTGGTGGGAGAGGGAAAGCCTATGGTGGTTGAGGATAGGGATACCATGGGTGAGGGAACGAAGCGATTAACCTTTCCATGTGAAATGACATTAAAGTTCATTCGGATCATACTCAGACGATTGGGGACATACCTCAGTGGGAAGGCCCCAGAATATGTTATGGGAAAGGGGAGGTGTTTCGTCCTTCTCAAAGGAGATGCAGACATTAATCCTTCGACTGATCACTATTTCTCATTGAATGAAAAAGAATGTGATCACCCTTAATTCCTAGAACGGGGAGGTTCAAGTTGGAATCCCAAGGATGGACTCTAGGATACCATGAGAATGTAGACTCATAAGAATTCTTGAAGCCCGAACCATTGTGGGGAGAGCCTTCGTGACTCCGCTTTCTATGGGTATGTGGACTCAATGGGGTGTGCTGAGGCACATGAAAATATGATAATACGGGTCTGGGGGTTTTGGAGGAGGCTTTAGATAGATGTCGCAGGACAAATTAAATGAGAGATTGAGGACGACTGGATGGTAAAGGAGGGGTGTGGTTGGAACTAGATGAAATAATACCTGAAAACACCACATTCCATGTACTGATTTCTTATGTGGGATGGTGGAGGCTCTGCATACCGTAGTGTTATGCGAGAAGAGTGTTCATTCGCGTATCAATGTGGTATGCAAGAATTGGTATAGAAGAAAAAATTCCATAGTTGTACACGTCCCATCACATAACATTGGGTTCCATCTGTGTACGGATGCAATACGCGACACTGGGTTCAGTCTGGGTAGTAGTACACTTCATAGAGAACCATATTGAATGAGGGCCCATGGGATTATAATTTGTAGGGAGTTCAAATATGAGAATTGTATGGTTCATAGTTTCACCATTTAGGTTTTCGGTTCTCTTTTTATTATTACATTTCCCCATTTTCAGGTTCACGACTGGTTGTACCAGCGGAGATCGGGTTTCGTAATTCGAGCTTCGTCGATGAATCTAGACTGAAGCTGGAATCTTCTCCAAGTTCTTACATCTGACCTTTGAGTCCCCTTCATGCTCTCATCATTTGTCTCCTCCTCTATTTTCAATTCGTTATGTGATCCTTTTACAGAGAATCGAGGCAATCATATCTATTGGGCATGCAACACCCTTTCTCGAGGCCCATAAAAAGATATTCTGACCCACATAAGACTTATTCAATCCATGGTTTGCAGAGGCTTTGGTCCATGATCATGGTTCATGAAACCCTATTAGTTTTATTCGTCCGTGAATTGATGAGTTCATGGGATGGTATGTGGATGGCCTTTTCATGCACAATTCCTTCAGTGATGTAGTTCATGGTCTAACGTGTTCGTTAGCCATCGCTGCATAGGCCAGCGATTCGCGGATCGTTCCATGTACATGTTGGTTCGTGATCCATGGGGTCCACGAACATTTCATGGTGATGGTATGTGGGCCATTTGAAATCCTTTGGAAACATTAATTCCTTCAAGTTTCTCCTGAAATGTGCAACTCATTTTCAGTCAATTCACCTTTCTAGATTTGAAGGAGTACATTCTTCCTTCTGCAAAGTGAATGTGGGGGTATTTTCTTCCCATACCGGAATTTTCAGGACCCAACAAACCATAAAACACTAAAAAACTAAAACAAACCCTAAGAAACTCTAAAATTCATAAAATAACCCTAAATAACCAATATAAATTAGAATACCCCTTAACAACCAAAAACACTCAATAAACACCAAAAGCACGAAAACCCCTAAAACCCTAAAAACCCTAAAGGACCAAATAGTCCATAAAACACCCTAAAACCCATAAAAACATAAAAAACACTAAACCCCACCCCCAAAAACATAAACCCCCCAAAACATAAACCCCCCTAAAATCCCAAAAACCCCTAGAAAACACTAAAAACATTTAAGAAACCCAAAAACCCCTTTTAAAAACCAAAATTACCGAAAAATAACAAATAATCCTAATACCATAAAAACCCAAAGACCTTGAAAAAAAAACTAAATACCCATAAATACACTAAAAACCCTAATAAATAAAAAACACTAATAAATCGAAAAAACATTAAATAACACCTAAAAATGCTAAAATTTTAAATATTAATAAAACCACTAAAAACAGTTAAAAACACATAAAAACACAAAACTCCCTAAAAACACAAAAACCCTCCAAAATCCCTAAATCCAAAAACCCTTAAACCCCCTAAAAATTGTAAATCCCCTAAAACCCCCTAAAATTCCTTAAAACTCTATAAATCTAAAATACCGATAAAAACCATAAAATACTTATAAAAACCATCAAAACATTAAAACCCCTAAAAATGTATAAAACAACAAAGACCTTAATTACTATACCCTATTCCCTAAACCCTAGACTATACACCCTAAACAATACTCCTTAGACTCTAAACCATAATCCCAACACTTGAAACCCTATACCCTCCACCTCAAACATTAAACCCTACACCATAGACCTTATACACCACAACCAAAACCCTAAACCCTACCCACTAAACCATGTAATCTACACCCTAAAACATAAAACCTACTCCAAAAAACATAAATCCTACACCTTAATCCCTAATCCATACACTATAAACCCTAAACACTAAACCCTAAATTCTAAAACCCCTAAAAACACTAAAAGAACCTATGGGACCCTACAAACACTAATCTACCTTAAATATATTAATATATTTTTGAAACCAATAAACCCCAAAAAGACTATACAAACCCTATAAAATTTAGAAAGACCTTGAAACCATAAAAAACCCAAAAAATGACTAAAAACACCCAAAAGACCTTAAAACCCCATAAAGCCCATAAAAACTCCTAAAACCCCAAAAAACACTAAACCCTCTAATAACAATAAAACCTAGAAATTCCTAAAAACCCAAAAAAACTATAAAGATATATTTGAAAACCCTAAAACCCAAAAAAATGCTTAGTATCCTAAAAACCCTAAAACCCCATAAAACCCAAAAAAAACCCCTTAGAACCCCAAAAACTCTAGAAACCCTAAAAACCCATAAAAACCCCTAAAAACCCCAAAACCGAAAAAAGATTATAAATAACTCTAAAACCCCCAAAAACCCCTAAAAGAACTTAAAATCCTAAAAACCCCTAAAACACACTAAAAAACTAAAGACATTAAAACACAATAATAATCATAAAACCCCAAAGAACCCTAAAACCCCCTAAAACCGTAAAAAAGGCTAAAAACCCAGAAAACTAATAAAAATCCAAAGTACCCAAAAATGACACTAAACTCCTAAAAAGCACTATAACACCTTAAAATACCATAAAATGCTTAATATCCATTAAAAATCAAAAACCATAAAAAACTCTAAAAACCCGAAATTTTTAACATCCACTATTATCCCTAAATACTCCTATAACGCATAATAACCTTTTAAACCACTTAAAATCACTACAAACCCTAAAAATAAAAAACCCTAAAACTCCAAAAAAAAATATAAAAGGCCCTAAATGAACCTAGTGGTCCCATAAAGACCTAAAAAACCCTAAAACACTAAAAATTCAAAAAGCCACTAAAAACCTTGAAACCCCATAAATCCCCAAAAACAAAATTAAATGATAAATTAAAATGAAACCCTAAAGTAACCCTAATACCATAAAAACAAGAAAAAACCCATCTGAAACACTAAAACCCCCCAAAAACCCATGAAATATCCTTAATACAACTTAAAATCCAAAAATTACCAAACCCCTTAAAACATAAAATACAATAAAATAATAGAACACAAAAACCCTAAAATAAACTCTAAAATACCTAAAATACATTAAAACCCCTAAAATACCCCAAACCCCTAAAAACCCTAAGAGGCCCTAATAAATCCTAAAAGGCCCTAAAAATCTAAAATCCCCTAAATCCCTAAGAAACCTAAAACCCTAAAAACCACTTTAGAACACTAAACCACAATTTCAGAGATAAATGGCCCTAAAAACCCTAAAAACAATAAAAGACCCAATAACCCTAAATGATGTTTCAAACCCCTAATAACACAAAATGACACTAAAAACCACAAAACCCAAAAATATCATAAAATTCATAAAATTCATAAAGGGATCTAAAACACCATAAAACCCTAAAATACTAAGAACACCCATAAATCATTAAATGGCCCTAAAAACTATAAATACCCCTAAAAACCTAAAACCGCCTAAAATCCAAAAAAGATAGTAAAATTCATAAAACCACTAAAACACCTAAAATACCTAAAACACCATTAAAACCAATCAAAAACCCTAAACCCCCTTAACATTCTATATAAACCAAAACCTAAAAAACCCTAAAATTCTCTAAAACGTTAAAACCCCAAAAAAACATAAAAACCCTAAAACAACATAAACCCATAAAATCCCCCATAAAAAATAAAACAATAAAACATTAAAAACCCCCTTAGAACCTAAAACCCCGAAAAATAGAGAAAAAGTCAAAAAAACCAATAAATTCCCTAAAAGTCATTAAAAACACTTAAAACCAGAAGGACAACTCTAAAAGCCTAAAACAATAAAAACCCTAGGACAAAAAAAAGAACCCTTTTAAACCCCAAACCCTTAATAAACCTAAAAATAACTAAATGCCAAAAAATTATATAAGACCACTAAATCCTTGAAAGAACTTAAAACCGCTTAA
The DNA here is from genome assembly GCA_963277665.1 of Viscum album. NCBI lineage: Eukaryota > Viridiplantae > Streptophyta > Magnoliopsida > Santalales > Viscaceae > Viscum > Viscum album. The sequence continues at coordinate 363,377,342 of OY728121.1, forward strand.
AACAAATTAAATCCCTAAAAACACATAAAGGCCCAAAATACATCTAAAACCCCTATACCCCTTAAAAACCACAAAAACGCCTACGACCCCTAAAAATCCTTAAAAACAATAAAGGCCTACAAATACCTCAAACCAATACCCTACACCCAATACCCTAATCCCAACTCTCTAAACCCTATACGCTACTCCCTAAACCCAAAACCCAAAACCTAATCCCTATACCCATCACTCCAAACCTTATACCCTTCCCATTAAACCATAAACCATACACCATAAACCCTATACCATATACCATAAAACTTATACCCTACACCCTACACCCTATACCCTACACCCAAAACCCAATACCATGCACCCTAATCACAAAACCATCCAACTTATACCATAAAATATCCTTGATACCCTTTTATATACTAAAAAATCTAAAAACCCAATTATCCTCTAAAAAACATTAAAACCCCTAAAATACACGAAAAACCCTAAAAACATATAAAACCCTTAAAAATAATAAATATCAAAAAAAAATGAAACAAGAACCTAAAAAACCTAAACCTCTAAAATAGTCTAAAAACCTTAAAAACATAAAAGACCCTAGAAACCCCAAAAAATAATAAAACACCTTAAAACAATAAAAAAACATTAAAAACCATAAAAACTATAAAATTCTCAAAGGTCCTTAAAAAACTAAAACCCTTAAAACCCATAAAACCATAAAAACCCACAAACCCTAAAATCCCTAAAAACCTAAAAAATATAAAAAACTAGAAAACTAAAACAAACATTAAATAAACCCTAAAACAACAAAAAAACCCTGTAAAACCTAGATAGACACTAAAACCCCAAACAACCTGAAAAAGACCATAAAACCACAATAACACCTAAAAATAACCTTAAACCCAAAAAACCCTTTAATCTAAAAAATGCCTAAAAATATTAAAACCCCTTAAAATCGAGAAGTCTCTAAAAACCATTAAAAGATACTAAAAGACCTTAAAAATATCAAAAAAAAAATTTAAAACCCTAAAAGTGAATAAGAACATTAGTAACAAACAATACTCTAAAATTTTTAAAAACTATTAAAACCAAAACAAATCATAAAACCCCATAAAACCACAAAATCCTAATACCCCTAAAGAACCATAAAAGACCCTAGAACATCAAAAAAGACTCTAAACACCATAAAAGATCATAATGCCCCCCAAAACCCAAAAACCCACAAAATGATAAACACCCTAAAAAATCCCAAAAAATAGAAAAACCCACTAAACCACCCAAAAACACTAAAAACCATGAAACCCCTTAAAACCATAAAACAACTAAAATCCCTTAATACCCTAAAACCAGTAAAACTGCCCATAAACTGTAAAAATCCCAAAAAAATCATTAAAATGTTTAAAAATCCTAAAAATTCATAAAAATACCAAACCCCTAAAAACCCTATAAACCATTTAAGCCCCCAAAAAATACATTAAAAGACAGTAAAATAGCCCAAACCACATAAAAGTTCCAAACCCCATAAAGGCCCTAAAAGACCCTAGAACCCCCATACAACCTAAACCCCCTAAAAGATCCTAAAATCATAAACACCCTTAAACCCCAAAAAACACACTAAAATATCTTTAAAAACCAAATAGATCGAAAACACCCCTTAAAACCATAAAACACCTAAGAACCCAAAAAACACACAAAAAATCCAAATCCTTTAAAAACACTAAAAAAATCTCACCCCCACCTGAAAACCCCTTAAAACCTCCTTAAACATATTAACCCCCCCCCCCAATAAAAAATCTAAAAAGAACAAAACAAGATCTAAAATCCCTAATAACCCTTTGAAGCCCTATAAATCTCAAACAACACCAAAAAACCATAAAACTCCTAAAAATCACTACACAACCCAAAAAAACCTGACAAAACCTAAAAAAAACATAAAAAACCTAAACATCCTAAAAGAACCTTGAAAACCATAAAACTCCTAAAATATCCTTAAAAACACTAAATGAATTATAAAACCCTAAATGAACCTTAAAAGTCATTAAACCCCAGAATATGGGGAAAACTCTAAAAAAACTAAAAACCTAAAACCCCCTAAAATATTAAAAACTCCAAAAACCTATAAAGACCACAAAACCCCTTAAAACTCTACAATTCCATAAAACCCCTAAAACACTAAAAACCAAAAAAATAGAAACCATTAAACTTAAAAATTGTCAAAACCTGGAAAAAACCCCTAACAGACCCAAAAAACCCAAAAAACCCAAACAACCCTAAAAATCCTCGAAGACCCTAAAACCCCTATAAGACCCTAAAACCCTAAAAACCTTAAATGATCCATAAAATCCTAAAAACCATAAAAAAAATCTCTAAACAACAAAACAACCTAAAAACACGTAAATACAATAAAAACCCTAAAAACATAAATTATATAGCGACCCTTAATATCATGTAAAATATCATAAAAAATCTAAAAAACGCTAAAACCCTTAAAAATCGTGAAAACCCTAAATCCCTAAAACAACTTTAAAAAACCCTAAAACCTTAAATAAATCCTATAAAACCCTAAAAACCTAAAAACATTAAAACCCTAAAAAACCCCAAAACCATAAAAATAACTAAAAACCCATAAAACCAAAAAACATTAAAAGCGGCTAAAATCCCAGGAAAACCATAAAAACCCTGAAAACCCCTAAAACCCATAAAACCATTAAAACCCTTAAAACCTTAGAAACCAAAAAAAACATAAAACCAATATAATCCATAAAACCACCAAAACCTCCAAAATCCATACAAAACCCTAAAAAGTAGACAAAACAACTAATTACCCCAAAAAACTAATAACCCCAAAAAACCCAAAAAACCTAAAAAATTATAAAAAATACATAAAAACTATAAAACACTAAAACCCAAAAAACCGTAAACCCTGTAAATGCCCAAAAATATTAATACACCTAAAACCAGTAAAAGACCAAAAAGACACTAAAACCATATAAAACCCCTAAAAGTCCCTAAAAACCTCAAACACTGTAAAAACCCTAAAATTTATAAAACTCCTAAAAACACCCTAAAATAATAAAATATTAAAATCACTAAACCCCTATAAACCACAAAACACTAAAAATAGTAAAAATCCTAAAAAACCTAGAAAACTCCAATGAAACCCCAAAATAATCTAAAAAACCCTAAAACTATAAAAAAACTCTAAAAATACCTAAAACCCGAAAATCCCATATAAACCATAAATCCCTCCCCAAAACCGTTAGAATGAAAAAAATCCTAAAACCACATAATTCCCCAAGAATAACACTAAAAACCCTATACCCCTAAACACCCCTAAAAATAACTAACACCCAAAATACCAAAAAAATCATAAAAACTATAAAACCAATAAAAACCATAAAACCCATTAAAACCCTAGAAACCCCTAAAACCTAAAAAACCATTAAAACACTAAAATCCCCTGAAACCCTTAAAAGGGATTCAAGCTCACAAATCCTTTAAAATATCTGAAAGTCATTATAACATTTAAAACCCTTAATAATCCCTAATACCCATAAAATATCATAAGAACTCTAAAAACCCTACAGAATATAGAACCTAAAAAATCTAAAAACCATAAAGGAACATAAAAACAAAATAAAATCATAAAACCATTAAAAACCCTAAAACCCCTAAAACCATTAAATACCTAAAATCCCTGAAATCCCTTAAAACCCAATAAAAGACCCTAAAACTCAAAAATGTCAGTAAGAATCCTGAAACCCTTGAAGACCATAAAAAACCCTATAAACTATTAAAACCTCTAAAAATCCTAAAAACCATAAAAAACAAAAAAAACACTACAACCCTAAAAAATATTAAAAACCCAAAAAACACCCAAATGATACCCAAAAAACTGAAAAACCCAAGAAACTATAAAAACCCTAAAAAACCTTAAAAACCTAAAATATCCTAAAACAAGCCTAAAAGCCGACAACCCCTAAAAACTCTAAAATACCCTAAAACACAAAAACTTCTAAAAACACTAAAACAACCATAAAACTAAATAACATACCAAAAACTAAAATCCCTAAAAACCTTAGAAATCTGAAAAACCTAAAAGACCTTTTAAAACCCCTAAAAATACTGAACACCCAAAAACCTATAACACCATTAAAAATTCATAAAAACAATAAAAACCAAAAACACTAAAAAGTATAAAAAACCATAAAAACCCATAAAACAATTGAAAACTCTAAAATCCTAAGTACTATAAAAACCCTAAAACCATTAAACACACCAAAAACTCTAAACCATCTAAATCCAATACAAACTCTAAAAATGCTTAAAATTTTTAAATCCCCCTGAAAAAACTAAAAACCCATATAATCCCCTTAAAAACATAAAAGTGAATTAAAAACACTAAACCATACAACAAGAAAAATAAAAAAAACCACAATTACAATAAAATACTTATGGACTTTAAAACCCCTAAAATCCGTAAACCCCAAAAAACCCAAAAGAAACCTAAAAACACCAAAACTCCTAAAAACCCTAAAACTGTAAAAACCCAAATGAACCCTAAAAACCTAAAACCCCTAAAATCACTAAAAATATAAAAATACCTAAAACCCTAAAAGACCTAAATAACCTAAAAAAATCTTAAAGGACTCTAAAAATATGAAAAAAATCTTAGAGACCCTAAAACGGCACCGAAGACCAAAAAACATATAAAATCCCAAAAGGACTCTAAAACCCCTTAAAAACCTTAAAAACCCTAAAAACCCATGAAAACATATAAAATCCCTAAAACCCCAAAAAATAAAAAACTTAAACCCCCCAAAAATATCTAAGAACCCTAAAATAACCCAAAAAAACCAACCCCCAATCTAAAATCCCAAAAAACTCTAAACCCATTTTAAATCCCTAAAATTATTTCAAAACCCTAAAAAATCTAAAAACCATAAAACCCCAAAGACACTAAAACCCCTATGAAAATCCAAAAAATAATAAAACCCCTAAAAACACTATGAAACCCTAAAACCCCTAACCCCCTCCCAAACAATTAAAACCCACAAAAAACACAAAAAACATTAAAATACCCTCAAAACCTAAAAACCCCTAAAACCCTATAAATACACTAATTAACCAAAAAATCCCTGATAACCCCTAAGAAGTGTAAAAGAACCTTAAAACCCCTAAAAGAATCCAAAAAACCAAAAAACCATAAATCCCTAAATAACCAAAAAACCCTAAGAACCCCTTATAAATTAAATAGAATCTAAAAAAACCTATGAAAAATAAAAACTCTAAAAATACAAAAAACCGCAAAACGTCCAACAAATCCTTAAACCCTAAAATATACTAAAGACCCATAAACCCCACAAAAAACTTAAAACCATAAAAATTCATAAAACCCCTAAAAATAAAAATCCCCAAAAAATTCAAATGGTACATAAAGACAATAAAAACCCCTAAAACATACTAAATACACCAAAACCATAAACATACTAAAAACCCGAAATCCTCTCAATGACATGAAACACTTAAAATCTCTAAAAACCATTAAAACTCATAAAACAACCTAAAAATCATGAAAAACATGAAAAAAATTTAAAAAATCAAAATACCCCTAAAAATACCTAAAACCCCTAAAAACCCTAAAAACCCTTGACAAACCTAAATTCCCCCTAAAACCATAGAAACCCCTAAAAACCTAAACACCACTAAAACACTAAAACCACTAAAATAGCAAAAAACTCTAAAAATCCCAAAAATCATTAAGACCCCCCAAATATTAAAAAGTGAAAAAGCCCACAAAAACCGTACAAACCCAAAAAATCTCTAAAACCCTATAAAGCTAAAATCCATGAAACCCCTAAAATCTATAATAACCCGTAAAAATTTAAAATACCCTAACCCCCACCCCCCAAAACCCTGGAACATCCTAAAAACCTTAAAACCCCCCAAAAAGAACTTAAAACCCCTTAAAATCCTAAAAACCCTAAAAACCTAAAAACCCCTTAAAACCCAATAAACCCAAAAAACACTAAAACCCAAAATTATTCTAAAACAATAAAAACCCTAAACAATCCTAATCCCTAAAACCCCAAAAGAATATCTAAAAATTGAAGAGAAAACATTAAGACCCTAATAACCATTGAAACCCCAATAAAACCCTAATCCCCATAAAATCCATGGAGAATCCTAAAAATGGAAAAATAAACCTTAAAACCCCTAAAGCTATAAAATAACCCATAAACACCTTACAAACCACTAAATCCCTATAAATTTCATGAAATATAAAAAACTCTAAAAATTCTAAAAAAAATTAAAACTATTAATAATAATTTAAAACCCTCGGAAACCCTATACACCGTAAAAACATTAGAAACCCTTAAGCCCCTAAATAAACAAAAAAATCGTAAACATCGTAAAAAATAGTTAAAACCCTTAAAACATAAAAACCCTATAAAACCCTAAAAATTACTAGAAACACTAAAAATCCATTAAAATCCATAATTCCCCTAAGTACACAAACACCAAAAAATATTTAAACCCTACAAAACCTAAAAACCCCAAAAAACCCTAAAAACCTATTCAACCCTTAAAATTCATAAAAAATACAAAAACCATTAAAAACATTGAAAAATACAAAAAACCTTAAACCCCCAAAAATCCCTAAAAAATTAAAAAACTAAAAAACCCCCCTAAAACCCCTTAAAACATTAAAAATCCTAAAACCATAAAAGATTATTAAAACACCTAAAAACTCTAAAAATTTTAAAACCTCTAAAAATCCAAAAAAAACATAAAAATCTCAAAAAAACCTTAATACCCCAATATCCCCCTAAATAGGAAATGTAAAACCCTAAAACCATGAAACACCCAAAAAAACTGAAAAAATACATAAAATCCTATGAACCCCAAAAAACCCAAATACCCTAAGAAACCATTAAAACCCATTAAAATCTCTAAAACACTAAAAACCTCTAATGACCCTAAAATTTCATAAAAAAACCTAAAAAACTAAAAAACTGTTAAAATCCAAAAAAAACTAAAAATACTAAAAGAAACATAAAACCTAAAACCCATAAAAAACGTAATAACATTAAAACCCCTAAAATACTTTTAAATCCCCAAACCCCATAAAAGTCCTTAAAAATCCAAAAAATAGTAAAAACACATAAAACCCTGAAAATCATCAAAACAAGTAAAACACCCAAACCCCCAAAAACCCCTAAATACCTTAATATAATCTAAAAACCCTAAGGAACCCAATGATCATAAAATCCCAAAAAACCCCTAAAACCCAAAAAATCCTTAAGACCCCAAAACAACAAAAAACCCAAAACACCCAAAACCTCTAAAGGACCCTGAAAACCATAAAAACCCTAAATTCCTCTAAAAACCCTAAAAACCCCAAAAAGACCCTAAAAACACTAAAAACCTGAAAAGAACTAAAAAACCCCTAAAAATAAAAAAAATACCCAAAAAACATTAAAACCCCTAAAAGAATTTAAAATACCCAAAAACCCACGAAAGACTTTAAAAACCATAAAAATTACTAAAGGACCCTAAAACCCTAAAATAAACCATAAAAACCCCTAAATCCCTGAATAAAACCATAAATGACCCTAAAATCCCTAAAACACTAAAGGACCCTAAAAACCATAAAACACCTAAATTATCCCAAAACCTCCAAAAATGTACCCTAAAAACATAAAAAACACCAAAACCCCTCAAATACCTAAAAACCCTTAATGAACCTAAATGTTATTATAAAACCCTACAATCCCTAAATCCACTAATAACCGATAAAGAACCAAAAACCCCTAAATGACCCTGAAACCCATAAAACCCCCTAAAAACAAAAACCCCCTAAAACCCTTAAAAACCATAAATAAACCCTAATGGTCCCCAAAATCCCCCAAAAACCATAAAATACCGAAAAAAGATTTAAATCCACTAAAACCCAAATTGAAACTTTGAATAATAATATCCCAAAGAAACCAAAAAACCACAAAGACCCTAAAAATCAAAAAATCCTTAAAAACCATAAAATCAATTAAAAACCCTAAAAACATAAAATCCCAAGTAATTGTAAAATAACATAAAAAACATCAAAACTTAAAAACATTAAAAAACCTTAAAATCCTAAAACCCTAAAAATATTAACATTCCTAAAAACAGTAAAAAAACAAAAACACTAAAACCCCAACAAAAAATAAAAACACAAAAACCCCGAGACCCCAAAAACCCCAGAAGACCACCTAAACACACTAAGACACTAAAACCCTATAAAACCCTAACCCCCCCCCCAAAAAAACCACTAATTCCATAGAAAATATCATAAAACCCTAAAAACCTCTAAAATCTAAAAACTCCTAAAAACCCTTAAACCTTAAAAAATTAAATAAACCTTAAACCTTAGTTGACACTAAAAAACATAAAATATTAAAATACCCTAAAACCCTAAAAACCCTAAAAACTAAAAAAGCACCTAAACACCCAAAAAACAATAAAACCATTAAAAATTAAGAAACCATAAATCCCCCAAAAAATAATATAAAAGCTATAAAACCATAACCACCCCTAAAGTTCCCTAAATACACTAAAAACTCAAAAACACCCTAAAACCATAAAAAACCTAAAAACCCCAACAAAATGAAAACATGTAAAATTGATTAAATATCACAAAAAAACTATGTGAACCCTATAAGAAATCTAAAACCATGATACCCCTAAAAACAATAAAAACCCCTAAAATCCCAAATAACACTAAAAACCCGTATAAACACATAAAATCAATAAACCCCATGAAATCATAATAACCCCAAAACCCTAAAAACATTGATGCCCCTAAAACCAAAAAACCCTAAAAAATAAATAAACCCTTGATAACCCTAACCCCCCCCCCCACCAAAACCCCCCCTAAAAACCCTAAAAATCATAAAAACACTAAAAACCACCTAAAATACCCTAAAAACTAGAAAAGGTCCCTAGTTTACCTAAACCCCTAAAACCCTTAAAAACAATATAAAAACCCTAAATGACCAACAAAATTCCATAAAAACTTGAAACACAATAAAAACTCAAATACCCCAAAACCATAAAAACCCTAAAATCATGTAAAATCCTCAAATCCTAAAACCCCATAAATGACCCCAGAAACACTAGAAACCCAAAATCTCCTAAAAACAATTAAAATAATAAAAATACTAAAAATCATAAATCCCAAAAAAACCCATAAAAATATTAAAACCCTAGAAATCCTAAAAAACCAAAAAACGCAAAAAAAACTAAAATCACTAAAATCCCCTTAAACCATTAAAACACATTAAAATCACTAAAAACAATAAAAGCCCTTGAAATATATAAAATTCATAAAAACCATTAAAATTCCAAAAATCAAAAAATCATTAAAAACTCAAAAAACTTTTATAAATTTGGATCTGATCTCTGGTGTTGCATATCATTTTTGGAGATGCTCAGATCTAGTTTTCTCAGAGTGTTGCTTTCCTTAAAAGCGTGGTTCAGATATGGTTGGTTTCCGGCTGCATTGACTTGGTTCTTTAGATATGGACCGTCGGTGTGTCTGTAAGGTGGGTTTGTGTTCTGGTTTGGATCGTTGCATGAGTTGTTTCTTTGGATCTATGGTCACCTCTTGATGTTACCAGATTCCTCTGGTTGTTATCTGGTTCATCTGTCGGTAAATGGCTTTGTTTCTAGATTTTCTGGTTCAATGTTTTTGCATTACAGTTTTTTCTACTTTTTTATTGTTTCTGTTCTAAATGTGAACCATTTCTAGTGTTGGTTTTTGAATTTTATGTGTGCTGAAGTGAGATGGTTTTTGTGTGTTGTTTCTTGTTTTCAAGGCGTGAATGGTTTTGGTGATTTTTGGAAATTGATGCTTGCTGACGAGATGGGTTGTGATGATGTTTTTGGTTCTAATCCAGGGTGCTGGTGGCCCTGTGCTGTTGGCTTCTGTGTTGTTGGTTGTACTTCTACATGTGGCATGGTGGAGGATACTAGGATAAGCGGAATTGAATGCTGGAAGGGTTGTTCGATTTGGCCTGTTTTGGATGTGGCTCGTTTTTCCCTTAACTGCTACTGGGTGCTATTTTTCTGGCTGAGCTATGGTGAAGGTGGAAAGCTGTTGGTTGTTGGTTTGCTTTGGTATGATGGCTAGGTATTGTTTGGCTGGAATGCGAGGATGTTTACAGGATGGAATTTGGTGCTATTGGCTCTGTGCTGCTTGCGGTGGACCTTCTTGGTGAGGAGGTGCTGGATGCTGGATGCTGGATCTTGTGAGAATAGATGATGGTTACCATATGGAAGTAAACTCTAGCTACTGTCTATTGTGTGATTCGGGTGCTGATGGTTATGCGCTGCTGGTGATGGCTCATTTTGTTGAGAAGGTGCTCGATGCTGGTATATGTGAAGTTGGAAGCTGGTGACTTCTTGGTTGTGAGCTGCTAGATGTTTGATGCTGCTGGACGATGATGATGGTTACTGCTTGGACCTGGGTGTACTTGTTGGGTTTTTCTTTTTTTATTTTTCTTTTTTTTTGGTGTGGGTTGTAAGGGGTTTTCAGGTGTGGTTCGTTTGACCACTCCCCTCCCTTGTCTACTGAGCCTATTTTTTTCTTTCTAATAAATATGGGGGGGGGGGGGGGAATAGCCCGACCCACGCATCTTCCTTTCCATAAAATACCCAAAAACTCAAAAAATGCTCAAAGTTATAAAAACAAATAATTGATCTAAAACCCTATAAAACCTTCATAAAATTACCCTACAAGACCCTAAAACCTCTATAACCCTCGATATAATTTTAAAAAACCCCTAAACACCTAAAAATCCCAAAAAAACCACACAAAAATCATTAAAACAATAAATAACTAAAATCCCTAAAACCCTACAAAACACCCTAAAATAGTAAAAACCTAAAACCCCCTAAAAAAATCCTAAAACCCTAAAACCTCTAAAAAACATAAAAACTATATTTAAAGACACTAAATTCCCTTAAAAACCAAAAAACCCGTTCAATACCCCAAAACACCTTAAAACACCAAAACACCTAAAACCCCAAAGAATCCAAGAAAACCCATAACATCCCAAAAACCCTGTAAAAACTATTAAAAACTATTAAAACCACTAAAACCCAAGAAATCCCTACCAATACCTAATACTACCAAAATCCCCCAAAAATAATAAAAATCCTTATAAACAGTAAAAATCCAAAAAACCGTAAAAATCCTAAAAACACAAAACCCTTTTAATATCATAAAAACCATTAAAAATTATAAAATCCTGAAACCCCATAAAAACCATTAAAACCTTAAAAACCCTAACACCCCAACCTCTTAAAATAATAAAAGATATCGAAAATGATGAAAACATTAAAAACCAAGAAACCCCTAAAAACACTAAAAACCACTAAAAAAATTTGAAAATCATAAAAACACAAAAACCCCATAATAACCATAAAAATATAAAAACATTTAAATCCCTAAAATAAAAATATCCATGAAATCCAAAAACAACCATAAAATCCCTAAAATCCATAAAAACAATAAAAATCCCTATATGACCCTCAAAACAAAAAAAACTGCAAAAAACCTAAAAATCCTAAAAACCCTAAAAACCTTGAAATCCTAGAAAACTCTAAAATTATAAAAACCCTAAAACCCCTAAAGACCCTAATGAACCTAAAAGACCATAAAACCTTAAAGACCATAAAACCCCTTAAAACCTAAGAAGACCTAAAATCCTAAAACCCACTTAAAACCCTAAAAGGCACAAAAATTATCTTAAACCCAAAAGGACATAAAATAAACCAAAAACCAATAAAATACTATAAAAACAAAAAACAATCCATAAAGGACCCCAAACACACAAAAAACCCCCAAAGACCCTAAAAACACTAAAACCACTAAAGAACCATAAAACCCTACAAACTATTAAAGATCCCTAAAACCCCTAAAAACTCGTAAAGGACCCTAAAATAAATTACCACTCCCCCAAACAACCCTAAAAATCCTAAAAATCCTAAAAGTCACTAAAACCATAAAAAACTAGAAGACACTAAAATCCTAACCCACACCCCTCTAAAAGTTTCTAAAAGACCATAATACCCTAAAACTCTAAAATCCACTTTAAAACCCGTAAAACCCCTGAAGGACCACAAATAAACAGAAAATACTAAAATACTAAACAACCATAAAAACCCTAAAATATCCTAAAAACACTAAAAACCCCTAAAACATCCAGAAAACCGTAAAACCTATACTCTACATCCCAAATCCCAAACCCTACAACCAAAACTCTAAACCATACTCCCTAAATTGTAAACCCCACACCCTAAACCCTAAAACCCACACCTTGTACCCTAAATCCTAAACACTACACCCTAAACCCAATACCATACACCCAAAACCCTAAACCATAAACCCTAACCATATACTCTACACCCTAAACTCTATAACCTTCACAATAAACCATATACCATGCACCCTAAATAGTATACCTTACACCATAAACCCTAATCCCTATACCCTAAAACCAATACCGTACACCCTAAACCCTACACCCAAAATCTTATACCCTATAAAAAACCCAAAACACGTCACAATAAACCTGATACCTGACACCCTTAACCCTAAACACTACACCCCAAACCATAAAATCTACAACATAAACCCTCTACCCTACACCATAAACCCCAAATCCTACATGAAAAACTCTATACCCTACACCCTAAACCCTAAACCCAACACCATAAACCCTTTACAATACACTCTAAACACTAAACAATATACCTTAAATCCTATACCATACAACCTAAACCCTTCACCCTACACCTAAAACCCTATAAGCTACACCCTAAATCCTACACCCTATGCCCCACACCCTAAACCCTACACCCTACAACATACACCCTAAACCATACACCTTAAATACTAAGCCCTAAACCCTACACCCTACACCCTAAACCATAAACCCTACACCCTAAAACCTATACACGACACCTTAAAACATAAATGATTCACACTAAAATCTACATTGTACAACCTGAACCCCAATCACTATAGCCTAAACCCTACACCATATACCCGAAATTCAAAACAGTACACCCCAAACCTAAACATCCTACGCACTAAACCCTTCACCCTAAAGCATATACCCTACAAACTATACCCTAAACCCAACACCCTAAACCCTAAACCATACACCCTAAACACTAAAACCTACACCCTGAACCCTATACCCCACACCCTATAACCTGAAAAATATACGAGTAAGCATATACCCTAAACCCAAAACCCAAAACTCTACGCCATAAACCCTGTACCTACACACCAAACACCAAACCCAACACCTGAAAAACTACTCCCTACACCCAAACCCTAAATCCCTTAGCCTAAACCATTTACACTACACCATAAACCCAAAACACTATACCCTAAAAACTATACCCTACACCATAAAACCTAAACCAAATCCATAAATTCTATAAAATACATGTTAAACATTATTCCCTACACTATAAACCATATACCAAACACCATAACACCTATACCTGACCCCAATCCCTCTACCCTACACCCTATACCCTAAACTGTACGCCCTAAACATTATTCCCTACACCAGAAACCTTAAAACCATCACCCTAAACCATATATCACACACCTTAAACCCTAAAACCTAAACCCTAAATTCTAAAAGACCCCAAAAACCCCAAACACCCCATTATGTACCTAAAAATCCAAAAAATCTCTAAAAACATTAAGACAGTAAAACCCCTAAAATACAAAAAAAACCCCTCCTAAATCCCCTAAAAGAGCCATAAAACCCCATAAAACACCATAAAACACCATAAAATACTCATAACCCTATAAATGATGCTAGAACCCCTAAAATAACATAAAATACCGTAAAACCAAAAATCCCTTAAAAATACATGACAACCCGAAAAACCCTAACAATTATAAAAATATAAAAAACCCACAAACCCTAAAGCATCATAAACCCCCCCATAAACAATATACACTATACCAAACACCCAAAACCCTAAATATTATGCCCGAAACCTAAGACCATACACACTAAACCATTAATGATACACCAAAAACCCAACATCTTAAACAGTTAAACCTATACACTACACCATGAACTTCATACCCTACACCCTAATCCAAAAACCCAAAACCCTAAAACCTACACCCTAAACCCTAAACTCTACACCCTAAACCCTGAACCCAACACCCTATAATCTAAACCCAACACGCTATACCCTAAACCCTACAAACTAAACCATATAACCTTCACCCCGAAGATTAAACCCTTCACCAAAAAACCATATACCCAACAACCAAAACCCACAACCCACAACCCACAACCCAACACCCAAAATCCTATGTCCTACACCCTAAACCATACACCCAAAACCGAATACCCTACCCCAAAATAATAATCCTTACACCCTAAAACTTATACACTATATCATAATCTCAAAACCCCAGACCCTAAAACCAATACCCTACACCCTATGCACTATACCCCACACCATAAACCATATACCCTACACCCAACACCCTATACCCTACATGCTATGGTCAGTACCCGAAATCATAAACCCTGAAACCCCTGAATCCTGAAACCTGTACCCTAAACAAGATTCCCTACACCCTAAACAATATACTGTACACCATAAACCAGAAACCCTACACCTAAAAACCCATACTGTAAACACTAAACCCCATACCCAACACCCTTACCCGTATACCCTAAATAGAAAACCATAAACCCCAAATCCCTAATAACTACATTGTAAACCATAATATCAACATCCTAAACCCTACACCCAACATCCTAAACCATAAACGCAACCCTAAAAACCAATATACCCTAAGTCCTAAACAATAAACACCACACCCAAAATCATATACTCAACACTCTAATCCCATAACCGAAAACCTAAAAATTGTTACCCTACAACCTAAAACTAAAATTGTACCCCATAAATCCTATATTCTACATCCTAAACCCCAAACCATACACCCTAAACCCAATATCATACACCGTAAATCCTGAAAACCCTAAAATACATAAAAAACCCTAAAAACCCTAATACCCAAAAAAATCCTAAAACCCTGAAACCCCTTAAAATACAAAAACCCCCTAAACCCTAAACCTCATAAAATCTCAAAACACCATAAAAACAATTAAACCACAAAAAATACAAAAAAAATACTAGAAACTAAAGAAACCTAGGAAATCAAAAAAAAACCCAAAAACCCTTTAAACCCCCTAAATTCCCTAAAATCTCTAAAAACAAAAAACCCTGAAAGACCTCCACAACCATAAAACCAATAAAAACACTAAAATACATTAGAGATTATGAAAAGAAAAAACCACGTAATTACCCTAAAACCCCTATAAAATCTGTAAAAGTCCAAAAAAACAAATAAAAACCCCAAAAAACTTTTAAAGAGCTTACAAAACGAAAATTCATAAAAATCCTAAACACCATAAAAACATTAAAAACCATAAAAACTTCTGAAAACATAAAAACAATAAAAATATTAAAACCCTAAAAAATCTATAAAAGTCCTAAAAACCTTAAAACACCAATGAAACCCACAGAAACTCCAAAATCCCTAAAAACCTCAAAAACCAAAAAAAATCCTTAAAACCCCGATGAAAACCCTATAAACCTCTCAAAACAATTGAAAACACTAAAATCATAAAAATACCTAAAAACCATAATATGAACCAAAAAACTAAAATAATCTACAAAAACTTGTAAAACCCCCTAAAAATCCCTAAAACCCTAATAAAACTAGAAACCATAATGATATCTAAAACCCTAAAAAACACATAAAATAATAAAAAAAACATCAAAAACCCCATGAAACTCTAAAACCCCTTTGGAAATTCTAAAAACCCAAAAGACATTAATGACCCTAAAATCCTTTTAAAACCCAAAAAAAAATCTAAGTAACCCTAATAATCCAAAAAAATCCCAAAAAGACCCAAAACCATCAAAACCCCTAAAAGACCCTCAAAGACCTAATGAACACTAAAAGACCATAAATTTTTTTTAGAAATCTCAAAAACATATAAAACCTAAAAATAATAAAACACCATAAACCCTAAATACCCGAAATATTTTAAATTTCCAAAAAACCCAAAAATAATCCTAAAAACCATAAATCCCTAAATGCCATAAAAACCCTATAAAATAACTAAAACCCTAGAAAACAATAAAAAATATATAACCCCATGAAAATTTATGAAGACTATAAAAACAGGAAAAAAAAATTTAAAAACAAAAATCCTTAAAAACCCTTAAAATCCAAAACCCCCCAAAAACCCATAAATACCCTAAAATCCCAAAAAAAATATAAAAACCGCAAAACTCTAAACTCTAAAAACCCTTCAAATTCAAATAACCCGAAAAAACCATTAAAATACTAAGGTCTCCTAAAACACTAAAAACTATAAGAACCCTAAAACCCCAGAAACACATAAATCCCTAAAAATACAGAAATCCCTAAAAACAATATAAACTCTAAAACCCCCAAAAAACCATAAAAAACTAAAACCACAAAAAACCCTTAATACCAAAAAGGACCCAATACCCATAAAATACCCTAAAAACTTAAAAAACTATAGAAGAATATAAAAACCATGAAAACTCTAAAAACCCAAAATTATTTAAAACCCATAAAACCCTAAAATGCCATGAAACCCAAGATTAACCAGAAGCCCCCAAAACCCAAATGGACACTAAAATATCATAAATTTACCTGAAGTCCATATATTACAATCAAAACCCTAAAATAATATTAAACTCATAAAAATCAAGATTCCTAAAAAACCCTCAAAACCTTAAAGACCCTAAAACCATAAAGATTCCTAAAAACATAGAAAACCCAAATAGACCCTAAAAAACCTAAAACCATAAAGGATACTAAATCCCATTAATACCCTAAAAGACTTTAAAGACTCTAAAATCCCTAAATCAAAAAAACCCAAAACCTAAAGGACCCTAAAATCCACAAAAGACACTGAAACCCCTAAAAGACTCCAAAAGCCTAATAAATCCCTAAAAATACTAAAAGAAAATAAAATCCCCCAAACCCACCAAAATAACCTAAAAAAATCACTTAAAATACTAAATATCATAAAACCCCTTAAAATAAGAAGACACTCTAAAAACCATAAAAACAATAACAGACCCTAATATTTTAAAATCTCTATAAACTGTAACTACCTAGATACACTAAAAACACAAAAAATGACTAAAAACCTAAAAAAAATAAACAATAAAACTAAAAACTTAGAAAATCCATTTCAAAACCCAAAACCCATAAAACACTAAACCCCACCTAAAAACCCTAATAAAACAAAAACCTCTTAAAACCCATAAAACCCTAAACCCATAAAAACCACAAAAACAAGTAAACGATCCTAAAACCCCTTTAAATACCAAATAGATTCTAAAATTCCTTAAACATCATAAGAACCTAGAAATACCTAAAAAATAAAAACCTAAAACCCCCTAAAACCATAAAAACAAAAAAGACACTAAAACCCCAAAAAAACAATAAAACCATAAAAACCCATAAAACCCTAAAAACACTAAAAATCCAAAACCCCTATAAGGATCATAAAAACACTTGAAACATTTAAGAACTATAAAAACCCTAAAAACCTTAAAAAACTCAAAAAATCCCTAATAAAAACATAAAATCACGTATCCTGATATAATCCATGAAAAAATAGTAATACCGTAAAGAAAGGTAAACACCCGAGTAAATCCATAATACCCAAAAAAAATCCCCTAAAACCACTAAAAAATATAAAAACCTAAAAAACCATAAAACTATAAAAGAAAAAAAACATAAAATCCCTAAAAACACTAAAAACCATCATAACCCAAAAAAATCCAAAAAAAACCATAAAATACCTAATACCTTAAAAACCCTAAATACCCTAAAAATCATAAATACCCGAAAACCTAAAACTCCTAAAACCCCTAAAAATATATAAACAAAAAAAAACTAAAAAATCTGAAACACTAAAAACATCTTAAACCTAAAAAAATTGATTATATTCCTAAATATCTAAAAACCTTCAAAACAAAAAAAAACCATTTTAAAACCAAAAAAAAAACCCTAAAACCCCTAAAACCCCTAAAATCTCAAAAAGATCCAAAAAACCCTTAAATAATTGAAAGACCTTAAAACCCCTAAAAGTGCGTAAAATCCCTTAAATCCCTTGAAGACCGTAAAACCCATTAAATAACCTAAACCCCATAGAACCCCTAAAAACCTAAAAACCCTAAAAACATATATAACCCTAAAACACTAAAACTCATAAAACTCCCTAAAAATCCCTAAAAATAAAAAACATTAAAACCCATTAAAAATTCCTAAATAAAATTAAAAACTATAAACCCCAAAAAACCAAAAATCCAAAGAAACTCCTCAAACACCCAAACACCCCTAAAATAAAATGAAAAATACTAACATACCTTTAAAACACCTAAACACGATAATAAAAATAAAACCCCACAAAACAACTAAAAACCCTAAAACCACATAAAAAGACAAAAAAAATATCTAAACACAACTAAATACCCCTAGAACACATAGAAATCCCAAAAAATACTAAAACACTAAAAACCCATAAAACCCTAAAAACAAAATACACCCTTAAAAAATATTAAAACCCCTATAAACCATAAAAACATATAAACCATAAGAACCCTAAACAAGACAAACCCACATAAAACCCTAAAAATATAAAATAAATCCTAAAACCCCTAAAACCATTAAAACATGAAAAAATCCTAAAACACATAAGGTCACTAAAAAAATAAAAAACCGTAAAAACCATAAAAAAATAAAAATAAAAAACCCCATAAATAATATAAAAATAATAAAACTGCTAAAAGACCTTAAAACACATAAAAAAGGACACTAAAACCCTAGAAGACCATAAAACCCTAGACACCCTAAAATACCCTAAACCACCAAATAATCTCTAAAAGACCCTAAGATTCCTTAGAAACCGTAAACAACAATAAAAACCCTAAAGCCATTGAAACCCAAAAATCCCTAAAACACTAAAAAATCCTAAACACCCCTAAATGCCTAAGACCCAAAAAAAATTAAAATTCAAAAACCTAAAAACCATAAAAACCCCAAAAACCTATAAAATAGAACAATACCTTTAAATACCCTAAACCCCTAAAAATCCATAAAAGACACTAAATTCCTAAAAATCCCAAAAAACCCAAAAACCCTAAAAGAACTTAATGAACCTAAAAACCCTATAATACCCTAAAACCCTAAAAAATATAAAAACCCTAATAACCATAAATGACTTTAAAAGGATTAAAAAACCACACAATACACAAAAACCCTTTACAAGGTTGAAAGACCCTAACAGGCATAATTAATATTAAATACCCAAAAAAACCTATAAACCCCAACCAAAACAGTAAATCCCAGGAAAAAACCATAAAAACCATAAAAACCATTAAAAACCCCCAAAACCCCAAACCCTCAAAATACACTATAATCCCCAAAAAACAAATAAAACCCTTAAAATCACTAAAATGCCTAAAATTCATACAATACCAAAAAGAAACTCCAAAAACCTAAAAACCTATGAAACCACAAACAACCCTAGACAACCCTAAGACCATAAAAACCCTAAACTCAAAATGATCTTAAAATCCAAAAACGCAAATAAAAACCCTAGATGACTCAAAAAACCCAAAATCTCCAAAAACCATAAAAATCATAATACCTTCTAAAACACTAAAAAACTCTAAATCCCAAAAAATCAATAAAAATTGTAAAAACAAAAAAACCCAAAAAAACAAAAAAAAAATCCACAAAACCAAGAAAACCTCAAAATCCCTAAAACAATGAGAAAAAAAAACCCTAAAAACATAAAAAACATAAAAAACATAAAACCCCAAAATTCATTAAAATCCTTAAAAAACAGAAATTCCCAAACCCCCTAATAAAAACCCAAAACTCCCTCAAAACCGATTAAACACCTAAACCTGCCCTTAAAACCCCCAAAACCCCAAAACCAATTTAAAAAAACACCCCCAAAATCCCTAAAACCCTAAAACACATGTAAGACCTAAAATAACCCCAAATTATATAAAAACCCTAAAACCCCTAAAAATACTAAAAAACCCAAAAAAATTAAAAAATATAAAAAATACTAAAACACATAGAATGATAAATTAATTCTAATACACAAAAAAACCCAATAAAACCTATAAAAATCATTAAAAATATTTTAATCCCCTAAAATATGTAAGGATGAAAAAAATTCATGAGAAGAGAAGGGCCTCAGAGTGGCGGATCTTCTACTCTCCTCGCGTCACTGGGGTTCCCCTTCAGATCCTCTTCCCTCGCCCTCTAGCATGGTCTGTCCTCGATATCTCCGGCTCTGCCCTGGATTGGCGTCAATGGAGGGAGTCCACAAGTACTCTGGCATAATTTCTAATATGGTGGTGGCCTTGTTTCACCTTGCCGCTTTGGGATCTCTCTTCGGCATTGGTTCGCTTTTCACTGGCTCCAATTTGCATAGAGGTGACATCGACTCTTATGGATTTGGGATCCCTGTCTTGTTTCGGCTTGTGTCGGCTCTGTGTGGTATGGTTCTGGGCTACCAGATCGGTGTCTTCTTCTCCAGATCTGGGTTCTTCTTGCGGCTATGAGAGCGTGCGGTCGATCTTGGCATGACTGGTGTCCGTTTCTGTGTTTCCTTGGGATCTCGTTGCGGCCTCCATGTGCTCACCGCTGCCTTCGGATTGATTCTTGTAGGACATGGTTGGATCTTCCTAGAGCATGGGATCTAGTCTCATATGAGTTTCTCTTGGTGTCAGACGAGCTTTCGACCACAAAATCCCAACGGACCTCTTCCCGGCTTGACACCAGTTTTGGTGGGATCCTGTCTGCTCGAGACTGGTTCCAATGGCCTGGAGGGGGAGGCCTTGCTTTCCATCTCCTCTGGTTCCCTGCATTTTTTTTCTTTTTTTTTGTTGTTTTGTGTTGTGATGTGGGTCTTTTATGGCTTCTACTGCTGGTTACTGGTCACTGATTCCTGAAGTATGATGTTTCTTGGTGGTGAATGAGGCGGTGCTGCTCTCTTGGGGCTGTTGGAGGCTGGTGTTTTGTTAATATGTGGTGATGATGTTGGGCTGATGAAGTTGTTGCGTGGTCTGGTGTTGATGGCTGCTGGTTGTTGATGATCTTTGAGGTGATGTGGGAGTTTTTTTTGTTTTTATGTTTTTGTGGTTTTGGTTCTTTTCTTTTGGTGTTTTTGGGGTTGGTTTTGTAAAGGGTTTTTCGGGTGTGGGTCAATTGACCCCTCCCCTCCCTTGTCTGCTGCTTCTTCTTTCTAATAAATGGGGGGGGGGGGGGTCGGGAATAGCCTAACCCTCTCTTCTTCCTTGTCCTAAAATACGTAAAAACACCTAAAACCCAAAAAACCCTAAAATCATAAAAATGCATAAAAACATCGAAAACCCCTAAAAGTCCATAAGAGAGAACTAAAACCCTAAGAAAAACCTTAAGGACCCTAAAAATTCCTTAAAACCCCTAACAAAACATAAAAACACTAATAATCCTAAAGGACCATAAAACCCTAAAAACCCCTAACATAACATAAAAAACACTAATAAACCAAAAGAACCCTAAAACACAAAAAACCTTAAAATCTTTAAAAGACCCTAAAACACAAAAACACATTAAAGGACTGTAGCAACCGTAAAAGACCAAAAAAACCCAAAAAACCCATAAACGCCCTAAAAACACTAAAAAAATCCTAAATACCCTTAAAAACCAAATAAAACCTAAAAATAAAAAGAACCATAAACCCCCAAAAACCCAAATTATCCTAAAAATACAAAATAAACCCATAAACCCCTTAAAACACTCTAAAACATTAAAATCCCCAAAAAAAAAAACTATAAAAACCTTAAAACCTCAAAATGAGATTATAGGAACCTAAAAACAAACTAAAAACATAAACATCTAAAATTATAAAAGAACCCTAAACCTCTAAAGCCCTAAAAACCTTAAATACACTAAAAACCAAAAAAATTAAATACACGATAAAACCTAGATAAACATTAAAAACCCTAAAAATCCCATAAAACCCCTGAAACACCAAAAACAAAAAAAACCCCAAAACCCCTAAATAATCCTAAAGCACTAAAAACACTTAAAACAACAAGAGACCCTATAAACCAAAAAAATGTTAATAAAATACTAAAAACACTAAAAACCCTAACACCATTAAAACCTATTAGAAACACCCAAAACCCCAACCCCCCCCCCCCCAAACACCAAAAAATCAACTAAAAATCCCCCCTGAAAATACCCTAAATTCTTAAAAAACCGTAAAAACCAAAATCCCCTTTTAAACTCATAAAAACCATGAAACCCTTAATTAATTCCAGCACACCAAAAAAACAAGAAAAAAACCTTTAACCTATATCATAAACCCTACACCCTACTACCTAAACCCTGCAGATTACACCCTATACCCTAAACCCTACACCGAAAACCTGTGACCCTACACACTAAACACTAAAAATGACACCATTAACCCTATATATTACACCGTGAACCATAAACCCTACGGCCTGAACCCAATACCTTACACCCTAATCCTTAGTCCCTAAACCCCAAACCTCAAAACCTAAACCATATACCCTAAAACCTAACCCCTAAACCCAACACCCTAAACCCTAAAGTCACCTCCCTATACCCTACACCCTACAACCTAAACCATATACCCCTCACCCAAATCCTAAAACCTACACCCAAAACCATATACCCTACACTCTAAACCTTAAACCCTACACCCCAAATCATATACCCTACTCCATAAACTATACACCCTAAACCATATACCATACAAAAAACCCAAATTTTTACCCCATAAACCCTATTCAATATATCATAATCACTAAACTCGATACCCATAAACCTATACACTACACCCTAAACCCTATACCCAACACCATAAACCCAATACCCAATACCCAAACCCTATACCATGCTCCCTAATCACTATTCCCAACATCATAAACACTAAAGTCAACACCCTAAACCCTCAACCATACACCCTAAACCTGATACCCGACACCATAAACCCCGAACCCTAAGCACTGTAACCTACACCATAAAACATAAACCATGAACCGTAAACCCTATACCCTACACCCTAAACCCCATAACCTACACCCTACACCCTATACCCAATACACTAAAACGTAATCCCTAATCAGTAAAAACAAAATCCCAAACCCTAAAACATATACTGTAAAGCCAAAGATCTACATCCTAAACCATACAACCAACACCCTAAATCCTAAACCCAAATTTGAAAACCCTATATACTCTAAACCCTGTGTAATGAACCCCTTGCCCTAAACCATATACTCGACACTCTAATCCCTTAACCCCGAACCTCAAAAGCAATACCATACACCCTAAACCCTAAAACATACTCCATGAATCCTATACTCTAAAACCAAAAGCACAAACTCTACATTATAAACCCCATATCTTACACCCTAAACCCTTAAAACACTGAAAACACCGAAAATTCATAAAAACCTGAAAACCCAAAAAAAATCTTAAAAAACCTAATAACCCCTAAAACACTAAAAACCTAAAACCCTAAATATAAAAAACCAGTAAAAACACTTAATCCCCAAAAAAACCAAAAAATACACTAAAAAGATAAAAAAAACCAAGAAATCCAAAGAACCCATTAAACCCCAAATTTACCTAAAAGCCCTAAAATTGAAAAAACCCTAAAAGACATCAAAAACCATAAAACTTATAACAAACACTAATAACCCTAAAAATTCTAAAAAAACCTTAATGACCCTAAAAACCCACTAAAATCCCTAAAATACCCCAAAACCCATTGCACTTCCAAACCCCACTTAAAGAACCCAAAAACCCAAAATCCCTAAAAATAACCCAAAAAACTATAAAAACTATAAAAACCACTTAAAACATTAATACCCCTTAGAAATCTATAGAATCCCTAAATAACCATAAAAATTATATAAAACCCCCAAAAAACCCAAAAAAACTAGAGATCCCTATAAACAATAAAAATGCTAAAAACCCAAAAAACCCAAAGATTCCTCTAAAACACCTTAAAATCATTGAAACCCATAAAATCCTAAAAACCTCTAAAAATACTAAAATCCCCCAAAAACCTATAATAATTTATAAAACCCCCTAAAAATCCCTAAGATCCCTAAAAAACAATAAAAACCCTAAAACCCTAAAAAACATTAAAACCCATTAAAACACTAAAAACCCATTAGAAATTATAAAAAACCAAAAAAACACTAATGACCCTACGAATCGTAAAATCCTTTTAAACCCCTATAAATCCTTTGAAACCCTAAAAATCCTTAAAAGTACCTAAATGACCCATAACCCATTAAAACTGCTAAAGGCCCTAAAAACATAATAAACACTAAAACCCTAAAACCCATCTAAAACACTTCAAAACCTATAAACCCTAAAAACTATAAAACCCCTAAAACCCCTAAAAACCCTGAAAACTCGAAATAAATAACAAATGAGAAAATAAAAAAATCATAAATCCCCTAAAAACCTAAGTGAAACATAACAAAATATAGAAACCCCAAAAAATCCATGAAACCCCTAACAAACCATAAAAAAACTTAAAATCCCAAAACCCTAAAAACCCCTAGAACCCCAAAACACATAAAAACCCTGAAACACATAAAAACCCTGAAACACATAAAAGTCCCTAAATATCCCTAAAAACCGTATAAAAAGTAAAAAAAATAATGACCTAAAAACCCCATTAAAATCCTAAGGAACCCAAAAACCATACAACACTAAAATCCAATTGAAAAACCTAAAACTCCCTAATACCCAAAATGATTATTAAAAAACCACATAATACTCAAAAACCATTTACCAGGTTAAAAGACCCTAAAAGGCATAAATAATATTAAATACCCTAAAAAACCTATAAACCCCAACCAAAACCATAAATCCCCAGAAAAAACCATAAAAACCATAAAACCCATAAAAACCATAAAACCCCCCTAAAACCCCAAACACTCAAAATACAATATAATCCCCAAAAAACAAATAAAACCCTTAAAATCACTAAAATGCCTAAAATCCATACAATACCAAAAAGAAACTCGAAAAACCTAAAATCCTATGAAACCACAAACAACCCTAAAAACCCTAAGACCATAAAAACCATAAACCCGAAAAGATCTTAAAATCCAAAAACACCCAAAAACCCTAGAAAACTCAAAAAAACCAAAATCTCCAAAAACCATAAAAATCTTAATACCTGCTAAAACACTAAAAAAATCTAAATCCCAAAAAAATGATAAAATTGTAAAAACAAAAAAACCCAAAAAAACAAAAAAATCCACAAAACCAAGAAAACCTAAAAATCCCTAAAACAATAAAAACACAAAAACCCTAAAAACATAAAAAACATAAAACCCAAAAAATCAGTAAAATCCTTAAAAAACACAAATTCCCAAACCCCCTAATAAAAACCCAAAAACTCCCTTAAACACCCTTAAACACCTAAACCTGCCCTTAAAACCCCCAAAAACCCAAAACCAATTTAAAAACAAAACACCCCCAAAATCCCTAAAACCCGAAAACACATGTAAGCCCTAAAATAACCCCAAATTCTAAAAAACCCTAAAACCCCTAAAAAAACAAAAAAACCCAAAAAATTAAAAAAATCTAAAAAATACTAAAACACTTAGAAAGATAAATAAATACTAATACACACAAAAACCCAATAAAACCTATGAAAATCATTAAAAAATATTTAAAACCCCTAAAATATGTAAGGATGAAAAAAATTCATGAGAAGAGAAGGGCCTCAGAGTGGCGGATCTTCTACTCTCCTCGTGTCGCTAGGGTTCCCCTTTAAATCCTCTTACCTCCCCCTCCGGCATGGTCTGTCCTTGATATCTCCAGCTCCGCCCTAGATTGGCGTCAATGGAGGGAGTCCACAAGTACTCTGGCATCGTTTCTGATATGGTGGTGGCCTTGTTTAACCTTTCTTCTTTGGGATTTGGCTTCGGTATTGGTTCGTTTGTCGCTGGATCCAATTTTCATAGAGGTGACATCGACTATTATAGATTCGGGATCCCTGTCTTGTTTAGGCTTGTGTCATCTCTATGTGGTCTGGTTCTGGGCTACCAGATCAGTGTCTTCTTCTCCAGATCTGTGTTCTTCTTGTAGCTATGATAGCATGCGGTCGATCTTGGCGTGATTGGTGTTCGTTTCCGTGTTTCCTTGGGATCTCGTTGCAGCCTCCATGTGCTCAGCACCGCCTTCGGATAGATTGATGTAGGACGTGGTTGGATCTTCCTAGATCTTGGGATCTAGTATCAGATGTGTTTCTCTTGGCGTCAGACGAGGATTCGACCACAAAATCCCAGCGGACCTCTTCCCGGCTTGACACCAGTTTTGGGGGGTTCCGGTCTGCTCGAGACTGGTTCCAATGGCCTGGAGTGGGAGGCCTTGTTTTCCGTCTCCTCTAGTTCCCTGCGTTTTTTTTCTTTTTTTTTGTTTTGTGTTGTGATGTGTGTCTTTTAGGGCTTCTACTGCTGGTTACTGGTCACAGATTCCTAGAGTATGATGTTTCTTGGTGGTGAATGAGGCGGTGCTGCTCTCTTGGGGCTGTTGGAGGCTGCTGTTTTGTTAATATGTGGTGATGAAGTTGGGTTGATGAAGTTGTTGCATGGTCTGGTGTTGATGGCTACTGGTTGTTGATGAGCTTTGAGGTGATGTTGTAGTTTTTTTTTTGTTTTTAGGTTTTTTGTGGTTTTGGTTCTTTTCTTTTGGGGTTTTTGGGGTTGGTTTTGTAAAGGGTTTTTTGGGTGTGGGTCATTTGACCCCTCCCCTCCCTTGTCTGCTGGTTCTTCTTTCTAATAAATTCGGGGGGGGGGGGGTCAGGAATAGCCTAACCCACGCTTCTTCCTTTTCCTAAAATATGTAAAAACGCCTAAAACCCAAAAAACCCTAAAATCATAAAAATGCATAAAATACATCAAAAACCCCTAAAAGTCCATAAGAGAAAACTAAAACCCTAAGAAAAACCTAAAGGACCCTAAAAATTCCTTAAACCCCCTAAAAGAACATAAAAACACTAATAATACTAAAGGACCCTAAAACCCTAAAAACCCCTAACATAACATAAAAAACACTAATAATCCAAAAGAACCCTAAAACCCCAAAAAACCTTAAAATCGCTAAAAGACCCTAAAACACAAAAACACATTAAAGGACCGTAGAAACCGTAAAAAACCGAAAAACCGAAAAACCCCATAAACACCCTAAAAACACTAAAAAAATATTAAATACCCTTACAAACCAAATAAAACCTAAAAATAAAAAGAACCATAAACCCCCAAAAACCCAAATTATCCTAAAAATAAAAAATAAACCCATAAACCCCTTAAAACACTCTAAAACATTAAAATCCCCAAAAAAACTATAAAAACCTTAAAACCAAAAATAACATTATAGGACCCTAAAAACAACCTAAAAACAAAAACATGAAAAATTATAAAAGAAACCAAAAACCCAAAAACCCTAAAAACCTTAAATACACTAAAAACCAAAAAAAATATAAGTACACGATAAAACCTAGATAAACATTAAAAACACTAGAAATCCCATAAAACCCCTGAATCACCAAAAACCAAAAAACCCCAAAAACCCCTCAAATATCCTGAAGCACTAAAAACACTTAAAACAACAAGAGACGCTATAAACCAAAAAAATATCAATAAAATACTAAAAACACTAAAAACCCTAACACCATTAAAACCCATTAGAAACACCCAACCCCCCCCCCCCCAAACACCAAAAAAATCAACTAAAATCCCCCCCTGAAAACACCCCAAAATCTTAAAAACCCTAAAACCCCATTTATACTCATAAAAACCTTTAAACCCCTAATAAATTCCAATGCCCCAAAAAACAAGAAAAAAACCTTTAACCTATAACATAAACCCTACACCCTACTGCCTAAACCCTGCAGATTACACCCTATACCCTAAACCCTACACCCAAAACCTGTGACCCTACACACTAAACACTAAAAATGACACCCTAAACCCTATATATTACACCGTGAACCATAAACCCTACATCCTGAACCCAATACCTTACACCCTAATCCTTAGTCCATAAACCCCAAACCCCAAACCCTAAACCCTATACCCTAAAACCTAACCCCTAAACCCAACACCCTAAACCCTAAACTCAACTCCCTATACCCTACACCCTATAACCTAAACCATATACCCCTCACCCAAATCCTAAAACCTACACCCAAAACCATATTCCCTACACTCTAAACCTTAAACCCTACACCATAGATCATATACCCTACTCCATAAACTATACACACTAAACCATATACCATACAAAAAACCAAAATTTGTAAACCCTAAACCCTATTCAATATATCATAATCCCTAAATCTGACACCCATAAACCTATACACTACACCCTAAACCCTATACCCAACACCATAAACCCTATACCCAATACCCAAACCCTATACCATGCTCCCTAATCACTATGCCCAACTTCATAAACACTAAAGTAAACACCCCTAAACCCTCAACAATACACCCTAAACCTGATACCCTACACCATAAACCTTGAACCCTAAACACTATAACCTACACCATAAACCATAAACCATGAACCGTAAACCGTATACCCTACACCCTAAACCCCATAACCTACACCCTACACCTTATACCCAATACACTAAAACGTAATCCCTAATCAATAAAAAAAATATCCTAAACCCTAAAACATATACTGTAAACCCGAAAATATACATCATAAATCATACAAGCAAAACCCTAAATCCTAAACCCAAATTTGAAAACCCTATATACTCTAAACCCTATCTAATGAACCCCATGCCCTAAAACATATACTTGACACTCTAATCCCTTAACCCCGAACCTCAAAACCAATACCATACACCCTAAACCATAAAACATACTCCATGAATCCTATACTCTACAACCAAGAGCACAAACTCTACATTATAAACCCCATATCTTACACCCTAAACCCTTAAAACACTGAAAACACCGAAAACTAATAAAAACCCAGAAAACCCCAAAACCCAAAAAAATCTTAAAAAACCTAATAACCCCTAAAACACTAAAAACCCTAAAACCCCTAAATATAAAAAACCAGTAAAAACACATAATCCACAAAAAAAGAGAAAAATACACTAAAAAGATAAAAAAAACCAAGAAATCCAAAGAACCCATTAAACCCCAAATTTACCTAAAAGCCCTAAAAATGAAAAACCCTAAAAGACCTCAAAAACCATAAAACCTATAACTAACACTAAAAACCCTAAAAATTCAAAAAAACCCTTAATGACTCTAAAAACCCTCTAAAATCCCTAAAATACCCCAAAACCCATTGCACTTACAAAACCCACTTAAAGAACCCAAAAACCAAAAATCCCTACAAATAACCCAAAAACTATAAAAACTATAAAAACTGCTTAAAACATTAATACCCCTAAGAAATCTATAGAATCCCTAAATAACCATAAAAATAATATAAAACCACCAAAAAACCAAAAAAAACTAGAGATCCCTATAACCAAATAAAAAAGCTAAAAACCCAAAAACCCTAAGAATCCCCCAAAACACCTTAAAATCATTGAAACCCCTAAAATCCTAAAAACCTCTAAAAATACTAAAATCCCCCAAAAACCTATAATAATTTATAAAACCCACTAAAAATCCATAAGATCCCTAAAAAAAATAAAAAACCTACCATCCTAAAAAATATTAAATCCCATTAAAAACACTACAAACCCATTAGAAATTATAAAAAATCAAAAAAAAAACACTAATGACCCTACGAATCGTAAAATCCTTTTAAACCCCTAAAAATCCCTTGAAACCCTAAAAATCAATAAAAGTACCTAAATGACCCAGAACCCATTAAAACCGCAAAAGGCCCTAAAAACCTAATAAACAATAAAACCCTAAAACCCATCTAAAACACTTCAAAACCTATAAACCCTAAAATCTATAAAACCCCTAAAAACCATAAAAACCCTAAAAACTCGAAATATAGAAAAAATGAAAAAAAAATAAAAAAAATCCTAAATCCCCTAAAAACCTAAGAAAAACATAAAATAAAATATAGAAACCCCAAAAAATCCATGAAACCCCTAAAAACCCATAAAAACAACTTAAAAACCCAAAACCCTAAAAACCCCTAGAACCCCAAAACACATAAAAACCCTAAAACGCATAAAAGGCCCTAAATATCCCTAAAAACCATAAAAACACTAAAAAAATAATGACCCTAAAAACCCATTAAAATCCTAAAGAACCCAAAAACCATAAAACACTAAAATCCAATTGAAAACCCTAAAACTCCCTAATACCCAAAAGGATTATTAAAAAACTGCACAATACACAAAAACCCTTTACAAGGTTAAAAGACCCTAAAAGTCATAAATAATATTAAATACCTGAAAAAACCTATAAAACCCAACCAAAACCGTAAATCCCCGGAAAAAAACCATAAAACCCATAAAAACCATTAAAAACCCCCAAAACCCCAAACCCTAAAAAGACTCTATAATCCCCAAAAAACAAATAAAACCCTTAAAATCACTAAAATGCCTAAAATCCATACAATACCAAAAAGAAACTCCAAAAACCTAAAAACCTATGAAACCACAAACAACCCTAAAAACCCTAAGACCATAATAACCCTAAACCCGAAAAGATCTTAAAATCTAAAACACCCAAAAACACTAGAAAACTCAAAAAACCCAAAATCTCCAAAAACCATAAAAATCTTAATACCTTCTAAAACACTAAACAACTCTAAATCCCAAAAAATCGATAAAAATTGTAAAAACAAAAAAACCCAAAAAAACAAAAAAAGTCCACAAAACCAAGAAAACCTCAAAATCCCGAAAACAATAAAAACACAAAAACCCTAAAAACATAAAAACATAAAAACATAAAACCCCAAAATTCAGTAAAATCCTTAAAAAATACAAATTCCCAAACCCCCTAATAAAAACCCAAAAAATCCCTTAAAACCACTTAAACACCTAAACCTGCCCTTAAAACCCCAAAAAACCCAAAAAAAATTTAAAAACAAAACACCCCCAAAATCCCTAAAACCGTAAAACACATGCAAGCCCTAAAATAACCCCAAATTATATAAAAACCCTAAAACCCCTAAAAATACAAAAGAACCCAAATAATTAAAAAATCTAAAAAATAATAAAACACTTAGAAAGATAAATAAATGCTAATACACACAAAAACCTAATAAAACGTATAAAAATCATTAAAAATATTTAAAAAACCAAAAATATGTAAGGATGAAACAAATTCATGAGAATAGGAGGGCCTCAGAGTGGTGGATCTTCTACTCTCCTCGCGTCGCTAGGGTTCCCCTTAAGATCCTCTTTCATCCCCCTCCGGCATAGTCTGTCCTCGATATCTCTGGCTCCGCCCTGGATTGGCGTCAATGGAGGGAGTCCACAAGTACTCTGGCATCGTTTCTGATATGGTGGTGGCCTTGTTGCACCTTGCCACTTTGGGATCTGGCTTCGGCATTGGTTCGCTTGTCAATGGCTCCAATTTGCATAGAGGTGACATCGACTCTTATGGATTCGGGATCCCTGTCTTGTTTTGTCTTGCGTCGGCTCTGTGTGGTCTGATTCTGGGCTGGCAGATCGGTGTCTTCTTCTCCAGATTTGGGTTCTTCTTGCGGCTATGAGAGCATGCGGTCGATATTGGCATGACTGTTGTCCATTTCTGTGTTTCCTTGGGATCTCGTTGCAGCATCCATGTGCTCACCGCTGCCTTCGGATTGATTGTTGTAGGACGTGGTTGGGTCTTTCTAGAGCTTGGGATCTAGTCTCAGATGTGTTTCTCTTGGCGTCGGACGAGCTTTCGACCACAAAATCCCAGCGGACCTCTTCCCAGCTTGACACCAGTTTTAGTGGGTTCCGGTCTGCTCGAGACTGGTTCCAATGGCCTGGAGGGGGAGGGCTTGCTTTCCATCTCCTATAGTTCCCTGCGTTTTTTTTCCTTTTTTTTTGTTTTGTGTTGTGATGTGTGTCTTTTATGGCTTCTACTGCTAGTTACTAGTCACTGATTCCTTGAGTATGATGTTTCTTGGTGGTGAATGAGGCGGTGATTCTCTCTTGGATCTGTTGGAGGCTGGTTTTTTGTTAATATGTGGTAATGACCCTAGAAAATCCTTAAAAACCCTAAACCCCATAAAAGCCCAAAAAATCCCAAAGAAGTCCAAAACTGGAAAAAATCCAAAAAACCCCAAAAACCCGAAAAAAAAATAAAATCCCTAAAACCAAAAAACACATAAGACCCTAAAAACCATAAATTCTATAAAACCCTAAATACCCTAAACACATAAAAACCCCTAAATATCCTAAAATCCATTAAGACCTTAAAACTCCTAAAAGTTTTGAAAACCCAAAAAATGGTAAAACCCCTAAAACACTATACAACTAATAAAACATAAAAACAAAAACCATTATAACCCTAAAGACCTAAGAAACATAAAATCCCATAAAAACCATAAAACCACAAAAACCCTAAAATCCCAAAAGGATCCACATAACCATAAAACCCCTAAAAGACCCTGAAACCCTAAAAGACCATAAAACCTATAAAAACAAAGAAGACTGTACACCCCTTAAACAACCTAAACCCCATTAAAGTACTAAAAAACCTAAAAACTATAAAAACCTATAAAACACTAAATACACTAAAACACATAAAACCCCTTAAAAACTCTTAAAATAGTTATACAATCTGAAAAACTGTAAAAACCTTAAAACCTCAAAAAATATATTAAAAAACCAAGAAACTCCTAAAAGACCCAGACACCCCTAAAAATCCATATAAAATATTGATATAATTTAAAAACATCTAAACATCATTAAAACCATATAAACCCATAAACCCTCTAAAACTCCCAAAAAAATCCATAAAAGCATTAAAATCCGAAAAAACACAAAAAATCCAAAAAACACTAAAACCTTAAAAACCCAAAAAAACCTAAAAACAAAAAAAAACACTCAAAAAGGAAAAGAAATGTTAAAACCCCCTTAAACCGTAAAAACATAAAACCCTTAAATACCCTAAACACACCAAAACCATAATAAAACCATTAAAAACTAAAAAACCCCTAAACCATTAAAATATCTAAAAACCTTGAAGGTCACTAAAATCATTAAAAACATTTAAAACCCTAATAACTCTTAAAATAAAAAAAATATAAGGAAACTAAAAATATAAAACCCCCAAAGTCCCTAAAACCCCTAAAAACCAAAAAATACCATAAAACCTTAAAACACACAAAGAATCTAAAAACCCTTATAGATGCTAAAACCCCCAAATAATCCCTAAAATACCCTAAGAACCCCAAATATTCCATAAAATACCCAAAGACCCACAAACACTCTAAAACCCCTAAAAACAAAAACCAATAAAAACATTAAAACCCTAAAACTCTAGAAAAATACAAAAAAACCCCAAAATCCATAATACTTGTAAAAAACCCCAAAACATTAAAATACCAATGCACCAAAACCAATCAAATCTCCTAAACCCCTAAAACAGGGAAAATCGTTGAAGGACACTAAAAGACAATACATCCCCTAAAACACAAAAATAACAAAGAAAATCTTAAAATCATAAAGACACTAAAAGTCCTAAAAACCCCTAAAACACATAAAAGACACTAAAACCCTAAAAAATTAAAAAATACCCTAAAAACTATAAAGAAAATTAAATACCCTAAATCCCTCAACCCCTAAAAAAACCCTAAACAGCCCCTAAAAACTCAAAAAACCAAAAAACCCAAAGAACCTTAAAAATGTTAAAAACAAAAAAAAACTATAAAAAACCCCACACCCAATAAATACACTAAAAACCAATAACAACATGAAAACACTTAGAAATAATAAAACCCCAAAACCAATAAAATAGCATAAGAAACCCTTAAAATTTTAAAACCTATTTAAAAACACCAAATCCATAATAACCATTAAAAATATAAAAACCCTAAAACCCCAAAAGACCATAAAAACCTAAAACCCCCAATAAACACAAAAAACCCATAAAACCAAAAATCAAAAACCCATAAAACCTAGAAAATCCCTAAAACTGCCAAACCCCTAAAAACTCTAAAATCCATAAAAATAAAAAAACACAAAAAACAAAAAAAAACCCTAAAAACCAAAAAATCACTAAATCACTAAAAACCCTAAAAAATATAAAACCATGACACCCCTAAAATACCTAAAATCCCTAATTCCCTGAAAGTCCCAATGTCCTAAAAACCACAATAAAAACCCATGAATTCTCTTAAAACCCTTAAACAGATTAAACAACCCAAAAAACCCCAAAACATAAAATTACACTGGAACTCTTTAAAATAAAACAAACCAACAAAACCCACCAAACCCCTAAAAACATTAAAATTCCTATAAACCCTAAAACAACCCCAAATTCTATAAAAAACTAAAAACTCAAAAAATACAAAAAAAACATATGAACACTAGCAATAACTTAAAACCATTAAAAACAAAAATAAACCCTAATAAAAAACCCGTAAACCCCTAAAAATCATTAAAAATCATTAAAACCCGTAAAATCCCTAAAAATAACTAAAACTAAAAAACCCTAAAACACATTAAAACACACAAAATCCTAAAAACTGCAAACAGTCTTTACGAAAGAACTAAAACCCAATGAAAACCCAAAAGACCCTAAAATCCCTAAAACCACTTAAAACACTAAAATACAATAAAACCATAAAAATCCTAAGAGGCCTCTAAAACAAATAAAACCCAGAAGACCATAAAATACCCTAAAAACCTCTAAAAGTTTCTAAAACCCAATAATTCCTAAAGAATAAAAACAAAGTATAAAAGCCCGTAAACCCCTATAAGACCCTAAACCCTAAAACCTTAAAAGACCCAAAAAACCATAATGAAACCCAAAAATCCCAAAAGACCCTAAAACCATAAAACAATAAAATATCCTAAAACCCCTTAAACCTCATATATACCCTAAAACACATATAAACCCAAAACACTAAGCAACCTAAAAAGAAAAAACCCATAAACCCCAAAAAACACAATGAAATACTAAAATACCTTTAAACCCAAACAACCTTTAAAAAAACTAAAACCATAAAAGTCATTCAAAGACGCTAAAAGACCTTAAAATACACTAAATATAACTAACCAAAATACCTGAGAACCCTTAAACCCCCTTAAAACCATAAAAACTCTAAAAATACTAAAAACATAAATACACTAATAACTCAAAAAGAACCCTAGAAAAACATTAAAATGCCTAAAAATCCCAAAACCCTCTAAAAATTTAAAAACCCTCAAAACCCCTAAAACCAAAAAAAATACTAAATCAATAAAAACCCTAAAACCCGCATAAATCACATAGGGACACTAAAACCCAAAAAACATAAAAAAATCCTAAAAATATAAAAACCCTACATACATTAAAATCCCCTAAAAATAATAAACACTCCATAGACCCCTAAAACTGTTAAAAACTACTAAAATCACCTAAAAACTCAAAAAACAAAAAACCCAAAAAAATAAAAAAAACCCACCCCCCCCCCCCCCAAACACTAAAAACACCAAAACCCTAAAAACCCATAAAATCCCAAAAACCCCTATAAAAAACAAAAAATCCTTTGAAACCACAAAAAATTACATTACTACAAAAATAGAAAAAAACAATACCTTATTCCTTATGATCTTTACTCTATACCCAACACCCTACAGCCTAAACGCTTCACATTAAACCCTAAACCGTAAAACCTACACCAGAAACTTTGTACCCTAGACCCTGAAACCAATAACCAACACACTAGACCCTATATCATACACTATAAACCCACATCCCTATAACCCAAAACCCATTCCCTAAACCCAAAAACATAAACCCTACACCCTACTCCTTAAACCCAACACCGTGAACCCTAAATCCTAATCACTAAATCCTAAAACCTAAAAAACTTAAAAATACTTAAAACACTAAAAGTACCTAATAACACATGAAACCCTAAATGTCCCAAAAAAGAAAAAACACCTAAAACACTAAACCCATAAATAACCCTTAAAAGACACTAAAAACATTAAACCTATTTAAATCCCAAAAACCCATAAAAATACTAAAAACCCTAAACCCCTAAGAAATCACAAAACCCATAAAAAACTCTGTAATCTATAAAAACCTGCAAAACTCTAAAAAACTAATTAAACAATAAAACCCTTAAAAACGATTAAAATCAAAAAAGAACCCCAAAACCCCCATTGAAACCCAAAAAGACCAAAAGAGAACCAAAAAATACAAAAAAAACCCAAAATCATAAAAAAATCATATAATAGCATAATATAACATAAAAACCCTAAAAAACCAAAAAATACTAAAAACCATAAAAAACATAAAAAAATCCACTAAACCCTAATAACCTTAATAACCACAAAACCTATAAAAACCCTAAAACCCTAAAACCCTAAAAGTTCCAAAAAACCACTAAAAAACCTAAGGATACCTAAAAATATGCTAAAACCCATAAAAATATTTAAAAACCCCAAAAAATAATGATCTTATAAAACCCTAAAAAAATAAAAACAACCTAAAAACTATAAAATACTTAAAATCCCTAAAAAACTGAAAATTCCATTAAAACCCCTAAAAAGAACTAAAACCACTAAAACCCATAAAAACCAAAAAACCAATAAAAGATCCTAATAATATTTAAAAAATATAAAATTCCATATAGTAACCATAAAAGATCCTAAAAACCCAAAATCCATAAAAATTATACAAAAACATAAAAAAAATGAACCCCTAAAACACAAAAAAACACAAAAAATCAAACAAACCCTATTTAAACATAAAATTTCCTAAAACCCAAAATAAAACCTAAAACCCCAATAAAGCAAAAGAAACTCCAAAAAAATATTTAAAACTCTAAAATCCAAAAAAACCCAAAGATACCCTAAAAAAATAAAAACCATAATAATCCCAAAAAAATAAAAAACCGAAATGACACCAAACCCTCCAAAAATGACCCTAAAACTTCTAAAACCCCAAAAAATATCCTAAAACCATAAAATATCCTAAAAACCAAAAAAAATACTATAGGCCATAAGACCCTAAAACACATAAAACCCCAAAAAGTTATAAAATACCATGAAAACCCCCAAATCCCCTAAAAACCAAGAAATATCTAAAATACCTTTGAAACCCTAAAACACCCGAAAAACCCCAAAAGTCCCTAAACACCAGAAAATTCCTAAAACCCCTAAAAGACTCTAAAGAAACCTAAAACTCCTAAATGTCCCTAAAAATCCTAAAAACCGAATAAGAGACTAAAAACCCTAATAATACTAAAGGTCACAAAAAACCATTAATAACCCTACAATACCATAATAACCCTTAAAAGTCCCACAAACTATAAAAACCAATAAAACCCCTCAAACAAAAAAACCAAAATTTAAAAAAAAACAAAGAAAAACATGAAATCCATAAGAACCTTATAACCCTAAAAACCATATAAATTTGTAAGACTGTACATAACCCAAAAAAACCGTAAAAACACTAAAATACCCTAAAACCTATAAAAACCCAAAAACCAATAAAAATAAAAACAAAAAAAATTAAAATTACCTAAAATCCGAGAAAACCTTCTGAAACCCCTAAAAACTCTAAAAACCCTAAAATATTAAAAAACATTAAAACCTAAATATCTTAGAAAACATATAAAAACAAAAAAAAACCCTAAATCCCATAAAATCATTAAAAACCCCTTGAAACCTAGATATTATTTAAACCCCCTTAAAATATTAAAAACCCCTAAGCACCCTAAAAACCTTAAACCCCTAAAATTCCTAAAAAACATAAGACACATAAAAACACTAAAACCCATAAAACCCCTAAAACCCTAAAACCCATAGAATCTCTAAAACCCCTAAAACATATACCATACACTCTACACCCTAAACCATAAGACCTACACCCTAAACCATATATCTTACACCCTAAACCCTAAACCCTACAACAGAAAACATATACCCAACACCATCATTCCAAGACCCAACACCGAAAAGTACAAACCCCTCACCCAATACCCTATACCCTTCACCTTAAACCAATGACCAAACACATAATTCCCTACACCCTAAACCTCAAACCCTACATGCTAAAACCAATACCATACATCTTAAACCCCGAACCCTACACCCTAAAACACGAACACTACACCCTAAACCCTAGAATACCATAAAAACCATAAACCCCAAAAAACATAACAACCATAAAAGATCCTAAAAAACATAAAAAATACTTAAAATCTGAAAATAAACTAAAAACCAAATCATACCATAAAGAATCCTAAAAACCAAATACACACTAAAACCCCTAAACCCACTAAAGGTTCCTAAAACCCATGAACAATATAAATGAAACTAAAGACCTTTAAACCCCTAAAACCCTAAAACCCTAAAATAGACTAAATCCAAAAAAAATTAAAATCCTAAAATGCCTAAAAAATTCCTTAAAACCCAAAAGAACCCTAAATCCCTTAAAACCATAAAAGTTGCTATAGCCATAAAAAATCCTACCATCCATAAATAATCCTAAAAAAACCTAAACCCCCTAAATAAACCCCTAAACTACCTAAAAGTCATACAAAATTATAAAAAACCATAAAATATTAAAATGACCTCAAAAACCCAAAACCACTAAATACCCTTAAAATCCTAAAAATAGAATAAGGACCTAAAAACCCGAGATATCATTAAAAAAACACTAAAAACAATAAAACCCCTAAAAACTCTAAAAAATGAATATATCATAAAATCTATAAAAACCAAAAAAGGCCTTATAAACCCTAAAAGACCCTAAAAACCTAAAAGTCCCAAAATGACCCTAAATTCCATTAAAACCCTAAAACCCTAACATATCAAATGACCCTAAGAACCCTAAAATAAACCCAAATACCATAAAACCCCCTAAAACCAATACCCTATAAAATAACCTAGAAACAAAAAAAAACCTATTAAAACCCTAAAATGTACAAAAAATCTCTAAAAACCAAAAATCCTTAAAACCGTGAAAATCCATAAAAACCAAAAAACCACTTTAATTACTAAAAATACCTTAAAAGACCCCAGAAGACCCTGGAAAACATAAAACGATCTTATTAACCAAAAAACCATAAAAAGACTCAAAAAAACCTAAAAGACACAAAAGTCCATAAAACCATCAAACCACCTAAAATGACGTAAAAACCATAACACACCCAAATAACCCAAAAGACCCTAAAGTTTAATAAAACCCAAAAGGCCCTAAAAACCCTAAAAAACCTAAGAACCTTAAAACCATTAAAAAATCCTAAAACCCCCCCCCCAACCCCAAAAAAATTCAAACCTCCTTAAAACCCCTAAAACCTTACAAACTCCTATGAAACCTAAAACTGAAAATTGAAAAAACAATAAAACCATAAAAACCCTAAAAACCATTTAAAACCACTAAAAACCCGAAAAATCCAAACAACCCTAAAAACACTACAAAACCCTAATATCGTATGGGCCATACAAAATGAAAAAAACCCAGAAAAACCCTAAAATTCCTAGAAATAGTAAAATACCAAAAATCACAATAAAACCCATAAAACACTAAAAGAGACCCAAAAACAAAAAAAGACCCCTAAAACCGAATTTTTTTCCAAAACCCCTAAAATCTTAAAAACCCTAATGTCCCTAAAACCATAGTAAACCTTAAAAACCCTAAAGACCCTAAAACAATAAAAACCATTAAAATCCTTCGAATCCCAAAAAACCCATAAAAACCTAAAAATAATTAAAAACAATTTAAAACCCTCAAAATCCCAAATGACAGAAAAACGTAAAAACTTAAAATACCTGGGTGTGCTTTTTGGGTTTTTTATTTTATTTTTTGATTTTTCTTTTTTTTTCGTGAGTTGTAAGGGGTTTTTGGGTATGGGTCGTTTGGCCCCTCCCCTCCCTTGTCTGTTGCGTCTCTATTTTCTTTATAATAAATTTGGGGGGGGGGGGGGGGTCGGGAATAGCCTGACCCTCGCACCTTCCTTGCCTAAAACCCCAAAAAATAAGAAAAACCCTATATAGCCAATAAACTCATAAAACCCTTAAAACACATTAAAATGCCTAAAAACTGTAAAAGATAAATAAACTCTATAAAACCATAAAAAAATATAATATATAAAATTATTAAAACATTAAAACCCTAAGAAAACAATAAAAATCCCTAAAAATAAAAAAACCAAAAAGACCTAAAAAGCCTTGACAACCCAAAAACTCTATGAAGGCCTTTAAAACCATAAAATTACTAAAACCATAAAAACCCCAAACCCCTAATAAGTCCTTAAAACCCCTAAAACCAATCAAAATACATAAAACCACTAAAACAACCTACAAACCCAACCCCACCCCATACCATAAATAACCCAAAGACACTGAAACCACCAAAAAATACTAAAAACCCTCCCAAAACCAAAAAAAACATAAATCACTCGAAAAATTAAATATTGAAAACCCCCTAAAACCCTAAAAACCCTTAAAACACCTAAAGAACCAAAAAAATAAATACCCAGTACCCCCAAAACCCTAAAAGGACCTAGAAAACCTAAAATTCCCTAAACCCCTTAAAAACCCTAAAACCCCTAAAAACACTAAAACACTAAAAATTATAGAAACCCAAAAATAATATTAAATTCCCTAAAAATACTTAAAACCCCTAAAAACAATAAAACCCCTTAAAACCCCCAAAAAAAATAAAAAATACCTAAAAATCCCTAAAATCATTAAAACCTTAAAACACCTAAAAACCCAAAAAAAATCTAATAACCCTAAAAACCACTTAAAAACCAAAAACACCCTAAAACCCCAAAACACCAAAAACCCCTATAAAACCAAATTAAAATCCTAAATCACTAAAAATGAATAAAATTTCTAATAAACACTGAAACCCTAAACCACTACAAAGATCTAAAAACACTTAAAACAATAAAAATTACTAAAAAGCTATTAAAATCCCCAAAACCCCTTAAGATAATTCAAACCCTAAAACCCGTAAAAACTATAAAGGACCCAAAAAAACATTGAAAATACATAAAACCATAAAAATAATGACAATCCCCAATAAGACCTAAAAAAACCCTATAAATCATAACAACCCTAAAAAACCTAAAACCCCTTTAAAATCTAAAAGACTCTAAAACCCCTAAAAACCTGAAATGAACCAAATCACCTTAAAAATTATAAAAACCATAAAATTCCCTAAAATCAATTAAAAAATGTAAAATCCTAAAACAAATAAAAAAAATTAAAAAGCCTAAAACCCTAAAAACCCTAAAATTCATTAAAACCCAAAAAAATATAAATTACCCATAAAAAGAAAAAAACCATAAAACATTAAAAATACTAAAGCCCCCATAATATCCTAAAACCCCTAAAATAACATAACCCCTCATACCACCCAAACCAAACAACCCTAAAAACCCATAAAAAGGGGGAAATCCGTAAAAACACTAAAAAAACCATGAAGAACTGTAACATAATCTAAAAAACTAAAAAGTTGGTTTTTAAACCATATATCTCACAACCTTATAAAAACCCAAAAAACTATGAAAACCAAAAAACCCCTAAAATCATGAAAATATACAAACCCAAAAAAACCTAGAAAACCATTAAAACAATAAATCCTCCAAAAATCATTGAACACCCCAAAAAACATCAAAATAATATCAAAAAACTAAAACCCCCAAAAATCATAAAACCATTAAAAAGCCCCTAAAACCTTAAAAAAACCCAAGAACCCCCAATAAAACATTGAAAACACAAAACCCTTTAAAACCCCCCAAACCATAAAAACCAAAAAAACCTAAAACACCAAAAA
Source organism: Viscum album (assembly GCA_963277665.1). NCBI lineage: Eukaryota > Viridiplantae > Streptophyta > Magnoliopsida > Santalales > Viscaceae > Viscum > Viscum album. The sequence goes on from OY728121.1 coordinate 363,419,444, forward strand.
AAACCTTTCAAATTTTTAAAAATCCTAAACACCTAAAAACCAATAAAACCCAAAACACCACTAAAAACCTAAAAGCCCTAAATATAGAAATAATATAACAAACTCTAAATAACTGTAAATACATAAAAACACTAAAACAACTCTAAAATACCTGAAAACCCCTAAAACCCTAAAGAGAACCAAAAATCACTAAAAACACTAAAAACCCAAAGAACCCAAAAATCCTAAAAACCCAATAAAACCATAAAACACTAGAAAAACACTAATTCATAAACCCTACACCCTAAAACCTGGACTACAAATCACATACCATAAACTTTAGTCCTTCAACCCTACACCCCAATACCTAAACCATACACCATACACCCTAAACCATAAATCCTTCACCATAAACCCAATACCCTGCACTTAAAACCCCAAACCTTTACTCGTACACCCTAAGAGAAATATCCAACCCCAAAAACCATAAACCAAAAACCCTATACCCTAAACTCTAAACCATATACCCCACTCCCTACACCCAAAACCCTATGCCCAAAACTGTATACCCTATCACATAATCCCTAAAAAATGCCCCGAAAAACCCAATACTTTACACCATAAACCCTAAACCATACACCGTAAACACTAAACCTTAAACCCTAAAACTATTCCCTATAACCTACACCTTAAACCTTATACCCTACACCCAAAACATGATACCTTACACCCTAAAACCTATTACCTTCACCCTATACCATATTCCCCAATCCTTATACCTTACACCCTAAACCTTAAATGCCACACCTTAAACACTACACCCAGCACCAAAAACCGTAAACTCTACACCCAAAACGCTACCCGACTCCCTGAACCCTAAAAGACCTAAAACCCCCAAATCCCTAAATAACCTAAAAACCAAAAAACACCCAAAAAAATCCTTAATCCCATAAAATACCCAAAAAACCCCAACCCCCAAAAAAACATAAAAATCGTACAAACCGTAAAACACCCTAAAAACAAAAATATGACACTGAAATCCTAAAAAACATAAAAGACACAAAACCCACTAAAACCAAAAAAAACACCTTAAAAAAAACAGAAAAGCCCTAAAAATCCTTAAAACCTCAAAACCCAAAAAAACCCCTAAAACACTAAAAAACTAAAAAAACAGATACCTCCCAAAACCACCCAAAACACCTAAACACCCTCTACAAAAAACCCTAAACCCTAAAACTTACACCATTGACCATAAAACCAAAACCCAAAACCCGAATCCCACCACCCTAAACCCTAAACCCAACACGCTACTCCTATAAATCCATACCCACCACCCACCACCCAAAACCACACACTCTTACCTCTTGACCCCAAAACCTATACCCTAACCCATACACCCTAAACAAAATACTGTACACCCTAAACCCTAAAACCTACAAAATAAACCTTTTTACTTTCACCCTAAACCATAAACCCAACAAATGAAACATTTCACTTGATGCCCTAAACCTTAAACCCTATACACCAACCCCTATACTATAAAAAATAAACCCTAAACCCTACACCCTAAACCCTATAACATGCACCCTACACTGTAAACCCTAAAATCAATAGCCTAAATTCTATACCCTACACCCTTAACCAAAAAACCTACACCCTATACCCTATACCATACACTCTGAACCCTATATTCCACACTATAAACCCCTTCCCTGAACTTATATCTAACATGCTAAACCCTAAAGCCCAAAAATCCTAAAAAGAGTAAAATCCCTAGAATCATTAAATAACCCCAAAAAAATGGAAAAACCTATCATTCATTAAAATCCTAAAAAACTAAAAATTCTAAAAACCCAAAAACACAATAAAAACTCTAGGAAAACCATTAAAACTGAAAAACCCCTAAAACCCTTAGAAAATATAAAATGCTATAAAAATCATAAAATCCCTGAAAAATACAAAATATCCCTAAAATCCAAAGAAACCCCCAATACTCCCTTAAAAACCTTAAATTCCTTAAAACCCTAAAACCCTAAAAAATACTATAAAACCCTAAAACCCCTAAAACACTTAAAACCCATAAAAACATACAAATCCTTAAAACCCATAAGAAACCCTAAAAACATACAAGACCCTAAACCCCTAAAAATAATAAAACTAAAAAAATCTAAAAAAATCATAAACCCCTACATACCCTACAATCATCAAAAACCGTAAATTTAGTAAAACCCCTAAAAAATATAACAAACCAAAAAATCCCCATAAAACCCTAAAATACACCAAAGAACCTAAAACACCCGAATACACCCTAAAGAAACTGAAACACCCTAAAATACCCAAAAAACCTAAAAAATATATATATAACCCCTTAAACCCAATATAACCACAAAAGATCCCTAAAATATCATAAAGAAATAAAATCCCCTAATAACTATAAAAAACCCAATAAACTATAAATATCCCTATTAACTCTAAACACCCTTAAAACACTAAAACCAGAAAAAATTACACCTAAAAACAAATAAGATCCCAATAAGACCGAGAAAATACCCTAAAAGACCCTAAAAAATAAATGATCTTAAAAGACTCTAAAATTTCCTAAAATCCAAAAAACAATACAATAAACACTAAAAACCTATAACCCATAAAAACCTAAAAATTCTAAATAACCAAAAAAACCCAAAATTCTAAAACAAAAAAACCCTAAAAAACCATAAAACCCAGAAAACCCCCAAAAACCCTAAATAAACCCTAAATCCCAATAAAACCTAAAAAATCAAAGAAACCCGAAAAACCCTAAAAATCAATAAAATACTAAAAAGATAAAAAAACCCTCAAACCAAACTAAACCTAAAAACCCCCAAAATACAAAAAAACCAAAATCCGTAAACACCCTAAACGCTCCGAAAAACCACAAAAGACTCTAAAACCCCTATAAAAGATGAAAAATTCCAAAAAACCACTAAAAAACCTGAAACCCCTAATGACGGGCGACAACGACGTTAGGGCAGCGAGCATGGTACATCAGCAATGCGGTTTCCGGCCACAACGACGGGTGATCATTCCTATTTTGCTTCTTTGTTCTTCTAAATGTTTTGGTAAGGTGGTGATGGGGGTCATAGATCTGCTCAAGGGTTACAAGGGGCACAAATGATGGCGGCTTGGCATTGGATTGTGCAGAAATTTCATTTTCATGTGCGTATGATTCTGCCCTTGTTGCTCGATGTTGATGCTGGTTATGTTTGGAAGTATTTGAGTCTTAAGACCCATGGTTCTTTGGTTGCGGTGCTGGTCATGAGCCATTGCGGGTTCTGGTTACTGGATTTTCTGGGGAATTTTAGGCATGGTCTAGTGTTGCTGTGCGATTCTACTGGGGAGATTTCCTGGAGCTGGTTTCGGTATTTTGGGTGCTGGGTTCTACGGCCTGGTCCTGGGTTTCGGTGCTGGTGGTGTGTTATTAGCACTGAGGTGGGGTGCGGAGCATCGAGAGTTGTTGGATGTTGTATTATTTGGTACTGGTTGATGTACTTTGCTGGTGAATGCTGGATGATGGTGCTTCGTATGGTGGATCTCCTTGGTGAGGAGGTGTTGGATGCTGGATTATGTGAGACTGGACGCTGGTGGTTATGTGATGTTGGATGCTGGTGGTTCTGTGATGTTGGATGCTCGCAGTTCTGGATGCTGGTTGCTGCTTGGATGGGAGGGGCTGAAGCTATGGTTTATGGTTGTGCTGCTGCTGGATGTGGATTGCTGTTTGAGTTTGGATGCTGGTTGTTTGTTAGCTCTGTGCTACTGGATGCTGGTTGATGCTGGATGATGGTGGTGGCTGCTTTGTTTTGTGTGTTTTCTTTTTCGTTCTTGTTTTTTCATTTTTTGGGTCTTTTGTCTTGGGTCGTTAAGGGTTTTTGGGTGTGGGTCGATTGACCCCTCCCCTCCCTTGTCTGTTGTGTCTCTTTTTTCTTTTTAATATATTTGGGGGGCCAGGAATAGCCTGACCCTCACATATTCCTTGCCCTGAAACCACTAAAAGACCCTTAAATACGCTAAAAATACTCTAAAACACAAACAAACCTGAACCCAACCCCATTGAAACCCTAAAAACCCTAAAAATATAAGAACACATGAAAGTCTATAAAAATACTAAAACCCCATAGAAATAATTTAAAACTCTTAAAACCACAAAATAGTCTAAAACCCTAAAAACCCTAAAAACCCTAAAAACAAAAAAACAAAAAACAACCTAAAAGACCCTAAAATACTGCAAAATTATAAAACTCCCAAAAGATCCAAGAACACCTAAAAACTCTGAAACCCAAAAAAGTCCTTTAATTCCCAAAAAATCCATAAATCCCTAAAAACCGAAACACCAAAAAAAATTATTAATGACCAAAAACACATAAAACCCTAAAAAAACAAAAAAAAACAAATAAAAACCATAAAAATACTAATAAAACCCCTAAAACTAAAAAGAAAATAGCACAAGAATACCAAAAAACTAATAAAAAACCCTAAAAACCAAAAGAACACATAAAACCCTAGAAAATCCGAAAAACATAAAATAACCTCAAAACACCTCAAAACTCCTGAAACCCCTAAAAAATAATGAAAACCATAAAATCATTAAAAATACCATAAAACTATAGTAACATTAAGTAACACTAATACCCATTAAAAACGTAATACCTCGGAAATCCAAAAAAACCCTAAACACACTAAAGCCCCTAAAAACAGTAAATCCACAAAATAACCCTAAAAACCATTTACTCTATACCCTACATCATAAACCACAATCCTTACACCCTAATCCCTATACCCTTCTCCCTCCACCCTAAACCCTACTATTGAAACCCTTTACCCTACATCCTAAATCGAAAATCCTACACCCTAAACCATGTGCTCTACTCCTTAATCCATAAACTCTACACCCTAAACCCTATACCCAACACACATAACCTTAAACCATGTACCCTAAACCCAAAACTCAAAATCATAAACATTTAACCATATACTCTAAACTCTAAATCCAATATCCTTAATCATAAAATATTTTAATAACAACTAAAAACCTCAACACCCTTAAAATACTGCAAGAAAAACATTATAGACCCCTAAAGACCTAAAATACCCAAAATACCCCTAAAACACCTTAAAAACAATAAAATCCTTTAAACCACTAAAAGGCCCTAAAAACCCTAAAATGACCTAAAATACCCTAAAACAATAAAAAACATAAAATCATATAAATACCCCTTAAAACCCTAAGAAACAATAAAACATTAAAAATCCATTAAAAACAATAAATCCATAATAACCCCAAATCCCCAAAACCCGAATAAAAATCCTAAAACCCTAAAAACCCTAAAAACCATTAAAACTAAAAATAATTACAAATACATAAAAACAAAAAAAATCTATTAAAACACCTAAAAATTCTAAGCACCATAAAAAAACTAAATAAACATTAAAACCCCTAAAACCCCAACAACCCAAAGTGACCCTAACCCCCCTCCCCACACCCTAAGCCCATAAAAGACCTTAAAACCCATAGAAATCCAACAATAGATAATAGACCCTAAAACCCAATAAAATGCAAAAAACTATGTCAACCCCCCCCCCCAATAAACCCTATGAACAACTTAAAACCCCCTAAAACCCCTAAAACCCTAAAAAACAAAAAATTCTAAATATCCCTAAAACATTAAATGGACAAAAAAACCCTAAAAACATAAAAGACCCTAAAACACCCTTAAAACCAAAAACCACTTAAAAATAACAAAACCCCTAAAACCATAAAAAAACTAAAAATCCATGAAATACACTAAAAAACTAAAAACCATAAAAAAAACAATTAAACCCCATTAAAACCTTTAAAACAATAAAAACCCTAAAATCCCCTAAAAACCCTAAAACCCCGAAAATACCCATCAAACCTTAAAATGAAAAAAACCTAAAATACAATAAATGAAAATAAATCTTCCTAAAATACCCTAAAATATCCGACTAACTCAGAAAAATCAACAAAAATCCCCAAAAATCCAGAAGCCCAAAAAAAATATAAAACCCACCCCCACCCCAAAAACCCCAATAAACCCTAGAGCCCCTAAAAACCATAAAACCCCTAAAAACAATAAAAATCCATAAAATACCTAAAAAATATAAAACCCCAAAAAACCATATAATTCCAAAACCCCTAACAACATTAAAACCCTAAAACCCCATAAAACATCCTAAAAGACACTAAAAACCACTAAAAAGACCCTAATAATCCTAAAAACCCTAAAAGAGATTAAAAACCCATAAAAATAATAAAACCTAAAAATAGTAAAACCCCCTAAAAGACCCTAAACACCCTTAAAATCAAAAAATACCCTAAAAGTACCTAATCACCCTAAAAGAGACTAAAATCCATGAAAACCCTAAAAAATCAGAAAACCCCAAAATATTCAGGAAACCCTTTAAATCACTAAATGCAATAAAACCCCACAAAACACCCTCTAAAATACCCTAAAAGTACATAATAACCCATAAAAATCCTAAAACCCCCTAAAATCCAAAAAAAACCTAAAACACTAAAACCTATAAAAATTCCTAAAAACACTAAAACCCCATAAAACACATAAAACGCACTAAAACCCTAAAACCCTTACAACCAATAAAAACATCCAAAAAACCCAAAAACCACCTAAAAAAACATAAAATCCAAAGAAACCTTAAAATCATAAAATATGAAATACCCTAAAAACATAAAAATATTAAATCCCTAAAAAACCTAAAAATACTAAAAAAATATTAAAACCCTAAAAAATCTAAAAAACTCTGAAAATCCTAACAGTCCTAAAAAATCAAAAACACCCTAAAATCATAATAACATAATAAAACACTAAAACACATAAAAAATAAAAAACACTAAACCATAAAACGCCAAAAAAACATTTAAAACTACTAAAAATCCATAAAACAACAAAAGCGTCAAAAATTCCTTAAAACCTTCAAATTACAGAAAATCGTAAAATTCCATAAAACCCATTACTCAAACTAAAAACCCTATAAAACCCCTATAAAACATTAAAAGGGGATAAAACACATTAAACACCCTAATATACTTATAAACCCATAAAACCCCTAAAACCCTAAAAATTCCAAAAAACAATAAAAATATAAATACCCCTAAAATCTGAAAAACCACTAAAAACTAAAATCCCATAAAGACCATAGAAAATCATAAAGGCCCTAAAAACCCAATAACACTAAAAAACCCTAAACCCCTTAAAACCATTGTTGGGGTTTGTCTTAGTGGTCAGCACCCCATTATAATATAACAAGGATGGGGTTGGAACCCCATAGGATTCATGTTCTAATGGAATCACTTTATCAGTGCTTTAGGATAACCGTAGCAGCCAAAGAACTGTAGTACCAATGACACTATTGTGGTGGAGGGAATAGTATATGGAATTATAGTGCTAGTGGTACTATAGTAGGTAATGTAGCTGTCGAGGTACTATAGTCGTACCATTTATCAATGGGGTCTTTGGGTCAAAATATGGACCTTCAATCCTTGTAATGGGATTTAATTCCCTTTGGGATTAGGGTACATGTAATGGTTCCCCTATTCCTAATAAACAAGTTCTTTATTTCAAATATAAAAAATAGGTTTTGGCTTTGGACTATAAAACCCCAAAACCTCTTAAAACACCAAAAAAATTGATAAAACCCTTTAACAACAATAAACATTAAAAGAAGTAAAACCCATAAAAGCCCCATGACACTGAAAAGACCCTAAAAACCCAAAAAACAATAAAAAAACTTAAAAGAGAAGAAAAAATAAAATACACTAAAACCCCCTAAAACCATAAAGACCCTAAAAAAATTTTAAACGCCCTAAAACCCCTAAAGACTCAAAAATAATAAAACCCCTAAAAACCCCATGCCCTGAAAACCCCTAAAACCCCTAAAAACACCGAAAAATGGTAAAAAATCCATAGACCATAAAAAATATAAAAAACCCAAAGATAATCTATGAAATAGAAAAAACCATGAAAACAAAAATCCAAAAAACCATTAAACCCCCAAACCCCCTAGAAACCCATAAAAACAAAAAAAACCTAAGAAGCTCTGAAAACACATGAAAATCCTAATGGACCATAAAAACTTTAAAACACCTAAACAACTCCAAAACCCATAAAACCCAAAAAAATACCTAAAAACCATAAAACCCCAAAATCCCAAAAAAATATCAAAAAAACCAAAAAACCATTTGATACACTAAAACCCCCAAAAAAACCTAAAACCCATAGGAAACTTTAAAAACCATGAACCCAAAAAACCCTTAACACCCTAAATCCCATAAAAACTCATAAATCCCTAAAACTCTAAATCCCATTAAAATATTAAAAGACCTAAAATTCACTAAAAACACAAATACCCAAAATACAATTAAAACCCTAAAAACCCTAACCCCAAGAAAACTATATAATCCCAAAAAACCCATGAATCCCCTAAAGGACCAAAAAAACTAGAAAACCCTAAAAATAGAAAACCCCTAATATCCCTAAAACCTTTAAAGCATAAAAAACATAAAACCCCCTTTGAACCCTAAAAACCCAAAATGACCATAAAACCCCCTAAAATACCTAATAAATAGTAAAAATAGTAAAAAATGATTTAAAAAATTGAATCCTTAAAACCCCATAAATAAACCTAAAAACCCTAAATGGCCCTTAAACAACATAAAAGCCCCTAAAATCCACTAAGACCCTAAAAAACATAACACATCATAAAATACACTAAAAACCCTAAATGACAAAAAAACCCTAAAACCCAAAAAGATACCAAAACATCTTAAAATACTAAAAGACCATAAAACACCCTCGAAAACCCCAAAAAGTCTCTAAAACCCAATAAAACTATAAAATACTCTCAACCCTTGGAAGGACACTAAAAACCCCTAAAAACCCTATCATCGACAAAATCACTAAAACCCTTAATGTACCCTAAACCCCTAAAAAACTAATGTACCATAAAACCCCCTAACACCCCTAAAGGACCCTAAAAAATAATAAAAACCCTAAAATAAAATAAAACCCATAAAACCTCTAAAAGATCCCAAAATCCCTAAAATTCCCTAAAACGTCCTAAAACAAACGGAAATACCATAAAAACCTAAAAGACACAAATACAAATAAAAGTACCTAAAACCCCCATAAAAACCTTAAAAACATTAAAAAAACAAAACCATATAAAATTAAGAGATACCAAAACCAATAAAAACCCATAAAAAACCCAATGACCTTGAAAAAATATAAAAACCATAAAATCACAAAAAAAACAATAAAACCCTAAAAACCCAATAAAACCCCTAAAACCCCTAAAATTACCGAAAAAACTGAAAAACCAGTAAAGGGACCTAAAAACCATAAAAACCCTTAGAATACCCTTAACACCCCTTAGAATACCCTAAAAGTCTCTAAAAACCCTAAAATCTAAAAAAATTCACAACCGCCTTAAAACTTTTAATGACCCTAAAAACCTAAAAACCATAAAAACCCAAAAAAACCTAAAAACATTAAATGACCCTAAAAACCATGAAAAACCTTAAAATAAATTCAACTCATAAAAAATATAAAACCCTTAAATTCATTGAAAACCCATAAAAATAATAAATCCTCTAAAACTATAAAATACCCTAATAAAATATAATACCCTTAAAAACAAACCCCCCCAACCCACTAAAACCCTAAAGAGCCTAAGAAACCCACAAAATCCCTAGAAATAATAAAAAACCTAAAACCCTCAAAAACATAAAATGCCAAAAACACAATACAAACCACAAAATTAGAAAAAAACCTGAAACCCCTAAAACCCTTAAAACCCCTAAATAACCAAAAACCTTAAAATCCCACGGAAACCCCTAAAACTCCTAAAAACCTATAAACCCCCAATAACCCCTAAAACATCTAAAAGACATTTAAAACCCTGAGAAACATAAGAGACACTAGAAACCCCTAGAAACCCTTGAAAACCCAAAACCCACTAAAATTTTTCAAATCCCAATATAAAAAACCCTAAAATACTCTTAAAACCCAGAAAATACCCAGAAACCCCCAAAAATCCTAACACCCCTAAAAACCCTAAAACCCATAAAACTCTAAAAACCCTATAACAAACTAAAACCCTAAAAATCCTTAATAAACAAAAATTAAAACCATAAAAAACTTATTTCCATAATCCATAAAAATATGAAAAAACCCCAAAACCCAAAAAACCCTAATAATACCTAAAATTTCCTAGAAACCCAATAACTCTTAAAAACACAAATAAACCCTAAAAATACAAAAAAATACATATAAAAACCAAAAACACAAAAAAAACATAAAAACTATAAAAACCCATAAAAACCCTATGAATACCTCCAAAACCCTAAAAATAGTGTGAAAACCCTTAAATCCCTAAAAACCCTAAAAACCCTAAAAACCCTAAAAACCCTAAAAACCTAAAAAATAATAAAACCCTAAAAAATAAAATAAAACTAAAAAAATAAATAATTACCATAAAAACCCTAAAAACCTAAAAACCCTAAGAAGTCCTAAAACATTAAAATCCTAAAAAAACATAAAACCCCTTTAAACCACTAAAAACCAAAAAATACAAAAAACCTTAAAAATCATAAAAACCTAAATGATTGAAAAATCCTATACATGAAAACCAACACAATAAACCTTCCATCCTACACCAAAAACCCAAAACACAACACCCTAATCCCTTAATCCTACACCATGCACCATAAAACCTAAATCCAACGACATAAACCTAAAACCTTACACCATAAACACTAAACCGCACAACATAAACTTTGTACCCTATACCCTAAACCCTACACTATTTTCCCTATATTCAGCACCCTAAACCCAAATCCAAACACCCTAATACCAAATCCCTACACCGTAAACCCAAAACTCGATACCCTAAACCCTGCACCCAAAACCCCAAGACTGACACCCTAAAACCTAACCACAAACACTAAACACTCTACCCTACACCTTAAACCATATAAACCGCAAAAAAATCCTATTCCCAACACCAAAACCCTATAACCAACAACATAATACCTACACCATACACCCTAAACAATTCACCATACTCCATAAACACTAGACCCCACACCTTAAAACTCAATCCCAACATTGTTTACCCTATGACCTACACCCAGAACCATGTTCCTAGCACCCTAGACCCTACACCTTTAACCATATAACCAGCCACCTCATCTCTACAACATATCCCCTATACCCTGCAACCTAAACCCTAAACCTACACCCTATACACCTAACCATAAACCCTAAAACCTAAAACCACTACCCTAAACATTATACCCTACACTCTTAGCCCAAAACACTAAACCCTAAACCTTATAACCTACACCCTATACCCTACAACCTACACCATAAACCCTTAATCATACACCGTAAACTCTAAATCCTAAACATTAAACCCAATACCATCACCCTACAACCTAATCCCTAGAACCTAAACCCTATTCCATACACCCTAAATCATAAACACTTCACCCTAAACCCTATACCATACATACTAAACCCTAAATGATACACTGTAAACCCTATAATATACACCCTAAACCCAAAACCCTACACACTAAACCATATTTCCAACACCCTAAACCGCAAACTCTAAAACCCATAAAAATTATAAAATACCTTAAATTACCAAAAAAACCTTAATCAATTCCTAAATTCCATAAAAAAACCCTATAACCCATAAAAACTAAAAAATACCTAAAAACCTATAAATCCCTTAACACAATAAAAAAATCATAAAAACCCGAAATCCAAAAGAAAACCCTAAAAACACATAAAACCCTAAAAACAGAAAATATGTAAAACCCTAAAAACCCATAAAACACCTAGAACCCTAAAAACCATTATGAATCTTATAAAACTCTAAAACCATAAAAATTAATAAAACCTCTGAAATTCATATAAAACCCAGCAAAACCATAAAAACCATGAACACCCTAAAAACCTAAAAACCAAAAATAACACTAAAATTTCTAAAATAAAAATAATGAACCTAAACCAAAAAAAATAAAAAAACCCATATTAACCCATAAAACACAAATCATACAAGAAACAATAAAAACCCTAAAAATGATAAAAACCCTAAAAACAAACTAAAAAACCTAAAGGGGAAAAACCCAAAACCACAAAAAACCCAAAAAACCATAATACCCATAAAACCATTAAAACCCCTAATCCGCTAAATGACTCTAAAAATACATTAATAACCATCAAAATTCCTAAAAGACCCCAATAATCTGAAAAAAAAACTATTATGAATCCAAAAAACCCAAAAAGTATTTTAAAACAGTAAAAACCCTAAAAACCTATATAAAGACGATGAAAATCCTAAAACCCCAAAAAAACCTAAAAACACACTAAATACCACAAAAACCCCAACACCCTTAAAAACGTAAAAATCCATAAAACATTAAAAAAGGAACTAAAACCCATAAAACGCCTCAAAACCCCAAAATCACTAAAACTTGAAAAACCTAAAACAACAAAAAACGAAAAAAACCACTAAAATTAAATAAAAACATGACAAACCAAAAAAACACTAAAAACCCTAAAATCCCTAAATCAATTAATAACCATAAAACCCTTAAAACCCTAAAACCCATAAAACCAAAAAAAATCACAAAAATAACTAAAAACCAAATAACCCCAAAAATACCATACAAACCCTAAAAAGACCTAAAACACCAAATAACCCATAAGACCCTAAAACCCTAAATAATAAATAAAACCCCTATAAAACCCCGAAAGGAACGTAAAAATTTTACTAAATATCGTAAAAACAGTAATACCCTGAGAAAACCTAAAAACCTTGCCCGACCAAAAAAACCATAGAAAAGCCTCAATCCCCTTAAGAAACCTTAAAACTCCTTATAACCCTAAAAACCATAAAAACCATAAAAAACACCAATACACTTAAACCCTATAAAAACCCTAAACCCCATAAAAAATTAAAAGAAATGAAAAAAACCCTAAAATACTTTAAAACACCTAAAAACCCAAAAAATACCAATAATGTCCTAAAAAGCCCTAAAACCCCCAAAAAATCTATAAAAGACCTTAAACATTATATAAACACTAAAAATCATAAAACTTCTTATAAAAACCTAAAAACAAAAAACCCCCTAAATCCATAAATTACTAAAATCCATAAAAATACCTTAATTGCCTAAAACTCCAAAAAAAACCCTAAAATATAAAATCTATTTAAAAATCCAAAAAACCCCTAAAACCACAAAACCCCAAAAACCCTAAAAAAAACCGTAAAAACAAATAAAACCCTAAAACCCTAAAAACCCTATAACACTACCCCCCCCCCGAAATCCCTTAAAAACACTAAAAGACCCAGAAAACTCTAAAAATGCTAAGAGAGACTAAACCCCTAAAACCTTTCAAACCCCTAAAATTCCCAAAAACCCAAAAACCACTCAAATACCATAAAAAAATAAAAGATATAATTATAATAAAATTCCCTAAAACCTTAAATGAATCTTAAAAAAACTAAAAAAACATGATTGGATGAAAGAAACAATTAAAAAACCCAATACTCCCAAAAATCCCTAAAAATAATAATGGTAATTAAAACCCCAAAAAGAAGCTAAAATCCCTAAAATATGATAAAAATATTAAATGGCCCTAAAAGTGGAAAAAAAACATTAATTTATTTAAAGAAATCATTAAAACTGTAAAACCCTTAAATGACCCTAAAACCAAAAAAACCCAAAAACCCCATAAAAAACCTAAACCCACTAAAACCCAAAAACATAAAAAAATCCCTAAAACCCCTAAACAACCATAAACAAAAAAACCATAATAAACCAATTAAAACCTTGAAAACCCTAAAAAACCAAAAATCCCTACAAACCATAAGAAAATTAAAAACCATAAAACCCCTAAAAGACCTAAAATGGAACTAAATACCCAAAAACACCTTAAAACCTCTAAAAACAGTAAAAACCCAAATCCCCTAAAACCTATAAAATCACAAAAAAACACAAAGAACCATCAAAACCCATAAACATGTTTAAAACCCCGTAAAATACCCTGAAAACGTACAACCCAAAAGACCCCAAAAATATTAAAAAACCCAAAAACCAAAAAACTAAAAAAAAACTCTAAAAACCATAAAATCACTAAATATATTACTAAAATAAAAAAACCCCTAAAACTACCAAAAAACTGAAACCCCTTAAAACCCTAAAAACAATCAAAATCCCTAAAACCCCTAAGAATCATTTAAAAACTAAAAACCAAAAACCAAAAACCCCCCTAAAAATCCCCAAAAACCCTAAAATTAATAAAAAAATTAAAACCCCAAAAATATGAAATCCCTAAAAACATTAAAAAAATCTCCGAGAACCCCTAAAATCCTAAAACACCCAAAAAATACTAAACTTAAACCCTAAACCATAAATACCAAACCCTACACCTTAAACCATACACCCTACACCCTAAACCATAAATCTTACTTCTGAAACACTATACCCTAATAACTTAAACCAAGACCCTACACCCTAAACCCTATTCCATATGCCCTAAACCATATACCCTACACCTAACACACCATAAACATTAAACCAGACACCCTAAACCATAAATACTAGACCATAAAGCATACACCCTAATCCCTAAACACTAATCCCTGAAACATAATCCATAATAGACCCTAAAAACACTAAAACACTAAAAGAACTAAAAACCCACTAAAAACCTAAAAACCTAAAAATTATGAAAAACCCTAACTAACACTAAACCACATAAATATCCATAAACCCAAAAAAACCCTAAATGTTCATACAGAGACTAATGATCCCCTAAATTACAATAAAAGCATCAAAACATAAAAGACCTTAAAAACCATAAAAATTTTAATTTTAAAAGCCATAAAAACCCTAAAACCCCTTAAAACCCCCTAAAACCCCTTAAAACAATAAAAACCATAAACCCCCTAAAACCCTAAAAATCCCTAAAAACCATAAATAATTCAGATTATCCTAAAATCCCCAAAAACCCTAAACCCATAAAAACCTAAAAAAATAGAATAATACACAAAACCACAAAGCACTCTAAACCCCTAAAAGACATTTAAAATATTGGAAAACCTAATAACACAATAAAAACCCTAATAACCGTAAAAACCCTAAAATATCTAAAGAAACCAAAAACCCTAAAAAATCATAATACCCAAAAAAGACACTAAAATCCTAAAAGTCCCTATAAAACCATATAAATACCCTAAACCCCTATAAACCCTTAACGAAACAGTAAAACCCCAAAAAACCATAAAAACCTAAATACCCAAAAAAACACTACAATTTTAATAGGCACTATAACAAAATATAAATACTCTATAAACCCTAAAACCCCTTAATGAAAAACTAAAAAACCCTAAAACCCATAAAAATCCTAAAAGACCATAAAATCATTAAACCCACCTAAAAACTGTAAAAACATAAGCCACTAAATTTACTAAAAAACACTAAAACCCTAAAAACCCTAAAAACACCTAAAAACCATAAACCCCCCCCCCCAATAAAAAACCCAAAAAAATCTCTATAAATCCCTAAAAACCCCTAAAACCCTATAAAAATATTTAAAATCTCTTTAGACCCTAGAATACCATAAAATCCCTAAAACCTCATAAAAATATTAAAAATCCCTAAAAGAGCCTACAACACCTAAATGACCCTAAACCCCGAAAACAATAAATCCCTAACACCCTAAAAGAACCTAAAACCAATGAAAAGTATTAGAAGACCTTAAATCCCGCAAAGATGGAAAAAAATAAATAAATACCCTAAAACCACATAAGAATATGAAAAACACTAAAAACCCTAAAACCCTTACATATACATTAAAACCCTACATTTCCCTAAAAACACTTAAAATAAAAACAAACCTAAAATCCCTAAACCCCCTAAATAACCATTAGGACCCTAAAACACCATAAATACCATATAAAACTACAAAATACACAAAAATTTCTAAAAAATCACTAAAAGATGATAAAAACCATAAATCCCCTAAAACCCATTAATATTTCAAAAACCATAGAGAACTGTATGGGCCATAAAATAATCAAGAACTCCCTAAAATGATAAAATATCTAAAATACACAAAAAAACTCAAAAGTAAACAAAAAAGACCCTAAAACACTTAAATTCCAAAAAAAACTCTAAAATAATCCTAAAAACACAAAAACACAAACAACCCAAAAACCCCCCCAAATCCCCTAAAAGTTTTTAGAAATCCCTAAAATCCATAAAATAAATTAAAATATATCAAATCCTTCGAATACCATAAAAACCCTAAAAACACTAAAAACACATAAAAATTCATAGATACCTTAAAAGACATTAAAATACCCTAGAACCAGTAAAAAGGACCTAAACCCCCCAAAACCCCAAAAATTACCTAAAACCCCGAAAATCACTAAAGTCCCTAAAGGCCCTAAAAACACCTAAAATTCACTAAAAACAGTAAACCCCAAAAAGATGATAAAAATAAAAAAAAGAATATAAACACCCTAAAAAATAATAAAAACCCAAAATACCCAAATATCCATAAAAACCCTAAAAACCCATTAAAACCTCGAAAGGTCCCTAAAACACTAAAAGATCCAAAAAAAACTCTAAAAAATCATAAATTATGCTAAAAAACCTAAAACCACCTAAAATAACATAAAATAACCGTATCCCATTAAAGTATCTAAAAACCCAAAAGGTCCCTAAAACCACCTAAACCCCCTAAGAATCATAAAACAAATCCTAAAGGGCCCTAAAACCCCATAGAAACTCTAAAATACCGTAAAAACCTAAGAAAACAAAAGTCCCTAAAAATAAAAATAAAAATATATCCCTAAAACACATTAAAATCATAAAAAATTAAAACTCAAAAAAACCCATAAATCCCTAAAAACCAAAAAATTAAATATTCATAAAAACCTAAAAAATAGCTAAAACCCCTAAAAGACATGAAAAACCTAAAAACCATAAAAACTGCTAAAAACCTCAATGTCATGAAAACAATAAATACCAACTAAAACACTGAAAACCATACCCCCTCCTAAAATCTCTAAAAACATTAAAACCCCTTTAAAACTCCTAACACCCCCTAAAACCTAAAACTAATAATATCGCTAAAAACCACAAACAAAGTCCATGAAAACTATAAAATAACCCCAAAACACCTCAAAGAACCCAAAAATCCCTAAAACCCAAAAATCCTTGAAAGCATAAAAACACTAAAAACCAAAAAAAAACTCCTAAAAGACCCAAAAATCCTTAAAAACCCTAAAACCCTAAAATCTCTAAAACCCTTAAAATCATTAAAAACCAAATAACATTTTAGAAAACCATAAACCCTATGATATAAAAACTAAACCCTAATCACTACACCCTCAACACTATAACCTACACCATAAACCCAAATTTGCACTCCCAAAACCATATACCCTACACCATAATCCCAAAAATTGACACTCTAAACCCTATACCCTCCAAAATGAACTGTAAACCTAACACCCTATACCCTATAAACTATCCACTAACCATAATTCCTAAACAATAAACACTATAATTTTTACCTTAGACCCTAAAATAAACACCATAAATTTTAGACCCCACACCATATATATTAAAAGACCTAAAAATCCCTAAAAACATAAATGAACATAAAAACCCTAAAAGAACCTAAAAACCATAAAAAACCTAAAACTCAAATTAATACCCTAACCCCCCCCCCCCCAAATCCAAAAAAGTCACTAAAAACATCCAAAAATCATAAATTGCCTAAAACCCTAAAACCCCTAAAAGATCCTAAAGCCCCCAAAAAATATCAAAGACCCTAAAAACATAAAACACCCTGGAAATCCATCAAAACCCAAAACCCCTAAAAATCATAAATACCCTAAAAAGACTAGAACACTAAAAAACATTTAAACTCCTCTCATAAAACCCTTAAGACCCAAAAACCCAAAAAATCATAAATAAACTCTAAAACCCCTTGAAACCCTCAAAAAATATCCTAAAACCCCATATAACCGTAGAAATACAAAAGAAACCTAAAATGATAATAAATATCCAAAACCAAACTATAACAATACCAACACTAAAAACACTTAAAATCCACTAAGAACCCAAAACAACACTCAAATAGAACCTAAAACCCCCTAAAAACATTAAAAGTTACTCAAGAACCCTATAAAACACTAAAAAGATAAAACCACAAAACCCCTAAACACCCTAAAAACCTAAAAACCTCAAAAATCACTAAAAAACCTAAACACCCTAAAAATCATAAAAACACATAAAACCCCTTAAAAGACTCTAAACACATAAAATACGCTAAACACCCTAAAAAAATATAAATATCCTTAAAACCTAAAAACATTTAACAATACTTAAATATACAAAACCTCTAAAAGAAAATAAAAACAATAGAATACCTAAAACTATAAAACACCAAAAAAACTGAAGAATCACTAAAACCCCAAAAAACCCTGAAATACCCTTAAAACCATAAAATATTAAAAATTTATAAAACCCCATAAACCCCATAAAAACCTATAAAAATCATAAAAGAGCCTAAAAAAACTAAAAGTACTTAATAGGCCTCAAATACCATAAAAATATATAACCCCTAGAATCTCTAAAACCTGCTAAAAATCCAAAAAAAACCAAAAAAACACTAAAAATACCCCATAACCCCCCCCCCCCCCACTAAGATCTCTAAAAACCCTAAAAACCCATAAAACCCCAAAAACATAAAACCAAAAATACATAAAACCCTTATAGGGTCTTGAAAACTACCAAAGGGAAGGCAAATACTCCGTCAAATTTGATGAAGGAATAAGATTCATGTTCAATTGAATATTTGAGAAGAAGATTGAAGAAATCGAATTGGGGAAAGGACCAATTTGGTCTATGTAATGATTTATAGGAATGGTACTCATATGATATTTCCCCCAAACCGAACGGTACATGGACAACCCAAGAAAATCTATCCCATTAGGTGTTGGATGATGAATTAGGTGTTTCATGGAATAAATGAAAAAGGCATCGTGGCCCCACGAACCATGTTATTGCTAAAGACATGATGGATAGGTACACCCTACATACCGTCCTCGATAAATTGGTTTGTATATGAGGCAAGGCCAATGGAATCCCATAATATTCCTCATGTGCGGTATTGAGGTAGTGATTTCAACCGCCAAAAACCGCAGCCTTGAATATTTTTGTTGACCGAGCCATCAGCGGGTTGGGCTATTTCTTCATTGTCTTCCTCAAATGCCAATGCGGGCACCAAAGATACAAATTCTTCTACACTCTATAAAAGGAAACATAAGGGGAAATGAAAAAGTATCAAATTTTCAATGATCATGGAGTTTACAAACCGAATTCATTGAAGGAGAATGATTGAAGATGTACGGAACCACAAATGGTATCCAGTAGGTATAAACCTTCCACGAACCATAAAAGGAAGGAAACATACTAATATGGGAAAATATCGAACCTAATTGGAAAACCACAAACCATACTCCCTTCGCAGATGAAATTCCCATGAACAGTAGGGCCAATTTCCCTTCTTTAGTCAACAATACTGCATATCACATCACAATGTGGATGAACCCCTTCCCTTTATAATGTTCTGTTACACAAATGTACTCTAGCACCACATACCACCTTGGTATATGGATGGAACCTTACGCTACATACCACTATAATATGTAGACAACACCCAAGTCTGAATATCACTTCGGTACATGGACAACCCCTTTACCCTCATAGTAGTGCACTATATAGTGGGATACCCATCCCGTAAGAATAAAGATTACATAGAATTGGGTTCCTTCAGGTAGTCCACCTTATGGCTCCAATCATGTCATTCTACACCCCTCACAACCCTCCATGTATCCTCCGTAAACTAGTCCAAATGTATTAGTCCAAAGAATCCCCTAATCCACCAGACCCATAGGAATAGAACTTCAGGTTCATCAGTGCCCCCTTATGAGTCTATATACTTGTGGTAATCAGAGACATGTGGGTAATCCCCACAACAGTATGGGCGCCTTGAGTTTTTATAATTCTAAATTCACGTGGTAACCTAGGGTCCAACCTTGGGATGATCACATGTACCTTCCTATTCTGGGGATCATGGGTAATCACTAGCTTTTCCATTCAATGATGGATAGTGATAAGTCCAATTTATCATGCATGTCTTTCCATTTGAAGAGGACTTATGCTTATTCCCTTTCCTGGAACTAGTTTTAGGGCACTCCCACTAAGGTAAGTCCCAAACCTTCTTGTGTGGGGGGCACTCGTGATCCTCTTCACCTTGTTCCAGGATCTGTCTCAATAGATCACTATATGTGACTATCCTGGATATCAACTTGGATATGAGTTGGATCATTCAAAGACCCTCTCTCTCCCTTTGGGCTAGTAGTTATGGCCTCTTCTTCCACCATCCTCCTTTTCCATCAGAGGGTTTAAGAAAAGTGTGTTGTTTTTCATATCTATGGACTCCTCTTGTTTCTCACACCAAGAATGACTCATGTTGTATTAGAGGATAACTATGATCGCTACATCCACACCATCCAGAAATAAACTACTAGTACTCTAATTCTTGTTCTAATAAGGATACGTAGGATGTCTATCAGAAGGCCTGAGCTCAAATGGGCAGCTCCTATGCACAAGATTGAATCATATACCATCTGTGAATTAACTTTGAGAACATTGATTCATCCTCTAACCTGGATATTTCGGATGCATGTATGAAGGCTAGAGCTCAAAATGGAAGCTCCCATGCACCAACCCCAATCATATACCATCTATAAATGAACTATGAGAACTCTGAATCCTTATCTAACTTAGATATGTAGTATCCCTACCTAAAGCCTGAGATCAAGATATATTCTCTTTAAAATATATTCCCAATAAGAATTCCCCTGACACAATAGGGTATCCTCTTCTGGAATAAGCCTCGATGTGACTATATCAAGAAATTCCACCTCTATGGTGCAATCCCCAACCATGTATTCTCGAAAGGAAATATCCACTATATAATCCAAAATCGTTTCCCCTAATTAAATGGAATCATCTTTAGGATTAATCACTAATTTAATTCTCCCAAATAGGACCTCCTCTACATTATAATCCCCAACATAAACTGAAATATGAGGGATTTGATTCCCAACTAACTAGGATACATAAGAAGCCTCCCTAAGGTCTAAACCAATACCCAAACAAACCTAGTGTTCATTAGGCCATATCCCTGGTTGGTCCATATAAACCTAAGAGACCATGCCTCTCCTTAGCATCTTGTGCTGCTTCAGTGTAATTCTTGCATGATTTCTTGACTATGCATAGTTTACTTAGTTATCCTTACCACATGATGTTAAACTACACGTATGGGTCCCCGTTTCATGACCTTAAAAGGGTGATAGGTCCAGTTTAGAGGTACCAAACTATGTGGGTTCTATTTCCTCTCAGGAGGACATGTAGGAATCCCATGTTATGGGATCGATCCCAGTAGAAAAACAAATTTTTTCCCCTAGATGAAAATAAACTTCATAGAACCTCAACATATGGATTAAACTAGATTTGTATGAGTAATTCCATACCTATGCATATATATAGTTAATCTTGAAAACCTGCGGTGAACCACTTATATATTCTTGGTAAAATACTAAGGATTCAAAAACATATTAACATTTCATAAATCTATGGGAGAGTCTTGGAGTATGCAATAATTCCACGTAAAATGGTTTTACAAGCCCAAAATCCCATCCTCTCAACCAATGGAGTCCTTAAGTGTCAATGGCCAAATCATCATCCAACATGCACCTACCTTTGGAAATATGGTCCATGAAACAGGGATACCAGGGTCGTTAGGTTTTTTTGGCTCCAAGAATAAAACTATTAGAGACCATCCTAGGACATCGTACCTGACGTGAAGCCCTTGAAAATAACAGACAATTGGTTACTATCCATCATGCCATTTTTTCTTCTCTGGTATGATTCAAATTGGTTCAAAACAAAAATAGTGAACCCAACGTGAATCCTTATCCAATGTGGCAATATTATTCCACCACAAGCCCATTTCATTCAAAAATGAATAGGTACAAGAATTTTTTTTAATAATTAATGTGATCATGATATGCAACTTTGATGGTGTTTTGATGACTGTATATGTCATATATAGCAGGCATTTCATAGAGCTTTATTTGATCCAAATAGAATCTCAAAAAACATTTCAAACACGTGTGTCCGTTTCTGCACTGGTGTCCATATCCCTAATGAACAGGACTCTGTTACCTACCTATTGTCTCAATCGTTGAGTTTGAATCACACTAATCAAAGAGTACCACCAAAACGGTATGTTACCCATAGTGGAGGCTGAATGGTAGGACCTCTAATTAGTGAAATCTTATTAGCATCCTCTTAATCAGCGACCAGCATATCAGTAAAGGATGGCCCAACTGGCCTTCTCCAACAACTTCAAGAGCCTATCCCTAGAACGTGAAAATGTGTACCTCCCTTATCCCAGAGAGGCAGATGAAGTTTTTACTGATGAATTCATCCCTCTACATAGGAACCCTGCTAGATGGATCTTATTGGAGGACAACACCACCAGCAACGTAAAACCCATTATCCTTGCTATGAAGTGGATCTCATGCTAAGGGAACCTACTAAAAATAAAAAGTCATGGGCCCCTTAGGATTCCCTCCAAGGGAGGAAAATTCACAATCAAGATCACGTTATCACCCTAGTTCCCAAGGAGGAGATCCACTGCACAAACACAGTGGTGGACAATGTCTAGGCATACAACTCTACCCCCTCTTCTCATACCCTCCATAGAAATATAGAAAAAACCTATGAGAATACGTATATTCCTGATCAATCTTAAGAATCTATCCGTTGATACATGGTGGAACATGATGAGCCAGAAAAAATTCCCATCAATGCTCATCGGACCCTCCGTGAAGGAAGAGCAGAAATTTATAAGTAGATGAAAATATCTGCCAATGCATAAGAAGCCCATTATCCATATAGGAAAACACTCATTTATAAGCAGACAAAAATCCCTACTGATGCATACCAAGCCCACCATCCAAATTGGAAGGCAAACCACTGGATGTCATATAATACAATTGATTCATATGAATACCTCCAGTCAAATATGGTGGTAGGAAAATAGGATTAGAGTAAAATTATTATAGATTATTACCAAAACCACTATCCCAATATTGAGGAAACTATAGAAGACTATTGACAGCATACTCATTCCTCTGTCCTAGCACAGGAGAACAGCCAGTACCCACTGAAAACCCTTGGAGGACTGAAGTAGGAACACACTCCTGCACCGACATTGGAATGGGAATTCATAGACATTCTAGCCAAATTTGTATCTATGAATATATTGGATGTGATATAGGATCATAAATTAATTCAAACCAATATCATCCATACATGTCAAGATGTCATTGCTTTGGTGGAAAAAGAGAGGAGTCTGGCCCATGACCTAGTCTCCTCGGGTGGGGTGATTCATCCACCAAATCAGATAGTAACCCCAGAGAAAACCTACATCCATACTCTAGGGTAGGAGGGTCAAAAACCATATTCTTTGAAACAATAACAACCGGATCAGGAAAAAATACCCATTTGAACTGGGGGAAATTGGTCGGACTTGGTGGATGCTCAAGGGTAGACATATATCACTTCCAGAATTCAATTTGTCTATCAACATATCTAGGCATCATCATGGGAACCAATCATTCGTGGACATATATATGAAGGTAGTTACCAATACCTGGTGGCCCCATTTTCCTTCAAGATAGCATACAAAAATGAAAGGCACCAAAGCAAACTATAAACTAAAGAGCATACTCATGATTTTTCTCTATCAGAAGATGATGTTCTTGACGCCATCAAACATCTATCAAAAGAGTCTTAAGATATTGTTATAACAATAAAAATATATTGAAGTGGTAGTAGTAGTTGCGAATTTCATCCATACAATGTCACTACCAATAGATCTAAAGGTCCTCCCTAGAGCACCCATGGGGGCTTACACTATGGGCTATAAAAGGAAAATCATGAGATTTATTCTCTTGATGTGTATCAGGGTAGCCCTCCCCATTACCAGATGATCAGATATAAAGAAGACCCTCCCATTACTGTCATCCACCCTTATGGTCCTCCCAAGGGTATACGCTGTAGATATGTTTCTCCCTGTAGTCAGATGTAAGGTTGTGATAGTAGTCCTCACCACGATGGTAGTTGCTAAGAAGGCCCTCCCCGTAGTGACATCATGAAATGAGAAGGTCCTCCCCTTATTATAGTATGTCCTGAATGGCCTCCCTCTAATGTACATTATATATACTCTCCCTACATCTAGATCTATGATGGTCATACTCACCATGATAGCAGTCATTGTGAAGTCCATCCCCTCAATGACACCAAGAAACAAGAAGGTCCTCCCCTTGTTTTGGTCCTCCCTGAAGGTCCTCCATAGTTATATGCTATAGAAGAACTCTATACGGATGGATAATAATCTTCGATGGTATTCCTCACCATCATAGAACTGATTGTAAAGGTCCTCCCTATAGTCGAAATTCACGCCAGTGAGAAGGTCCTCCCCTCGTTGGGTCAAATGTATGAAAGCCCTTATATGCCAAATGTCTTGGAAAAATGGAGTACGACATACTGAATACTCTCCCCATGAAATGTGATATCCTTTCTCAACCAATGGATGGCTGAGATCCATGCTCCTGTTTTGATCCACCCCCATATTGTTTGCATGGTAACAAGACTCCCACCAACCCTACTACTTGTAATGAAATCATTAAGGAGCAGGAAAACCATACAGGACAAGAAAAAGAGTCCCTAGTGAAAAAACAACAAGATATGATTCTTATGAGAAGAAAACTAGATAATAATGTCATACTATTGATGTATTGGTCAACAAAAAATTCCCAGTTCAACATACTTAGAGTGTTGTCAAAAGAATGTATTCATATCATTTTCCTGAATGTCTAGGAATCTCTCCCCCCAATTAATAGAAATGTTTTTCCATGTGATGGGTATGAAAACAATATTAATTTCCAAGGAGGTATTCTACATCAAATAATCCTATAAAAACTTCCGTCTGTATGATAGCCACAATCAAAAAGTCGAATGGAAAACCTTGAGCTGGCCTTCCTCCATATGCTTCCCAATTTTCACTACCTTATCAGAAATTCTCTATCTGGTATTTATATTATCAGATAGGGAGAACATGGAACTCTACACTTCACCCCACTTCCCATTAAAAATAAACCACTATAATTAAAGTCTTGTAATGTTGTCATCCCCAAACGATAGTCAAATAAATTCCCAACTTAGGAAAGGTGGAATGCATGGCAAGAAACGACCTTGAGTAAGTCTCGAAAGCGTAAGGCCCAATGAGAGACATTCGTCAAGAAGATCTTGAACCAACCTACTAAAAACATCGTTTATGCATCCCATATAATGGAATAAAATCATTGATCATTAATCTTGTTCTTGAAAGAATGTAATTCACGTGAAGAACCAACACCAAATTTGGCACACACCTGTATGAGATTGTGTGAGATCAAGAAGGAGAAAATAGCAGCAGCAACCTATGAAATAGGAGACCATCCCCATCCCATATGGATGAGGTAATTTTTAACAGAAAATTCCCCTATAATACTAGAAAATATGGTTTGAGGCGCATAAATAGAAGATTGGGAGGAACCCCATCCTGCAGGGCTGGGGGAATTTTTACCTCCAATTCCATCCTAATAGAATTCTGTCTTCTCCCAGACCGGGAGAAAAATTGATAGAGGGGTCACCCATTTCATCCCATCCATTGACTCACATCCCAAAAAATAGAGGTGTACTGCAAAGTCATATCAGGGCTCCCTTTGAATCAATCTTCACCAAGAAACCCGAGGAGTATCATAGAAGGGCCAGAGAATATCCAACAATGGAGGAAAAAATCTATCCTACCATTCATAACCTAGTACACCACCCCCAATATGTTATTCCTCAGTGAACATCATGGACATCATCCCCACAGACCATGCTATAAATTATAAAAATAATGAGGAATCATGAGAAGAGGTTTCCCTCCTAGAGATGGTCCACACCAAGCCTAGATGTGTGCACTCCCAAAACCAAAGAGTTTCCCTAAATTTGGGTTCCCCATAAATTAATATTCCATTAACTCCTCTGTGAATCCATAATAAGGATAAGAATAAGATAACGGTCTCTAACCCACCTCTTCCTCCCCGTTAAGATGATCCCCCCACGGTTGAGGAGAGATTTGATTGATAGGAGGAAGAAATGAAAGAGCTAAGATGAATCCACCATGAACTTCTATAAGAAAGAAATCCTAATAGGTATGTTCCTTAGGTGGATCATCAAGACACAGTTCCTTCAGATGTACCTCTTCCTCACTGGTTCATCCTGATGGATGATGCAATGATGGAAAGATCATTCAAGGCATTTATGGTACCATCAGTCCACTTAAACCAAATCCTAAAAATATATATTGATTTCCCTCCATTTTGGAAGCAACTAGAATAGATTCAAGAGAATCCATAGAGGGTACCCCTGAATGGATATCCACATCAAGTCCCATCAACACCAGCACCTCCCATATTTCCCTCTAGTGCACCCACTCATGCTCATGTGCAATAGGACATGCATCAAGGGATCATAAATACCATCAAGTTATTGACAACTCGAATTTAAGCAATGGAGGGTGGAATGATCCAATGCTAGTAGAATGGAATCCTTACCTGGAATGGGTGAGAAACATCCCACCTCCGCCAAGTTTCGAGAATCCCATTTTCCCAATGTTCAATGGATAAAGGGACCCGGAGTAGCATCTAATTCCATACTCTTCTTATTGCTACCCCATGATGGACACCCCAGAGAAACAAGAAGTAGTGAAACTAAAATGGTTTGGGTGGAAACTACAAGGATCAACCTTTGTGTGGTTTTCCTATCTACTAGATAATTCAATATTTGGCAGAGAAGAACTAAAGTGGAAATTTCTCTTCTAGTTTAGTTCAACATTTCCATAGGAAATATTCAATGATCTCAGGAAATACAAATAGTGGGAGAATGAGATAGCTTCAAACTTCATTGAAAATGGAAGGGTTGGAGTTACTCCTTGAAAAATTCTCTCCCCCAAGATGAGATGCTTTCCATGTGCATCAATAATCTCTAAGATGAGATATGAACTTCGCTCATTCATGTGAAATATACAAGTGAGTTCTGAGATTTATTTGTCATTTTTTAGAGGATATAATATTTCGTACAACAGACCAATATTAAGTTCCAGATAGCTCCATCAACTCCAGGAAAAATGGTAGGGATAGATGAAGAATCTTCCATTACACATAAGCCACCACCTCCACTAGATCAATCTCATAGACCCCCACCAAACTATGCAGGGCCCTCCGAACACCAGAAGCCACCCCCACCAAGAAAAGATAATATAAGGGGGAAATAAATTTAAGGAATAGAGAATTAAATTCTACTTGTTCTAATATGATCATGTTCGTGGTAACTTTATAGAAAACAGTAATTGCAACTTGCATTGGCTACCATAGCCTAAGAGGGATGATCAAGTGGGTCTTGATGAATGACGATATTAATATCCCTTCAACTAGATATTGGGGAACTACATCTTGGAGTGTTTATTCTACAAAGATCCCTGGTAAATAATGATAGATTCTACATAATTTAAGCTAGGACCACCGCTAGAACAATTGGTGTATGCTTCCACCACTGACTCAGACAAATAAAGGGAGTGAAAAAAGGTCTTTAGAAAGAAGGACCAGAATTTTGATAGTTGGATGACTCATAAGATATTCAACCGAGCCCATCATATACTCCAGGCATAGTTGTAGCAACCGACTATGCCTCTAACATCTCATGATGAAATGTGTCCAACATCCCCAACCCCACAATCCTATAATGGATGAGAAGGAAGGGACCAAGTTAAAGAAAACTATTATACACCAAGGACAAAGCTAGTTTTCACACTCTCAGATTTCATACCAATGGATATAAAGCAATGGGCATCACCGCACCAAACAACACAATTGGCTCTACCCTACCAAACCACATAATAGGACCCGCCCTTCCAAAAAACACCATCAGAAGAAGTCAATCAGGATGAGTTGTTATCAGATTGGGGATTTATTTTGGACTCTATCAATTCTATCCACATAATAGATCTCTTCTATGATGATGAATATGGTTATAAACCTGAGTTCCCCCACCCAATTGGGGAACCAGATGAAGAGGCTAGATAATTCGAGGTTACCAAGGATGAAATAGTCACATTAGAAACCAAATCCATAGATGCACTCCCTCTCAAATTGTAAATGTTGTAGAGACTCGTGGAATACCCCTTTAGTAGACCCAAAGGGAATAGGAAAGTCTCTCTACCCTTGTCAGAAGAATATCTCAATCAATCATCATAGAGTTCCCATAAGAAGAGGAACAAATTTATAACCACATGGCATGCTGATAGACATGATCGTCCAAGTCCACAAAGTACAAAAGCAATGCTAGGCCTAGTTTCAGGGGCATACCATATACATCCAAGTATCAAGTCCCTAAAGAGATTGTGAAAGATCACCCCAAGAATGTATGTTCCTACCATTAGGTAAGAAATATAAAATTTGGAAATAGTTTTCTTTGGTACTAGCTATGTATTCAATGATGGATGCACTAAATCTATCAGAAGATCTCAGCGAATAACTCATAGAATATTTTCTTAATAATTAGGAGTTCAAAGCTGAAGTGGTTGCTGCTGAAGTCTATCAAGTAAATAATGGTTCCATAGAATTCCATGCTATCATTTTCTTCAAAGATCAAGATAAATGATCAGTAATGAAAGGTCACATCGAGCACCTATATGTGTCTGGAAAGATAAATGGATTTGATATTCAAAAAATCTTCATCGACAATGGCTCCAGAGATAATCGCATCCAACTACGGACACTTCACCAGTTGGGATACTATGAAGACAGTCAAACTCCCTACACAACAACCTTATTGCGGTATGATAAAAGTTAGTAGATGCCACTGGTCCAAATCCAGCTCAAAACCTAGTTGTACAACCTCATGGATGACACAAAATTTCTAATAGTCCAAAAAAATACAGCCTTCAATGTCTATAAGGAAGTCCTTGACTGTATCAACATGTGAAAATTCCATCATCACACCATCAATGTGTTCAATATAGCATCAATGGGAAAATGTGACGTTCTACGCTGATAAATCCCCATTAGAATCTTGTGAATTTCACTATATAGATATAGGATTCTATGAGTAGGAATATAAGTAGTCTTCATCTAATGACATCGATTGGGTCACTGTGATAAAAGAACTATAAATAGACCCTACCGACCCTCTCTGGTAGGTCAGAGAAGAACACGTACTCCCCATCAATTAGGTGGAGTGAATGGTTTAAAACTAAAAAATGAATTTAGCTATCATTCTGATCTCAGTCTGAGATACTGAGCTTGATAGTGTTGAAAAGTGAACTGGCCCTTGGGATGATAGAGAATTATCAAACCAAGATGCCCTAAACCCATCCTTAGGGATCCAAACAATTCTAGCGTTTCTCAACAAGGAAAAAGAGGATGTCTCACCACTAAAAGAAAGTGAGGAAACTCCTCCTCCCCTCACTCCATCCCCTCTAGAAAATTCCCCGTAGTTGATCATGACATAGGATTCTATTTCAACCTCCAAATAACCGAATTGTGATTCCTTTCCCAATTTTGAAGATCACATATCTATAATTGTCTCCCCATTAGAAGAGGAAGAGGATCATTGGGTTGATGTGTAAGAATATGCAAAAGAAGATCTTAAGGATTCCCCTCTTACTTTAGAGGAAGGTGTCTCTAACACCATTAATGAACTCAATAAAATAAACCTAGGTACTAAAGAGGACCCATAGCCCACATTGACTCATGTGGCCATGTCTTATAAATAGAAAGAGATATATACCTCATTACTAAAGAGGAATTGATATGTTTTCACTTGGAACTACATAGAAATTTCAGTCCCCAAACCCAAGGTGGCCACTCACCACTTGGGCCATCCATAGGAACATTATGGTTACAAGAAAGCTACCAGAAGGACACACCCGATGCATGCCTACAAGATAGAGGATGAAGTTGAAAATATAAGTAATGACCCAAAATTCATTAATGAAAATCCCTCTTGGTATATTTAAATGCCTTATAATGGTTATTTAAAACATATGGACTTATTTGGTTCTATGTTTTGGATTTTAAAATATAGTTTAGAGTTGTGACCGTTGCTAATATAGTCGTTGAACATTGATCACATGATTAGTATAAATATTGGGATTTAACCAATCCAATTTACTCAAACAAAGGAAGTGATGGCCTCATCCAGTAGACCTTCCCCATACGAAGCCCATTTTTCATAGCTCGTAAAGGAGGTGGCATCATTGGGCTTCTCCCTTGACCATGCCCAAGCTGAACTTGAATATGTTAATCTTGAGCTGAACCGGCTAAGAGATAAGTGGAAGTTTATAGAGATTACCAATTGAGTAATGTTATCCGAGCCACCCCAAGATTTTGTCACCATTACGCACCTTAACCTAAGGTCTTATGCGAGTGTCATAAGTGGTCATGTAATTAGACCCCAACCCTATGACTATGTACAATATTTTTGTATACATAATATTCTTTCTTTTTATTATTGTTACTTTGTATATAGTCTTTAAAGCCCAACTAGTATTTTTAGTTAATATTCAACTAAAAATATATTTTAATTAATTAATGTATTTTTTAATTAAATGATATTTTAATAAAATATTATTATTACTATTATTAAATTAATTTTTATTAAATATAAATTATTGTATAATTTTATGAATGCAATTGTAATTTTTATTAAGGTTTGAAAGATGTTTCTGTCAAAACCCATAAATTTTTTATAAATATCAGTTTTCATTTTAAAAGTAAAAATTCACCTCTTTAGAATATTATTTAGATAAAATGAATATTATTTTTTGAATCACGATGTTGAAATTATCCAATGTTTAATTTTTCATAATTTTCTGAGATGGTCGAATTTTTGGGTAAAAATTAAATACCGTTTAAATATATAATGTGTTTTATGACATCATAATGACCCAATAGTGGTGTAATAAAATACTATAAACATTATCTTCGGCCAATATATGTTTTAACATTAAAATAATGTGACTTTGGGGGTTTTTTGATTTATTTAACAATGTTTTAGTGGACCCTTCAAAGCTTATAAAACATTTTGTCTTTTTAAATTGTTTTCCTTGAGAGTGTGACTCACCTCCACATAAGAAACCCTATTATTTTAAGATGTTAGGCCATTGGCCATATAAAATATTTTTTTTCCAATTACCTTTGGAAAAAACCATGGGAAAAACCATTGGCTGGTTTTTTTTTTGATTAGTTTAATTTGAGGTGTCTCAAACCTAAATAATAAAGAATTTCATCTCCTTTCCTATATAAACCCAACCAAGCTCCCACTTCCTCTTTACTCAAAGACTTTTGAGTTCTACCAACCCCTTTTATCCTCTCTATATAATCCTCCCAATGTTCCCAAAGCTCCCAATATTCCTCTCTCAAACCTCTCCCAATCTTTTGGGATCACACTTCCAAGTAAGGGATTTCTTCCTTTCTCATTTTGTCCAATTTTCTTTAAGTTGTAATGACCTTTTTTTCAATTAAAAATGTTGGGGAATGATATTGATCCGCCCCCATACTACCCTCCTTATGTTTGGATGATGGGAGACCCATTTATTTCTCATTAATGACTCCCATGTACACCCATTACCGTGCCGAAATTCCGTGAGGGATTTCTCTCTCCTCTTTTAAATCCAAGTAATTCTTTTGTATTATGAATCTAAATTCCATTACGTTTATTGGGACATGTATATATATGAACCCCTTAATGTAAATTTCATGTAAATATGACGAGACACCTATTTATATCTCTTCAAACATTTTCATGAATCCATATGTCATGTCGTTATGCTGCCGAAATTGCACCGCGTTTTTTCAAACCAAGATCATTGTGTAGTGAATGCCATACCCAAGTCTCTATCCAGAGTATTCATCTATATGAAAATGTACATATAGAATTGTAATTTCATGTATTTATTCCATATTACTGAATCATGGAATAACTTATGAAGTGGATTGATTCCATGTTATATGATCCATGCGGCAAACTTATCCATGAAATGAAATGTTTAAGAAGGGTGTGCCCTGATAGCGCTCCAATGCATTGGTTAAAGTATAGTATTATGATACCTCATGTTAAATGAGTGTTGATTCATGATAATTCACATGAAATGAGGGTTTACTCGTGCTTTATGTGCAATGTGGGATTACTCATGCTCCATGTGCAAAGAGCCTTGGCTCATGCTAATTCCATGTTAAGTGTTGTTGCCACATTTCCATGATATGATTTTCATGATTTATCATGCCTTTATGTTCATGTTTCTATTATGATACATTGATATTCTTGTTTCCTAACATGTATTGTAATCTTCATGTTATCCTTTTTTACTCCCTTACTTGGCTTTATAGCTCACCCTTTTCTTATGTAGGTCCTTAGGTTATCTCATGCAATGATAAGTACGAGGGAATATGGTGGTCATGTAAAGGAAGTATTCAATAAATATATTTTATTTCATGTTTTATGTTGTTATGTAATGATCCTAAGCCCCAAGGACACTATACATCTTGATCTTATATGTTGTATTAATTGATATTTATGCAATAAATCATTTTTAACTGTGTAATAAAAGTAAGGGTTGTTATAGTTGGTATCATAGGGTTGATTAGTTATGTTTGTGATTAGGATTAGAAAACCCTAGTAAACCCTTAGAGACAAGAATAATAATAATAAAAACATCCCTTTGTTTTGGTGAGTATTGAGAATGTGGTTTATCAAGAAAAATCATCCATGTTTGGATATGAGCAGGTAGAGGTCGTCCTGGCACAAATGTACCTTGGGGTTAAAACCTCGACAAGGAGTTTTTGGCTTAACCCGGGGTATCCTGGTACATGACAAAGGGCCTTGCTGCACTCTTGGTTATGAGACTCTTGAGGGATTTTCATTGGTAAATTAACAAGATTAATATGAACCATTATTAAGGAAAAAAATTCCCCTAAGAATATATGTTATAAATTAGATCTGAAGCCTATAGATTCATAAGTTTAGGAAATAAAATCTATTTATAAGTCATATATTTTTTTATTACCCTTTATGTGTTACCCCTAACATTGCTTTTATTCTAGCCAATGGCCAGTAATAGGAGGCCTCGGGCTAACAACCGATGTAATGATCAATGTGATGATTGTGCTAATGAGATTCCCAATCTGATGGGAGTGGGAAATGATACATTTGTCATTCTTCTCTCTCAGTTTACTCAAGATTTGAATAGAAACATGGGTCAAGAGGAACTTTCACCCCCCCCCCCCCAAAGAATAAGTCGCTATTGAGAGATTAATAAGACAAAGGCCTCTTACTTTTATTGGATCATTTGATCCATCAATCGTCGAACAATGGATCAACTCCATTGAATAGATATTTTCTATCCTTCAATGGTATGAACTAGAGACTGTTCTCTTGGATGCTTATCGTATGGAGGGGGAAGCTGATCGATGGTGGACATTGATCAAAAATATGAAGCTCGATGCGGAGATCGATGCATTGGAATGAAATGATTTCTGGAAGATGGTTTTTGAAAAATATTTTCCATGCACCCTCTAGATTAAGATAGAAAGGGACTTCCATTCCCTCACAAGAAATGAAGAAGAATAAATCGGAGTGTACGAGACAAACTACACACGGCATGCATGATATGAACCCAGCTTTATCATTTCCCCTGAATGCAAGGTTGACTGCTTATTTGGTGGGTTGAAACCTAGCCTGCGAAAAGTGGTGGCAATCCGTGACTTCGAAAGCTATGAGGAAATTGTTCGTTGTTCCCTCAAGGTAGAAATGAATATCAGAGAATCTCAAGGGTATCATTGGGATAAAAAGAATAAGGTGGAATTCAATTTTAGTGGTCTTATGGATAAATACAATGGTGCTAAGAAGATCCAACACCCCACTTTCCAAAGGTGTGGAAATAAGCACCATGGTAATTGCCAAAAGGGGACGCGGAAATGCTTTTGGTGTGGAAGATAAGGGAACCTAGATATTAACTATCAGAAAGAAAATCTCACAGCGGT
Organism: Viscum album; assembly: GCA_963277665.1. Taxonomy (NCBI): domain Eukaryota; kingdom Viridiplantae; phylum Streptophyta; class Magnoliopsida; order Santalales; family Viscaceae; genus Viscum; species Viscum album. The sequence goes on from OY728121.1 coordinate 363,453,800, forward strand.
GACCGAAGATAGGAACGCTCCACTCTACCCTCAATGCGTTGTTCATTGCTTCATCTCCAAAGAACATTGGAACATTTCAAACCAGTTCCCTAAGTCAAGGGTTTTCAGAGGCAACCAACAACCTCCAAGGCAGTAAGTCAGAGCTTCTTCCATCACTACTGCTGAAGTGAACCCTGAAAACTAAGAGGTGACATGTATTCTAGTTATTCATTCAATAATAGTGAACATAATTTTTCATTCAGGTTTTACACATTCTTTTATATCTTGAATGTTTAGTAGAACAATCCCAGCACCACCACAAATCATGGAAGTAAAGATGTCGGTGAGTACAACAAATGGTTCAATCATTTTATCCCATGAATATAACTCCTCCCCTATCATAATCTATGGATTGAATTTCCTGGAGAACCTCATCATATGCGCTCTGGTGGAATTTGATGCAATTCATGGCTTGGATTGGCTTTCCTTATATAGAGACAAAATAAATTGTAATGAGAGGTAAATCACTCTCCATGTGGAGAATTGACCCCCGATTCTATAAAAGTGCAAGGATGAAGATGAATCAATATTGGCTCCATCATTCAAGATTTCATATTACTGCCCTATGTGCACTCATATCTGGCTCATATGATTGAGTCTATTAAGGAAACCATCCTTAAAGACATGCCTATTGTAAGGGAATTCACTAAAGTGTTTCCTGAGGAATTTTATAGTCTTCCTCCTAGAATAAATGTTGAATTCTCAATTTATCTTATACATGGGTCATTTACAATATCTAAGACTCCATATATAATGGCTATTTTGGAGCTTGAGGAGCTGAAGAAACAACTGCAGGAAAATCTGTATAAAGGTTTTATATGCCCAAGTGCTTCACCATGGGGTACACCTATTCTATTCATCAAGAAGAAGGATCGGTCAATGAACCTTTGCATCGATTATCATAATCTTAACAAAATCATGATAAAGAACAAGTATCCTCTAACACTAATTGATGAATTGTTCGATCAGCTACGTGGACCACAATAATTCTCCAAGGCGGATTTTCCATCAATATATTATCAAGTAAGGGTGAAGAAGGAAGATATCCCCAATACTTCTTTTCGTACAAGATGTGGGCACTATGAATTCATAGTATGCCTTTTGGACTAACTAATGCTCCAAAAATCTTCATAGACATGATGAATAGAGTCTTTAGGGATTAACGTGACAAATTTTTGGTTGTCTTTATAGATGATATTATGATATACTCCAAAACCAAATAGGATCATGAGGAGCATCTAAGAATCGTACTAGAGACCTTGCGGAAGGAGAATCCCTAGGAAAAGTACAGCAAGTGTGAGTTCTGGTTGAAGGAAGTATCATTCTTGGGCCATATCATCACAATCAATTGGATATATGTGGATCCCTACAAAATAGATGCAATTGAGGGATGGCCGAGGCCAACATCAGTAACAAATATCCGTAGCTTCTCGGGGTTATCTTGATATTATCGATGATTTGGGAGAATTTGCTCACGATTGTCCAACCATCTTACCAAGAAAACTCAGAAGGGGTAATGTTTTATTAGAGTAATGAATGCGAAGAAATCTTCAAGGAGTTAAAAATGAGGTTTATCACTATGTCTATGCTAGCTTTACCCTCAAGTGGAGAAATTTTTGTGGTATTTAGTGATGCATCGAAGAAGGGTCTGGAATGTGTGTTGATGAAAAATGACAAAGTCATTGCCTATGCTTCAAGGTAATTGAAAGTTCATGAGTATAATTATCCAACCCATGATCTGGAGTTGGATTAAGTGATCTTCACTTTAATATTTTTTCAGCATTATCTCTTTGGGGAGAAGTGTCAAATATATACGGACCACAAAATCCTCAAGTATATATTCACACAGAAATATTTGAACATGCACCAACGAAGGTGGTTATAGCTTATTAAAGACTAAGACTGCTCAATCCATTACCACTCTGGGAAAGTGAACAGGGTGGAAGATGCAATATGTATAAAGGACCCATCAATTCTATCATTGATTAGAATTCAGAAGGATCCAATATTTATAGATTTGAGGAAGATGGACATGGGAATCATAAAGAAGGGAACATCATCGATAATTTCACAAATGATTGCTCAACCGTCTCTTTTCAAAAGGTTAAAGGATGATAAAAAAGATGATGTGGGAATTCAGAAGAAAGTGGATGCTATCAGAAGAGGTAAATCCTCAGAGTTCAATGTTAATAAAGAAGGAATTGTGAGATTTTGGAAAAGACTATGTGTTCCATCATGTTTAGAGATGAAGAAGGAACTTTTGGATCATGCACACAGTTCAAATTTTTTTATTCACCCAGGAAACAAAAGGATGTATCGAGATCTCTGAGATCATTATTGGTGGGATAATATGAAGAAGGAGATCACTGAATTTCCATCCAACTACCTGGTGTGTCAGTAAAGGAATGATGAGAGAGATAAGTTTAAGGGGATGATGCAACCTTTACCCATACCAGCATGGAAAAGGGATAACATCACCATGGACTTCGTCACTGGAATATCAAAGTCATCCAAAGGAAACAATGAAATCTAGGTTGTTGTGGATCATATTACAAAGTCTGCACACTTTATTGCAATTTTGGGGGATTTCTCATTGGATCAACTGGAACAAATATACCTCAGGAAAGTGGTAAGGATGCATGAAGTACCACAATATATTCTATCCGATTGAGATCCAAGATTCACCTCAATGTTTTGGAAGAGACTACAACATGCTCTGGATACTGAATTGATCTTCAGTATGACATATCATCCTCAAACTGATGGCCAATCTGGTTGAACTATTCAGACACTCGAATATATTTTAAGATCATGTTCAATGGAATTTAAATGAGTTTGGGAACAACATCTTCCTCTAGTTGAATTCTCCTATAAGAACAATTTCGACTCAAGCATCTAAATGGAACCTTATGAAGACCTATATGGGAAGAGGTGTAGAACATCAGCTTGTTGGGATGAAGTCAGTGAGCATAAAATGTTAGTACCCGAAATGGTCTAAGAAATGGTGGAGAAGGTGAAAACCATTCAGCAGCATATTAAGGCATCCCAGAGTCAACAGAAGAGTTAATAAGATAACCATCAATGATACCTTGAGTTTAAAGTTGGAGACAAGTTATTTCTATGCATATCTCCATGGAAGAAGGTCATGAGGTTTGGAGAGAAAGGTCCGTTAAGTCCTAGGTACATCAGTCCCTTCGAGATTCTTGATTTTGATGGGGTTTTGTCCTATTGACTTGAACTTCCACCTACCATGGCCAAAGTACATAATGTATTTCATGTATCCCTCTTAAGGAAGTACCTACCAGACCCTACACATGTACTTTCTTCAAGGGTAGTACATCAAGAGGGTGATCTTTCTTAGGAGGAGAAACCAGTGAAGATCTTAGATCGTAGAGAAAAATTTCTAGTAAATAAGACAATGCCCCTCATCAAGGTGTTGGGGAAAAACCACAAGTTTGATGAAGATACATGGGAATCAAAGGAAGTGATAAAGAAGAGTTACCCGCAATTTTTTAAAGTGGGAAAAGGAAATTTTGAGGGTGAAATTTATTAAGGAGGGAAGATTGTAATGACCCAAAAATTCATTAATGAAAATTCCTCTGAGTCTATTTAAATGTATTATTATGATTATGTAAAATGTATGAACTTGTTTGGTTCTATGTTTAGGATTTTAAAATACCATTATGAATTTTGGCCATTGCTGATATAGTCGTTGAACAGTGATATCATGATTAGTATAAATATAGGGCTTTAACAAATCCAATTTACTCTTACAAAGGAAGCGAAGGCCTCATCCATTAGATTTTCCCCGTACGAAGCCCATTTGTCGGAGCTCAGAAAGGAGGTGGCATCATTGGTATTTGCTCTTAACCAAGACCAAGTTGAGAATGAATTTGTTAAGCTCGAGCAGAACCATCTACGAGAGAAGTGGAAGTTGATAGATATTACCACTCGAGTAATGTTATCCTAGCCACCCCAAGAGTCTGTCACCATCGTGCACCGTACCCTAATGTCTTATGCGGGTGTCATAAGGCTTTATGTAACAATACCATATCACTATGACTATGTACATTATTTTTTTTATAATTACTGTGCATTCATTTTATGAATGTTACTTTGTAAATAGTTTTTAAATCCCAAATAGTATTTTCAGTTAATATTCTATTAAAAAATCTATTTTGATGAATTAATGGATTTTGGAATTAAATAATATTTTAATAAAATATTATTATTATTATTATTAAATTAATTTTTGTTAAATATAAATTATCATATAATTTTATGAATGTAATTGTAATTTTTATCAATGTTTAAAAATAGTTTTTGTCAAAACCCATAAATTTTTGATAAATGTCAGTTTTTATTTTAAAAGTAAAAAATTTCCTATTTATAAAATTATTTAGATAAAATTAATATTATTTTTGGAATCAGGACATCATAATTATTCAATGGTGAATTTTACATAATTTTCTATGATAGTCGAATTTTTGGGTAAAAATTATATACCGTTTAAATATATAATGTGTTTTATGACATCATAATGACCCAATAGTGGTGTAATAAAATTATATAAACATTATTTTCGTACAATATATGTATTTACATTAAAATAATTTTATTTTGGGTCTATTTTATTTATTTTACAAATCTTTAGTGGACCCTTCGAAGCTTATTAAACATTTTGTCTTTTTAAATTGTTTTCCTTGAAAGTGTGACTCACCTCCAAATAAACAACCCTATTATTTTAAGATTGTCGGCAATTGGACTTATAAAATATTGTTTTCCACTCCCCTTTGGAAAAAACCATGGGCAAAAACCATGGGCTGGTTTGTATTTTTGATTAGTTTAATGTGAGGTGTCCCAAACCTAAATAATTATGAATTCCCTCTCCTTTACTATATAAACCCACCCAAGATTCCACTTCCTCTTCACTCAAAGCCTTTGGATTTTGACCAAACCATGCCATACTCTCTCTATTATCCTCCTAAGGTGCCCCAATATCCCATGAAGCCTCTCTTAAGCCTCTCCCATGCTTTTGGGATCACACTTCCAGGCAAGGGATTTCTTCCTTTCTCATTTTTGTCCAATTTTTGTTAAGTTGTTATGCCCTTTTGTTTTAAATTAAAAATGTAGGGGTATAATTTATCACCTCCCCCATACTTACCTCCTTATTTTTGGATTATGGGAGACCCCTTACTCTCTAATTAATGCCTCTCATGTACTCCTGTTACCATGCCGAAATTCTGTGAGGGATTTCTCTCTCCTCTTTTACATCCAAGTAATTCTTTTGTATTATGCATCTAAATTCCATTATATTTGTTGTTACATGTATATATATGACCTCTTACTATATATTTCATTTACATATGATGAGGCACCAATTTATCTCTCATCAACCATTTTCATGAATCCTTATGTCACGCCATTATGTAGCCAAAATTGCACCGCATTTTCCCAAGCCATGATCTTTGTGTAGTAAATACCATACCCATTTCTCTATCAAGGGTATTCACATTTATGCACATATAAATATTTAATGGCTAATTAATTTATTTATTCCACTCTACTTAATTTTGGTATAACTTATTATCTTGATTGATTACATGTTAGATGATCCATGTGGGACACTTATGCATTAAATGAAATGTTTAAGAAGTGTGTGCCCTAATAACACTCCAATGCATTGGGTAAAGTATAGTATCATGATCCATCTTGTTCAATAAGTGTTGAATCTTGATAATTCATGTGCAATGAGCATTTACTCGTTCTTCAAGTGCAATGAAGGATTACTCATGCTCCATGTGCAATGAGCCTTGGCTCATGATAATTCCATGTTAAGTGTTGTTGCCACATTTTCATGTTATGATTTTCATTCATTATCATTCCTTTATATTCATGTTTCTCTTTCACTCCATTGATATTCCTATTTCCCAACATGTATTTTAATATTCTTGTTATTCTTTGTTTAATCCCTTACTGGGATTTATAACCCACCCTTTTCTTAAGAATGTCCTCAAATTATCCCATGAAGTGCTAAGTAAGAGGAAATGTAGTGGTCATGTAAAGGAAGTTTTCAATAAAGATGTTGTATTTCACGTTTTATGTTGTTATGTAATGATCTTAAGCCCCAAAGACACTAGACCTCTTGATCTTCTATGTTGTATCAGGTGAAGTTTATGTAATAAATCATTTTTAAGTGTGTAATAAAATGAAGAGTTGTTTTAATATAATAATAAATAACCTTATTCGGGAGCTCCAATATACAATATGGATGAAAATGATAGCCCCTATTAAAAAGATGAATGTGCAGATTAGGTTCTGCAATGATTTTGGGGACCTCAACCAGCACTTCCTAAAAGATGATTTCCCAGTCCTGATCACAGAATTTTTGATTGATGAAACTACTAGATATGGGGCTCTCTCATTAATGGATGGATGTATTGAATATAACCATATCTGAATGGCTGAAGAATATGAAGAAGAGATTTCCGTCATGGGCCGTAGCGTGTGTTTTTCTATAATTTAATGCCTTTCGATTTGAAAAATTGCATCACTACATATCAGCGTGTCATTCATCGCATTTAAAACCCCTTCATGGGAATGATCATAAAATGTTTTGTTGATGATCTGGTGGTTATGTCAAGACAATGCTCAAACCACCTCATAGATCTTGAAGCCATATTCAATAAACTACAACAACACCATTTGAAAATGAACCCCCAAAATGTGTTTTTGGCGTCACCTTAAGGAAATTCCTCAACTTCATCGTACGTTGTCAGGACATCAATGTCGACACCAAGAAGACAAGGGATATCCCTATCATGTCACCTCCTAGAAAAATTCCTAAGTTAGAGGACTTTAGGGATATCTGGACTACAGTCGGTGCTTTAAAGACTACCTAAAAGGAAAATGTTTTCCCTTCACTAGGTTAATTAAGAAAGGGGTTACATATCCTTGGAAGGATGATTTTCAATAATAATTAGACAATATCAAGAAATATCTCTTTATTCCATTTATTTTAATACCTCATGTCAAATGAAGACCACTCATTCTATACGTAACCACCTCAGAGCAATCCCTAGGCACCTTCCTCACACAGAATAATGATGCTTGCTTTGATAATATTGTCTATTATCTCATTCAAACCATGATTGATGTTGAGAGTCAGTATTCAAATATTGAGAAGAGCTACCTCAACTTGATCTTTGTGGTCCAAAAATTAAGGAATTATATGTATCATCACAAGTTACTCCTGGTCTATCATAACATCCCACTCAAGTATATTCTTCGCCTTCTAATTTTTACTAGATTCCTTTTATAGTGGAAAATCATCATATAGAAGTTCGATATACGGTTCATACCCTATAAAGTCGTCAAAGGTTAGGCATTATTAGGATTCCTAGAAGAACAAACCTCAACAGAAGTGCCTCTATTGGATGTCTAATTACCTGATGAAGAGGTGTTATCAATTCAAGGGGACCCCAGATACGGGAGATGTGTTTTGACAGTGCCTCCAGATTCCCGATAGGAAAAAGGATGGAATACCCCAGACTCAACAAGGTGGGGCTGGGAGTTATACATATATCTCTAGAAAAAGGTTCTCCTGAATTATTCCATCCTACTGTCATAAGGATGCACAAAAAATGAAGTAGAATACCCGGACCTCAAAATAGGATTGGAGAGAGCACTCCAAGTATAGGTAGAACACCTAAAATTAAGAGGAAACTTAGAACTAGTCATCAATTAACTCAATGGTGATTCTGATATAAGGAAATAGGATTTCATCAATTTGATGAACCATGTTCAAGAACTGATGTAATAATTTCCATTATATATAGCATTGGCTTATGTCCCTTGGTCATAGAATGCATAAGACAATTCATTAGAAAATGCAGCGACAACTCTGGATAATCCTGATCAGAAGAAAATAGTTATCAGTATTGCCTACCACTGGATGGTTTTACCATATGTTCTGGCCCAGACAGAAGAAATCAATGAGAATAGTTCCATATCTGAGCCATACGGTCATACATCCAGCTGGATGGCCCCCATTTTGGACCATCGTCAAAAGGGAGAAATCCCACCAAAGAGGTCTAGGAAGGAACAAATATGGTGATGGGAAATCAACATCATGATGTACGATGGTACAAATCTACAAAAGTTTTTCTACATGAAAGGCCTTGATGGAGTCCTTCTCAGGTGGATTGATAGATAAGAGACAACTGCTATAATGAAATAAGTGCATGTTGGAACATGTGGGGCACACTAATTGGCATCCAAAATCTCTCATCAAATATGATGGATTGGGTGTTATTGATCCACCATGATGCATGATTTTTCCAATTTAACCAAAAAGATTTATTCATTTTAAGTCAATTCCAATTTCATCATTCAACCCCCAGAGTTTCTCCATACAGCTAAGTACTCATAGACATTCCCCATATGGGGAATGGACATTGTGGGACCATATCCTCTTCCCATGGCTAGAAAATTCAATTTTATTCTCAAGGAAACTGACATATATTCCCAATGGGTAGAAGTTGTACCACTCAAAGATGTCAGTGTAATAAGTATTATTATATTTTTCAAATCCAATATCAATACCACGTTGGGTTTCCCTCTCACAGTACTAGTGGATAATGAAAAAAAAATTTCCCTGTTGAATTGGAAAAACTCTACCAGGATATGACATCCAAGAAAACAATTCATCCTACTACTTTGTAGTAGCCGATGGATAGACAGAGGATTTGAACAAGACTCTATCCAACATACTCCAAAATTTGGTTAACAAAGAACAATAAATAATGGAAAAAATATCTCCTCCATTATCTTTGGTCTTAACAGACCAGGACCTGCACTTATACCCAAGAAACCTCATACTCATTAGAATATTGGCCGGAGGTAGTTCTACCCATCCAAATTCAACTTCCATCACTCTACATCAATATCTATGATCAACTATTTGAATATGACCAATCCCAAAAATATTTTGATGAGAAGGAGAAGTTTTATAATAAAATATTGTATTGTTTTCATAATTTGGAAGTCTACCGAAATAATATTGCATGATCCTTAAATAAAAATGATTTTCTCCAGCAATTTCCTCAAAGCAGAAATGGTTTTGGTACTAAAAACCTTGATTTTACTGAGGAAGAAGCTGCCAAAGTTGGAGCCAAAGTGGGAAGGACCATAGGACATACAAAAAGATTACATAAATGGATCATATTTCTTGATCTCAGGGGAGGGATAGCTCAACATATCTCCCAACATTGTAAGGTTTCTGAAGAAATATTTTAGGTGTCCAAGAGCATGGAAACATGTCATGATCACATGACATAAAACTGAATGATGAAGTCATCCAAGATACATGATGTTAAACTTCTTATCATATTCATCCTAATCACCTGACGTTAAAATATAGGATGGAACATCTTGATCACATGAACTAAAACTTCACGATTAATTCATCTATGCTGCATAGCGTTAAACTACTAAGCATCTTCATCCTGATCACATGACATAAAACTACACGATTAATTCATCCATGTTGCGTGACATTAAACTGCTTAACATATTCATCCTAATCACATGATTTTTAAATGTATGATGGAACAACCAGATCACATAACATAAAATTGCACGATGAAGTCATCCATGATACACGGTGTAAAAATTCATAGCATCTTCATCCTTACTACCTAATATTAATCTAAATGGCCCTAATAATGCTCTGACCCAAGGGGATGTTGCCTCCTTCATCAGTCACCTACCATGACGTAAAATAGAACTATGTATGACTTGATTCCCATCTACCAATAGGATACATAAAGACACCTGAATAATTCATCCTGGTCAAGCCATCATAAAATGAATGAACCCCCTTCCATGTGCACAGGTCAGATCGGTATAGGGAACATATTGTTCTAGAAATATGTTTGGATTGATTCCTACCCCTATGGTATAGTAGTGATTCTTGGATATTCCATCCTAGTATAACCAAAATCAAACAAAGAAAAATATAAAATTACACCTCTTTGTGCATGGATCCAACCGGTATATAGAGTTTCTAGAAGTACGTGTGACTTGATTCCTACCATAAATGGATATGTAATGATGCCTGGATTATTCATCCTGGTTCAGCCTCCACCAAAATCAATTACTCATTTCTCTGCATAAGGATCATACCTATGTGGTGAGTTTCTTCGTAGAGTTGCATAAGGATTGATTCCTGCCCCTACAGGATACGCAAGCAGCACTCGAATCATCAAACATAGGCCTAGATGTAGGAATGTATTGAAGGAAAATTCCCCTATATTTCTTCATGGTCACCAAATGTGGTAGAGTAATCCATTTCTGCCCCTTGTTTCTCACTCTGGGTACTACTCTTGTGGGACTAGGAATCTCATCGGGGGATTTCTCGCATGCATACCAACTCACTACTAACCAAAGTCCTTACCACAAGACATAAAATTGTAGGGTATCCCAAGAACTATATGTTACATTGTTCATGACCTTGATGTATACGTGTTGACACCTGAATCTTACATCCTAGTACAACTACCACCTAAAAAAATAGATTATTACCTACATATGGACTAGATATATGAAGGGATTTTCCTTCTAAGGACTAAACAAGACCTGATTCTTTCCCCTACAGGATACATAGTAATGACTGGGTTCCACACACCTAGGTCCAACCCCACAAAATGGGGAAATACAAATACCCCAAAATCCTATTTGAGAATGTCAATCTGGGAAATAGATTCCAATACTTTTTTCCAACAATTAGGGTTTGACAAAAGATCATTATCTCCCTCAAGAATGGATCATACCTATGTGGGGGGACTTCATGATTACTAGATAATCACTTTCAAGACATTACCCATGTGCCTAGACATATCATTTTCATCCATCAAACTCCATAACCCTAGAAGTTTTGGATCCCCATAAATATCAATGAACATCAGAAATGGAGGGTCAGTGTCCTGTGGACACTTTTGTTTGACTATACTCGCAATTCCCTGAAGGCTCTACATACGTTTCCCAAAAAAATGGAATTTCAAACAAATAAATATTCATCCTTAAGAGATACTTTTCCAACATTCGTGATCCTAATGACTTCCAATCCCCACATCATTTCTCCTTATTCGAGGGTCCTCGGGATCATGGTTTACTGCTTATTTCCCCCCTCACGTTCAAGGCATGTTAGAATATCCCGGCTTGATTATCCAATACTTTTAATGTCCTTTACAAAGGGTGGTAAACTATAAAAAAGTCTCCTTAATCACCTAACGTTAAACTGTATGATGGAATGTCCTGGCTGCACAACAATAAACTGCATGATAAGACGTCAACATTGTATGATGATAAACTACACACCATCACTCCCAAGTATAAAATGATCTATTCTATTGATAATTCCATCCCAATGTTGTGATGTGAAATCCTTTTCACCCTATTTTTCTCACAATAATCATAGCTCATGTGGGCTTCAGGACCTTGGTAGAGAATTCATCAAGAAATTATGGTATGTTAATCCACAATTTTGGTCATAGTGACATGACAATAAAAGGAATGTTTTGGTTCTTTTCCCCCAAAATGGGGATCCCAAGGTCCAAACCATATGATGTTAAACTACAAGGTATCCCAAATATAGAAAAAATGCCCATGCCTATAGATCAAACCCCAGCAAGGTGTCCAATATCTAGGTTCTAGGATCTCCAAACCTAGGCTGAGCCCCACCGAGGGAATCAAAATTCATCACCTTATATATTTGTTAGATATATATAGGGTATCCCCAATCTCTACAGTTAAACCAGAACCCAAATGTTTTTAATGAATCCAAGAACACTCCTGTGATGTATCAAATTATATGCTCCATGTGACCTTGGATCTTCCTAATTATCCATGAATATTGGAAGTGGAGGGTCAGTGTCCTATAGACACCTTTGTTTGACTATGTTCACAATGACCTAACAGCTCTAAATTTATTTCCAACAAATGGCATGTCAACCAATGCAAAATATTTCCTCCAGAGAGGATTTTCCTACTTTCGTATGCCTAATAACATCTAAGACCCATGTCATTCCTCCATATCCAAGAACCCTCAAATCCATGGTTTATACTTTCTATCCTACTCACATATTGGACATGTCTAAACATCCTAGACCGATTATCCTCAAGATACTTGAGACTTCTATATCAATTTCATAATTGCACGGCATTAAAACTACATGATGCCTTCACAAATCAATGTTCATTATCATGCCTCAATGTACTAGAGAATGTATCATACACAGGATCCTGTGTATAAAATGAATCTACATAGGGAGGTCCATCATGAGTCCCATATCATTGGAAAGATCATCTATAAAAAAATAATCCACACCCATATGCATGAATCAGATCCACATAGGTATGATCCTTAAAAGATCTACGTAAAGCTTGACTTTTTCCCTTTCAGGACACATAATGACATCCAAATCTCATATTTTGCATCCATCAATAAAATAGAATTTTCCCATATCTTCCTGTTCAAGGGTCAGACCCACGTATGGACAAAACCCCCATGTAAATGAAAAAAATTACTCAACTTATTCCCTAATTCCTCATTTCAGGTATAGGAACCCCCTTGGTCACAAACCATACTCTATGTTTAGAAAGGTCGGAATCCCCATGATCCTCCATGGCCATCGTAAATGGATGTCTAGTGTCCTGTGGACACCTTTTATTGACTACTAACACAATTCCCCAATAGCTCAGCATATGTTTCCCACAAATGGGTCTATCAACCAAGGGTAAATTCTTTCTCAGGAATGGATTTTCTGAGCTCCCTACACCCTTATGGAACTTATATCCCACCTCAATCCCTAGATTTAGAAACCTCCTAGATTACTGTTTACATATTTCCCCTTTTCAATGTCTGAAGATAGAATACAATTCTAGTGAAACTATTGTGGAAATGATGAATCATTAATCCTCCTCTAGTCAGAGTAAAATTATTGTTTAAAAAAAACCTCAAAGGCCCTAGTTGTACGAAATTAAACTACATCATGCACTAACCTTCCTTTATACAATTAAAATTTATTTGGAAGTGTTTTCTCATCCAAATCTTATACAAATATCCCTATTACTTTTAGCAATCATTCTTTTAATAGGCCACCCACTATGGCCCACCACTGCAAAACAAGTCTAAAATTATATATTAAATTACATCCCATTATAAATGGATGTCTGGTGTCCTAAAGACACCTTTATTTGACTATGAACACAATTCCCCAACGGCTTTGCATATGTTTCCCACAAAAATGTCATGTCAACCAAGGAAAAATTCGTCCTTACGATACACCTTTTTCCACTTCTGTACACCCCACGACTTCCATGCCACATATCATGTCTCATATCTAGAAATCGTGAAATTAGTGTCAAGAAAATTCCATTATCCATGTATGAATGTTATTTGGACATCCTCAGTCCATGAGTCCAAAATTGGGTCCCTCGCCCAGCAAATCACAGTCAATGTTGTTCAACCTAAAACACCACTAATGATATTCTATCATTCAAGACTATAAGAATCCCATAAAAAATAGACACGGGACTAATCGGGATAAAAACTCACAAAGGTAATCTTAGAACAATAGTCGAGTACCCGCTCACTAAACCTATACTACATTCGGTTTAGGAAAAACATCAAACAATAAAAAAAATCAGAAAAGACACAAAGCTTGTTTGGTCAAAAATGTGCAAAGGGAAGCCTAATAAAAAGTCATGTTATACCTAATAAGCTAACATAAAATTATATTTTGGAATCATTATGATCATAATGAAAATGTCATAGATTTGGTAAGGTGTTTTCCATACATCCCTATTAATATTCAAACTACACTCACTGAGCACCTTCGCTCAGGAAAAAATTAGTCCATGATTTGATTATTTCCATTATCTTCGATTATGACTCAAATTGATATTCAGTTGAGATTATGGTTACAAATATAGTTGATAATGATTGGTTAATATCATATGAAAAGTTAAAGGAGAAGCATTGGAGAGAAACAACTTTTTGTTTTATTACAAAAATGTATGGAGGGAATCCCCAACCTGGAGCCTCTTCATGTGGGTAGGATGTGACAATTAAAAAATACATTTAGTAGACTCACAATTTTGTATCAATTCTTATTTTGAATCTTCGATGGCCTATAGAATAATTAGAAAATTCATGGTATCATCATCTACACCTAATTGTAATACCTCTGCCTCTAGCACTGCCTCAAGGCTAGCCTTTTCCCCTTCCTTTACTAGTCATTGACCCTTATCAACTACAGTCACAACACAAGCTCCTTACTTCTTGAGTCGGACTAGTTTTCTACTCCAGTAAACCATTTCTTGATCGATCTGCTCTGCCAAATATTTTGGTTTTGTGAGTTCACTCGGAAACCTCATAACTTCTCCAACTTGACCAGCTACTTCATTCATAATAATCTGTCTAGTCATTGTAATATGAGCCATGGAATCTAAAGTAGTAATATGGGACTCGATCATGCCAGCTTTCAACCATTCTATGACTACCTAACTCACTATGTCATTAATGTCATGTTGGTCAAATCTTACAAACCCCGTGACAAAAAAAATGGTGACATAACTTTGGTAGCTTTGTCGTTAAATCAGTAAGTTGTTTTTGAGAAAGCAATATCTTGATGTTCTTCCATGCCCTTTGACATCTGGGTTGAAGGCCGACCAAGACCTCTCTATTGGTCTCGGAATCACTCCAAAATGGAAAAATGTATGCATGAATGAATGTCACTAGGGAGGGACATGACTTAACGGTTGTATTTCGACTAGATCCCTCAGCATCCTAACCCCTAATAGTTTCAACATAGGGAAGGATCAAAGTCTCTACCAAAATTGCTAGTGTTTTCATTTTTGATTCTAAAGTCAAAAATAAAGAAAGTAAATAAATCAAGTAAACACCCTCAATCCCTGAAAAAAAAGGATATAATGTGAAGAGTTGGGAGGACTAGAAAGCTAACCTCCACCTGCTAAAGCATCGACGCCTTCAACTTCCATGGTGGCATCATTACCAAATAAAGATGATATTGCATCCTCAATAAGTAGTTGAGTCCCCGAGTCATTTAAAGGAATCTGTGTCTTGGGTCCACACTCAATATTAACAGTGGCCTCTAGAAGATCGCATACATAAATTAGGCTCATCGGGATAATCATTATAGAAAAAATGCATGATGGCTAGTCCTAAAATGTAGGGAGCCCAGATCTTTTCTGATCCTATGATTGAAAAAAAGGCACGATGGCTTGTTCCAAATTTTTTGAAGCTTGTATAGAAGCATCCCCATGGGTTGTAACTATCATGGGAGTAGGAATAGAATTCTCAATTAGGTAATCATCATCCAAAGGCATTTCCTCCATAAGGGTGGGGGTCCATCTTGTCTGGGGTAGTTGACTCCTCCAGACATGAAACCCTTCCAATATCCTGAGTTGATGGGGGTTCTTCACCAATTTCAGATACTTTTATTAATGTTTTCATGTATTTCTATATGAAACTTGTATTGATAGGCTCACTTGGGTTTTCAACCTCTATATTCTCCTCCCCCATCAGGGAAGATTTTTTCTGATTTATGGAAAATACGTCCAGATGTCTCAGAATACCCCCTAATCTCCTTATTTTACCCTCTCTATCTAACCAGTTAAACCATGACAACTAGTGGTACCTCTTATACCATAGAAGTAATAAGAGATGTAGTAACCTGGGAAACTACCACCTAATTACTTATTGGTTCAACATTAAAATATAGTTGCGATAATTCGTTAGCAAGATAAAAGTGTTTGGTCTAACTACCAGATAGGAATATATGGTCATTACTTGTAATCCCATTTCTAATGTGTTTTGATAGTTGGGATTCTTTTTAGTTGTTCTTGGTACACCATGGGGATGGATACCTAATGGTAATATCAATTTCATCCGGAAGAAGGAATTCCCTGATAATATTTTCAATAACTACCTTCATATGTTCGGTAGCACTGGGAGAGCCATCCTTAGTTATCCCCACATCTAAAGGGACATGTTCCCCAACTATAGTTCCCTTGGGGTGTATAATAGAGAGTGAACCCTCTCCCTATACTCCTTAGGACCCTATGGAATTAAATATGAGAGTTCATAAACATCACAATGAAGGAAATGAAATTCTGGGTTAGTAAATGAGATGAATTCTCCTTCAATATATATTGGCTCTAAGAGTATCACCATTCGTGCCACCCGATCAAACCACTAAATCCTATATTTGGATGCATGGACACATTTCTATCTCTCTAGGGAATGTGAATAATCCATCTAGATATTCTTCTGTAGAAATAAATGTGGGGAAAATGGCTTCCCCAAAACCCATAAGATCTAAGATCCCTCATTGAAGTAGTTTCAAAATGTATTCATCTGAATCATTTTCCCTTAATCATCCCAAAACCTCCAAGCAGTCGGAAACATGGTTGTAATGGGGATGACTAGTTCTGGAGGATCTTCTTAGGAAGGCATAGCAGTTTTCATCAGTTTCATTTACTTCTTGGGTGCCTCCAAAGCCTTGGGACCCTCAATATCCGAATTCTTATGAGTCTCTTGGCATGATTGAGGAGCTTCCCTTGCTCTACCCACAACATGAAATAATAAATATCATCACCCTTTGAAGATTGATCATCATCATGACCCTCTTCATCAGTATATAATAGCATCATTTAAAGTACTTGATGAGAGTATTTACATCTATTGTTCTAAGCATGGATTAGGGTTTCAAGGTCCTGAAGGTAACAGTTTACCCTATCATGCTCATAATAATAATAAATGTAATATGGTGATGAATCATGAACCTATTTAGTGTGGTTAACCTCTCTCTCTTTAAGGAACTTCCCCAAGGTGCAATGGGATAGATCATAATAATATTGGAGATTCTTCAAAATATCCCATTTCGTCAAGGCCATAGGAAAATTAGCCTCAGATGGGATGGGTGGTTAGTCCCTAGAGTCAGCCTTGAAATCTTATGTGGTCACACCCCACTGTTCGAAAAAAAATTATTTGGGGGAGAACTGAGAGGTCTCTAAATAAAATTCTCTAGTCGATAATTCCCAATAGCTTCCTTTTCTTCCCCTTTCCCTTTACCTCAGATTCCTTGGGGTCATAATAGTGGGAACTAGATCTTCTAGGTGGAAATCCGGATATGATTGGGATCAGGCCTCAGTGCAACCACTTGTAAGAAATGGTACTGAACCCTAAAAATTTACAATCTTGACATTACAATGATTATCCTCTCAAGTAACCATTATCCACAACTGTCAGGCTATCTTAAGATATTTTTTATAACATGAGTTGTTAAGTGTAGGGGACTTAGCATCTGGATGTAGTTAAACTGATGGCCAAATATGTAAGCCACATATCCTTCACAGATAAGTTCACCATCAATATTGGCAACCAAAATACCCTCTTTTGAAGAAAATAGGTAGCCTCAATTGATAAAGTCTTCTAAATCAGGGTTCAAAATGGTACTAGTAGGGGAAGCATAAGGTTGATAAATGAAGTGGTCATTTTAGTGGATTCGAGCCGTGAACTCTATTTCAATCCTTTCAGTTCATTCTTTCAGCTTATCCTAGGTGGCCCAACCCGATGACATAACTATGTTGGTGCTTTGAAGGTACGGTCGAAGAACCCCATGTGGAATTGCTAAGGTATTGATAAATGTGTATCCTCATTTTTGGGTCCTATCCAACCCTAGATAATTTGGAAGGAAATAGTCATATAATGAGGTGGTCTTCCCCTACTAACCTGGATGAGCAAGCGGTAGATTTTGTCCAAGATCGGAATGGCCAGGATGATGAATTTGTAGGTCACTAGCTGATCCACCATGATAGAGGATTTGACTCTCACATTTCCAGAGTATCACAAAGGTAAAATCTAGATTCTCAAAAACAAGAAAAGGAAGGCCACTAGCTGAAATAATAATTCAATGTCAGGGACGAGTTACAGTCCCCATTCATGGAACTGTCTCTCCTCCAAGATAGTCCAATAGGTACTTTCTCTCCTTCATGTTTCCTTGTATGGATAAGACCTGGATCTTCACACATAATAATTTTGACGACTTTTTTTTAATAAAAGACATTAATCCACTTCACGAATGAAATTTTTTTTCTTGGGCATGGGTCGACTTTTTCTGAAAGTTTTTTTCTTGGGAAATGATCATTTTTTTGAAAGGATTAGTCCTATTCTCATTTACATAGGTGGAAGAAAGAGTTAGAAACTCATCATATATATGCCCTACAACAGGGACCCCCAAAAGCAGTGGAAAATCCCAAGGACTAATGGTTACCACCCCGTGGGTTTAATGGAATTTATTGGAATCCAAACTCCATCTGCTCAAATTTTATGGAATGTGGGTGCTGGTCTGATGAGCGTAGGTCTGGGATACCTAGATAGCCTCATATAACCCCACTTCCTGCAATTTGACTCGGAATTATCCACCACTCCAATGGACCCAAAATGACCATCCCCAATCCAATCCAAAAAAAAATCTAGAGTGAAGTCCCTCTTTGATGAACAACCATGTTGCTCATTTTTTTGGCCCTTCACACAATAATATGGTAGCAATGGTCCATTTCATATGGATTTTGACACACTTCCTCTAGAGTCCAAAGGAGCGTAGTTCAATAAGAACCTAGAAGTGGTATCCTTCAATATGAATTGTCCTCTCGATGAGGTAAGTGCCATAGGAATGGTGCTCTTGATTATCTGGACATCAGGTCGGTCGACCACACATGGATCCAAAATAGATGTATCAGATAGTAGACTGAATCCATAAATGGGTAGCCAATTTGAGATTGGATACCCCCTACGGGTTATGGTTAGAAGATTCTCTAAGGATTGATGTACTGGGGAGAAATGTGTTTTTTCTTTCAAATATTCCTCCATACTCTTCTTCCATTCATCAGAATGTAAAAGGGGAATGATAGTATCATTAGAAACAACAACATCTTCGAAAGCACCTTGAGGAAGAGACATCTCTATTTTGCATAAAAAAGAGTATTAAAAATGAAATTCCAATGAAATATTTGGGGAAAAGACTAAAAATTGTAAAAGGACTAAATAATTACTCATTTAGAAAGTATTCTACATACTAAACACCAAAAAAAATTCATAATGCATTCCCCATAAACCAAAGGTTCACAGAACACTTCATAAGAAGCTGGCCCATGAAGTGATTTCCAGAGAACAGAAAAGTTCATCGACCTGTATATCCATGTACAAAGCCCCTCTATGAATTAATAAAAAGTGATGACTTAAAAGTTATATTCTAAAATTAATGTCTAGTTCTCGGATTTAAAATTTTAGTTCGCAGATGAAGGTGACCCTGAATAGTTTTCAGTTCACAGAAGGAAAATCATGGTTTGTGTTCGAAGGAGTCTGCAAAGGAGCTGGTATGTAGAAGCAAGGAAATATGAGAGAAAATGCATAGCTTTTTTCACTGAGAAATCTGGTAAATGAAAAATTTCATGTTACCCCCTATATATATGTTTGGTCCCCCATTAGTTCCATATTTCTACCTCAAAATAGTTCAATTCATGACTGCTTTCTATATTGTAATGGACTCCTCTTCGTCCTAATCGGATCCCATTCTGATGGAAGGAATTTTTAGGGTCTTGTAAACTACACAAAGGGATGGAATATACCCCCACAAATTTGATGAATGAATAAGAACCAAATTTGGTTGAAATTTAGTGAAGAATATTGAAGAAATAAAATTAGGAAAAGGATCGAAGTGGTATGCGTAATGATTTATATAAAAGGTATACAAATGGTATTTCCTATGAACCAAATGATATGTGGAAAGCCCGAGAAATTATGGCCTACGGGGCATTGGATGGTGAACTAGTAATTTCATTGAATAAATGAAGAATGATGCCACAACCCCATGATCTATGTCTTTGGAAGAAAACATGATGGAGAGGTACTCCCTGAACATCATCCCTATAATCTCAGTTCGTAGATGAGGCATGGTTAGCCATATCCTACGAACTATGTCGTTTGTGGGATCATAATGGTGATTTATGCCACCACAAACGACAATCCTACAAATCTCTATTGATTGAGTCATCCACGAGCCAAGCGATTTCATCATGGGATTACAAAAATTGTTCTATGTGACCTAAAGATACAACATTCCTAGAACATTATAAAAGGTTTCAAAAGGGAATTAAAAAGGGATTGGATTTTGGGAGAGCTTGGAGTTTATGAGATGAAGCCTTTTAAGGAAAATGATTGACAATGTATGGATCCTTGAATAGTTTATAGCAGGTATAAACCCTCCACAAACCATAAAAATAAGGAAGCATAATAATATTGGAAAAATATGAACCTAATTGGAAAAGTGAGAACCATACTCACTATGTGGATAAAATTCCCTCAAATTGTAGGACCAATACCCCTTCTTAAATTTGGCATACCACATAGCACATCACTGTGTGCACAAAACCCTGATATGCGTAGAGTTCCACTACACTGACGGACTTCAGTGTCGTATACCACCACAATATATGGACAGAACTTCTAGCCACATAGCACTACAGTATGCTTACCACACCTAGGTCTGTGTACCACTTCAGTATGTAGACGACCCCTATACCCACATCACAATGCACTATGTGGTGGGATCCCCATCGCACGTGATGATCTAGTATGATGAATGGGGTTCCTTTAGGCATTCCACTTTCTAGTTCTGATCATGTCCTTCTAAACCCGTCACGCCCTCCAGGGCTCATCTGCAAACTAATCCAAACGAATTAGGCCAAATCCTCCCCCAAATCCACCAAACCCATATGAATAGACTATATAGTGAATCATCACACCATTCTATGTCTATATACCTATGGTAAGCGAAGACCTATGGGTAATACCTACAATGGTATGGGACCCTAATTGTTTCTACGTCTACATTCCCCTGGTAACCCAGGGTCCAACCATGGGATTTGCACATGTACCTCCCCATTCTAGGGATCAAGGGTAATCACTGGATTTTACATTCAATGTGGGATATTGATAAGTCAAAATTAATCTTGTATGACTTTACATTTGAATGGGATCGATGCTTCTCCCCTTTCCTGGAACTTGTTTCTGTGTACTCCCACTGAGTTAAGTCCCAAACCTTCTTGTATGGGGGGTTCTATTTCTCCTCTTCACCTAAAATTGGTTTTTTTCTAGATATATCACCATATGTGACAATCCTGGATATAAACATGGGTGAAATTTGGCATATTCAAAGCCCCTCTCTCTCCCCATTTTGGCTAGCAGTTGCAGCCTCTGCAGTCGCCATCCACTTTTTTCCTTCAGAGGAGAAGGGAAAGTGTGTGGTTTTTTGAATCTATTTATTCCTCTTATTTCTCTCACCAAGCATGAATCACATGGGATTATAGGATAATGATTTTTACAACATCCAAACCATCTAGAAATGGACTATGAGAATTCTGATTCCTATTCTAACCAGTATACATAGGATGCATGTCTAAGTGCCCAATATCCAATGGGAATCTCCCATACTCAATACTTAATCATATAAAATATCTAAATGAAATAAATGAACTCTGATTCATGATCTTATCATGATACATAGGGCGCTTATCTGAAGGCCTGAGCTCAAATGGGAAGCTCCCATGCACAAACCACAATCATATACCATCTCTAAATGAACAATGTGAAATCTGATTCATCATCTAACCCAGATATGTAGGATGCCTACCTAATACTAATCTTAAGATAAATTCTCCTTAAAATATAGTCCTAATAATAATTCCCCCAACTCACTAGGAAATCATCTTTATGAATAAGCCCTAGTGCGACTCTTTCAAGAAAGGCCTCCTCTACAGTGTAAGACAAAACCATGTATTAAAAAATTGACAGATCTACTAGTAAGCCCCAATAATGTCCCCCCATAAATGAGAATACTCTTTAGAAGTAAGCCCTGATTAAATTCTCACAAATAGGTCCTCCTCTAGGGTATAATCCATAACTTAAACTGAACTTCAAGATATTTGATTCCAAACTAACAGGAATACGTTAGAAGCCTCCCAAAAGTCCAAACCCAACATCCTAACAACCCTAGTGTTCTACGAGCCATATCCCTAGTAGGGCCATATCCACTTAGGAGACGATGAATCTCTTAATAATCTTGGGATGCTTCGGTGTAAGTCCCACATTAAGTATTGACTAGGAATATTTCACCTTGATGTTCTTACCACATGACATTAAACTTCCTGGATGGGTACTCATCACACAACCTTAAAAGAGGATGTGTCTAGTTAAGCGGCACTGAACTACACGGGTCATGAATGATCACATGAGAATATGTAGGAAGCCCATATTATAGGCTCAATCCCAATAATGAAACAACTTATATCCCCTTATGAAGAAAATCCTCTGAGTGCTATCCTCTTTCTTAACTGCGACGGCTGGGGTTTTTTCTGGGAGATTCCTTTTTCCACCTCTAGCCTGGGTCTGATATGAGGATTCTATGGTTTCGGCTTGGTGGGGCACATCAGTTCTGGGTGTGGTGTGACAAGGAGTAAGTTTTTTCATGGTATTCAGGTCTTTGGTGTCAATGTGCTCAGTAGAGCATCGACAGTTGGTCTGGCGTAGCCTGAACTTCTGGCGACGACGCAGCTCACCTCCTGATGATGGAATGGCCTGGAACAACTCCAATCTTGTCTTATATTACGGAGGATCGGTTTCTCTGGAATCCAAGGTTTGTTTTCGGTTTCTCTATTCATCTGGTGTGTCTTGGTGCAGTCCGATGGGTTATCAGTATGGATTTTCATCAGATCTGTAGTAGCATGTAGGGGGGAGGATCTGGATCTAGGTGTGACATTGTGTTTTTATGGTTTTATGGTTTGGTTTTCAGTGATTTTTTCCATCTGGATGTGGATTTGGGGGTTTTTTGGTTGTTCTGGTTAGTTGCTTCTAGTACACCTCTGCCTCTTCTTGGTGTTCTCTTGCCGTTGTGACCAGCAAGATTTGTAATCTCGTGTCGGTGCATCTGTGGTTCTGATCAGAGTAGATCCATGACCAGAGTGGCATTTCTATTTCAGGATTTCCAAGATCCCCTCATCATTGTATTTCCCTTGGTTTGAGTTTGACCCATCTAGTCGTAGGTGATTATGTCTTGGACTCGCGTCCCAGGGATTGTCTTTCGGGCTTCTGAGGTTGTGGTGGTAGGGGCATCTCATGGGCGTCGGGGTCTGTCCAGGATGGCAGTTGATGGTGTTGTTTGGACTTGCGTATGTTGGTATTTTTTAGTTTATCAGTAGGTTGTTTTTTGAGACTCATGTTATGAAGATTCATCCGAACTCGACCTCAATGATCAGGTATCAAAATAGGATTTAATGTGGGCAATTCACATTTGTAGGATTCATGCACTAGTGTAGAAAACGTTTTTAACATCACCATTTTTTACTTCCGTTATATATAACTGACATGATAATCTGTGAAACGTGGTTTTTTACGTCATTTATTTCAGTTATTTTAATAACAGACGTTTAAAATCGTGTGCATTCATTTTTTACATCGGTTATAAATTAACCGATGTAAAAAACCAAAGCACGGTGTTTTTACGTCGGTTATAAAATAACGGATGTAAAAAATGAGGTATCTACGAATTTTTTACATCGGTTATAAAATAACCGATGTAAAAAAGTGGCTTTTGAGGCCTTTTTGATGTCAGTTATTTGATAACCGACGTAAAAAACTGTGATTTATGATGTATTTTTTAAGTCGGTTATTCTATAACCGACCTAAAAAACCAATACACAGATTTTTTTAAATCAGTTATAAAATAACTGAGGTAAAAAATACGTATCCAATACAGTATGTGATAAAAAAAAGTTTATAACGTTGGTTATTAAATACCCGGCATTATAAAACATTTAAAAAATTAACACACCACATGGATTTTCATTTACGATTTTTCGATCAACAGTCTGGAAACTCGTCTCTCTCGCACGGTAAACCCTAATCGACTCGACGATCTCGTTGCATTAAACTCATTTTTCCATCATCGTTTATCATCTTTACTCTCCTCATATCTATCATCTCAACTCGCAACACTCGGGTAATCCTCCCATGACTTTTTTTCATTCGTTTTTTTCCTGGATAGCCTATATTTACGTTTTGAAATTTATTTGTTTAAACTAGGTAAGATTCTTCAATATCGAAGCCTCTTACCTCATTTTTCCATCATCATCTTATTTATTATCCCCAGATCTATTAGACCGACTCGCAATATTCACGTAAGCGTCACCTACTTCTATTTCGTTTGTTTTTGTTTCGCGAATGCCCAACATTGATGGTAATTTTTGTTGTCATTGAAAACTAATGATCTCATTTCCCTATATTACTACAATTTATATGTAAACCATTATGATAAACCCTTTCCGTGTACCAGTGTGATTTATTTTATAAGTATATATATGGTTGTTCATGCTGGAATGGTTGTTTTAGATCCTTGGTTGTTTTTGTTTTGGGTATCAATTTTTGTTGTTCTATAATCTATTTATGTCGCTTATTTTTTTAGACTATTATATGTCTTCATATGCTATTAAAAATAGATTCATTGCAAAATAGATAATTTTAGACTAGTAGGAGATACAATTCATGGTTCTCATTTTGAATAATGTCATGATACCAAAAATAGCAGCTTGAGGTTAAAAGCTTTAGATATGCCAAAGGGGGCAGGGGTGGGGGTGGTGTCCAAGGAGGTAGGGGTGGGGGTGGTGTCCAGGAGGGGTGGGAGCTGTCCAAGGGGTGGGGGTTTTCCAGAGGGTTGGACGGTGTCCAGGGGGGTGTCAAGGGGGTAGGGGTGGGGGTGGTGTCTAAGAGGGGTGAGGGTGTTGTCTAGAGGGGTGGGGGCTGTCCAGGGGGGGGGGGGGGGGGGGGGCTATCCAGAGGGATAGGGGGTGTCCAGGGGGTGTCCTAGGGGGTGGGTGGGGGGGGCTATCCAAGGGGGTGTGGCCTGTCCAAGAGGGTTTTGGTGGTTATCCGTGGGGGGGGGGGCTTTGCAGAGGGTTGGGGGTGTCCAGGGGGTGTCCAAGGGGGTAGGGGTGGGGGTGGTGTCCAAGAGGGGTGGGGGTGTTGTCTAGAGGGGTGGGGGCTGTCCAGGGGGTGTCCAAGGGGGTAGGGGTGCTGTCCAGGAGAGGTGGGGTGTCCAGAGGGTTGGGGGTGTCCAAGGGGGTGTCCGAGGGGGTGGTGGGTGGGTAGGTGGGGGGGGGGGGCTGTCCAAGGGGGCGGGGCCTATCCAGAGAGTTTGGGGGGTTTTCTGGGGGGTGGAGTTTATCGAGAGGGTTGGGGGTGTCCAAGGGGGTGGGTGGGTGGGTGGGGGCTGTCCAAGGGGGTGGGGGCTATCCAGAGGGTTGGGGGGTGTCCAGGGGGGTGTCCAAGGGGGTAGGGGGTGGGGGTGGTGTCCAGGAGGGGTGGGGGTGCTGTCTAGAGGGGTTGGGTGGTCTCCAGCGGGGTGTCCAAGGGGGTAGGGGTGGTGGGCTTTATAGGGGTTGGGGGTGTCCATGAGGGGTGGGGGGGGGGGGATTTCCAAGGGTGTGGTGGTGTCCATGGGGTTTCCAAGGCAGTGGGGGTGGTGTCTAGGGGGTGGGGGATATACAAGGGGGTGGTGGTGTCCAGGGGGTGTCCATGTGGGTGGGGGATAAGTGTCAGTTGGAATTGACTACTCTCGGGGAGCGTATTCATTTTTGGAAGAACAAATGATGGCAGAAAAATTTCATCAACTAAGAGATGAGTCTTCAAGCTTTGTAGAGGTGGCCCCTCCGACCCCTCCATCTATACATGAAAAATGGAAGAGATCTCATAAGGGAAAAAAGGGAAATATCTTTCAGAAGAATCGAGAATCATAGCTGAGAGGATTGTAAGATATCTATTTTATTTATTTAAGTTAACTATTTTATTCATATAATTTCAATCATTACAGAAATGTTCAATTAATTAATAAAAGACTCTATTGGGGAGCAGAGTTCACAGGGGGCATTTACAGATACTGGGTGGGAAGATATTTTATCTATATCATTGGGAAATCCCAAACATCCTGGTCGTGTGAGAGGATATCCGGTAGGTGTATCAGTGAGAAAAGTATTTCCACATTCTTAAACTTCTAACGTTGAGGGGGTTTATAAAAATAATAGAATCCTTGCAGGCTGAAGTTCATAATATTAATTCGATGATGGATGAAAAGATTAGAGCATCAGTACAGTCTATATTTGTAGAAATTCAAAGCCAATTTCAGACTGTAGCTCTCTGTCCTCCACCTCCCCCTTCTGACCCCATTATTTATCCTCCACCTCCACCAGTAGCTCCCACTTCCCTAACTCTTCCTTCAGACCCCATTTTTTATCCAACTCCTCCGCAACAACTTTCTACTTATTGTGAGTTCTATTTTGATGATCCTTAACATCATATAGTTGCATATGGGTTGGTATATTGTATAGGAGATACAGTTCATCATCAAAAATTAGAGGTAAAGAATCAAAGGGCCACTGTACAGGATATTATAGATAGATCAGCTCGAGTACCATTACCGACAAATGAGGTGAAGACAGTTGGACCTAGTATCGGCCAATTTTTAATTTGGCCATCCATACTTCTTCGACTCATTACCATAATGGTATGAATGTTATATATATATATATTTTTTTATTAAAGTTGTTTTATCATTTTAAAACTAATATATTTTTCTATTTATTTTTACAGGAATACATCAAAGGTAAAGAAATACTTAATAGACAACAACAAAGAAAAATGGCTATGAAATCAGATACAATTTCTAGTAGTCTTGACAGATTGTCAAGATATTCAATTTTTTTGGCAGGTCATTATGAGTTTCCATTGGAAGATCATGTTTTTGGACGTGAAATAAGTGTGGGGATTATGAAAACTGATATCATGGAGCTTGTTACTGGATATAAGTGGGGAATCAACGTGGTGAAAATGTTTTCCATGTAAGTCTTAACACCTTTTCCCTCCGTTATATTTATTAAAAATCTATACTTATGTATGTTTTTTATTTGTTATACTTATAAAATTTGTGATAGGAATGAGCTGATAGATGTATATGGATTCATGGACCCGCAATTGATTTCCCCTGAATCATGTGCATTGGGTGAGGAAAAAGAATGCTTTATATTGCTGAAAGACTTGAAAAGAATATAGTCACACAATGTTGGATGATGCCTTTTTTTGAGAGGTATGAAACACATCTTTCTCAAATAGTTAATTATCTTTTAACATAAAAAACCACTAACATTAAATTTCCTTTTATCAGTGATCATTGGATGTTATGAGTTTTTTTCCCAAGGGAGAAAGCACTTTATTGGATATGCTCTGTCCATGATGATGTGCGGGAAAGTTTTAGGAATATATTGGAAACGTAAGTTTCAATTTATCTATAGTTTTATATATTATAATGAATTTTAAATTTACCCCATTTGTATTATTTTCTAACAGGGCATGGGTCTACTTTCGATAAAACACAAAGAAAATTAGTGCAAAGATCAAATATGTAAATGAGAAGGTAAATATCCATTTATAATTTGTACTTTTTGATTTATTAAAAAAAATAATATATTGAATTTACACTCATTCCAATAGAAATGTGATGAACAATAAGGTGTCATCGAATGTGGATATTATATGTTAAGATTTATGTATGAAATAATAACAATTGGGACAGTTGTGAATTTTGACCTGGTAAGATTTACTCTTAAACTTTTCCATAATATTTCAATTTTATTTTTTCATTATACACGTTAACTACTATCTTTTCATTTGTAGATTTTTGATAACCCTCAACCCTATACTGCTAAAGACATCAAACACTTACAAGTGGAGTGGTAAAATTATTTTACATGTTTGATTGAATTTTCGTTGTTTGTAATGTAAAATGTAATTTTGAATATTGTCGTTGTAAATGTGTATTTGCAAGTCGTTTTGGTTGGATTTAGTTTTTTTTGAAGTTGGAATTGTATGTTTTGAATGTTATATATGTGAATGTTTAATTTTTCTCTACTTCTTGTTTTTTTCTACTTGTGATGGTTTTTCTGGTATGGATTCTGGTCTGGGGGGGAGGCGTTCCAAGGGTGGGGGGGTGTTCAGTGGGGTGGGGTTGTCCAAGGGTCTAGGAGGGCTGTCCCGTGGGGTGGGGGTCCTTGGTGTCCATGAGAGTGGGGGGGCAGTCCAGGGGGTGGGAGCGTTTCAAGGAGGGTGGTAGGGCTATCCAGGGGTGTGAGAGGCTGTCAAGGGGGTGTCCATGGGTGTGGGGGTGTCTTGTGGGGTGAGGGGGGTTTCCAAGGGTGGGGGGGGGACTGTCCAGTGGGGGGGTCTAGGGTGTCCATGGGGATGGGGGGCAGTCTAGGGGTGTGTTGGGGGTTGTCTTGTGGGTTGAGGGGGTTCTGGTATGTTTTTGGTAACTTTTTAGTCTTTTTCAAGGGTGTGGGAGGGCTGTCCATGGATGTGGGAGTGTTTTCCAGGGGGTTGGGGGTCTAAAGGAGGGTAGGGGGATGTCCATGGGTGGTGGTGATGTCCAGGGGGTGTGGGGGGAGTGTCCAGGGGTGTGGTGGGGGCAGTCTAGTGGAGTGAGGGGGTTCTGGTTTGTTTTTGGTAACTTTGTGGCCTGTTTCAGGGGTGTGGAAGTGTTGTCCAAGTGGGGGGGGGGGGTATACATGAGGGTGGGGGGTGGGGTGGGGGGTTGTCCAGGGGTGTTTGGGGCTGTCCATGGGTTTAGGGGCAGTCCAGGGGTGTGGTGGGGGATGTCCAGTGGGGTGGGGGAGGGCTGTCCAGGGTGTGGGGGGTATACATGAGAGTGGGGGGTTGTCTCGGGATGTTTGGGGCTGTCCAAGGGGCCGGGAGGGAGTCCAGGGGTGTGGTGTGGGCTGTCAAGTGGGGTGAGGGGGTGAGGGGGTGCTGTTCAGGAGGGTTGGGGGTTGTCTCGGGGTGTTTGGGGCTATCCAGGGGTCGAGGGGGTAGTCCAGGGGTGTGGTGGGGGCTGTCAAGTGGGGTGAGGGGGTGCTGTTCAGGGGGTCGTGGGAGGGTTGTCCAGTGGGGTAAGTATTATATGTTACCAATGAAAATGCTTAATTTTTCTTTAGATCTTGTTTTGATCTACTTCTATTTTTGTGGTATGAATTCTTGATTTTGTTTCTGGTTGTTTCTGGGGGAGAGCAGAGGACTGCATTCGATTTAAAAAAAAGAATTTGTCTTCCACGTCGGTTATTTTATAACCGACATGATAAAGAAATTGGTAAGGGTTTATCATGTTGGGTTTTTTAATAACTGACATGATAAACACTTGTGGAATGGTTTATCACATCAGTTATTTAATAACCAATGTGATAAAAGGCCTATAAAATGGTTTATCACGTTGGTTTTTAAATAAACAACGTTATAAAAGGCCTAAGAAATGGTTTATCACGTCGGTTTTTAAAAAACCGACGTGATAACCCCCCCAAACTGGTTTAGAATGTCGGTTATATAATAACCAATGTGATAAACCATTCCCCAGGGGTTTATCACGTCAGTTATTTAATAACCGACCTGAGAAACCATTCCCTAGGGGTTTATCATGTCAGTTATTTAATAACTGACGTGATAAACATCCCCCGCATGGGTTTATAATGTCGGTTATTATATAACTAATGTGATAAACCCCCCCCCCCCCCCCCGGTTTATCACGGCGGTTATATAATAACTAATTTTATAAACCCCCCCTCAGTTTTTGCACGTCGGTTAATAATTAACCGATGTGATAAACACCACGATGTTATGTTTTTTACGTCGGTTTTTAAAAAAACAGACATAAAAAACGTTATTTATAAAGTCGTTCGTATTAACGTTGGCTAAAAACCGACGTAAAAAATAAAAAATAACCGACATAAATAACGTTTTCTACACTAGTGATGGAATTGGATGTTTGAGAGGGTATGGTGTTAGCCATCATATTGGGAAAGTGTGTTGACAGATGACACTTTTTAGTCATACAATCTTTCAATAGTGGATAGATTTACCATGTTTTAAATGTTGGGTAGAGGAAGATTTACGTTGTGAGACTATGTTTTATTTTCATGATCCTTGGAAAAGTAATGTTTTATGTATATAAAGTCTGTTTGGGTTCCCCTTATTCCCTTAAAAGGGGGTTTTATTATAAAATAAAAAATATAAGTCCTTTGGGCTATTGGAGTGGGGGAATAACTTCTATCCCCTCAAGATGACAATAAACTCTAGAGTGCCTCGTCATATGTATTAAGCTAGTTATTTCTCATTAACTCACAACCTGGGCGTATATATGGTTAATCTTGAAACCCAGGGGTAACCCATGGATACGTCCCTCCAAAAGAACCAAGGATTCAAGAACATGTGAAAAATTTATTAAATCCAAGATAACATCCCAAAGTAGGAAACAATTCCCCCCAAAAGGGTGTGATTAGACTGGCCTCTCATCATCTCGACCAATGGAGTCCTTAAGTGTCTTTGGCCAAATCGGCATCCAACGAGTGCCTGCCTTGGAATGTACGTCCATGAATCATCAATATTGTTTCGGTTGGGTCATTCTAGCTACACAAATATACCCATTGGAGACCATCCGAGGACATCATACTCATCGTGAAACACTAGATAATAATGGACAATTGGTTATTATCTGTTGGGCCATTTTTTCTACTCCTGTATGATGTGAATCGGGTCGAAACAACCCTTAAAATAGTAAAAACCATAAAACGACATAAAAATCTAAAAGCCCTAAAATTCCTAAAACCCCAAAAAAACCCTAAGTACCCTAAAACACCTAAAACCCCTTAAAATACCAAGATCCATTAAAAACACTAAAAACACAAAAAATTTCAAAAACCCCTAAAATCTATAAAAATCAAAAAACCCCAAAAAAGGTAAAAACCCTGAAACCCATTAAAAATACATTAAAAATTCCTAAAACCCCCAAAAATTCCTAAGACACCACAATCCCTAAAATATAATAAAATGATCTTTCAACCTCCAAAATCCCCTAAAATACCATAAATCCCCCAAATACCCAAAAAACTAAATACCCCAAAAGACCCTAAAATAATAAAATACCATGAAAACCTAAAATCCCTAAAAACCCCTAAAACACCCTATAAATCTGTAAAAATATAAAAACCCTAAAAGAAACAAAAGAATAAAAATCTCCCCATACAAAACCCTAAAAACCCAAAAAATGCTAAAACATTGAAATCACTAAAAACCCTAAAAATCCTTAAGACATTAAAAAAATTAAAAATAAAAAACCCTCAAATCCCATAAAAATCCCAAAAAACCCTATAAAACCCCACAAACCCTTAAATCCTAAAAACCCTAAAAATCCATACAAACACCTAAAAAACCCTAAAAACCCCTAAAACCCCTAAAACCCCTAAAAACTGTTAAAACTCCAAAAGATCTCTAAAACCCTATAAGAACCCTATAACCCCCTAAAACCCCAAAATAACCCGAAATCCCTAAAAGCCTAAAAAATACTAAGAACACTTAATACAATAAAATCCCTAAAAAATATAAAAAACATAAAACTAAAAAAATCCTAAATATTTAAAAAATTCCTAAAAACCTAAAAAACCTAAAAAACGACACTAAAAGTTCCTAAAAACCCTAAAAGACACTAAAACCCCAAGAAACAATAAAAACCATAAAAACAAAAGGGCCCTAAAAAGTATAGAAATCTTAAATCCCCAAAAATACCCTAAAACACCTAAAATCCTTAAAATACAATAAAAACTCTTCCACACCCTAAAACCATAAAAACCATAAAATCCCTAAAAACCCAAAAAAAAATTAAAATCCTAAAAACCACTAAAACCCTAAAAATATATAAAACCCCAAAAAAATTCCCAAAAAACACTAAAACCCTAAAAAACATAGAAATCCCAAAAACCATAAAACCCATTAAAATTGTAAATACCCTATTACCTACAAAAAACTGTGAAAATCCCTAAAAATAATAGAAAACACCCCTAAAACCCCGAAAAAACAATGAAAACCCAAAACCCCCTAAAAGTCTTTAAAACACATAAAATCCATGAAACCACTAAAAAATACTAAAAATCATGAAAGAAAATAAAATACCCCAAAATAACCTATGACACCCAAAAACCATAAAATCTTTAAAACCCATAAAACTCAAAAAACCCCTAAAAATTATAAAAACCCAAGAAATCCCAAAAACCCATAAAAACTTTATAATCCCCATTAATATATTAAACCCCAAAATATCATAGAAACCCCTAAAAGACACTAAAAACCCTAAAAACCCTATATAATCTTCATCCCCCCTAAAATAACTATTAAAATACCAAAAGACCTTAAAATACCTTAAACACCCAAAAACCCTAAAAATCCCAATAAGCCTTAAAACCCAAAACTCCATAACAACAGTAAAAACATTTAAATCCTTAAAAACTAAAAAAACCCAGATCCATTAAAAACATAAAAAATCATGAAAACCATTAAAATAATAAAATAAAATAACCCTATAAAACTATAAAAAACATAACATTTAGGAAAATACAAAGAAACCTTTTAATATCCTAAATCCCTTAAAACAATAAAAATCCCTAAAACCTCCTAAAACCATAATATATACTAAAATTCAATGAAAATCCTTAAAACCCCTAAAAACTGTAAAACACCTAAATTCCATGAAAATAGCAAAAATACCCTTAAAATACCTAAATCCTATGAAACACCCTAAAATCCCTAAAAACCTACTAATCCTAAAGCCCCAAAACCCGTTAAAACCTAAGAATCCCAAAACCCCTTAAAAACACAAAAAATCTTTAAAAAACCAAAACCACAAAAAAACCTAAAAACCCCAAAAAATCATAAAACAGATATAAATCATTTTAAATACTCTAAATACCTTAAAGAACCTAAAATACCATAAAATCCTTAAAACCCCTAAAAATAACTTAAATAATCTAAAACCCCTAAACTCTAAAAAATTTATAACCCAAGAAAACCCTAAAACTCTTATAAAATACTTAAAACCCCTTATGAAACGCAAAAAAATAATAATAAATCACCCTAAAACCCTATTAGATACCATAAATCCACAAGAAACCCCTAAAAGACCCTAAAAACCTATAAGATCCTTAATTACCCCACAAACCCATCTAAAACCATAAAATACCCAAAAAACACTTGAAACCCCCTAAAATACACAAAAAAACCAAAAACCATATAAGACACTAAAAACTCTAAAACACCTAAAAGAACCTAAAATTCACTAAAAACCACTAAAAGTCCCTAAAACCCTAAAACCCCTAAATTTCACTAAATTATTCTATAAACCTTAAGGGAACCTCAAAAAACCTAAAGTACCAAAAAAACAAAAAACACTAAAACCCCTAAAGGGGCATAAAATCCCAAATATTACATAGAGGGAAAACCATAAAACAACCTAAAATAGCATAAAAACCATAATACCCCTAAATGGATCTACAAACCCTCAAAACACTAAAAGACCCAAAAAAACAATAGAAACTTTAAATAACCCTGAAATCCCAAGAAACCCCATAAAACCGAGACAAAAAACATTAAAAAACATCAAAATCCCCTAAAGACACCAAAAGGCCATAAGGACACTAAAAACCATAAAAAACTCTAAAAGACCATAATATACCATAAAATACCTTAAAATCCATAAAAACCTTAAAAACACTATACGTTAATAAAAACAAGAAAAACATTAAAAGTCCCTAAAACCTGAAATACCATAAAAACCCAAAAACCCTTACAAAATCTAAAATACAAAAAACCCTTAAAACCCTACAAAATGATTAAACCCCTAAAACCATAAAATCACCTAAAAACTCTAAAACCCCCTAAAACCACATGAAACCCATTAAAAACTAAAAAAACCTAAAAACCGTAAAAACCCATAAAATCATTTAAAACCCTAAAATCCATAAAATCCCTAAAAGATCCTAAAATACCTAAAATATCGTAATTACAAAAAAAATATCATGAAACAACCTAAAAACACATAAAACTAAAAATCCTAAATAACCCTAAAAATAAAAAACCCCTAAAAGACCTAAAATATACTAAAACCCAATAAAATCCCTAAACACCCTTAAAAATCCAAAAACACCAAAACCCCCAAAAACCCTAAAAACCCTAAACTCGCTAAAATATAATTAACACCCATAAACAACCTAAAAAATAAAAACCCTCAATCCCCTAAAATGTAAAAAACCATTAAAGTCCCCAAAACCCAAATAACACTAAAACCTTATAAAACACATTTAAACCCTATAACCCAAAAAACGCTTAAACCTCCAAAAAATTACCAATCCCCATAAAACCCCACTTAAACCCACAAAACATCGAAACAAATAAAATTCACTAAAAACATAAAACAACATAAAACCCATTAAACCCACTAAAACCCTAAAATCACTAGAAATACTAAACCCCTAAAAATCATTTAAACCCCTAAACCCCTTAAAACTCCTAAAACCCCCCAAAAACCACAAAAGTTACTTAAAACAATATTAAAAACACCTTAAACACTAACACCTTGAAAAACCCTTGAAAACCGAACAAAAACCCTAAAAACGTTAAAACCCCTAAAACCCTACAACACCCCTAAAATGACATAAAAACCATAAAACCCCAAAAAACCCTAGGAAAACCTAAAATTAAAAAACCATTAAAACATATTATAACATTAAAAATCATAAAATATCCCTAAAATAAATGACCCCAAAACTCTTAAACACCCCAAAAAACTCTAAAAAAACCGAAAACCCTAAAAAATACATACACCCCCTAAGAAACCCTAAAATACCCTAAAACCATAAACACCCGAAAACACCATAAAACCAAAAAATCCATAAAACCCCTTGAAACACTGAAACCCCATATGAACCTGAAAAGAACCTTAAACCGAAAAAAAACATAAATCCCTAAAACCTTGAAAAACATTATAAACACTAAAAATCCTTAAAACACTTAAAACCCCAAATATAAAAAAAAACCTAAAACTCTTATATAATCCTAACTTTAATAAAATATCCAAACCCCCTGAAAACCATTTTAAAATTCTAAAAACTCATCAGAAAAAATTTCATAAAACTCTAAACCCCCTAAAACCCCTAAACACCTTGATAACCCAGAAAAACATTTAAATTCCCAAATAAACCCTAATAATCCTTAAAAAACTAAAACCAACACAAAACCCTTAAAACCCAAAAAACCAATAAAAACATAAACCATAAAAATACTAAAATAACACTAAAGACCCTAGATATACATTTAAAATACTAAAAAATCATAAAACCCTAAAAAATCATAAAGTGTCAAAAAATCATGAAACGCTCTAAAAACCAAAAAACAAAATAAAAACCCATAAAAATACACTGAATAATTTAAACCCCCTAAAAATTCTAAAAACCCCTAAAACCCAATAGGAAAAAATGTTTAAAAATGATAAAACCCAAAAAAACCCCAAAAACCATAAAGCCCCATAAAATCCCTAAACACCATAAAAATCCATGAAAATCCACCAAAGGCCCTAACCTCTAAAAAACTCTTAAAATCCTTAAACTCTTAAAACCCTAAACCCCTAAAAATTATAATATCCAATAAAAATCTTATAAAACACAAAAAACCCTAAATATACCATAAAATCCCAAAACCCCATAAAAACCCTAACACCAATGTAATCATCATAAAACATTAAAAATCCTCTAAAAACCTGAAAAATCCCTAAAAACCTCAAAACCCATAAAACCCATAAAACCCCAAAAGGACACTAAAATACTCTAAAAACATAAGAATGATAAAAAACCTAAAAAACACTAAAACGAATAAAAGGAGACAAAAACCCAAAAAATCCCTTAAAACCATAAAATTAAATTAAAATCCTTAAAAATCCCTAAAAACATTAAAAAACTAGAAATACTCTAAAACACCCTAAATACCTAGAAAAACCCTAAAACCCCTAAAAACTCAAAAAAAAAATAATAAGAAATACCTAAAAAACCAAAACCCATAAAAAACATATTAACACTAAAAAACCCAAAAAACCCCTCAATACACCTAATAAGTAAAATAAACCATAAAAAAACTTATAAAAGAACCTATAAATCATAAAAAACACTAAAAATAAAAAATGTCCCTCAAACAATAAATGACCCCATAATCTTGTATAAAAACTATAAAATAACCTAAACCCTAAATATACCTAAAAACAATGTAAAAAATGAAAACCCACAAAACCTAAAACTCAAAAAACTATAAAAAACCTTTAAACCCCAAAGAACCATAATATAATACTAAAATACATTAATACCCCAAAATCCATAAACCCATAAAAATCCCTAAAACACATAAAAACCCTAAAAATACACAAACCCACTAAAAATTCATAAAAGAAGTTAAAAAACATAAAACCTTATAAACCCAAAAAACTCCTAAAAACCATAAAAATCCCTAAAACCACTTAAAAACCTAATAAACCTAAAACTGTTAAAAATCCCCAAAACCCTAAAAACAAATTAAACACTTCAAAAACATCAAAACACTAAAACCCTAAAAATCCATAAACTAAAAAAACCTTAAAACCCATAAAACATAAAAACCCTAAAAAGCCTAAATACCCTAGAAAACCCTATATCCCCTAAAATTTTCCAAACCCTGGGAAAACCTTAAAACCCAAAAAAACCATTAAAAACCATAAAACCCTAGGAACCCAAAAACCCAAAATATCCCTAATAATCCTAAAAACCAATGAAAATCACTTAAAAGTCCTAAAATCCCTAAACCCCCCCCAAAAAAAACCCTGAAACAGTCCGACAACAATACCAAATTCCTGAAAAAATAAAAAAACCCTAAAACCCCATAAAATCCTAAACACCACCCCAAATCCCAAAAAACCCAAAAAACCAAAAAACACCTAAAACCCATAAAATCCACTTAAACCATAAACCACTAAACACCCTTGAAATCCCCTAAAACCATAAAAAAACTAAAATCCATAAAAAATCGTAAAAATCCATAAAAACCCCAAAACATCTAAAATTACATAAAATTCCTTAAAACCATAAAAACTGTAAATCCATAAAAACCCTAACCCCCCCTGAAAAACTCCAATATCCATAAATAACCTCGAAAACGTAAAAACCTAAACAATCCCATAAATCCTAAAAACCCTAATAGCCTATAAAAACCCTTAAATCGTCAAAAACACCAAAAAATCATAAAAATCCATAAACATTCTAAATCCTCTTATAATCCAAAAAAAACAATTAAAACCCCTTGAAACCCCATAAAACCCCAAAAAACAAAAAACCCATAAAAAACCCTAAACCCCAAATGCCTCAAAGGGCATTAAAAACCTAAAATCCTAAAATCTAAAACCCCCTAAACCCCCTAAAAAATTAAAAACCCTAAAAACCCTAAAACCCCTATAAGATCCTAAAATC
Source organism: Viscum album (assembly GCA_963277665.1). NCBI lineage: Eukaryota > Viridiplantae > Streptophyta > Magnoliopsida > Santalales > Viscaceae > Viscum > Viscum album. The sequence continues at coordinate 363,491,381 of OY728121.1, forward strand.
ATTAAAAACTCCTAAAATACCCTAAAATCATTAAAAAACAAAAAAACCCTAAAACCCATAAAACATCCTGGAAATCCTAAAACCCCTAATGAACCAAAAAAACATTAAAAATCCTGAAATAAATTAAGTACAAGAAAATAACCCAAAACCCTATAAGGATCTAAAAAACATAAAAACCCCTAAAGGACCATGAAAACCCAAAACCCCAAAAGGCCCCTAGAAAACCCTTAAACCCTAAAGGACACTAGAAAACATTAAAAAGAACAACAAAGGACCTTAAAAACTTGAAATTAAAAAATCCTAAGACACCCTAAGACCCCCCCCCCCTGAAAAAATCATAAACAACTCTAAAACCCCATGAAACCCCTAAACCACCTAAAAAATCCTTAGAACTCAAAAAACACCTAAAATAACCTCAAATACTTTCAAACACCCAAAAATCATAAAAATCATAAAAACCCTAACCCCCATAAAAACCACCAAAATCCTAAAGACCCTAAAAACCAATAATAACATTTAAAAACAACAAAAACCCCTAAAATTTAAAAATAGAAAAAACAATATAACCCCCCTAAAACACCTAATGACCATAAAAACCCTAAAACCCCTATAATACCCAAAACCCCTTGAAACACTAAAAACCACATAATACCCCAAAACACTCAAAACCATAATGACCTTAAAATACCTAAACCCCCCAAAATTTAAAAACCCTAAAAATTTCTTAAAACTATAAAACCCCTAAAACCCATAATATCACTAAAAACTCTAAAAACCCTTAAAACCCTGAAACCCATAAAGCCCATAAAACCCTAAAAATCCCAGAACCCCAAAACCCCTAAAAACAATAGAACCATAAAACCCTAAAATGCTAAAATAAACCAAAAGGTCTTTAATATCCTAAAAAACATAAAAAATCCTAACAACCCTAAAAACATTAATCTCTCAAAAAACCCTAAAACCCCTAAAAACACTAAAAATATCTTGTAAATACCTAAAGTACAATAAATTGATTAGAAATATAGAAAACACTAATAAATCAAAAAACAACCTAAATCCACTATAGAACCCTATAAAACCAAAAAAACCTATAACCAATAAAAAAACTAAAGACCATAAAAACCATGAAATCCATTTAAACCCCAATAAGAAACCTACAAACCATAAACCCCAAAAAATAAAATAAGAACATAAAAACCCTAATAACATAAAAAAACACTAAAACACTCAAAAACCCTTAAAACCCATAAAACCGCTGAATATGAAAAAAAATCATTAATAACCTTAAAAACCCCAAACCCCATAAAATCCCAAAAACATGTAAAATCATAAATTCCCCCTAAATCCTAGAAAAATCTAAAAACACTAAAGACCTAAAATCCCTAAAAATCATAAACACCCATAAATTAACAAAAAAACCTTGAACTCTAAAAAACCAAAACCCATAAAATTCCTTAAAACCCTAAAAACCCCAAAAGACCCAAAACACTTAAAACCTAGAAAAACCATACGATGATATTAACCTAAAAAGATCCTAGAACCCATAAAAACCCTAAAAACACTTAAAACCTGAAAACCCATCAAAATTATAAAATCTTAAAAACCCCCAACAACCCAAAAAACCCTAAAACCCTAAAACCCTAAACAAATCATATAACATCACAAAAACTCTAAAAACCCTAAAAACCATAAAAATCAACAAAAATATCTAACAAATCATAAAAAATAAGATCCTTTAAAACCCCTAAATGCACTAAAATACATAAAACCCCTAAATCCACCAAAAAACCCTAAGGCCCTAAAAATCTATAATATCACTAAAAACTCTCAAAACACATAAAACCCTAAGAACCCTTCAAAATAAAAAAAATATTCAAAATTATAAAAACCCATAAATTCCAAAAAACACTAAAATTATATAAAAACCCTAAAGACCATAAAAATCCTAAAATCCTAAAAACTTATAAAAACACCTAAATACCACAGAAAAACATAAAACCACAAAAAAATCAAAAAAAACACTAAAACTGCAGAAAAAAATCACTAAATTACAAGAAATCCACATAAATTCTAAAAAACCTTGTTAGAATGAAATACTATAAATCCCCTAAAAACTCGAACAAATCCAACAAATCCCTAAAAACACTAAAACCCCCAAAAAAATCCTAAAACCCTAAAAGGGCCATATTAACACTAAAAATTAAAAAAATAGATCCTTAAATCCCCTAAAACCCTAAGTCCCCTAAAATCCCCTAAAATTCCTAAAAATATTTTAATCCCTTAAAAACATTAAAAAACCTCAAAAAACTATGAAATACCTAAAAATCTAAAAACCCCCTAAAAGCCTCAAATACCCAAAGAAAACATCAAAATACACTGAATGTTCTTAAAAACTCTAAAAACCATAAAATATAGAAAAAAAACTCTAAAAACCATGAAAAAAAAATTCTAAAACCCTAAAAAAATAAGAAGACCAAAAAAACAGAAACCCCCTAAAACTCCTAAAACACTCAGAACCCAAAACTCCTTGAAAACACTAAAAAACCCTTAAACACATAGAAAAAATTAAATCCCAAAAAACCAAAAAACATTAAAACACCTAAAAACACTTATTCCATGAAATATCCTAAAATACACTAAAATACCCTAAAGACCCTTAAAAGGAAATCCTATAAAAAACCTAAAAGACCCTAAAAACCCTTAAACCCATTAAACCCCATTAAACCAATAAATTAGCTTAAAACCCCCCAAACCCATGAATACCAATAAAACCATAAAAAATATAAAAACGTAAAAATCCAAAAAAATCATAAAACCCTAAAAATCAGAAAAACCCATAAAACCCTAAAAAATATCAAAAATTCTAACCCCCCCCCCCCAATTGTTACTAAACCCATAAAATAAAAAAAAACCCATAAGACCCAAAAAAACCTAAGAATCCTAAAAAAACTAAAACACGAAGATCCCCAAAAACCCTGTAAATCCGTCGAGACCCCAAAGCACCTAAAACCCCCAGAAAATCTAAAAAAACCAAGAAACCCATAAAAATACATAAAATACTAAAAACAATGAAAACCCAAAAAAATATACAAAACTTTAAAAAACCCTAAAAACCCTAAAAACCATAAAACCCCTAAAAATATAATAACCCCATAAATCCCCTAAAACAATAAAAAACCTAAATACTTAAAAATATAAAACAACTAAAACCCGTTTCAAATTACAAAACCCTATAAATCCAAAAAAAACCCCATAAAAACCATAAAACACTAGAAATCCTTTAAAACCACTTAAAACCTAAAAACACTATAATCCTAAATCACAAAAAAATTAATAACCCAAAAAATACCAGGAAACCATAATAAACCAGAAAACACTAAACCCCCTAAAACCCCACAAAACAAGTAAAAAAAATTAATCCTAAAAAAACCCTAAGGGGTCCCAAAAACACTTAAAACCCTAAAACCCCCTAAAAACTCTATAAACACTAAATACCTGAAAATCGTAAAGACCCTGCTACCCAAAAAATCTAAAAACCCATAAAAACCCTAAAAACCCAAAAAATATATAAAATCAGTAAAACCCCCTAAAAGTCCATCAAAACCAAAAACCCATACAGGACCCTAAAAACTCTAAAGGACGCTAAAACCCCTAAAACCCCTGAAGACCCTAAAAACCCTAAAAGATAATATAACACCCTAAACCACCTAGAAGTCCATAAAATAACCTAAAACTAATAATTGACTCTAAAAATCTTAAAAAAATTAATGTATAATAAAACCATGAATACCATTAAATAATCTAAAAAACTAAAATCCCCAATGGACCCTAAAGATTAGAAAAATATAAAGGATTATAAAAATACCTAAAAACTTCTAGAGGAACCTAAAATCCCCATAAAGTAACTTAAGACCCTAATAAGAGCCCAAATGACCATAAATACATCTAAAACCGTAAAATACCCTAAAAAAATTAAATAAACATAGACCCCCCCCCCAAAAACCCTAAAATACACTAAAGACCTAAAAACCTGAAATACCATAAAGACCCTAAAAATCCCAAATGACCCAAAAAACACCAAAAACCCCTAAAAACCTGAAAAAATATTAAAATATACTTAAAATATTAAAACATTAATAACCCCTGAAATCCCTAAAAGATAGAAGAGTCCTTAATATTCGAAAACCCCCTAAACCCAAAAAAAACCACAAACCCTAAAACCCCTTACCACCCCCAAAAAAACCAAAAAAACTATTAATAAATGGAAAAGAAAAATACTATAAAACCGCTAAAACCTTGAAGACTCTTTAAGATACCAAAAATCAAAAAAAAAAATTAAAAATCATATTAACCCTAAAACCCCCCAAAACACTTTAAACCATAAAAATCCTAAATAACCCCAAAACACCATAAAACCAAAATATTCCCAAAAAACCCCTAAAAATCCAAAAAACACTAAAAACCTAAAATCCTTTAAAACCCACTGAATACCCTAATAAAACATCAAATAAACTAAGACCCCCTAAAATCATAAAAACTATAAGAAACACTAAAATCCCTAAAAATTATAAACCCCCTAAAAACTTAAAAACAATAAGACCCCATGAAAACCCCCAAAAAACATTCAAAACCCTAAAAACCACCTAAACCCCCTCAAAAAACTCAAAAATCAGAAAATACTAAACCCACAAAACCCCTGAAAACCCTATAAAATCTTTAATACCATTAAAACCCCAACAAACCTAAAAAGACCCTAAAATCCTATAATTCCAAAAATCACTAAACCCCTTAAATACCGTAACCACTGAAAAGAATCTTTAAAACACTGAAAACCCCTTAAAACACTAAAAACATAAAACCTCTAAAATTCCAAAAAATCCTAAGACCACTAAAAACCCTAAAACCCCAAAAAAACACACACCCAATTCTCTACACCATATACCATACATCCTAAAACCTATACCCTACACATTAAACCCTAAACCTTAAACACTAAACCATATACCCTAAATATTAAACCATACACCTGAAACCCTACACCCTACACCATAAAACCTACACAATAAATCATACACCGTAAACCATAGACCCTACGCCCTACACCCTAAACCCTATACCCTATACCCTAAACCCTACACCCTACTCCCTATAACTTATAACCTACACACTAAACCACAGACCCTACACCCTAAAACCTACACCCAAACCTTATACCATACTTGATAAACCTAGTACCCAATACCCTGAACCATATAAACTACACATTGAAACTTCTACCATATACCGAAAATCATATGCCCTACACCCAAAACCCAAAACCCTACAACCTAAACCCCATAACCAACAAAATAAACCCTACACCCTGAACCCCATACCAAATACCAAATACTAGAAACCATACACCCTAAACATTATACTAAATAACCTAAACCCTAAACCCTATACACTACATCCCAAGCCCTACACCCAAAACCCTGAACTCTAAACCCTACACCCTAAACCCAAAACCCTACTCATTAAACCCTATACTCTACGACCAAAACATAATCCCCACACACAAAACCATATACCCTAAAACATAAACCCTAATCCCTACACCCTATACCATATACCCGACACCCTAAACCCAAAACCCTACACCCTAATCTCTGTACCCAACACACTAAACACTAACACAAGCAACCTAAGCCTCATACCCTACACCCTAAACCCAAAAACAGACACCATAAATCCTATACCCTACACCCTAAACAATAAACCCAACACGCTTAACAAAATACCATTCACAGTAAACCCCACAACCTTAACCATATACCTTTCACCCCAAACCCGTTACCATAAACCCTAAACCGTATACCCTACACCCTAAACCATAAACTGATCACCCTAAACCCAATACCACGCACTACACACACTTAACACTACCCCATAAACCCTATAACCTCCACCCAAAACCCTAAAGCCTGCCCCCAAGACCCTATACCCTACACCCTGAACCCTATACCATAAACCCTAAACCCTATACCTTATACCAAAAACCCTAAACCCAACACAATGGATCATATAACCAACCCCCTAAACCATATAAATTACTCTATAAACCATGTACCCTACACCATAAACCCCCTAATATACACCCTAAAACCTAAACCCCACACCCCAAACTATATACCCAACACCCTCCACCATATACCCTACACCCTAAACACTATACCCTACAGAGAAAAAAACATTTTAGATAATAAAAAAACCCCTAAAAAGACAATAAAAATGATAAAGCCTCTAAAAACCTCTAAAAAAATACAACCCCAAAAATACCTAAAAATTACTAAAAACAAACCTCCCCCCCTGAAATCCCTAAAAACCAAAAAAAACTATATTATACAAAAAACACAAAAAACCCTAAAAGACCCAAAAAGACTCTAAAAACACTAAAACCCCTAAAATCCCATAAAACCCCTAAAATAAATAAAAACCCTAAAAACATAAAAAACTAAAAAAATCTGAAAAATACTTAATGAAAATAAAGTAACCCAAAAAACATAAAGACCCTAAAACCCTAAAACCATAAAGGACCCTGAAAACTCTAAAATCTAAAAAACCCATTGAAACCCTAGAAACGCTAAAAACAAAAAAGGACCATAGATATAATAGAAATTGAAAATGACCCTAAAATTCCTAAGGAACAATAAAAGACCTAGAGTAACCTAAAAACCCCTTACCCTCCCATTGACCCTAAAATCCCTAAAAACACAAAAACAGAATAAGTACTTTTAAAACCCCCTAGAAACATTAAAAGAACCTAAATCCCAAAATAAAAACCTAAAACCACCTAAAACCCTAAAATAAAATAAAACACCAAAAATATACTAAAAAACATAAAAACAAAAAATTCCCTAAAAGTAGTAAAATACCCTAAAAACAATAAAATCCTTAAAAGACCCAGAAAACCCAAGAAAACATTAAAATAAAATAAAAACAAAAAACCCTATAAATTCCAAATGACCATAAAAGCAATTATAAACCTTAGAAAAATAAACCCCCTAAATATCCTAAATCCCTAAACAAAACCCTTAAAACCTAAAAAACAATAAAAACCCAAAAATCACCATTAGACATTAAAATCACTAATAACCCACAAAACCCCCATAATACTAAAAAAAATCCCTAAAAACCACAAGAAAAACCAAAACACCAAAACACCCAAAAAAATAAAAAACCCCCAAAACACTTAACAAAAAATAAAAACCCTAAAATGCATAAAAACCCTACATCCCCTAAAAACCCAGAAAACACTAATGATTCTAAAAACTCTAAAAAACCAAAAAACACATAAAAATATAAAAAGAAACTGGAATACCTAAAAAAATTGAAACCCCTTAAAACACTAAAAATATGGAAACTCCTAAAAACAAAATAAATATAAAAACCCTAAAAACCCATAATATTCAGAAAACTAAAACAACCATAGCAAAATTTAAGACCCTAAAAACTGTATACAATACTCAAAAATCCCTAAAAATCCAAATGATCCTAAAAAACCTAAAAACAATAAAAAACAAAAAAAACCCTAAAACTTCTTTAAAATGAAAACCCTAATAAAAAATTAAAATCCCTAAAAACCATAAAAACATTAAAAATCCCTAAAAGCCTAAAATCCAATAAAACCCCTAATCCCCCCAACCCCATAAAACTGTTAAAACCAAAAAGACTATAAAAACCCTAAAATCCCAAAAAAACCTAAAATCCCTAAAAACCCAAAAATCCTAAAAAACACAAAAAATCCCAAAAACCCACAAAAAAACCTGAAACCCCCTAAAAAATATGACAACCTTGAAATACCATAAAAACAATAAAACACATTAAAAAATAAAAAAACCATAAAACCCTAAAATCTCTTAAAACCCTAGCCACCTAAAAAACCCTAAACCCCCTAAAAACCCTGAATCCGCTAAAAACAATAAACCCTTTAAACTATAAAAACAATAAAATACTATAAATACCCCCAAAAAATAAAAACCCTAAAACAGTAAAAACTATAAAAACGCTAAAAATCCAAAAATTCCCTAAAATTCTTGAATACACAAAAAAATAACATCTTTAAGTACCCCCACAAACCCTAAAAAACCATAAAAACCTAATAATACATAAAAACCATAAAATCCCTAAAAAAATATAATACCCAAAAAACCCTAACACCCAAAAAACACTAAGAAAACATTGAAAACATAGAATCCCAAAAATACCCAAAAATACCAATAAAATCATAGAAAATTTCTACAAACCGTAAAAACAATAAAAACCATAAAATTCCATAAAAATTAAAAATAAAACTCCCAATGTACCAAATAAAATACTCATGAAAACCTAATGGTGGGGCAAGGAGTGGAACCAGATATCATGGGGATCCCGACCGACCCGAGACCACAACCATTGTAGATGGAAATAGGTGATGTCTGACCCAGTTCAATCTGACCTGGTTGGGCAAAATGATATTTTTAGCTATGAAGATATATCAAGGGAAAGTCATAGTTTCCTTTGGAGGCTCCAGGAATGACATGATCCAAGTTGAACTTTTTGGATGTCATTAAAGTTGAAGCTTCTCTTACCATCAAAAATTTCAGCAATCCCTCCCATGGCCATGTGATCAGGAAGGTTTGTGTAGAAAATGTCTTAGCAAACTAGGAGGAAATTGAGGTGAGGGATAGTCTATTCCATTTCCCATCATTGTATGAGTACTTTTCCCGAAAGGGAAGAGTCTTCAGAAGGGTGGCAATTAGAAAATGCACATTGCTGACATCTGTGGGTTTTTAGAGTGGAAAATTCCATCCATGGGAAGGGGAATTTCCAATATTATATTCCCATTTGATGACTGGAAAAGGAGGACATGAAGCTTCAGCTCCCACAATATCAATCCAGGTCTTCACCAGATCCTGGATTGGGACCAAAATTTTGAACCTTCTAGTGTGAAAAAAATTGTTCATAGTTAAGGATTTAGATTTGTAAATTATATTTTTTCTACTGGTACCCTTGATTCCTTTTTTATATTACCTCTTTAGTTGGCTTAACCATCAAAATATATATGGAAATGGACATCCCAAGGTATGGGAACTACCCAAGGGTGCTCGTAGAAGTTGATATGGAGATAAATCTAGTTGCGGTTGTTGTTTTCAATACCCTTGAGGATATCCTCACCCTAGATATTCAGTATGAGAGAAGGACCAAATTCTTCCATACCTATAATTTCATTGGTCATAATCTCTCGGAATGCAGAAGATCGAAGATCGATTATATTTTCAACCTATAAAAGAACAATTCAAGTACTTGGAGGAAGGGTTGCAGGACAGGATAAGATAACCCTAGGACCAATGAGGCCCCCTCATTGTGTATGGGTATGGTGAGTAAATTTGTAGGAATCATTCTGGAGGCCTCTATTCCTCTAGGTCCTACCACCGTTCCCCTCATTGTGGTTGAGTACAATGGGTGAAAGGTTCCGAATACAGCTAATCCTCTTTTGGATGCCTCTAATTTGGTGGATCCATAGCTGAAGTAGGTTCATGATTGGGCCATCCTAGTTGAGGAAAAGGAAATGAAGGAGCCGACACTGGCCTTGGTATAGGTGCTCGTGGTCTCACCCAATGCCCAAGCCTTAACCTCTCAAAGCTAGACTGGGTGTGATTCCCTAGAATCACTAGCCAACATGAAGGTCACCTAGGACGCAGCTTCACCTACTCATCAATATGATACCCTGAGGGCCCCTCCACTATGGTTTCGACCTCTAAGGAAATGGTCCCCCTGGTAATATGCATGGGTTTCCATATGGTATGGACTAGGATATTAATGCTTTCATGGAGGTATCCTCAAGAATGGCTTCAAGGAATATAATTGGTGTTCCCTCAGAAGAATTCATATGCTTGCTGATCAAATTTAACCCATTGAATGGGGGTTTTTTGAGTGACATGGCTGAGGATCCTCAGGACTAGGATAATGGTCCATTCATTGGTAATACTAAGGAACACACTGATGATAGGGAAATGATGGTGGTGAAATACCACACTCGATAACAAGACAAGAAATCTACTGGAAATGCAATGAGGATGTGAACGAAAGGAAAGGGAAAGGGAAGCACCCCTCCCCCAAAAATATGAAAACCCTCCCCTAATTATAAGGAAGATCATGTTCTGGAATCTCCAGGGGATCTGGATTGTTCCAACAGTCGCATACCTAAGGCAATTTATTTCTCAATGGCCAATGTTAATTGGGATATCTTATCCCATGATCAATTTTGAAAGATATAAGGGTTTTAAGTGGATCACCCTCAGGTACTAACTCATTTCTGCGAATGGTGAGGACACCGAAACCTAATGGGTTCTGAAGCCCAATGATGTTCATGTTACTAAAGTCGTAGTGAGACCTCATGTAATCTCTATTACCTTCTGTTTCTATGATACCACCCTAACCCTCGCCTTTGTGTATAAATCTTGTTAATACATTAAAAGAAAGGAAATTTGGAGGGAGTTGATTCAAAAGAATGAGTCCATTTCCCTTTATTGGATTGTTATTGGTGTTTTTAATGCTTTCCTGAGTCCAGAGAAAAATATTGGCGCTAACTTTTCCCACACTACAACGGTGGAATTTTTATCTTGTCTAGATCAGTGTGATCTATTTGAGAAATCAATAACTGGAGAAACCTTCACATGGGGAAGTTATAATATTAATGGTAGAGAAGCCAGTATGATATATAGGTGTTTCTCCTAAATCAGCAACAAGAGCTCCCACATGGCCATCTCTAGGTTCACCCTTACAAAATTTAACTTCAAGAACAATCCCCTTGTTGTTGAGTTAAGGGAGGGTAACTCCAGGTCTCTCCCCATTCCCTTGAAATTTAACAATGTCTGGCTTACAATTAATTGATGCATGGAAGAGGTGATTAAATGGTGGAACAATACCTATATTGTAAGCCCCTATGTTTTGTGGTTTCTAAGCTTCAAGAATTCAAGAACCTCATAAAGGAATGGAGTAGGAAGTACTTTTTAGGGTTGTATGATGATATAAATACTACTGAATCCCATATTTCTAATATAAAAATTTCAATCTAGTAGTCGTACACCCCCTCTTGGGAGGAGCTACGACTCCACTCCGAGCTAGATGAGTTACTGGATCTGAAGGAGAGGCTTGTAAATGCACAACTCATCATCAAATGGCTACAATATGGGGATATAAACTCCCAATTTTTTCATCACCTTCATAGAGAGAAACTAGTTAAGAATAATTTGAATGCAGTACGGGTTGGGGGGTCAACCTTCACCTCAATGGAAGACATTTTCAAGGCTATGGTGGAACACTTTCAGGGGATTCAAATGGATGATGGTGATGATCCCTTTTTCCTCTCAGATTCCATCACTCCATGCATTTATGATCATTATAATGAGGCTCCTACAGTGGATCCTACTAGAGAGGAGGTGAAGTTTGTGCTCCTCTATTTGAACATGGATAGTGCAGTGGGACCAGATGGACTTAGAAATAATTTTTTATATTCTATTGGCACATTCTAAATGAGAAGGTTACCAATCCTTCCAGGTAATTATTTCTCTCTGTATCAATTCCTAATAGTGTGAATTCCAATTTTAAATATCTGATTCTGATGAAAGAAAATGCTATTGAGATTGGTGACTTCCACCGAGTTTCCTTGGTGAATACCATTTCCAAAATTATAATCAAAATTCTTGTCATTGGTTCGGGGAACATTTTGAGGGACATTATCAATCCAAACTAGTTTGGGTTAATTCCTTGGAGGAACATTCAAACCGGCCTTTTCACTGCCTCATAGGGTATCAACATTATGAATAAGGAAACAAAGCATGAGATATTTTCTCTACGACCAGATATTTTAAAGGATTTCGACACAAAAAAAGAGGAGATTTTTCTTTAAAATACTTCATAAGTAAGGTTTATATAGAAGTTTTATCATGATGACTAATACTATCCTCAACAGTTCCATAATTTATGTTCTTATAAAAGTCTCCCAAAAGGGGTTCTTCAAATGCTATCAGGGCATTCAAAATGGAGACTCGCTCTCAAGATTTTTATTTTCAATTGTTTAGGACTACATGAGTTCAGTGAATTATTGACTTTTTGTAGTCTGGACTTTTCTCACCAATAAAGATAGTGAGGTACCTCCTTGTTCCCATCCACCTAATCTATGCAAATGACATTATTCTATTTGGGAAGGACAACAAGAAAACACCAACCTCTGTGAAAACGATCTTTCTTCACTATGAATGTGTCACTGGGAAAACTAACAGCTTGAATTAATCCTAAATTAACTTTGTCAATTGAGTCTCCCACTCAAGGAAGCTCTGAATTGTTGTCTCGGTTGGAGTGAGGAGAGGCCCACTCCCCTTAACCTACCTGGGTGTCCCCTTGTTCTAGGGAAAGGAAAAAAGATTCAACTTTGTGGTAATTTCATCTAAAATTACCCAGCACCTTGCCAAATGGAAGGACAGATGCCTCTCCCATGATGAAAGAGTATGTCTGATAATTCAGTAATAACCTCCAAGTTCGTACATGCTTTATTTATCCATAGATGGTCTGTCTGTCTAGATAAATGTTTGAATGCAAGGATCAAGAATTTTTCCTAGAAAATATTCATCAACAAAATAAAATTGATCTATTATTCCTAGAAGCCTTGTACAAAGCCATTTGATATGGGTGGGCATGGTATTAAAGACCACATAAGATTTTATGATTCCCTATTGGAGAATTTCAATTAGAGCTTGCTCAACCAACATGATGATGGCCTGGATTTTCTCACAAAGAGGTTCATGTGTAGGCTTTGTGATGGCTTCACTGGATACCTATCCTCCTCATCATGGCCTACACTAAGATCCTCATACATGGATATACTTTCGCAGTCAAAGTGGATTGTTTCAAAGTCCTAGACTCTTAATTAATGGAAAACTCCATGTCTTGAGAAACCACTTTTCGATGTTGTCACACCTCCCCATAACACGAGGGACATATCGATTACTACCCAATTCTGCAGAGGAGGGACCCCCATTGGGTTTCCCATAACATATAATGCTACAAATTCAGCGATATGTTTTTCTAGATAATGATACCCTCGTCAAGAGGCTCAATATGGTTGTAAGGTTCATAAACTGTGACTACTACCAGCTGAAATTCCCTCAAGGCATCATCTCACTATCTTGGATGCTAATGTTCCGAACACCGTTCATCCCGCTGGCTCTTTATGTGCTGATCTAGAAAATTTTGAGGAATAGACTCCTCCTACAATATCAACTAAAGACGGATGGATGGAAACTTTCCTACTCATGTTTTTTTTTTCAAGCAGTCTGAGGAGAATAGCTCGCATGTTCTACTCCACTGTAAATTTTCTGCTGATCTATGGAGCTACCTACTGCAATATTTTAGATTGCAGTGTAGACTACAAGGGGAAATATGTGACTTTATCTATGTCTTGGTGAACCTAAAATGCAGCGACCATGTTTACAACCTTCTTCTTTTTGGTGCTGTGGTGAACATTCATTATATCTCGTCTTGCTGAAAAACAATGTCCTTTAACTGACAACCTCTCTCGGTTCGTGGTGTAGTGGTGATGATCCACAAGGCGATCCAGGTTGTGTACCTTCTTCAAATAGGTTCAATGGAAAATTATTTTAATGATACGAATCTTTTGCATTCACTTGGTGTTTCTGGAAGGGGAAGAATCCCTAGGTTCTGAAATGTATCTGACAGATTTCCTCGATCCCAACGTGGCGAAAGGTTAATGTGGACCGTACATCGTTGGGAGCACCCAGACCCTTGGGTGTGGTGGGGTCTTCTACACCTGATGAGGCTTTGGAAAAGGCTATTTTTACTATTTTATTAGAGACTAATATTCCTATGAAGAAGAGTTATGGGCGATGATGAAGGTGGTTATGTATGCTGCCCAATTTAAGTGGAATTCCCTTTGGATTGAGCCTGACTAGATGCTCATAGTGCATTCGATCAAAATCAAATATAGGGAAGTCCCACGGAGACTTCTACAACAATGTATTGAGTATCTCACCATCTCTCAGAATCTCAGACTATGGAACACTCATGTTTATAGAGAGGACAACATGGTAGCAGATGCACTCTCTAAGAAGGCAATAGAGAAGTGGAGCTCGATGTGGCCTTTTGTTGTCCATATTTTTGTATGTCGTATGTGGACTCTAATATGAATGGTGAGGTCCACTCTCAGATTTGTAAAACCTCTTTTTAGCTTTTGTTTTTTTCTTTATTTAATGTTTGGTGGAGCTATCTGACCTGAACCATTTTGACCCAAAAAATCCCAAAAATCCCCTAAAAACCCTAAACCACTATAATATCTAAAAGAACCCTAAAATTTTCCCTAAAAAACAAAAAAAAATTATAAACTATAAAGACTCAAATAACCCTAAAAAATACATAAATTCACTAAAAATTCCTAAAACACCAAAAATCCTTTAAAACCACTTAAGACCCCTATATTCTCTTGAAAAATAATAACCCCCAAACTCTAAAAATTATAAAATAATGAAAACTCTAAAAATTTAAAAACCCTGTAAAAAAGATTAATAACCTTGAAAGTCCATAAAAACAATCAAAAATGTCAAAACCCATAAAACCCCGTAAAACATTTTAAAAACATAAAATATACCTAAAACACACTCAAAACCCTAAAAACTCTATGAACTTAAAAACCTTAAAAAACATCAATGCTGCTAAAAACCACTGAAGACCCTAATAAAATCTAGAAATTCCTAAAAAACCTACACCCATAGAACCCCACATAAAACCCTAAAACCCTTAAAAAACTAAAAAACCTGCAAACCAATTAAAACCCTAAATATACCTTAAAATCATAAGAACCCTAAAAACCCAAAACCCACTAAAACCCTAAAAACTCATAAAAACCATAAAAACAATAAAATATCCTAATATCCTATGAGTCACTAGAATGAAAAAAAAACCATAAAATCCCAAAAAACACTAAAAACCCTTACAACCCATAAATCCCCTTAGCACCCTAAAAAATAATAAAACCCTAAAAACTAGTAAAAACTCTAAAAACCCCAAAAACCCGCAAAAACCCAAAAAACTGTAAGAAACCCCAAAAAATCCAAAAAACATGAAAACCCCTAAAACCCTTAAATATCCACATAAAACTAAACCCGCTAAAAACCTAAAAAACCCAAATAAACCTAAAAATACTAAAAATACTAAAAACCTAACAAACCCTAAACCTCTATAAATCATAAAAACACTTAGGAAATCATTAAAACGCTAATAACACCTAAAACCCCTAAAAGCTGCTAAAATACCAAAAACTCCTATAAGATCCTAAATAACCCTATAAAATCATAAAGCCCCTAAAAACCAATAAAAACCCTAAGTACTTGAGAAAAACCACAAACCATAATAACCCACAAACTCCCTAAAACCACTAAAAAATAAATAAAATCCCTAAAATCCCTAAAAATTCAAAAAAAAAACAAAACATGAAAAACAATGAAATAGTCCAAAAACCCTAAAAACCGAAAAAATTAAAAACCCAAAAACCCTGATAGCTATTAAAAAATATTAAAAATCCTATAAAAAATAGAAACACCAAAACCAATATGAATCATTCAAATCTCCAAAATAGTACCGGAAAAAATAATAACCCTAAAACCCTTATAAATCCTTAAAAGGTACTAATAACCCTTAAAACCATAATAAGCTCTAAAAACACAAAAACCCTCTAGAAACCCTAAAAACCATCAAAACCTAAAAAAATATAAAAAATATTTAAACCCCTAAAATAGATATCCTAAAATTATAAATCCCCTAAATAATTAAAAACCTATAAAGCCCTTAATAATAATAAAACACCGTTAAACCACAAAAAACCAAAACACACTAAAAACACTGAAAACCCACTAGAACACAATAAACCTTTGAACCATAATAACCCTAAAGATAAAAAACCTAAAACCCCTAAAAATAGTTTAAAACCATAAAATGATAAAGACCCTTGAAAACCCTTAAGAACTGAAAAACCTTAAAAACCCCAGAAACCTTAAAATACATAAAAAACCCAAAAACATTAAAAAAAACCAAGCCAAAACCCTATAAATCCCATAAAAAACTAAAATCCCAAAACCTCTAAAAAACCCCCCAAAACTAGTAAACCACATCAAAATCCTATAAATCCCTAAAAACTCC
Organism: Viscum album; assembly: GCA_963277665.1. Lineage (NCBI taxonomy): Eukaryota > Viridiplantae > Streptophyta > Magnoliopsida > Santalales > Viscaceae > Viscum > Viscum album. Next base: position 363,507,611 of record OY728121.1, read on the forward strand.
ACAAACCCATTAAATACAAAAAAAAATCGTTAAAACCATAAAAGACCCCAAAACCCCTGAAATGGGCTAATAAACCTAATAGACACTAAAAAGCCTAAAAGACCATAAAATACGTTAAAACCACTAAAAACCCTAAAAACACACTAAAACCCTAAAACTCTAGAAGGTCATAAAACCCCTACCCCTAAAACCCCAAATACCCCAAAAACATAATGGACCCTAAAACCCACCTAAAACCCACATAGGGCCCTTGAAACCCAAAAACCATTAAAACCCCAAAAGGATGAAAACCCCTAAAGGACCCTAAAACCCCTAAAGGATCCTAAAAAACCGAAAACAGTAAAACCCCTAAAATAACCTAAAACCACAAACACCAAAACATCCCTAAAAACCCAGAAAAACCCTATACCCAATTAAAATCACTATAAGACCCTAAAAACCCAAATTACAATAAAAATTATAAAACCCTCTAAAAGACCATGAAAACCCTAAAAGTCCCCAAATACCTGAAAAAAATTAAATGAAAAAAAATAAAGGATCATAAAAACCCTAAAAAACCCATGAAGACCCTAAAAACTCTAAAAATCATAAAAGACGCAAACTCCCTAAAACACCTAAAACCCAAACAAAACCATAAAAATAATAAAACCCATTAAACCCAAAAAACCATAAAAACCTAATGAAAACCCAAAACCCCTTCAAATCCCTACAAAACCATAAAAAATCAATCCCCAAAAAACCATAAAAACCATAAAACCTCAAAAGAACCCCTAAAAACCTGAAAAAATCTAAACCCCATAAAAAACATAAAAACTGAAAAAAACGCCTAAAAATCCAAAAAATACAGAAACCCAAAAAACCCTTAAAATCCTCATAACCCCTAACCCCCCCCCAACCCAAAAACACCAAAAATGTAAAATAAATCTAGAAAACCAAAAAAACCCTAACAAAACCAGAACCCCCCCAACCATAAAAACATTAAAAAAATATTAAACTACTAAAAACAAACTAAAGAATCTAAAACCCCTAAAACCCCAAATATACCCTAAAATTCTAAATCCCTAAAAACACTAAAAACCGAAGAAACCCTAAACAACCTTGAAAAATAATAAAAATCTATAAAAACCCTTAAAGAATCGTAAAACACTTAGTCAACCTTAACCCCCTAAAACCCCTAAAAACCTTTTAAATAGTAAAAATATTTAAAAACATAACATCCCAAAACCCTATAAACACCTAAAAACCCTAATCATTACTAAAGTACCTAAAACCTATAAAATCCATTAAACTATATAAACTGTATGACAACCCTAAACCCCCTAAAAACCTAAAAACCCTAAAATACCCAAAAAACTCCTAAATCACCTAAAAAGACACTAAAAAAATTAACAATATTAAAAACCCAAAAAACATATAAAACCTAATAAACATTAAAAAATTACAAAAACCCTTGAAAAATATGGAACATCCTTAAAACCCCTAAAACCCTTAAAAACACCTAAAACCATGAATACAGTAAAAACCATAAACCCAAAAAAAATCTCAAACCCCCTAAACCCTCAAAACTCTAGAAAACCTTAAAAAACTCTAAAAACCCTAAAATACCATAAAAAATTAATCATAACTCTAAATACCCTAAAACCCATAAAACCCCTAAAATCCCAAGATACCCTAAATTACCTAAAAACACCCAAAAATCAGAAAACCCCGAAAACCCCTAAAAAAATTAAAACCCCCAAAACCCTAAAAAAATTAAAACCCCTAAAAACCACTAAAACCCCTTAAGAAAAACCAATAACACCCTAAATCCCTATTAAACTCTAAAAACCACATGAAAACCCTTAAAACCCTAAAAACCCTAAAAACATAAAAAACATAAAAACCCTCAAAAAAATCCTAAAAACAATAAAACGTTAAAAACCATAAAAACTATAAAATGAGAAGAACTATAAAACCATAAAAACCCTAAAACCCTTAAAATCCCCTAAAACCCATAGAAAACACTAAAAACTATAAAAACCCCATACACCCCTAAAAACCCTTCATATCCTTGAACACCCAAAAATACCCCAAAACCCCTAAAAACCCCTAAATATCTGTGAAAACTCCTAAAAATCCTAAAAACTATAAAAACACAAAAAATCATATGGATACCTAAAAATGCCTTAGAAAACATTAACACCACAAAAACCTAAAAAACTATAGAGAAAATGACTTAACCAACATAAATTTTTTTATTGCTAATATATATGTTCGTAAAAATGAGAAATTCAAACAATTATTTTGTTTTATTGGTACTTATTTTATATACCAAGAATTATTTTTACAAACATATATATATATATATATATCTATATTTATATATAATTTTAATCCAAAAAATCATTTAGAAACTCTTAAATAAATTTAGTTATCATACTAATATAAATATTTTTAATAACACATGAATTTATGAATAATAATAACTATCATAGGAAAGTATTTTTCCATAAACAAAATCTTCTATAATAAACCATTCAATGATAATAATGAATTAATAGAAACCACATTATATATATAGAGTAATTTTTTATTAATAAAGTCAATATTTAATTTAATAGATTTTACTAAAAAAATCCATTTAATTTATTAAAATTTTCAATTTTTTCTATGTATAAATAGTTCTTAAATTTTATAATTCTTTTAATTTAGAATTAATTTAAATTCTTATTATAAAAAACATAAATAATTACTATATTTGAATTCAGTTAGGGTAATAAATAAAAATATTTATTCATTAAATAAATAATAAAAAAATTGAAAAATATGTTGAGATATATAATCTGAAAATAATTCCATCAATTTTTATTTTTATTTTGTTAAAATAGACCATTGAAAAATATATTTAGATGGATCGTACAAATACCAATATTTTTTAAAAAAATGTTATTTTTTTACATTTTACCATAGAAATATTTTTAAACTGGTCCTTAAAAAATTATACATATTTATTTGGGAATGATACATTATTTATTCATAAAAATACATATTATTCTAGAATTAATATGTTTAATTTTTTTATTTAGAATTAACCTTAGTATCATCATCTTCTATTTTCTCCCTCATCAAAAATTCCCTCTCACCATATCAAAATCTCCTCCCCTTCAAGATTTCACTCTATTGTTTCCTTCCACCCTCTCTTGTTCTATTAATGGTTCCAATTCCCATTACCCCCACCCTCCCCATTGATGTCATCTCCTTTACGTCACTTACTGTTGCACCTCCTTGGAACCCCAACTCCCTAACATCCCATCACGATTTTTAGCTGACATCGTCTCCTCCTTATCCTCCTCCCCATCTCTTCGAACATTTTTTATACTTAATCCCCCACTTTTTGGATGCTTCCAAAGCCTTATAATTTTCGTTACCACCAATGGATCACTACTTCCCCACTTCGGTTCTAGTAGGTTAGGGACTCAACTATAAACTATATTTAGTAATTTTCAATTTGATATTGTTTTTTTTTGTTATTGATTTTGATATCCAATATTATATCAATCCATAAGTCGGTTGGGAATATAATATTTGAAACTTAAATTCATGATGTAAGGGTGAGTCTAATTTTTAGAATCTTTTTATTTTTATCTTTTCATTCTTCATATTTTTTCATAATTATCATTCAATAATTAGATTAAATATCATGCTGTAAATTAATCTTAAATTAAAAGGTCAGGATGTTATGAATAAAATTAATCATTATAGTCTCCATATTTATTGATTCCCCAATCCCAATATCTTAATACTTTATGGTGGGGGAGGACGAATTCTATATATATTATATTCATAGAACATAAATATATGCATTGAAAATATAACTTATTCTAATTAGTCTTTTCTCAAATAAAACCATAAAGTGTTATATGATCTCAAATGTTTTCTCCAATATGGGAAGAGTAGTACTAGTAGTTTTGGTTTGAGATTATATAAAATTAAAGAGTACATGAGTAGGGGGAGAATAAGTGTGGAGGGAAAATGGTATGATGAATGATAATTTTTTTTAGTTGGTGTGCACGTTTTTTTTAATAAATTAAGCACAATTTAGAATAATGATTAATAATGATCCAGATACACAAAGTGTTTCAAATTTTATTATTTGGTTCCTTCATCATAAAGTTCATAGGATTCCTTAATTTCCTTATTTTTTCTTTTTACTGTTATTAAATTCTCATGAAGAATTGATGACGAGGGTAAATGATAAAGTGAATTGAATGTTTTTCAACCATACCAACATACCCATACATTTATTTTCATTCCATTTTCTTCATATATGGAACCGAATTATGATTTTATGAAAATTGATAATCATATATCAATTAATGACTCTATTGTCACTAGATATAGATTCAGAAGCTATTCTAAGTAACTAATTTTTTATATAATAATTTAAGGTTAGTAAATTATTGTAATTGTTTAATTTTTTGTACCCTTATATGACTTGTTTAATGTATTTTAATCAGTGGAATGTTTTTCTTTAATTTTAAATGTTTTTATACTTTTTATATTTTAGGTAACAAACATTTTTTTTGCAATGATACAAGTTATTTCCTACACACAAAATATTTTCGTAGAAAATCATTAGTTGGAAATATTCTAGTCTTATCAGTTGGTGGTGTTTATGATATATTATGATTTTTTTTTATTTTAGAGTATACATTAATTTTATTTTACATTATTTCATTTGAAAATAAAAAGTTTCATATATAACACATTACCACATTTTATAGATTTAACTTTCATTAAATATGTAAACTTTCATTTATTTATTTAATACTATTCCAAATTTTATGAAATACTAGTACTCTCTTTGATATATAGTAAATGTATAAAGACCTAACATGTGCCATTAAATTTGGTTTTAAAAATATGTTTCAATCCACCAATATTATACATTGTATTCTAAAACCTGTAATTATATTGATAATATGTTCCATTTAATAATAAAAACACAATCTATTTTTTTTATTTTTTTAAAATCCACTTTTAGGAATGTGGGAAACCATACATAGAGAGCCACCATTCATGCATATCCCCATCCACATGACACAACACATTCAAAATTCAAAACCCAAATTCAAAATTCAAATCCCAAATCTGAAAACTGCCAAAAACCACGTCGAACCATGAGATACCTACCACGATCCAAATCACGAGGATACCTCAAAAATCACATTACCACCATAATCATGCCTCCAACCTGACATCATGTTTCCATCACCACCATCACATCCACATATCACCAAGGCATCGTCCTCATCAGTTGTCACCGTCGACAAGTTATCCCATGTCAACTGCCTGCACCAACCACCGTCACTTCAATCAAACAGAACCAATGGGACCTAAATGAACACCAATACACAACCAGTATTACCATGTCCATTAAAAAACCACAATAGAACAACATCATGTCGACATCCCCCATCACCAAACCACAAACCAGCAACAAAAACCCACTGTATTAACCGATAGAAGAAAATACCTCTTGTATTCCTGATAACCACTAAAATAGAACCTCCTAGAGCTTGCAAGACAACAACCTCTCTAGACCAGTCTGGGGAGGAGAGGTGGTAACCGAAGATAGAGTAGAGTAGGAGAAGCACCAAGCCTTCATAGGGAGACAATAACTTTATCAACATCGCCCAACCAAACTCAAACTTCGCTGACACCAAAACGCAGGACATGCCACCTGGAACCCCCACCACAGTGAAAAAACCACCCAAAACCTCTTAGAAACCATCAAATCTGACCGACCTAGAATGTAACAGTGGATCTGTCGGCCATTGGGAAGTACAAGCGGGGAGGGATTCTAATGCGAGCCACGACCAAGAAAGTGCTGTCAGACTCTCCAAAAATCCCACCAGCAATACAATGACTGTAAGCACAACCAATAAACACCATGGAAACAAGGATAAAATAGGAATGAAACCCTAATACAGACCATGGGGCTAAAACCCAAAGAAGTAAAATAAAGGGAATGCCGAAGGGAGCTGGTGGTGAAACCAAAAACAACTAGAAATAATAGCAGGGGCTGAACCAGAGGGAGAAGGATTGGATGAAGATGGAAGACAGAAACCAGATGCTCATAGAAAAAAAATAGGGGACGAAACCTTAAGAAAAGAAAGGGGATCGCTCCAAGGACCTCTTTAGAAGAGAGATGAATCTATAAAGATACTCCAACACCAAGGGAAGGAAGCCAGGGAAGATGAAGAGATGCACACTTAGAAGAGAACACCAGGTGATAATTGGGCCATCACTCCTTTTAATAAGAAACTATCTATAAAAATAATGATTATAATTTGAATGTTATAAAATGAATTGTACTTTACACTATGAAATCAAGAATACCTCTATGTGTAATAGAATTCTATTTTTTTTAAACATATCGTGTAATATATGTAAATATATATATATTTCCTGTGTGTAGAATTCATGTGAGCAATATATGTGTAATCAATGAGTACAATCCATGTCTATAAACATAGTTCATAGTCTTTATTTGGAATCTCATTGTGTAATCTATGTCTATAAAGTCAATGTGTAAACTATGTTTAATCTTAGGGTGTAATCGGTGTGGGAAATATGTGTCTCTGTGTGAATAATATGTGTAAAAAATGATGTAAAATCTGTTTTTATTATTAGTGTGTAACCTTAATTAGTAATATGATTGAGCAATTTAGGTCTATGTATGCACACTATTTTTATGATCAGTATGTGATATGTGTGTACAATCTATGTTTGTATGTGAAAATTATGTGTATGATCATTGTGTAATCCCAGTGAGTAATATGTTTGTGAAATTCATGAAAAATCCTTTTGTGAAATTTTTGTCTATAAAGTCAGTGTGTAATCTGTGCCAGTAAACTCAATGATTGATCTATGTCTATAAACTGAGTGTGTAAAATCATTGTTTAATCTCATTGTGTAATCTCATTGCGTAACTTGTGTGTATAATCTATCACTTTGTGTGAAAAATGTATTTCAAAAACTAGAGTGTCGCAACCCAACCACTATCCACAATAAATTATAGTTCTTTCATCTGTTAACCCGCAATATTATCATTTATAACCAATAGGTGAACACTATATTTTCATTTATTTTTTATTATATTTATAGGAATTTTATCCATCCTATATTGTTGGTCAAATAATTATATATAGAAAACTGATTCTTGCATCATTTTTTTAATGAATCCTTCCAAAAATGTCGAAACCATAATGTTTAACTCAAACTAGCGTGGTTTTTCACTAAAAAAAGTTGTTTTCTCATGGTTGGATTAGAGTTAATTTTTGTTCATCCTTCTAGATTAGGTTGATCATCATTTCACTTGTGTCCGGATACTACAAATCTAGGTATAATGATGGAGTAGGTTTGGTTCCCATGATTAATGAGATCCTATGTTTAGTTACGAGTTCATAGGACCAAATTTATTGATCTCAAAGACGATTATGGGTTCTTTCAGATGGGTATAAATCAACTCATAAAAATAGAATAAATTTAGTATTAGTGTTAGTGGTAATTATTCTGGATATGACTTGGGTTCCATCCAACATATTGTCTGGTTTTGTAGATTATACTAAAATACCTGATCTTGATATGTTGTTTTTTTCCCTAAAAGGATTGCTAGATTTGGATTTTTTGAAGACATATAGAATTGGTAATAATTATATATTGATACATTAGAATCAAACCATATGATTAATGAAACGAGAAAGAAGTTTCACTATGTTGATGTCTCGCTAAATGGATACAACAAGTTTGTGTAGAAGAAACTATATGAAACACTCAGTTCTTTTCTCCTATTGGTTACGTCGGGATCATGGGTTTGAGAATCTGCTGGCCATAGTTTTTGGTTGGTTTTTGTAGAATCATGGTGGGATTATGATCTAAATTCTCACAAGAGTATATTCTAGTGACCAAAGTCCATGATAAGTAGTTTGATAAGGCTAAACAATGAAAGATTATCTCTTCAATAGTATTCCTTAATGTAAAATTAAATTGTACAGTTGGTGATCCTAAATAAAGATAGATGTAAAAAATTTATTATGAGCCAACCGAAGTAACCATATGATGATTCCATGTGGAAAATGGAAATTTAAATTAAAGTTAAATTCATATTTTTCGTTTATATATAAAATGTATTAGAAAATCTAAGATTTTACATTCCCATTAAATGTGGTATTCATGAGGACTTTTAGAATCTTGTTACAGATAGGAAAAAAGAATTGATTTCATCCTCATGGACTAATATTTTCATTCTTGAATTAAAATATTAAAGTATGATATGGGGACTTATTTATTTTTATTGAATAGTAGTTATAATTTTTTTTTCATATTTTTGATTCAATATAAATAATTTTTCATCAATATCGGTTTCATTTTTTATTTGAATTACAGATTTCACAGGAAGCTACAACAATTGGTTTGTTATTCTGGTGTTTCATCTTGGATCCACCTCTCATATATTTTTTGTGGATTATTGCTTATAGTTGAACAATCCAGTCCCATTTTTCATTTTTTGATCAGGATGGTCTTATCACTTTCAAAACATAAAGGTACAATGAGATATGGGTCTTTGGATAGACATTTATTGATTTGAGTTTATATTCACATAATTATGATGGTGAATTGATTTGTACTATATTCTTCATTTTTATTATAATTTTATTGATTGTGATGTGTATTTTTTAAGCTGTCGATGTTGATGGAATATGAGTAGCATATTCTTCTAGATAAGGTTTTGAGGGTTTATTCGTTGAAGATTTTAGCTATAGTTCTGTAAATGTAATTTGGGTAATAGTTAGCTATTTTTTAATTTATAAATAAGAAAAATTTATAAAGTGATCAGTTTTCTACATTGAGTTGTGATTGTATATTTATATTTTATGATAAATGGGAATTATTGGGTCGGAATTTTTATGATGTATTAGAAATGCTAAAATAAATTAGTAGTTTATTTCTTTTAATTTTTCAATGGAAAAAAATTTGATATATAACATGTAATAATTACGATATCCATACCATATATATTTTTACTAATAAATACAATAATAATTTTTTCTAGCACATATGATAATATAAATGTGTCATTTAAAAATTTATTATTACTGAATATTATTTGCAAACATTTTTTATAGTGATATATATATATGAAAATTTTGTTAAAAGTAATGCTAGAAAATGTATAATGTTGGTAATACTATTATCAATAGATAAATATGTAATATGAATATGGCCCCAAAAGTTCCTTCCAATTGACATATTATATGTTTGTTTTATTATAATTGTAATACAACTATTTTATTTTTCAAAATAACAATTAGGGACAAGGTTTTTACCATAAATTTAGTGACATGACAATTTTTTGCTAAAAATATTACCAACATAAAATTCACCTTTACCAATAGATATAAATCTATTGAAAACAATAATTATTTTATAGTTAAAACACTAAATATCCTTAAAATCCCAACAAAAAATCTAAAACCCCAAAAACCAAAAAACATTAAATCCCCTAAAAGCCCCAAAACCCTAAGAACCCTAAAATCCTAAAACCCCTAAAAATCCTAAAATCCATTAAATACCTAAAAAAATTTAGACCCCTAAAAATATAAAAAAAACTCTTATACTCTAAAAATCATAAAACCCCCTAAAACACTAAAACCCATAAAAACACTAAAACCCATAAAAACCACTAAAAATAAATAACAAAACCTATAAATCCTAAAAATGTTTAAAATACTTAATAGTCCATAAAAATACAATAAAAATATAAAAATAACCTAAAAGGTCTTAAAAACATAAAACTCATAAAAAATCCAAAAAACCCAACCCCCCCCCCCACCCCAAACCATTTAAACCCTAAAACCCACTGAAAACTCTAAAAACCCTTTAAAACCCTATAACAACCATAAAAACCTAAAAACCCTTAAATACACTAAAGAATCTAAAAACATTAAAACCCCTTTAAACCATAAAAAATACTATAAATCAATAATAAAACCCAAAAATTCAAAAAATGCCTAAAAATCCATGAAAACTCTATAAAACCCTAAAACTCTTAAAAAAGAAAAAAACCAGAACAAAACCTTAGAATCGTAAAAAACCATAAAACCCTAAAAACCCCTAAAATCCAAAAAATACTAAAAACTATAGAAAACCCTAAATCCCCTAAAATAAAAAAAACCATAAAAACACAGTATCCTAAATAACCTCAAAACTCTCAATACCCTAAAAACTCATAAATAAATAAAACACTAAAAATCATAAAAACAATAAAACTGATTAATTGTACTTAGAACCCCAAAAACACTAATAACGCCTAAAAAACTGTAAAACACTAAAACCCAAAAGAACAATAATCCCTAAAAACCTAAGAAACCTAAAAATATAAAAGAATAAAAAACAAAAAAAATCTAAAAATGAAAAAACACAAAAATACCCTAAACCACCAGAAAACATAAAAAGAACCTAGAAATTCTATAAACACTATAAAACCCTAGAAACAATAAAAGACCATAAAATAGTAAAAGCATTAAGAGACCCTAAAAACCATAAAAAATTTTCAAAACCCTAAAAAATACAAACAAACCCAAAAACTGTAAAACCCCAAAACCAATAAAAAACTATAAAACCCTAACAAAAATATAAAAACACTAAAACCGTAAAAATCTGAAAAAACCCTAACAACCATAAAACCCAATAACCCTAAAAACTATAGAAACCCCTAAATCCCAAAAAAACATAACCCTCCCCCAACCAATCCAAAAAACCCTAATAATTATTAGGAAACCCAGAACACATGACAACCCAAAACAACCCTAAAAACCCTAAAAACATTACAATTTTTAAAACCTCAAAAGCCAAAAAAACCTAGAAACAACCTAAAATTGAAAAAAATCATAAAATCCGGAATAACAATAAATACACAAAACAATCTAAAAACGAAAAAATAGATTAAATTATTTAAAATTAAAAAAACACTAAAATCCTTGAAAACCCTAAAATTATTAAAACCCCATAAAACCCTAAAAACCTGAATATTCATAAAAACCACTAAAAACACTAGGAAAACATAAAAACCGCAAAAACCCACAAAAAACAATGCAATCCCCAAAAATGGATAAAATAAATTATATCCACTAAAACTCAAAACAAAAATTACCAAACCCCTAATAACCCCTATGAAAAATTAAAAAACCATAAACCCCTAAAAACCATGAAAAACACAAAAAAAAACTAGAAAATATAAAAAACAATAAAAAATCCCCAGAAAAAACTAAAACCCATAAAAATTTAAAACCCCTAAAAACCTACATAAACCCTAACCCCCTATAAAACCCTCAAAAAATCTTAAAAACAAAAAATCCTAAACTTCCAAAAAATGACCCTAAAAAGTGTGAAACCCAAAAAAAACCTAAATAACCCTAAATGCCAAAAAAATACCACAAAACCCATAAATACATCTAAAAACACGGAAACCCCTAAAAACCTAAAATGACACTAAAAAAACCCCTAAAACATAAAACCCCTAAAACCGAACACCCCCCAATAAATTAAAACCTTAAAAATCCTAAAAACAACATTAAAATATTAAATACGTTGAAAAACCCTAAAACCCTATAAATCCCTAAAAACCTAAAAAAATCATAAAATCATGTAAAACATTGAAAACTTGATCAAAATTCCTCAAAACCCTAAAAATATTTAAAAATCCTAAAATGACCTGAAATCCCTAAAACCCAAAAAGTACCCAAAAAGTACATAAAACCATTGAAACGCGTATAAAAATCCTAACAACTCAAAAGACCCCTAAAAACCATCAAAACTGTAAAACCACCAAAAAATACCTAAAACCCTTGAAACTCATAAAACCCTCTAAAATATGTTAAAATTCCTAAAAATTATAAAAACAAACAAAACCCATAAACCGAGAAAAACCCCCCCCAAAACACTCTAAAAACATAAAAAACTCAAAAATAATATAAAACCTAAGAAGACCCCATATAACCATAAAAAACCATAAAATACAAACCAAAACACTTAAACATGCTAAAACCTCTAAACACCCTAAAACCCCTAGAAAATATGAAGAACCATAAAACCGTAAAACCCCAAAAAACAAAAAAAAACCTCTAAAAACACTATAAAACCCAAAAAACATAAAAAATTTAAAACAACATAAAACCGAAACCCCCTAAAATAATACTAAGACCTCTAAAACCATTAAAAACCCTAAAACCCCTAAAAAACTAAAAACAAAAAAAACCCTAAAAGGTTATGAAAACCCTTAAATCTCTAAAACCCCTTTAAACCCCTAAAAATCACCAAAACCATTTAAAAAAATACATTCCACAAAAAATACTTGAAGCCCAAAAACCCCTTACTAATCACCATAAAAATAATTATACCCCTTAAACCATAAGAACCCAAGAAAACATGAAAAATCCGAAAACACTAAAACACATAAAAACACTAAAAAACATTAAAATTCCCCAAAACCCATTAAAATTACTTAAAACCATAAAGTAATTAAAACCCCTAAAAACCTAAAAAAATTAAAAACACTAATAACCCTAGAACCCCCAAAAACATTTAAACCCGAAAAACAAAACCACTAAAACACTAAACACATTAAAATCCTAATAAACACTAAAAACACTAAATACTCTAAAAAACCATAAAAACCTAAAACCCCTAACACCATAAAATCCCTAGACAACTCTAAAACCCAAAAAAATCATAAATCCCCAAAATACATAAACACCATAAAACTCATAAAAACACCAAACCCTAAAAAAATGCCTAAAATCGATAAAAACTCAAAACCCTTTAAAACACCAAAAACACAATTAGAATACTAAAAAGATTAAATGTACCTAAATCCCTAAAAATATAAAAACACTAAAACACTAAAAGACACTAAAAAACCTATATGATCCAAAATACCCTAAAACGCCGAAAAAACTACAACCCCTAAGAGTACTAAAGGTCGCAAAAACCACTAAAAACCTAAAACCCATAAAGGTACCGAAAAACCTTAAGGATCATAAACCCATTAAAGCACCCCCATCCCCTAAAAACCCCAAGTGACCCAAAAAACCAAACAAAACCTAAATGAATCTAAAAAACACTAAAAATCAATAAAGAACCCAATAAACCCTAAAATCCTGAACCATCATAAAAAATATAAAAGATGAAAAAACATAAAAATGACACTAAAACCATTAAAAACCCCTAAAATACCATTAATGTTCCTAAAACCCATTGAAAACGAAAAAGAAACTAAAAACCGAAAAACCCCAAAAACCCTTAAAAACCCTAAAAGACCCTAAAAACATTAAAAGACCCTATAGTCATAAAAATCCTAAAAGGACCTAAAAATGTTAAATAATAGAAACATTAAAACCCCTAAAAAAACATTAAACCCTAAAAACACTTAAAAAATAAAACCATTAAAACACTAATAATATTTTAAACCCTAAAACCCCCAAACCCCTAAAAACCCCCAAAAACCTTAAGAACCCCTAAAATCGTAAAAAACTACTAAAACCCCTAAAACACCAAAAAAACCTCTAAAAGCACTAAAACCACTAACATCTTAAAAACCATAAAATTGTTAAGAACCCAAAACACCCTGAAAGACCCTAAATATCCATAAAACCCCACAGAACCCAAAAAAACCTTAAAAACCCTAAAACAAATAAAAACCCAAAAACCCTATATAAACAAGAAAAACCTAACCCCCAGCAACCAAACACTAAAAAACATTAAACACACATAAAACCCTAAAAAAATAAAATCCGTAAAAATTCTAAACAACCTAAAATAATAAATATCCTAAAACCCCCAACAAACCTTTATAACCCATAAAAAACAATAAAATATATAAAAACCTTAATAAAAAGAAAAACACCGAAAAATATGAAATAAAGCTAAAACCCCCCAAAAAACCGAAAATCACAAAATCCAATTAAAACCCCCTAAAAATTAAAAAAACAATAAAAAACCAAAATATCATAAAACCCAAAATAACCTTGAAAATCATAAAACACCCAAAAAACACAAAAAAATGAAAAACCCAAAAAAATGAAAAAAGGCCAAAAAAACTCCTAAACCCCCTAAAACCCCCAAGAAAATCCATGAAACCTAAAATACCCCAAGAAAAAACCCTTAAAAACTAAAAATTCTAAAAATCATAAAAACACTAAAAACCCAAATAAAACATAAAACCACCTAAAACCACTAAATGACATAAAACCCTTAAAAATCATTAAACCCCCAAAATCCAAAGATAACACTAACCCCCCCCCCCCCCCAAACCCTAACATCCCTATATAGATATAAAAACCGGAAAAAACTCTACAACCCCTTAAAAAACCTAAAATAACAAAAAACCCAAAAACCCATTTAAAATACCTTTATAATCAAAATAACCCCTAAATAACCCCTAAAACATGTAAAATCCCTAAACCCTAAAAAAACTAAACCCTATACCATACACCCTAAACCCAATACACTACACCCTACACTCTATACCCTACACTCAAAACTCCATACCCCAAACCGGAAACCCTGTACCCTTCACCCTAAACCCTGAAACCCACACTCAAAACCTTGTACACTACACCCTTAACCGTAAATAATAAACCCTAAAAATTTACCCAACACCCCAAGCCCTAAAACCTACACTATAAACTATATACCCTACACATTAAATCCTACAACCTAAACCCTACATCCTAGACCCAAAACCATAATATATTCACCCTTATCCCTATACCCTATATCCTAATCCATAAACCACGACACCCAAAAACCTATTCCCCACATTGTAAAACATAAACCCTACACCCAAAAACATACACCCCACACCCCTAATACAAAACACAACAACCTAAAAACCATAAAAACCATAAAAACTCTAGAAAATCCAGAAAACCATAAAACATTCCTAAAATCCTAAAACCTCTTAAAACCCATAAAAATAAAAATAAATCTAGAAACCCATAAAAAAATAAAAACACTTAAATCCTTAAAAATTCTTGAAAACCCCTAATAAACCCTAATAACTCCTAAAATATATAAAAACACAGAATACCCTAAACCCCTGAAAATCCCTAAAACCCTGAAAATCTAAAAAAACCCTTAAAATAGCAAAAGCCCTGAAAAATTGATAACTCTAAAACAACCCTAAAACCAAGTAAAACAAAAAATACCTAAAAACCTCGTAACCCATTAAAAACCCCTAAAACCCTAAAAACCCTAAAAACATGTAAAACTATGAAAAACAAAAACATTATAAAAAAAACCTAATAATCTCTAAAGCACTAAAAACCCTTAAAAACATAAAAAACACAAATTCAAAATAGCTCTAAAAACCCCCAAAATCCCATAAATACCCATAAAAAACCTTGAAACACTAAACATTATTAAAATCCATAAACAGCATAACAACCCTAAACCCCCTAAAATTCCTTAGAAACCCACAAAAGACACTAAAATCCACCACACACCCTTAAAAACCGTAAAACTATTTAAAATGAAAAAAACCCCTAAACCCTATTAATAACACTAAAAAACTAAAAAAACCAAAAAAATAGAGAAAGCCCTTAAACACCCATAAAATTACCATAAAGTATGATAAAGAAAAGTAAAACCCCAAAAATACCATAAGATCATAAATAACACTAAAAGACTCAAAAACAATAAAATCACTAAAAGTCCCTAAAAATTCTAAAAACACTAAAAGTCCATAAACCCCCTAAAAAAATAAAAAACACACTAAAACCCCTAAAAACTAAAAAACCCTAAAATCACTAAATGTATATAAAATAAACTAAGGAATAGGTGAATCTAAAAACCCTAAAGGAAACAAAAAAACCCATAAACCCCTAAAATATCCTAAAATAAGAAATAAACCCCAAAAGGACCCTAAAACCATATAGGTAATGAAACCATAAAAACTCCAAAAACTCCAAGCGGCCCTAAACCCTAAAAAGCTAAAGAAAAATAAAAAAATACTAAAACCCAAAAGGACCAAAAAAAAGGCCCTAACAATCCTAAATGAAACTAAAATCCCTAAAACCCTAAAAGACCCTACAACCCCTTGAAACTATTTAAAACCCATAAAACGCCAATATAAACCCCAAAATATTTTAATCCCCTAAAGGACCCTCAAAGACCTCAAACCCCTAAAAGTCCATAAAAATCTCAAACCCATTAAAACCAACAAAAGAGACTAAAAATCATAAAAACACTTAAATACCCTAAAACCCATACAAAACCTATTAAAAAATTTAAAAGCCCAAAAAAATCAAAAACACCAAACCCCCAAAAGACCCATAAAACCCTAAAAAACCATAAACCCCTAAAATACTAAAACACTTAAAAACTATAATAACCCAAAAAAACATAAAAACATTAAAAAATACCAAAAACCCTAAAAGCAATAAAAAATTTAAAAAAACCAAAAAAACCTAAGAATCATAAAAATCCAAAAAAAATCCAATCAATGTCCATAATACCCATAAAACCCCTAATATATATTAAGGATCCAAAAACAATATAAAACCACAAAAATGACTCTACAAAACCTAAAACCACCAAAGAACAATAAAAAACCTTAAAACCCCTAATAGAACCAGAAAAATAAAAACCTAAAAGACCTTAAAACCCTAAAAACCATAAAAACCCATAAAAGGTGTTCAAAACCTAAAAGACCCATCTCTAGTATAAATTTTCTATATAGACACGGTTTTTCCAAAAATCATGGATATAGAGGAGACCTATAGGAATGGGTTTCCCAAGACCATGGATATAGGAATTTCTTCAAAGTCTGTATCTTGGGTTTTTTCAAAACTGTGGCTATATAATTTTACTACAGTTTCAGTTTCTAAAACCCATGGCTAGAGGTCTCCCAGGCATGAGAGGGAAAAAGTTCCTATGAAAAATGAGCAAGAGACCCTATTTCCAGGGTTTACATACTACAACCACAGTTTTTAATAATATTTATAACAATATATATACCTAGAGATGTTTTTGGTGTTGTGGTTTGGCGGCTGAAAGCCAAAGATGAGGTATAGAGATCAAATCCTACTAGGAACATATTTTTTTGGGAGATTTAAATGGTTTACTAGGGATCTATCCGTGGTTTTCCATTTTGTAAATAATACCTATAGCGATATTTTAACCCATGTCTATAACTCAACTAGCACGGTGGAAAACTGAGGGAGCTATTTCCACGGTTGTCCAAATCGTGAAAATAGATTTTGTTGACATAGTGGACAGCCATAGAAACAACCCACAAAACAATAGATATAGATTTTAGATATATAAGTGCCAATACATTCCATGGTCCATCTGGACTACGAATATAGGTTATAGCCATGTTTTTTGAGGTTATACCCCAATTTTGACTGTGGATATAAGTTAGTTTTGTACTTGTGCATAAAGGTTCCTAAGAACCCTAAAACCTATAAAATTACCAAAAGAACCTCAAATCCCTAAAAAACCTCGTAAAACCAAAAAACCCAAAAAGAATTTGAATAGCATAAATACTGTAAAGACCCCAGAATCTGTAAAAATCCTAAAAGACCCTAAAACCCGAAAATGACCAAAACCCCGAAAAATTATTTTAATCCCTTAAATCCCATTAAACCTAAACCCAAACAGAATCATTAAAAAATAAAAAAAAATCTATAAACCACATGATCAACCATAAAACCCTAAAAACCCTAAAACCATTAAAAACCCTAAAAAACAAATTATCCTCTAAAACCCAAAAAAAATAATAAAACAGCTAAAAACCCAAAACCCCAAAAAATCGTAAAAATCTTCAAAATTGTAAAAAAAATTAAAACACTAAAAACAACTAGAAACAAAAAAACATCCATAAACTCCAAGAAACCCTAAAACCCATAAA
The DNA here is from genome assembly GCA_963277665.1 of Viscum album. Taxonomy (NCBI): domain Eukaryota; kingdom Viridiplantae; phylum Streptophyta; class Magnoliopsida; order Santalales; family Viscaceae; genus Viscum; species Viscum album. The sequence goes on from OY728121.1 coordinate 363,525,567, forward strand.
ATCATAAAAATATAAGAAACCGCAAAAACACTAAAAAACATAGACCCCTAAAATATCCCAAGAATCCATTTAAAAACATAAAAATGATAAAAAAAATAAAAACACCTAAAAACCCTAAAAACCACTAAAAACCATAAACCATAAAAAACACTTAAAACACCTTAAAACAATAAAACTGTAAAAACCATAAAAACCCTTAAAACCATAATAACCCTAAAAGGCTCTACCCCCCCCCCCCCAACCCTAGAAGACATTAAAACCCCTAAATTTCTATAAAACACCAAAAAGTCCTAAAAACCCTCTAAACCACTAAAAGGACCGCAAAACCCTTTAAACCCTAAAACATATGCACTGCACCATAAAAACTCACCCTATATCCTATACCGTACTCCAAAAAACATATAACCCACACATTAAACATTATTCCATACACCCTAAACCCAATACCTAACAACCTAATGTAATACCGTACATTCTAAAACCTAAACACTACACCCAGAAACTTATACCATACACCATAAACCCTAAACCATACACTTTTAATCCAATACCCTACACTATAAACCCTAAACAATGTTCTCTAAACCCTATACCCTACTTCCAAAACCCAATACCCTACAACCTAAACCCTATACCAATGACCCTTAACATTATACCCTATACCCTTCCCCAAAACCCCAAACTCTTCACCAAAAAATGTTGACACTACACCCAAAACCGTTTACCCTACACCAAAAAAACCAAAAACCCAAACACTACACCCTAACCCCTACACCATAAATTCCATACCCTACAACATAAACCCTTAACCCTACACCCTAAACTTTATACATTACTCCCAAAAATAGGAAACCTACACCCGAACCCCTATAACCTACACCTTAAAACCTACACCCTACACGGTATACCTTACATCATAAAACCTAAACCATAAACCATACACCCTAAACCATATACCCTACACCCTAAACACTAAACCCTACTGCCTAATTCTTAAATCCTACACCCTAAACCCTAAACCCGACACCCAAAAACCTACACCTAGCACCCAAAACCCAAAACCCTATACCTTTCACCCCAAATCCTACTTCTTAATTCATATACCCTTCACCCTAAACCCTAAATTGTACACCCTAAACCATATACCCACGACCTTAACCTCTAAAACCTTCACCTTAAACCCTAAACACTACAAACTATTCCCAAAGACCTCCACCATAATCTTTATACCTTACACCCCAAAACCCTAATCCCCTAAACAAAAACCCTAAACCAAAAACTCTATACATTCTAACCAAAACCCTAAACCCTACTTCCCATACCTTATACCCAACCCCCTAAATTGTACACCCAACACCCAAAACCCTATACCTTAGACCCAAAACCATAATCCTTATACCCCAAATACCATACCCTAAACTCTTAACCCTATACCCTACACCCTAAACCACATACTGTATACCCTAAACCTTATACCCTATACCATACACAATAAATCCTAAAAATCCAAAAACATCCTTAAAAATACATAAAACATCCAAACCCCTATAAAAATATGAAACAACCCTTAAAACCCTAAAATCCATAAAAACCCTAAAAATATCTAAAAACCATATAAACCATAAGAGAAAACCATTAAAACCCCAAATAAGACCCTAAGACCCCTAAAAACCCATAAAAATCATTAAAAACCTAAAACTCTAAAACCTGATAAATTATTAAAAATGTCAAAAAAATCACAAAAACCATAAAGAAATTTAATAAAAACAATTTGAAACCCCTATAAATCCCCAAAAACCCCAACAAAACCCTAAAAGACCCAACAACCCTAAAAACACTCAAAGAACCCTAAAATCCCTAAAAGAGTCCCGAAAACCAAAAACCCCTAAAAGAACACTACAATCCCCTAAAACCCTTAAAAAAAACTAAAATCCCTAAACACCCTAAATACACTAAATACTATAAAAACAAAAAATATTATTCAAAACCCCAAAAAACACCAAATATAATAAAAACACCTAAAAATACACTAAAAATTTCAAACAAAAAAAACCCTAAAAACCCAAAAACCTTTAAAACCCAGAAATACCCCAAACCCCCTAAAAGACCCCTTCATGACCCTGAACCCCCTTAAAAGATCGTCCAACACCCTTATAAACCCCCACAAAGCCCAAAAATACCCCAAAACCACTAAAAATACAAAAATTCCAAAAAATTCAAAAAACCATTCAGAAACCTAAAAAATATTCAAAATCACTTAAAAACTAAAACAAAAAAATAGAAAAAAACCCTAAAAACGTGAAAACACTAAAATCCTAAAACCCAATAAAAACTATAATTCATTGAAAACCCTAAAATCCTTACAAACTCAAACAAACATACTAACCCTTAAAATCCTAAAACCCCAAGAATACACAAAAAAACCAAAAAACCCCCTAAAACCCGACTAAAACCATTAAAAACCCAAAAAACACTAAAAACCTTGTGAACTCAGAAAAAATCTAAAACCCAAAAACCAAAAAAAAACACTATAGACAAATAAAACTCCAAAAACCCTTAAAACCCCCTAAAAATATAAAAAAATAAAAAAATTCAAAAAAACCATTTAAAACCAAAAACCGTAAAAAACGTAAAAAAACCCATAAACCCCCAAAAACACTAAAAAAATTAAAAACCCTAAAAACATAAAAAACTATAAAAATTCTAAAAACCCTCAAAACCCCAAACCCATAAAAAACCTAAAAAACTTGAATCCTAAATACTAAACCCTACACCCTACACCCTAAACCCTAAACCTTGTTCCTGAAACCACAAACCCAATACCCCAGACCCTAAACCCTAATCCCTAAACTCTACACCCTAAAAAATATACCCTATACTGTAAACCCTAAACCCTACACCCTAAACCTTGTACCTTTCATCCTAAAAACAAATTCCTACACTTTAAACCCAAGATCGTACACCTAAACCCTTTACCCTATACCGTAAACCCTAAGAGACCATAAAATTCCTAAATAGACACTAATAGATCCTAAGGCACCGAAAGTACCCTAAAAACACTAAATACCATAAAATACCCTAAAACCCCAAAAGAACCCCTAAAATACCATAATACCATAAAAATGTAAAAGACTCTAAAATCATCTAAAACCCCATAAAACCAATTAAAAAACCTAAATCCCTAGAAATCCTAAAAACAATAAAAAATACACAAAAAACAAAAAAAAAATCCCAAACTATCACTAGAATTATTAAAATTCAGAAAACCCATTAAACCCCTAATAAAACCCTAAAACCCCCCAAAATGACCCTAAAGACGAACAAAAACCTAAAACACAATAAAACCTAAAAAAACAATAAAAGACATTAACAACACTATAAAACCCTAAAACACACAAAAACCCTCTAAAACCACTAAAACACACTAAAAATACACTAATGAACCTTTAAAAAACACTAAAAACTCATAAAAACCAAAAAAACTATAAAACCACTAACAACATGAAAACTATTAAAAATCCCAAAAAATAAAAATCCCCTAAATACCTACTTAAAAACCCTAAAACCCTAAAAAACCAGTAACCCACACAAGACCCTCAAACCCCTAAATACCCTAAATGACCATAGTATCCCTAAAATACCCTAAAACCCATAGAAACCCCTAAAAACCCAAAAAAAATACGAAAAATCACAAAAACCCATAAAACCTTTAAACCACTAAAAAATACAGAAAAACAACCAAAAAAATCTAACAACCCAAAAAAACTTAAAAAGACCCAATGTACCCTAAAAAGACACTAAAAACCCTGAAATCCCTAAATAACTAAATTCCTTAAAACACCAAAAAAACTCTAAAACCCTAAAATAATATAAAAATATAAAACCCTAAAATACTCTAAATACACTAAAACCCGAAAAAATCAACAAACTCTAAAACCTATTTAAAATACCTAAAGGAAACTAAATCCCATAAAAACATAAAACCCATAAAGACACTATATTAACCTAAAAATTCCCTAAAAGAATCTAACACCCCCCCAAAGGACCCTAAAAATCATAAAACACAAAAAGATGCTAAAATCCCAAAAATATCAAGGACCTTGAAAGACCATAAAAACTGTAAAGGACGCTAAATCCTATAAAACATTTAAAGAGACTAAAACCACATAAAACACAAAAAATTACTAAAAACCCTAAAACTCCTAAAATCCATAAGACTCTAAAAACCCTCAAACCCTAAAAACCCAAAAACACGAAAACCCAAAAACCCCATAAAAACCAAAAGTCCCCTAAAAACACTAAAAATCAAAAAATCCTAAAATAATAAAAACCAAAAAAACTGTAAAAACCTTAAAAAGCCTAAAACCACTAAAAATCTAAAAAACCTAAAATACACTGAACCCCCTAAAAACATTTAAAACCATTAATTCCATAAAAACACTTAAAACCACTTAAAACCCTAAAAACCACTTTAAACCCCTAAAACACTTAAAATAACAAAAACCCCTTGAAATCCAAAAAAACACATAAAACCCCAAAAACCTCAAAAAACAATAAAGGCCCAAAAACCCATTAAAATTCCTAATAATATTAAAATACATAAAAACTTTAAAGACAATAAAAACCCTTAAAACCATATAAGACACTAAAACCATAAAAATCTAAAGACCCTAAAAAACCTAAAAACCATAAAAAACCATAAAACCTATACACAACAACCTAACAACCAATGATTCGAAAAAACATATAAAAACATAAAATATAATAGAAACATTAAAAAAATAGAAAAACCTAAAAACCCTAATAACTATAAAATCAATAAAAATAAATTTAAGCTAAAACCCCCTAAAAAGACAAAATGCCATAAAACGAATAACACCCCAAAAAATATTAATAGACCATAAAACCCTTAAACCATAATAAGAACCATAAAAACCCAAGACACTCATAAAAACACTAAACCCAACACCCTAAAGACAAAATCCGGCCTCGTAATGACTAAACCACTACCCACAACCCTAAACCGTATAATTTAAACATGACACCCTGTAACCTAAACCCAAATTCCTACACCCCAGACAGATACCTTAAACCCTACAAACTATACCCTACACCATAAACCTTATACCCTACACACTAAACCCTAAACCCTACACCCTAAAGCATACACCACATATCGCAAACCATAAAATTAAAACCCTATTCCTAAAACTTTAAAACCAAAACTGTACACCCTAAACCCAATACCCCATAACCTAAACCCTAAACCCTAAAAACTAAACCCAACATCATAAACTGTATAGACATCAAACAAAACCCAAAACCCTGAACCCTAAACCCTATAACCAAAACCCTGAACCTTATGACCTACACCATAAACCCTATAACCTCCACCCTAAACCATTTACCCCACACCCTAGAGCTATAACTAACACCCTAAAACATAACCCATACTCCTTATAACCTACACCATAAACCCTAATCCCTAATCCCTAAACCCTATTCCCAATAATGTAATCAGCACACCCTACACTGTAAATAGTATACCCTACACCCTAAACTCTATACCATACACCCTAAGAAAATTCACCGATATTCCTTTGTTGACATTGATACCCTCATATGGCGGCCCAACATGGTGGGTAAATTCAATACTCGGGATTTTTACCGTCTGAAGTGCCAACATGGGATGACTCCCCCATCATGGATGGACAAATTTAGGGCTCCTTTCATTCCCCCTTCACACTTTGTTATGATCTGGAAAAGTTGGCGGAATCGGCTTCCAACTCATGCTCAGCTAAAAGTGGCTGGCTGGCATCTTGCTTCTGCATGTTTTTTATGCAGGACGACAGAAGAGCACTATGATCACATCTTCCTAAATTGTACCTTTGCCTTGGACCTTTGGCGCTGTCTACTGCAATGCTTCTACATGAACTGCTTCCTACAAGGACTGATTTTCGATTTTTTGCGTGGCCTGGTGGAGGCGAAACGAAGTGATCAGGTTCATAACCTGTTGCTTGCTGGTGCGGAGGAAATTATTCATTATGTATGGGCTGATTGCAACACTTCCGAATTCAATCAGCAACCCCTTATGCTGCATGGAGGCATGGTCTCCATTCACAAGATGATTCAGACTACTTCACGAATTCAAACAGGTTCGATGTGGAATGATGTTGATGATCTAATGTTACTGTTCTCTCTTGGTGTAAACACCTAGAAATTTCAAGGGAAATTTTTTCCTAAATTTTCTTTGGAATTTTACAAGAACACAGTTTCTGATGGAACCTGATTCCGAGGCCCGGTGTTCCCGGAATCATTTTCCGAAGTTTGGCTCGGGTACGTTCAGTGAACGGACGAGCGGGCTTTTCTAACTTTTGAACCGGTGTCCGGAATCGAATTCTGAGGGCACCGATGGAATCGCAACACCTCTATTTTCTTAGAAATGCCTCTTCCGGAGTTGCGTTTTCTCGGTTGTGGTTTTTATTTTTTTTGGGTTTAAAGTTATGAAATAAAATAAATTTGTGCGACAATTTTATTTTTATTTCACTTAAGCCACTTAAAAGCCACTTAAAACTGCTTAAGATGAGTTGATGCAGATAAGGCGCTATCCAAAAATATCCTACCCTCTTGGTAGGAAATTTGTGAGGTGGGGCCCGTACGATCCCCACCGTTTCTTTTCCGCTAAGTAACGCACCCGCGAAAACCCGTCATTATGAAGTCAACTGACGCATTTTCTTATATTCTTAATGCACCATTTAGTTGGGCGGTTTTATTCGTTGAATTAATTCTATGAATTAATTTAATCGTTTCTTAACCAGTTTTTAAATCCTTTGGCGTAATAATAAAATAAGACCAACACACGACTTCTGAAAAAATGTTCGTTGAGAGGATTTGACAGAAACCAAGAGTTCTTCATCCTCCTTTGCGAAGAACGCGAATAACGCGAAGAACGTTGGCCTCCGACGAAGAACGCCGAACCTGTGGAAATCGAAGACGCGACGCCGTGTGCCGTGACGCCGACGTTTCCTCTCCCGCGACATTCTTCTGCAACGTTCCTTCATCCGCAACGAAAATCTTCGATCACCCATTGAGGTGAGAGATTGCGGTTCTTTAATTTTACTTTGTGGATTAAAACAAAAAAATGGATTTAATTATTATTAATTAAATATGTTGTTCTTGAACCTCGGAGTTCGTCGACGCGACGGCCTTCCGCGACAATGCGACGCCTATCCGCGACGCGACGATCGCCTCCTTCCGTGGCGATCAACTCCGTGAAGAACGCGTGTGCGACGACTTGACGAGGTAGGGGTTTGTTGTGAAATAATTTATATTTCTCATGATTGTTTCTTTTAAAATAAAGAACCTGGTTTCATAAGAACAATTTTAATTGATTAAAATTGTTGTTGATATGTTGATTATTCTTCCCGATTGTTATCGCCTAACGCAGAGGGTGCGGGCCAAACAAACACGGCCCGACAACCCTCCGCAGTTCTTCGTTGTTGTGCAGATTTGGCGGGCGAAGACAAAACCTGACGCAAGGGCAATTTAATAATTCCGCAGTGAAGAACGGGTCCCGAGAGGACCAGCAGCGCAGACGGGAAGGAAAAAGGACCACCGGAGCAACTCTGGTGGCCCGCGGAAGCCACCGGCGGCGCGGGAGGCCGGTGGCGGCGGCGCCCCGGCGCGCCGCCGGACAGGGCCGCCGTGGCTGAAGGCGCGGTGGCGGCGGCCAGCGGACCTGCGGTAGCGCGGGTCCGGCTCACACACGCGGGACACGGCAAAAGTCGCATCCGCTGATTTCCAGCGCGACCCCTCAAGGGCCGCGACTCTTCCATCCCGAGGGGGTAGCGCCACGCGGCTGCCATGCTCGGCCGCGCGGCCGAGCCGAGCCGGGCCAGCCGGCCGGGCCGGGCCGCACCCTGGCCGGACCGGACTGGGTCCAGCCGGGTCGGACCGGGTCTGGTCGACCCAGTTCGGCCGACACAGGGGGGGGGGGGTCGGGCCGGGTCGGCCCGGGCCCACACCCCCGTCTTTGGACCGTTTTTGGTCTTTTTGCCCGTAACTTGATCTACGGGCCTCCATACGATGCGCCGTCAGCGGCAACGCGATCCTTGGATCGAGACGGTCATTTTGGTATATCGTACTCAAGGTTTCAGATTACATTGGGTTCGGCCGGGTTGGTTCGTACACGAAACCAACCGGGCCTTCGGAGCGGAAACGCTCATATCTTGAGTTTCGAACGTCCGATTGACGTGCCGTCAACTTTGATGGATTCCTCTAAGGGAGACGGATCTTTTGGATTACTCCTCTCGAGGTTTGGACGCAGTTGGAGTACAGTCGGGTTGGTTTTGACTTAAAAACCAACCGGGCCCCCGGGACGAAAAAGCCAATAACTTCCAGACCGGGCGTCCGATTGGCGCGCCGTCTGTTGCATTGCGTTCCTATTGACGATACGGAACTTTTGGCATCCTCTGCCTGAGTTTTGGATGCAGTTGGGTTATATCTGGGTTGGATTGTACCCGAAATCCAACCGGGCCCCTGGAACGGAAAAAGATGATATCTTTCAGACCGGATGTCCATTTGATGAACCGTCAGCGGCGTTGGTGATCTCGTCGAGAAACGGTCCCTATGAGTATACCCTATGAGAATTCGGGGTACAGTTGAGATACGGCCGGGTTGGTTCGCTTATGAAACCAACCGGGCCCCTGGGACGAAAAGGCTAATAACTCACAGACCAGGCGTCCGATTGACGCGCCGTTTGTTGTGTTGAGACCCCTGTGATGAGGAGGTACTTTGAGATACTTTTTTGTGGGACTTGTGATGTTTTTGAGTATCGAACAGCAGCTCGTGGAGCGGACCCTCCTGGAGACGAGCGTGCGGAGTACGGAGACCGTGTAGCCGACTGAGACCTGATGACTGCTTGTCCGATTCGACTCGGAGAGACTTGGATAGCCCAGTGGGGAGCACTAATTTGTGAGCTGGCAGACCCACGACGGAGGAGCACTACTGTGTGAGGTGGAAGACCCACGGTACTCGATAGGAGGAGTACCTCTGTAGGCTATGAGGGGGAGCACTACTGTGTGAGGTGGCAGACCCATGGCGGGAAGCACTATTGTGTGAGGTGGCAGGCCTGCGGTACTCGAAGGGAGGAGTACCTCAGCAGTCTTAGGTTAGTGAGCAGTACCTCAGAGTCGTGACAGGACCACTGTACACTCTAGAGACGAGGTTCTTCAGCAGATACAGTTTCGATAATGAAAATCCTGGTTTGAGATGAGTCTATGACCTTTGTGTTTCCTCATGATTGAGATGGGTTTCTTGATAACTTGGGTATATGTATGTGCATATACCTGGGTGGTGGTTATCCGTTGATTTCATAATCCCTGTGTTTTCTCATGATTGAGACGGGTTACTTGATAACTTAGGTATATGTATGGGCATATACCTAAGTAGAGGTTATCTGTTGAGATTTTCTTTGTGGTTATCCTTGTTGTTTTAGTGAGACCTTGAGGGTATCGGGGTCCCTACTGAGTGTCGTTATACTCACCCCTGCAAGGGCTATGCCCGCACCTCGTTGTGTTGGTTGCAGACGACGAGCAGTGCTGACGGAGGCCGAGTGTTCGAGGACTGGATGGTACCCGGAGGTGGACGACACGACGAGTCAGTATTTGGAGGTGGACTTCACGGTTAGACGACACTCGGAGGAGGTTGACGGGTGAGAGCGTTGTGGAGGCTGTCAGTACCTACCCTTCAGGTAGGATCCGTGGTGGACAATCCAGGAGCTTCTCCATCTGTACCTACCCTTCAGGTAGGATCTGAGGATGACGACCCAGGAGCTGCTTCTGTTCTTCCAGCTGTTGAATTTTCCTGTTGTACTGGTTCAGTTGTAGTTGTACTTTCTTTTGGGTTTGTATTCTGTCCCATTTACCTTTCAGCACTTCTCTTTGTACTTAGTGTTTTACTTCCGCTTGTACTCTGTAGTGTTTGTTTACTTTTATAAAGGCAATGCCTTCCCAGTTATCGGGATTTACGCCTTTGGTGCTAGTCGCCCGCCCCTGGCCTATGGAAGGCGGGCTTGGGGTAGTCACGGCACGGGCCCCGAGGACGGGTCGTGACAAATTGGTATCAAATGAGTTCGGTTCTACCAAAGAAATTATAACTCTGATATTTTCTTTCTATGAAGCAATAGTGTTAAGAGTACTAAGTGTGATTTTCAGTTCAGGGAGTCCAGTGTTGGTGCGGGTGGCCGACGTATCCATACACCAGGACCCTGACAACTAGTTTCTGACTTTGTGCATGAAAACACCGATTGCGTGTGTGTTTCCAGAAGTTTTTAAATGTCAGCTCAAACTGGGTCATCTCACCAGGAATATTCTTTTGGTCGTGTCATGTTGTTTCTTTCAGGATGCCTCCCCGTGGACGACCAGCTAGAGCCCCGAGAGTGGTACGTACTGACATCCCGCCGAGAGACGAGGCCTCAGTATGGGGCCCTATCCCAGTTGAGGCACCAGCGGAGGCACCAGTGGTACTACTACCCATTGGGCCACCAATGCCACCAGCCCCAGCAGTAGAGGATGCACGTCGCTTGAGCTCACTTCACGAGTTCCAGCGCTAGAGGCCACCTAGGTTCCAGGGAGGGACGGACCCGTAGGCGGCTGAGGATTGGATGGAGGCTATGGTGAAAGTCTTCAGGCTAGTGGGGACGCCGACAGATTTCATAGTGATCCTTGCTGCCAGCCTTCTTCAGGCAGCAGCAGGCAGATGGTGGAGCCTGATGCTTCAGATGCATGACGAGGTGACACTTCTATGGGCAGACTTCGAGAGCCTATTCCGGGCAGAGTTTGTACCAGCCACCCTTCGAGCGGTTCATATACAGGAGCTACTTCAGCAGCGGCAGGGCAGCATGTCAGTGGCGCAGTACTCAGCGAGATTCACAGACCTCTCGCGCTACTCTACAGACATGGTACAGGACCCATTCTTCAGGGCCCGAATCTTCGAGCAGGGGCTCAGGCGGGAGATCAGAGCTTCGGTTGTATCGCACAACATTCCGACACAGACAGGGGTGTTGGAGAGATCCCTCTTAGTGGAGAGTTTCCTTGCTGAGCAGTCTCCAGCAGTAGGACCCACCACTAGGTGGCATGTGCTAGAGTCTTCTGCAGCAGGCAGTAGACAGATGACGCAGAGGTCCAAGAGGACCATTCCTACAGGTGGTCGACCGCGTGACTCAGGTTCGGTAGTGCGAGGCACCAAGGGAAGTGATAGAGCTAGACCTGCCATGAAGTGTTACTCCTGCAGCGGGATTGGTCACATGGAACGTGATTGTCCGACCCACCATGTAGATGACCAGCAGTTAAATGAAGAACCTCCCAGGCAGAGGTAGAGGTTTGATCAAGGCAGACCACTAGGAGTAGGCGACCATGGCAGAGGAGCTGGTCGTGCAGCTGGAGGTGGACGACGCTTCGGGGTGTTGCCACCACCACCACCAGGAGGTCCACCCCGACCACAGGGAACTGGTGGACATGGGAGAGCTCAGCTTCAGGCAGCTGAGGCCTACGATCATGGAGCTCCGGAAGCAGATGAACGGGAGCGGGACTAGCTCCAGACATGGAGACTTTTGTTTATGCTGCTTATAGCTTTGTTGATGTTTGTTGTAGATGCCTCGGGCCTTTGTATTATGATCTGCAATAATAAAAGACGAATACCCTTGTGTTGTTTTTATTCCTGTCCTCTTTTGTGTTGTTACTAAGAGGTTCCGGTTTAGACTGTTGACTTGACCCTCACTTGTGAGACATCTACTAGAGGAGACCCAGTTACCACACACTGATGCCGACAGTGTGACTCAACCCTTGGAGGTGAGAGTAATGGTTGGATCTCTTGGTAGTATCTTCAAGGCCTTACGACGTCATCCTTGGTATGGATTAGTAACATCCATGTCGGAATTGACTGTATTAGGCAAAGGAAGTGGTTCATCCAGGGGATGAGACCAGATTTATATTATCGGAAAAGAAGAAATATTAGCAGCTCTTGTTGGACCGGAGATGGTCCATGCCACAATAGAGAAGTTCCAGGTCATCCAGGAGCGTATGAGGACAACTCAGAGCCGGCAGAAGTCTTTTGCTGACAGGAGGCGGAGGACACTTGAGTTCGAGGATGGCGATCACGTCTTCTTGCGTGTCTCACCTCGATATGGATTACAGAGATTTGGCCGAGGCGGAAAGTTGTTTCCATGCTTCATCAGACCCTTCCAGGTCCTCAGCAGGATTGGCGAGGTGGCTTAACGCCTGGCTCTACCACCTCAGTTGCACCGGGTTCACGACCCGACACATATCATCGACCATGAGGAGCTGGACGATGGCGATGGGGTATCTTTCACGGAGGTTCCAGTAGGGATCGAGGATCGACAGGAGCGGATCCTACGAGGACGATCGATTCCTCGGGTGCACTTTCTTTGGCAGTACGGGAACCTCCAAGTGAGCACATGGGAGCAGAAGGCTAAGATTCGTGCTCTGTACCGCTTTTGTGACCCTAGTTTATGTTAAAGCTTTATGGGGATGTAAAGCCCTGTGGTGGGAGTAATGTAAATACCCATAAATTTCAAAGGAAATATTTTCCTAAATTTTCTTTGTAATTTTACAAGAACGCAGTTTCTGAGGGAACCTGATTCCGAGGCCCGGTGTGCCCAGAATCATTTTCCGAAGTTTGGCTCTGGTACGTTCAGTGAACAGATGAGCGGGTTTTTCTAACTTTTGAACCGATGCCCGGAATCGAATTCTGAGGGCAGCGATGGAATCGCAGCACCACTATTTTCTTTAAAACGCCTCTTCCGGAGTTTCATTTGCTCGGTTGTGGTTTTTATTTTTTTTGGGTTTAAAGTTATGAAATAAAATAAAGTTGTGTGACAATTTTATTTTTATTTCACTTAAGCCACTTAAAATCCACATAAAGCTGCATAAGATGAGTTGATGCGGATAAGGTGCTATCCAAAAATATCCAACCCTCTTGGTAGGATATTTGTGAGGTGGGGCCCGCACGAGCCCCACTGTTTCTTTTCCTCTAAGTAACGCACCCGAGAAAACCCGTCATTATGAAGTCAACTGACGCATTTTCTTAAATTCATAACGCACCATTTAATTGGGAGGTTTTATTCGTTGAATTAATTCTATGAATTAATTTAATCGTTTATTAACCTGTTTTTCAATCCGTTGGTGTATTAATAAAATAAGACCAACGCACGACTTCTAGAAAAATGTCCGTTGAGAGGATTTGACAGAAACCAAGAGTTCTTCATCCTCTTTCGCGAAGAACACGAAGAACGCGAAGAACGCCGGCCTCCGACAAAGAACGCCGAACCCGCGGAAATCGACGACACGACGTCGTGTGCCGCGACGCCGACGTTTCCTCTCCTGCAACATTCTTCTGCGACGCTCCTTCATCCGCAACGAAAATCTTCGATCACCCGTTGAGGTGAGAGATTGAGGTTCTTTAATTTTACTTTGTGGATTAAAACAACAAAATGGATTTAATTATTATTAATTAAATCTGTTGTTCTTGAACCTCGAAGTTCGTCGACACGACGCCCTTCCGCGACAACGCGACACCTATCCGCGACGCGACGATCGCCTCCTTCCGCGGCATTCAACTCCGCGAAGAACGCGTGTGCGACGACTTGACGAGGTAGTGGTTTGTTGTGAAATAATTTATATTTTCTGTGATCGTTTCTTTTAAAATAAAGAACTCGGTTTCATAAGAACAATTTTAATTGATTAAAATTGTTGTTTAGTATGTTGATTATTCTTCCCGATTGTTATCGCCTAACGCAGAGGGTGCGGGCCAAACGAACACGGCCCGACAACCCTCCGCAGTTCTTCGTTGTTGTGCGGATTTGGCGGGCGATGAAAAAACATGACGCAAGGGCGATTTAATGATTCCGCAGTGAAGAATGTGTCCCGAGAGGACCAGCGGCGCAAACGGGAAGGAAAACGGACCACCGGAGCAACTCCGGGGGCCCGCGGAAGCCACCGGCGGCACGGGTCGCTGGCGCGGCGGCACGCCGCCGCGGCCGCGCAGGTCTGTCTCACACACGCGGGACGCGGCAAAAGCCGCATCCACTGATTTCCAGCGCGACCCCTCGAGGGCCGCAGCTCTTCCATCCCGCGGGGGCAGCACCCCGCGGCTGCCACGCTCGGCCGCTCGGCCGAGCTGAGCCGGGCCGCGCCCTTGCCGGACCGGAACGGGTCCAGCCGGGTCGGACCGGGTCAGGTCGACCTGGTTCGGCTGACCTAGGGGGGGTCGGGCCGGGTCGACCCGGGCCCAGACCCCCCGTCTTTGGACCGTTTTCGGTCTTTTGCCCATAACATGAGCTACGGGCCTCTGAACGATGCGCCGTCAGCGGAAACACGATCATTCGATTGAGACGTTCGTTTTGGTATATCGCACTCAATGTTTTGGATTACATTGGGTTCATCCGGGTTGGTTCATACACGAAACCAACCGGGCCTTCGAAGCGGAAACGCTCATATCTTGAGTTCCGGACGTCCGATTGATGTGCTGTCGACTTTGATGGATTCCTCTAAGGGAGAGGGATATTTTTGATTACTCTGCTCGAGGTTTGGACGCAGTTGGAGTACAGTCGGGTTGGTTTTGACTTAAAAACCAACCGGGCCCCCGGGACGAAAAAGCCAATAACTTCCAGACCGGGCGTCCGATTGATGTGCTGTCTGTTGTGTTGCATTCTTGTTGATGATACGGAAATTTTGGCATCCTACGACCGAGTTTTGGATGCAGTTGGGTTATAGCCGGGTTGGATTGTACCCGAAATCCAACCGGGCCCCTGGAACGGAAAAAGATGATATCTTTCAGACCGGACGTCCGTTTGGCGAACCGTCAGCAGCGTTGATGATCTCGTCGAGAAAAGGTCCCTATGAGTATACCTTATGAGAGTTCGGGGTATAGTTGAGATACGGCCGGGTTGGTTCGCTTACGAAACCAACCGGGCCCCTGGGACGAAAAGGCTAATAACTCACAGACCAGGCATCCGATAGACGCGCCATCTGTTGGGTTGAGACCCCTGTGACGAGGATGTCCTTTAAGATACTTTTTCATGGGACTTGTGATGTTTTGGAGTATTGACCAGTAACTCGTGGAGCAGACCCTCCCGGAGACGAGAATGCGGAGTACGGAGACCGTGTAGCCGGCTGAGACCTGATAACTGCTTGTCTGATTCAACTTGGAGTGACTTGCATAGCCCAGTGGGGAGCACTACATTGTGAGGTGGCAGACCCATGGCGGAGGAGCACTACTGTGTGAGGTGGCAGACCCGCGGTACTCGACAGGAGGAGTACCTCTGTAGGCTATGAGGGGGAGCACTACTGTGTGAGGTGGCAGACCCATGGCGGGAAGCACTACTGTATGAGGTGGCAGGCCCGTGGTACTCGACGGGAAGAGTACCTCAGCAGTCTTAAGTTAGTGAGCAGTACCTCAGAGTCGTGACAGGACCACTGTACACTATAGAGATGAGGTTCTTCGGCAGATACAGTTTCGATAATGAAAATCCTAGTTTGAGCTGAGTCTATGACCTTTGTGTTTTCTCATGATTGAGATGGGTTACTTGATAACTTGGGTATATGTATGGGCATATACCTGGGTGGTGGTTATCTGTTGATTTCATAATCACTGTTTTTTCTCATGATTGAGATGGGTTACTTGATAACTTAGGTATATGTATGGGCATATACCTACGTAGAGGTTATCTGTTGAGATCTTCTTTGTGGTTATCCTTGTTGGTTTTAGTGAGACCTTGAGGGTCTCGGGGTCCCTACTGAGTATCGTTATACTCACCCCTGCACAGGCTATGCACGCACCTCGTTGTGTTGGTTACAGACGATGAGCAGTGCTGACGGAGGCTGAGTGTTCGAGGACTGGACGGTACCCGGAGGTGGACGACACGACGAGTCAGTATTTGGAGGTGGACTTCATGGTGAGACGACACTCAGAGGAGGTTGACGGGTGAGAGCATTGTGGAGGCTATCTGTACCTACCCTTCAGGTAGGATCCATGGTGGACGATCCAGGAGCTGCGCCATCTGTACCTACCCTTCAAGTAGGATCCGAGAAGGACGACCCAGGAGCCGCTTCCGTTCTTCCAGCTATTGACTTTTCCTATTGTACTGGTTCAGTTGTAGTTGTACTTTCTTTTGGGTTTGTATTCTGGCCCATTTACCTTTCAAAACTTCTCTTTGTACTTAGTGTTTTACTTCCACTTGTACTCTGTAGTGTTTGTTTACTTTTAGAAAGGCAATGCCTTCCCAGTTATCGGGATTTACGCCTTTGGTGCTAGTCGCCAGCCCCTGGCCTATGGAAGGCGGGCTTGGGGTAGTCACGGCACAGGCCCCGAGGACGGGTTGTGACACATTGGGTTGCTGGCCGAAGCAGGAATCCAATGGTCCTGAGGTTGGTTAGATGGATTCCTCCAATTCCAACGTGGTTGAATGTCTATGTTGATGGTGCGGCACTGGGAGCTCTGGGGACCTCGGGGTGTGGTGGTGTCTTTTGTACTTCACGAGGGTTCATCAAGGGCTGATTTTTTAATTTTATTACGGATGGTTGTGCCTATGAAGTGGAGCTTTGGGCCATTATAAAGTATATGAAATATGTGAGGGCAGAGGATTTGGATTGAGTCAGACTCGATGCTTGCGGTTTCGGCTCTCAAGAATTTTTCCAGGGTTGTCCCGTGTTGACTAATCTCACATTGGATTGAGTGCCTTGATATCTCCTACTCCCTATGCATTAGTGTGTCTCATGTTTACAGGGAGGCCAACTCAGTGGTAGATGCTCTCTTGAAAAGGGTGATTGATGGATGATGCTCGATGTGGTCCTTTGTGTCCCCATCTTTTTGTTCTCCCTTGGTTGACTTAGATATGAACGGTGAGATTCACTCTCACCCTTGTCGACCGATCTTGTAATTGCCTCTTTATGTTTTACTATTTTTTGGGGGGCTAGGCTTTCCTAGACGTGAACCTCTTACACCCTAAAATAACCATGAAAACAAAAAAAAATGTTAAAAAATCTACAAAACCTTAAATTAATAATTACCCATAAAAACTCTAAAAACCCTAATACCCATAAGAAATCCTTAAAACAATAAGATACCTGAGAAAATAATAAAAACAATAGAAAACCTAAAACCTTAAAAACCCTAAAAACCCCTATAGAAATCAGAGAACCCTAAAAAATATTAATAACCTTATCAAACCCAAAAAAACCATAAAACCCCCTAAAACACTACAAACTCCAAAAAACCATAACAAATCAAAACCATACAAAACCCTAAAAACCCTAAAAAACAAGAAATAAAATACTAAAAGTCACTAACATCCAAAAATTAATCAAGAAACCATAAAACCCAAAAAATAACCCTAAAACCCAAAAATACCTAAAAGGGCCCTAAAAACACATAAAAACCCTAAAAACCCAATGTACCCACAAAGATCCCCAAAACCCTTAATAACAATAAAAACCCCCAAAACCCATAAAAACCCAAAAAAGACTAAAAACCCTTAAAACCATATAAATCCTAAAAAATATTAAAGAAAACTAAAAGACCCTAACACCTATAAACCCCATTAAGAGAAACTTAAACTCACCTAAAAACCCTATAAATCCCTAAAATCTCTAAAAACCATAAAACCCATAATTTTCAAAAAAATCCAAAATACCCTAAAAACAAAAAAAATACCCTAAAAATCCTAACCCCCTCCCCCCCCCCCCCCCCACAATATAAAAATCCTGAAATCACCTAAATCCCATATGAAGACTAGAAACTCTAAAGAGTGACTAAAAATGTTAAAATGATAAAAACATAAAACCCTTAAAATCATAAAAAACATTAAAAACTATAAAAACCAAAACAAATCCACAAAAAACTACAAATCTTTAAACCCTAAAAAATCCCCAATCCCCCTAGAAAATTAATAAAACCCCCAAAATATCAAAAAAATCCCAAAAACCCCAAAAACAACAAAAAAACTAAAACTCATAAAAAACTAAAAACCCTAAATACATTGAACCCATAAACCCATGAATAACATAAAACACCTAAAAACTAAATATGAACCTATAATCTGTAAAAACCCTAAAATACACTAAAATCAAAAAACCCCAAATCCACAAAAAACCCAAAAATCCTAAAACCCCCCAAAAAATATGAATATATCTAAAGGCCCCTAATATAACTAAAAATCATTAAAGCACATAAAACCACAAAACCCCGAAGAAAAAAAACATGAAAACCCTAAAATCCTAAAAAGAACACAAAAAACCATATAAACATACAAAACCTAAATACCTCTATATCTATAAAAACCATAAAATCTCTAAAAACCTACATAAAACCCTAAAATCCATAATTAAACTTCAAATCCAGAAAACCCTTTGAAGACCCTAAAAACTATAAAAATTACATACTCATAAAAAACTGTAACAACACTAAAAAACACTTTAAACCCACAAAAAATGTAAAAAACCATAATAACCTGAACTCTATACCCAACACTCTAAACCCTAAACCCCAATACATAAATCATGTTACCTACATGCAAAACCATACACTTGAAATCATATACCTTATACCCTACACCCTGAACTACATTTGGAGCATTGCGTCAATGGCCTGCGGTTTGATGCCTTTCGATGGATCTTCTGGCTTTATGATGGATTAAGGCGCTTGGATCTAGATGCTACGGGGGCTCCCGGTTCTTCATCGAGGTTGCAGGAGGCACCTTTGAAGCGGTGGAGGGGAACACATCGGCGATGTGGGCTATGGATGGTCAACTATCCTAATTTTCTGCCTCAGTTCAGCTTCGTGGATACCTCCTTGATGCTGTTTCAAATCTGGTATGTCTCCTCTTCCTTGGTGTTGTTTCGGCGTATTTTCTTTGGTTTTGGTGTGTCGTTGGATTTTGGATTTTTTCTCTGCGGGTTCAATCAGCTTTATTGGATCTCTTTGCTGGTGGCTTGGTTTGTTGGTTGCATTATGGTTATGGTTCTAAATGAGCTACTGGTCGAGATGATTCTTTTCTTGATGGTTTTGACGCTGCTATGGGGCCTGGTGTGGGTGGATGTTGGTAATGCTTTCATGAATTGGAGCTGCTAGATTGATGCGGCTTGGATGAGAGTGGAATGGTTGGGAGTTTTTGATTTCTGTGATGAAAATTCCAGTTGCTGGATTGGCTGTGATGCTAGATGTGGCTGGATGTTTGGCTATGATTTTCTAGTAGGGATGGCTTGCTGCGGCTGGTTTGGTAGTGAGCTTCTGCTAGTGCTGACTGTTGGTAGGGAAGAAGAGTTGCTGGGGTCTGGAGGCTTGGTGTTATGGGATGCTTGCTCTGTTTGGATGGGTGATGCTTGTTTTGTTTGGTTGGGTGATGCTATTGGTGGGAAAGTGATGGATGCTGGTATATGTGAGGTTGGAAGCTGGCTTTCTCTTGGTAGTGGTCTGGTGGTTTCTAGATGCTGCTGGATGATGGTGATGGTTTCTGGTTGTACCTGGGTGTTCTTGTTGGGTTTTTTTATTTTCCTTTTTTTTTGTGTGAGTTGTAAGGGGTTTTCGAGTGTGGGTCATTTGACCCCTCCCCTCCCTTGTCTGTTGCGTCTCTTTTTTTCTTTCTAATAAATTGGGGGGGGGGTTGGGAATAGCCCAACCCTCACACCTTATTTTCCCATAAAATCATAAAAGACACCAAAACCCAAAATAATAATTGAAGAACCTAAAAACCATAAAACAATCTCCAATAGAACCTAATAACCACAAAAAATTAATACCCTAAAACCCGTAAAAACCCCAAACCTCTAAAACCCTTAAACCACTAAAACCCTAAAAATTGAAGAAAACCCATAAATATCATGAAACTCTAAAAACCCAAAAAAACAAAAAAAACAAAAAAAACACTAAAAAATATGATGTAAAACCCAAAGAAACCATAAATAATCCAAAAAAAACTCAACCCTAAAAATACATTGACACCCTAAAAGGCCATAAAAACACAAAACCCCTAAAGACTATAAAAACCCAATAAAACCCCAATGAGACTCTAAATCCCCTAAAAAACCCCTAAGAAGATCCAAAACCCCTGAAAACCATAAAAACCCATAAAACCATAAAAAAACCAAAGAACATTATAACCCCTAAAACATGAAAAAAAATTAACTAAAACACCTTTTAAAACCCCCCAAAACAATAAGAACCCTAAAATCCCATAAATATCCTAAAAACCTAAAACTCTAAAAACCCTAAAAAAAATACTCCAAAAACACCTAAAACCCCTATAACCTGAATAACACTAAAAGAACCTAAAAGCACTAAAAGGCCCTAATGACCCTAAAAGACGCAAAAACCCTAAAAACCTAAAACCCTAAAATCCATAAATACCTTAAAAATCCATGAATACATACCCCCCCCCCCCCCCCCCCCCCGCCCCCAAAAAATAAAATTCATTAAACCAAAAAAAATGTATAAAAACCATAAAAACGTCTTAAAATAATTAAAACGCCTAAAAAGGATGAAATCCCCTAAATCCCCTAAAAACACAAAACACTAAAAGACCCTAAAAACACCATAAAACCCTAAAACCTTAAAAAAGATAAAAATCATACAATACCATAAAACCCCCAAAACTCTCAAAAAACCCTAGAAACCATAAGACCCTTTAAAATCACTAAAGGACCGCAAAAACCAAAAAATACAATTGAAACCCAAAAAACCAAAAAACACCTAAAGACCCTAAAATACACTAAAACCCCCCAAAACTAGTATCTAAAACCCTTAAAAGACCATAAAGGACTGTAAAACACCTAAAACCCTAAAAGACTCTAAAAAACTAAAAATTATCAAAGGACTCAAAAACCCCTTAAGTACTCTCAACATCCTTCAAAACATAAAAGAGCCTAAAACCCAACGAACCCACTAAAAAACCCAAACAACCCTAAATGCCCTAAGAACACTTAAATAAATAATAACTTGAAAATCCCTAAAAAACCCTAAAAACCCTGAAAGACTATATAATCGCTAAAACCACTAAAAACAATAAAAACGGTAAAAACAACTAAAAACCCAGAAATACCTAAAAAATACCCTAAAACACAAAAAAACCTAAAAAACAAAAAACCCTAAAACCCATAAATAGGTAAAGCCTCAAAATCCAAGAAAACCATAAAATCAACTAAAACTCATAACAAAAAAACCTAAAACACTAAAAACTCTAAAAATATTTTAAAATTTAAATAACCCATTAAAAAACATGAAACCATAAATACCCCAACTCCCTTTAAAACCCCCTATCCCCTAAGAAGAAACCATAAGAGAAAAGGATGGCGGCGTCGAAACTCTCGCGGTGGTCTCCCTGCTTCTCGGCATGGAGGTTGACTATGGCGTAGTATGGCATCTTCAGCTTTGCCTCGCACTACTCCCTGGCCATGGGAGGCAGTGGTTGGGTCCTCCCCGCAGCGTCCCTCTTCTCCTTCTTCTGTTCCAGTTCAGCTTCCTCGCTTTCCAGAGATTGATGTCTGCCCTAAAGTCCCGCTCTGTGAGAATGGCGTGCCTTCGTTCCAGATCACTTCCCGGGAGTTCTCGATGGCATCTGCACGTCTGGATCTCTCGCTGGTGGCTTGATTTGGAAGGATTCGACCCTCTGTGGATGATTTTAACAGGTTCGTCTCTTCTTCTTGTAATATTTGAGATCATATGGTTGTAGTCTTGCTAGA